>CM065801.1:43069857-44269857 GCA_033398695.1 Orobanche coerulescens
AGTCCTTGAGTTCATAACATCAATCGATCGTCCGTTATCAACCTTTGATCCAGCGAATCAAGGTAATCTTCCTTAGAACCCTAATTTCGTGAATTTGGGGATTTTTGCATTTTCGTCAAATTCGTTCCGTGTTGTTGATTAATTCATGATGGGTATGATTAATCATGATAGTATTCTTGTGTTTAACATCATTTAATCCATTGTTCTTCGTCGAATCGAAGTATAATTCTTGATTTCCTTCGAATTGACTTTTTCGGGGATTTGTCCCCGATCTCGTTTTTCATCCGTTTTCGATGGATCGATTATGTTTAAATGATGTTGTTAAACATATTCTATGGATTGTATATCCATATTTCAACTTGGAATTCCGTTTTCGGGTTTTGACGGAAACGAATCGTGTTCTTGGCCGTTTTGGGGGAAATCCGTGAACTTTCGTCATTCGTTCTTTGAATTCAACGGCTTTGAGCCGTGTTATAGAATTCATTTCATTGTTATTATTTGTCCTTCGTAGTTTATGAACGTGAGTTGGCGTTCGGTGGAGTCGGCGGGTTCGTAGTCGGTTCGGGCCAACCTACTTCGGTCGATTCTCCGCGTTGTTCTTATTCGAGGCAAGTACCTTGCCCATACTTTTCTCGTTTTATGGATATGATGATCGGTGGTCGTCTTGATGTGTTTGTTTGGTTATTTGAAATGAAGTTTCAAAAGATTTCGGTTTGGCCTCGTTAAAGGCTCTCTTTCAAAACGCGTGTGTGTTTTGTGAACGTTGTGTTTTGGGAATTTATTATGATTTGATTATTTTGAACGTTGAAGGATTTGATGATGATACTCCTATTGTTTAAAGTTATGGAATCGTGTATTCCATATTTAATCTTGTTATTGTGTTTTGAAGAGTTTGATAATGGTGTCGAGTTAATGGCCATCTCTAGTGAGTATTCTTAATGAACTTACATTCTTAGCATATTAGTATTGCATGAGTAACGTGTGTGTGTGTATGCTCACTACGGGTTAGATCCGACGGGGTCTCGGTAGGGGTCCACGGAGGTGTGGATCGACAAGCTTTGCTTTTAACCACTACGGGTTAGATCCGACGGGGTCTCGGTAGGGGTCCACGGAGGTGTGGATCGACGGTTAATTGTGGTGAATTTTACAAATGTGATTTGATATTGGCATTTTCGGAAATGAGTACTTTTGAACGGTTTTCATGATTGCATGCATTGACTAAGTGTGTAAGAGGTAAGTTGTTCGTTTGGCTTACTTGGCTAGGATGGCACTAGAGTATTTTGTTGGTTATTTTAAATCCTTTATTTGTGGATTTTGAGGTTGGAAGACGAACCTTGTGGTCGTTCTTGTGTACTGTGAGTTGACGGATTTGGGGCTAAAATCCCAACGTTTTTGTAAAAGTCATTTTACGGATTTGGGGCTAAAATCCCAACGGTTTGGTAAATATCATTTTTCGGGAAGTAAACCTTTGGGGCGGTGACCCCCTTTTGTCTTGTGGATTTTGAAAAGTAGGATTTGATAATCCTAAATTGTTTTCTATTAAAACTCTCGATGGCATTCTAAATCGTTTTATAAATTATTTCCATTGATTTATGATATTTCGATTTTGAAAGGTTTTCTCAAACTCTTGCCTCGGGAAGTATTCTTCGCTTTGTTTGGATCTTTGAGGATTCTGGTTATTGTTATTCGTGGAATGTGAATTGTATGGCTCGTATTTGCACTTTGTTCTTGCACTAGCAAAACGGTGGAGTTTTGCTAACCCCAGAGTATTCGGGGTGGATGTCTGTTTGCATTCGGGTTTTGGAGCATAACACGGGTCGGCACGAAGGATGATGAAAGATGATCGATACTAATCACATGAGGAACCGTACATCGTGTGTTGGTTCGATTGTACTTTATTTTCCTTTGTATTGTTCCCGTTGTACGGGTGTAGTTGTATTTTGTCCCCTGCGTGGGCATGAGTTGTATTTGAGTTGTATGTATTTGTGGAAAGACCAAATCGGTCTACTGAGTCATTGTAGCCGTGAAGGCATTGTCGAGATGTTAAACGTTGTTACCAGCCTGGTAGATCCTCGAGGAGAGGGTCTACGGCGTGTAATATCCCTGAGTGGATTGGGGGTGTTACAACAACGACAAACCATCGTAAACAAAACGACAAGCTAAATAAAGGACCATAACCGACAATTAAAATTCTGATATCAATTCTATCTCCCAAACAGGGACACAAAAGTAACAAGTTTAAACAGGAAGTACTCGAGTACTTAAACCAATTTTATAATACATAAATCCCCAAAATCAGACATCAATCATAACCGACAGACATAACACCGAAAATCAATTACTGGACAATATCATGCTTGCCCATCATCCTCATACGGCTCGAGTGCTCGCTTGTCCCCACGATCAATACCTGAAATACAAAAAGTATTTCCCCCATTTAAGGGGTTAGCGACAACTGCTAGTGCAAGTACAATCCATTTGAACTACATTCTAATCAGATGAATATATGCGCCAAAAAGTCATTTTAGAAAACATTTTATATTCCGAAATATTTACAATGCACAATCACAAAGCACATTATCTCCAACAAATCACAATTCAAAGTTAACCGTTGGTACGAGACTCACGGCCACCGTACCCCGCAGAGCCCCGTCGGACATCCCTGGGTGGCTAACCACAGTTCGCGGTACGCACACTCACGGCAATACGTATCCCTAGAGGCCCCGTCGGACCGTACCTAGGTGAACATACACATAACCATCCACAACAACCACGATACATCCATAATTCAAATACTAGAACATGTAAACAAATGTAAAGTACTTGCCTTTGAGACATTCTTGAAGAAACGGAAGTGAAACACGACTACGAATGGTCCGGGTGGAAAACGACGGTTCCTAAATGAAGGATCAACACAGTTCAGTCCCAACGGACAACAATACTCTAGTGGAAAACACCCATAACCCCGATTACATAATACGACAATAGACGATCAATTGATACGGGCGAGGGTTTACGCAAAATCTCCCCGTATTGATAATTCGCGGATTAAAATCAAGGAAATTGGATTTGGAATCATTCAATAATCACAATCGGTGAAGAATATCATAACATACTGGAATAATTCGAGTCCAATTAGCAAAACCCGGAAAACCCCCCAAATTTGACGAGTTAGGGTTCTAGACGAAAATACCTTGATTTCGGATGATGGATGACGATTATGCTGATGATAATGAGTTAGCACGACTCTACGATGATGGAATTTGAAGAGAACTCCGATCAGGACCGGTGGAAATCGCCTCTGAGGTCGCACGTCGAAGAAACGAAGGGAAAAGAATAAAACTGCTGCTCTGGAACTGCCCGATGGGCTTATATAATCTGTGAAGTTAGCGCACGCTAACTGCCATATGTAGCGTGCGCTAACGGGGCCGTGACAGGTCCAGTGGCTACTGCCACCATTCGTTAGCGTACGCTAACAATAGGGGATTAGCGTACGCTAACTGCTTATCGGTAGCGCACGCAAGGTAACAGGAGTAGCGTGCGCTACCTACACAGATTGATCTTTGCGATGTCACATCGCCAGTGATAGCTGTCGAGGGTATAAAACACGAAACGCATGACGAAACCAGAATCCAGGAACATAGACGCGAATCATACAAGACGACGGAGCTGAGCGCTGAAAGAAAATGCAATTCCGACCACCGGAGGGTCCGCAATGCGACAACGAAAAATAAGACTCCCTAAACTATTAGGAATTACAAAATGGCCCAAGTGCCCGAAAATCACGAAACGACGTCGGATTTACAAACCGAAAGTCTCAACACGACCAACTCAATCATACGAACTTGTACAAACCAAGAAACAACGAAAACGAATGAGTTTTACAAGAATTGAACGTTCATACGGCAAAACATGCCATAAAACGAAATTACGTGAAAACATCATCAAAACTCATCCAAATGGAAAAACTCCAAGAACAAGGTAGATTCAAAATGTCGAAACGGTTACAAACGAGTCGATAAACATAGACATACACCAAAAATGGAAACTGCTAAAAACGGAAAATTACGGATATTACAATACTAGTCCGAGTTGTTCATGTTGGTCAGTCAGTTGGAGTGTTCTCTAGTTTGTCAGTCATTGTCATTATGTATTACCCGAGCAGATGCTCGTGGATGTTGTTGTATTGTTATTTTTGGCCATGTAGGCCCATCGTTGTCGTTGAAATTCCTTATCGGAATATTGTGTCGGATATCATGGTAGGGACTATGATTTTCCATTATTGTTTAATTTAATGTATTTTAGTCATGTTCGCCTGGTGATCTCCTGGCGTGGGGTCCACGACACTGTAATAGCCCAATAGGATTTGGGGGTGTTACATCCACCGTGTTGTATTGTTTTGTATTTTGGACCCCTACGTGGGCACGAGTTGTGGGATTGTATTTTGGTTATTTTAGTTGTGTGACCTTATCAGTCCGTGTCATTATTCTGTTTGACCCCAACCGGTCAAACATTTGGTCCTCTGGTTGTGTTCAGCCTGGTGGATCCCTGAGTGTAGGGTCCACGGCGTGTGATATTCCCGATTGATTTCTGGGGGTGTTACATTTATGGTATCGGAGCTTAGGTTGTGGAAACCTAGGCTGTCGGGTCGAGTCAAGTTGAGTTGTGTTGTTGTCGAGTCATTCGAGTTGTCGTTTGACAAGTTGAGTTGTGTGTTGTCACATCGTGTTGTTCGTGTTGTCGGTTGACATTAGTATCGTGGGCGACCGTCCTCTTCGTGCGACCTGTGGATGTAAGTCTCCCCTTCTATGTAAGATATCTGTGTTTCGTGATTTCATTTATGTGCATGATGTTAGAGGAAATATGTGTTTGGTACTTGTGATGTACTACATGTGTATTGAGTCAAATGTATTGATGGTTTGGACACCGAGTGGTGCAGTATGATGTGAAAAGCCTTGAACATTGATGTGTTCATGGGAGTGTATTGATGGTAGAATTTGTTGAGAACCTCATATAAATGGTTTCGACATGTGTTCGAATCGGTGTTCATTAGTTATGTTGTTAAACTTGGATGGCTGGTTTGACATGTGTTTGAATTCGGTATTTATGAGTTGGTTGTGGAATTGATGACTCTATATGCCGTGTGGGCATACATTTTAAGATTTATTCGTTCTAGATAGTTGATGTATTTATATCCGTTGCGTGTATGTTTGAAAATGATTTTTCTAAAAGATCCCAAGACTTGAGCACGTTGGTGGAAAAACAAATTTTGAAATGATTTTAGCGATATTGTCAAATAGTGGTTTGGTATTGACTTTAGAAATTGTTAAATTTCGGTGAACCAACCTCGTATTTTATTTGGAACCTTATGACAACATTTTTTTTTTTGAAAAGATGTGTTTTGAAGTACTTTGGGGTACTTGGTAAGATGTTACCGTTGATGACATTTTGTCGTGTTTGAAAAAGTTTTTAGAAAATGATTTTATAACCTTTGGTATTTGAAAATCAAACGTGGTTTTAATTTCTCAAAAGGGTGGAGGAAAAATCTTTCTGAATTGTGTCAATTAGCGCACGCTAGCCAGGATGGGCAGACAGAGTGATATAGCTAACGCACGCTAATCGTAAGATTAGATCATGTTAGGGTACATCGTGATGTATGGTTTGGATGTTTTTGGCCACTAGCATACATAATACAACTTGGAAAGTGTTAGTACAACAAGCTATACAATTTTCGAATGTGAGTGCTTAGCGGAAGTTTGTTTAAGTGAGTTGCTGTAAATACAGCAACTAGGCTTGTCTCCTGTTAGCTTGGTGTGTACAGGGTTTTGCAATGTATACTTGTATAAATCACAGTTTATGAAAAACAATAAAGGCAGAAGGTAATTAATACAGAATTTAAAGTGGTTCGAGGTAAACCCCTCTACGTCCACTGATCCTCCACACAGGAGTAAGTTGTTTATTATAATCACTACGTACACAACTACGTGACTATAACTAAACCTCCCAAAGTATCATTCACACATATTGATACAAGGGTTGCAACTGTTCGCCGTTCACACATATTAGATAGAGCTTGTTCCTGACTTGCTTCTTCACACACAGGTGGAAGCTTCGTCTACAATACTTATTCTTCACACACAGTTCTGAATGAGCAAGGCTTCTTCAGTCTACACAGGGCTGATGGTTTTATTCAACGGTAAATGTAAAATAATAGTTTTGAACAACATCTTGAATGCTTGATGAGCTTAGGGTGATGATGTGTTGTTCACGTTGAGGATTACTTTATTTCTTCTCTCAGATATGGCAGTATGCTCGAAGAAATATGTTTGCTCTTGCAAGATTGAGATAAAGCTTTTTGTGCTTGTTCACGTATGAAGTTCAGTATCTCAATCTTATGTATGCGTGTATGTCATTCGTTACTTGCAATGTCCTCTTGCATGGACTATTTATAACTTTGGAATAGATCCGTTATAAATATGTTCGTTGGCTGGTTGGTGGGCAAAAAGTCCGTTCTGATTGGCTGATTGACTTTCAAGATACTCGATCCGAATTTTGCTCCTTGTCTGAAGTTCCTTGTCGGTTTGGTATTTAAATACTTTATCCAGTCAGTATTTAAATACTTCTTTCAAACGGTCTTTTGACTTTAGTGAATAAAGCAGATTCCGTTTGAACGGTCTTCAGTACTATTGGATAAGTGTTTATTTTCTCAACACTCAGTCTGTATGTTGTATTCAACATGTTACTTCTTTAATGTTGTAGCTGTAGGCTCTGCAGGATAGATCCTCTTCAAGATTGTATGGAGAGGGGCTGTGTGGATGTTCCGGACAGCTTCCATACTTAGCAGCTTTTCGACTCTTTTGTTGTATGATGGCTGTTATCAAAACATGATACATGATTATTTATCCTAACAATTTCCGATCTTCTTTTGGGACTACTTTGGCACTTTATCAAAACAGGATTGTTTATCGCAACAGGTGTGATTGCTGATATGTGGGAATGTCTATTGTATGTATGAAAAGGTTGCCCACCCGGGGATGGTTTAGTTAAACCTTTGGGGGTCGATGCCAAGAGAGCATGACCACGGGATGTCCTATGTGTTGTTGATTGTGATGATATTGAGTGGTAACATGTTGTTACCTTGTGTTTTGTTATTGGTGATGATGATGTTATTTTCAAAGAAATTGATCTTTCGAAATGTTGCCTTGCAAACATTTTCAAAGTAAGATGGTTAAATTCATGATTCATGATTTGGTAAAACAGCCCGAGGTATCAACAGTATTTTCAAATTTTATTTCGGAAAATCATACAGATTCTAAGATTGTCAAATTTTATTGTTTAAACAAATAGTTTGTGGAATTTTAAAGAAAAGAATGCTACCAGTGGTTGGCCACTGTGATGTGTACGTTGTTTTGGCCTTGTTTATATTGGTAAAGATCGTAAGTTGATATGGTCATATGATTGTTACGACTGTAAGTTCCGTTTATTGCAGTGGTAGTTCTTGTATCTGTGTAATTACCAGGAGTGGATATTATGTTGTGTTTCCATTTGTTCTCTTACGTTGATATGTTATGCTGAGTTGGTGTTTCGGCATATTGATTTGCGATGTGTTGTGCTGAGAGGGCATCTCAATACGTTGCTCTGTGATGTTATGTTTGTTGTACTTAGTGATTGTATATTCGGCGTGCCGAGGAATGAGGTTGTGATCGTGGTCGTAGCCATGAGCGTAACAGGGTGACCTGTCCGTTAGCGAGCACAGATCAGACCAGTCACATGGTCAAATGCAGGTATGTGAAGAGAATGTCGATGTTGGCGGAGATCCAACGTTCGAGATGATTTTATCGTCGATGGAGCCTATGTCCGTGGCAAGGATATAGGAGACGTATGGAGATTCGTAGAGAAGTAAGAGAATTGAGGTTTCTAAACCTCGACCCTCACATCGATTGTTTGTGGAACTTTCTCCATCGACGGAAGATCTAAGGGTTCCGAGTTGGTATAGTTGATTCTCGGTGGTGCGCCGAGGTGTTTCAACTGTGACGTTCGAGTCACGTACGTGCGAGCTGTAAGAAGCCTCCAGTTAACTGTCTCGAGTGTGGTCATTCGAGCACCGAGCAGTACATTGCAAGACCGATATGTTCAAGAATTAGATTTCCGTTCCTACTCCTGGATGGCCCAGTGGTGCCTAGTGATTTTATTATTTGCATTTTGTTTTGTGGGTTGTACCTCGTGTGGAGAGTTGATATTGTTGCTTGATGTTTGGTTTGAATATTTCCGTGTGGGTTGTTGAACTTACGGAGACAAGAGATCATGGGGTCATTTGATGTTTGGAACGCTTATGTTTTGTTTCGTAGCACTGTGATGCTTTTGTTTTAAGTTTCGGGGCAAAACTTATTTTTAGTAGGGTAAATGTAATACCCGAGGTTTTCGTCTCCGGTTGCATTGCAAATTTTCTCTACTGTTTAGTGGCTTATATGTTGTTTGTGCCGATATGACAGTGTGTTATGCATTGACACGTGTTTGGTCTTGATTCAGATTATTACGTGTTTGTCGTTCCGTTGGCAGGATCGTTGTTGTGATGAGTTTTGATGCGATTCTGTTGACTGTGCAGCAAGGATAGCACACGTTATGTCCATGGATATCGCGCGCTAGTGCAGCGTTGCTAGTGCACGCTAAGATCCAGTTGGCTCACGCTAACTGGAGGTGCAGAAACAGTCCAGAAGTTACTGAACTGGGTTGTAACATAGATTGGCGCACGCTATGTAGTGGTATAGCGCGCGCTAAGGTGCGGCAGTAGCGCACGCTATGGTGAGGATAACGCACGCTAACTGGTAGTTCGGGGGCAGTCCAGAAGCTATTGGACTGGGTTTGGAGGTCTCGTTAGCGCACGCTAACACTTGTGATTAGCGCACGCTAACAGTGTGTTTGGGCAGAACGTTTTATGCGTCGATAGCGCATGCTAATCGTGATGATTAGTACACGCTAAGCCGTCCAGTATATAAACTGGACAGCAGTCGCGTTTCGTCATTTTTTACTTCATTTCTTCTTTTCTCCGAGGGTTTGAGACGAGGGTGATTAGGGTTCGAGTTCTTGGTCGATTTTTCTCTATCCAAAGATATTTTGGAGAGTCTTAGATGATTATAACATCATATAATCCGTTGTTCTTCGCCGGATTAAGGTAATTCCTTGATTTTTCTTTGAGTTGACTTTTGAAAGTTTGTTTCTTGATTTCGATTCTAGTCCGATTCTGATGGGTCAGTTTGTGTTAAATGTTGTTGTTAAACATATTTTATGGATTGTATATTGATAACACTCATTTTTACACATATTATTTCAAAGCTTTTCTGGATTTTAATATCCTAAAATGTGTAGAATTGTGTCGTTTGTGCTCATATTGTGTTTATTGGACTCGATCACGCTTGGGTACATTGCCCAGCGCCAATTGTTGTTTTTAGACCAGTATGACACGGGCCGTGTCATTTGATACGGACCTTGTCACTTTTCGGTGGAAAAATCACTTTTTGACATTTTTGCAAGATTTGATGAAAAAAAAGTGGGTTTTTGGGTTGATAAAAAGGCTGGAAATATGGAGGAAAGGGGACATTCTAAATATTGGAGAGATTGGAGAGAGAAAAACAAAGAATTTAAGGTATTTTCCAACCAAAAGAAGGAGATTTGAGGGTTTTTTGAAGAACACCTCAAGAACAAAGCAAGAAGACTTGAAGGCTTGATCCGAGTTCACTCAAGACATCATATGAGTTTTATCTTTTCCCTATCTTTTACTTATTTTTTGTTGTTTTATTTAGCATGAACATGATGAACAAGATATTTATTGAGATTTCTTTGATTACTATGTCCGGCTAAACTTGTTAGATTCCGAGCATGGGAGTACGTTGATACATGTTGTTTTTGAAGGATTGATGAATATATATATATCTAGTGTGATTTCTTTATCAAATACTTGGTTATAATTCATGTTAGAACACTTGATCAATGTTTTTACATGTTTAACTTAATTGCTCATAATTCGAGAGAAGAGAGAATTAATAGGTTTCGAGTATTTGACGTAGTAAATTATGAGACTGAGAAATCGGTGATGAACTATGATGATATTTAATCTTACGAATATTTTGGAGTTAGATAATTTATAATAGATGGAGACGTTGTTATAGGTTGGTTAATCTATGTTTTAATGCATTTCGAGAGAGACTTTAGAATATTGTTGTGATTATCATTTTGGAGACGCACTTAGAACCCTTCGACATCAATCCCGACTAAACTTAGTGATCAACGGAAACCTAGCCTTGGAATCTATCTTTCAAAACTCTTTCAATTCTCTTTAATTCGGATACTTTCATTTGTTTAAATAAATTGTCATCATTTTATTTTATTTCATTAACCATCCATTCACCTTTCGATCGTCTAGATAAAACCAAAAATACTATAATCTAGTACTCAACACAATACGAATATTTAGTCTCTGTGGAGTACGACCTTGCTTGCCGCTTCCTACATTTACTCCGTACACTTGCGGATTGTTTAAAAATATAGCGAACTAATTTTTGGTGCCGTTGCCGGGGACTAATTTATTTTTATTAGTGTTGATATTATGATAAGTGTTTCTAGTCTTACTTTAGACATTTTCTTATATTTGTTACATAACTCATGTTGTGCACTTTTAAATCCTACTCAGGGAGTGCATGAACACCCGTTCATCTCGAGTGCCTTTAGAAACTTTCATCCCAGAAGTAGAAGCATTTGCCCGAAGAACAAGTACTACCTCAAGGAAACTAAGAAGGGATCTTTTTGAAGACATTGAGAGAGCATGAGACAACATGGGAAGGGACAACACGAACGAGAATGCAATGATCCAAGACAACGAGGGCGAAAGGATTGAAAATCTAACAACTAGGATGCAATCAATTCGGGATGGATTCCGACCAAAACTGGACCGAAACTTTGGAGGAATCACTCATGTTCCAATCAACGCCCTAAATTTCGAGTTGAAGCCCGCCTTAATTTCAATGGTTCAACAAAATTAATTTGGAGGATTTGCTGTCGAGGATCCACATGCCCATCTCACTCATTTCATGCAAATATGTTGATCGACAAAAACTTATCCTAAAAATAGGAGTTTTTGAGTCGCTCGCAAATATATACGAGGTAGAAGTAGTTGTGGTAAGTTCTACCAAGGTCTTTTCTCTCGAGGATTGTTCAATAGGGCTTCGTATAATATTTGTTACAAATTGCGAGAAAAATACTAAAATATTTAAAATAGATTATTTTTGGGTTTTTAAATTAACTAAATTAAAATGCACTATTTTTAATTTGAACTATTTTTATTAATACTATTTATACTAGACTATTTATACTAAGACTATTTATACTAGACTATTTATATTAAGACTATTTATACTAGACTATTTTTACTAGACTATTTATATTAAGACTATTTTTACTAGACTATTTATATTAAGACTATTTTTAATACTACTATTTTTAATACTACTATTTTTAATAAGACTATTTTTATACTAGACTATTTATATTAAGACTATTTATAACTAGACTATTTTTAATACTACTATTTTTAATGTGACAATTTTTATACTACACTATTTATATTAAGACTATTTATAACTATACTATTTTTAGAGTAGACTATTTTTAACTAGTGAAAATGAATAGAATTGAAATGAGTTGGGAATTTATAAAATCTAGGGGATTACGGGTTCATTAAATTAGGTTTTTAATTAAGTATAGGAATTGATTTACACGGATATAAAAGAAAAACGCATGTTTATCGAGTAATCAACTTTTCACCTCATAACTTTCGTATTCAAAGATGTCTTAACCACTTTCGCAATCTTAAGATGTTGATAACAAGATTAACACTTGATAGATTGAAATCATGTGTTTCCAATACACTTAACAATCAATCAAGAAGGTTTCACGAGTAGAAATAGGATATGATCAATGTAATATCCGCAATTTTCGATTTCCGATAATTCTTTTTTTTCGGTCGGAGTCCGTTTTGACGACTCGCTCATGACCGTTTTGTCATTCTGAGAATGATTAATTCTACACTTTTTGACATCCGAGTTCGTTTCGGTGTCGTTTCGTTGAGTTCTGTGCTTTTTAGCGACTTTTCCGCACTTGAGTTCGATTCTTGCGAATCTCGACCGAAACTGCTGTTTCGAGTTTCCCGCAAGTCCGTTTAACTTTGTTAGACGTGTTGTGAACTTCGGTTTGGTTATTCGATCACGTATGGTGATTTTCGGGCATTTGGGCCATTTTCGTAATTTCCCAAAGTTTGGGGTAATTACCTTCCGTTGTCGAATCTCGAGCCTTCGGGTGGTCGGAATTGTGTGTTCTACTAGCTCTTAGATTCGTCTTTGTGAGTACTTCGTAACCGTATCTTGATTCGTATTCGTGTTCGGGTTTCGGTGTCGTTTTGTTGAATTCGGGATTACTAAACGACTTTTCTAAGTATGAGTTCGTCTTTGTTAGATCATCATTAATTTTTGGTAACTCCAAAAAATTATAAATCTTTGCAATATTATAGAACATCGAGTTAGCTTTCCAATGGTTCAAACGGTGAGTCAATCGAGTCCTGGACGAGAGAGTTATGGTCGTTTAGTGGAAGACTGTCGGTGTCGGGCACCGTCCAGAGCCTTTCGGCCGATAGGGGGCCGATAGACTCTCTGCCGGCATTTTGTATAGGGTATCGGTTGGGCCTATCGGCCGATAGGCCGGCCGATAGGGTCTCTGTGTTACACTATAAATGTCTTTTTGAGCGTGAAGCTCATTTCCTTCCCCATTTTCCACTGCGCCGCGAGAGAGAAAGTATAGAGGGGGAGAGTTCTTCATCCGGGGGTCGATTTTCATCATTTCTTTTCGGTTGTGAGGCTCGGATAATCAATCTAACGCGTGTTCTACGGATCTTAACACTTGAATCTTCCAAGGTAATACTCTAAAACCCTATTTCGATTAATTTGGGGGTTTTGGGTTTTTCTTCCGATTCGTTCCGTTTCGTTGGTGGATTCATGATGTATACGATTGATATTGTTAGTATCCTTAGTTTTCCTACGGATTCATGGATATTTTGTGGATTTTTACGGAATCGAGAGGGTTTGGTTGTGGTCCGCCCCCGTTGTTGTTTTCGGTATGAATATACATGAATCGTAGGCGGGGTTCCGGGTGTATTCCATTTCCATAATCGTTTAGAAGTGGTTGTGATTGTGCTATTCGAATCGTTAGGTTCATTTTCGTCGATTCCTCGCGGTCGTGCTTGATTCTTCCGTTCCGTTCGTTGTCGTATTCCTTTTCGTTAGCATCGGGCGTTCCGAAGCTTCCCGGTTGAGCCATATCCGTTCGTGGTTCCGTGCTCGTGGTATCAAGGCAAGTACCTTGCCCATACTTTGCTTATTTTGTGGATATGATGATCGGTGATCGTATTAGTGTGTTGTTTGGTTATTTGAAATGAAGTTTCAAAAGGATTTCGGTTTGGCCTCGTTAAAGGCTTTCTTTCAAAACGCGTGAGTTTTGTGAACGGTGTTTTGAGAATTGATTATGATTTGATTATTTTGACCGTTGAAGGATTTTATGAGGATACTCCTCTTGTTTAAAGTTATGGAATCGTGTATTCCGTATTTAAGCTTGTTATTGTATTTTTGAAGAGTTTGGTAATGGTGTCGAGTTAATGGCCATCTCTAGTGGGTATTCTTAATGAACTTACATTCTTAGCATGTTAGTATTGCATGGGTAACGTTTTGTGTGTAACTCACCTCGTGTTGGCCCGACGGGGTCAAGGAGGGAAATCTATGCTGCCGCCCTGGATTTCACGAGTTTCGTACCGCTAGCCAACTCGTTAGGGTCCTTGCAAGGCCTCGAGTGAGAATGTATGCTGCCGCCCTGTTCTCACGGCTTAGCGTGTGCGTGGTTTGTTTTTTGGTAATTGTAGCCAACTCGGTAGGGTCCCTATGAGGCCTCGAGCGAGAATGTATCTTGCCGCCCTGTTCTCGAGGCTAATTGTGGACTGCTCATTTCCGGAAATGAGTGCTTTGAACGGTTTTCATGATTGCATGCATTGACTAAGTGTGTAAGAGGTAAGTGTTCGTTTGGCTTACTTGGCTAGGATGGCACTGGAGTATTTTGTTGTTTGTTTTAAATCCTTTATTTGTGGACTTTGATGTTGGGATACGAACCTCCTGGTCGTTCTTGTGTACCGTGAGTTGATGAGATTTGGGGCTAAAATCCCAATGGTTTTGTAAAAGTCGTTTTACGGATTTGGGGCTAAAATCCCAACGGTTGGTTAATGTCATTTTTCAGAAAGTAAACCTTTGGGGCGGTGACCCCTTTTGTCTTTTGGTTTTCGAAAAGTAGGATTTGATAATCCTAAATTGTTTTCTATTAAAACTCTCGATGGCATTCTAAACTGTGTTATAAATTACTTCCATTGATTTATGATATTTCGTTTTTGAAATGTTTTCTCAAACCCTTGCCTCGGGAAGTACTTTTCGTTTCGTTTGGATCTTTGAGGATCCTCGGTTATTGTTATTCGTGGAATGTGAATTGTATGGCTCGCATTTGCACTTTGTATTTGCACTAGCAAAACAGTGGAGTTTTGCTAACCCCCGAGTATTCGGGGGGTGGATGTCTGTTTTTGCATTCAGGTTTTGGAGCATAACACAGGGTCGGCACGAAGGATGATGAAAGATGATCGATACTAATCACATGAGGAACCGTACATCGTGTGTTGGTTCAGTTGTACTTTATTTTCCGCTGCTGTATTGTTCCCGTTGTACGGGTGTAGTTGTATTTTGTCCCCTGCGTGGGCATGAGTTGTATTTGGATTGTATGTATTTGTGGAAAGACCAAATCGGTCTACTAAGTCATTGTAGCCTCGAAGGCATTGTCGAGATGTTAAATGTCGTTACCAGCCTGGTAGATCCTTGAGGAAAGGTTCTACGGCGTGTAATATCCCTGAGCGGATTGGGGGTGTTACATAAATGGTATCGGAGCTTAGGTTGAGGAAACCTAGGCTGTCGGGTCAAGTCGTGTTGTTTGAGTCTTGTTTCGTTGGATTTTTATCTGACTGAGTCGTGTCGCGACGCGTCGTTTGAGTTTGTTGGTCGTGATAAGTATCGTGGGGCGATCATCATCTTCGTGCGACCTATGGAAGTAAGTCTCCCTTCTTTGTGTTGTGCCTCGTGTGACACGAGCTATTTTTATGATTATTTGTTAAGTGGTGGAATTTTTATGTGAATTTTGATTTCACGATATGTATTTAGTCGACTCTCGTATTTGATTTATACGAGGAGTGTCGTCGTTTGTGATGTCTTTTTATTGTTGTTTTTCTCCGTTGTTGATGATTTTCGAATCGATTTGCACGTTTTACAAGTCTCTTGTGGAAGCTTTGTGCTTATACACGTTCGACTTGTTCACTAGCCAGTGCGGGAGGGTATTTTATCAGCGGTTTTGTTCTGAATGTGGTATTTTATCGTTTATTTTCGTTTAAAGACATGTATTGTCTTGATTTTAAACGTTTTGATGCGTGTGCTAGGAGTTGTTTCATTGAACGTCGGTATGTGTGAGTTTTGGGCATTCTGGCCTATTGGATTTTTGAAAACCTTGAGTATCTTAGAAAAATAAATTTCGAGACATACTTTTCAAATGAGTTATTTTCTTGTGGTACATCCTAGATGCCACAATGTATTTCAAAATTTTCTACCTCGAGGACCAAAATGTTTTGAGATATTTTCAACACTTTTATTTAGACCCGAGGGTCGAATAATTTGAAAGTTTTCACTAAGAGAAAGTGTCTTCATTTTTATCAAATGCGAAATGGTTCTCCAAAGTCTCGATAATGATGTTTCACGTTTGTACTTTTTGAAAGGTGATACTCAAGATCAACCAGTATTCTTCAAATTATTTTCAAAATGAAGTTTTCGTTTTTAAAACCTATCCATTCCCGTTTGAGGGCTGGGTATGAATGTATGATGTTCGCGTTGTCATTTTGATACTTTCTCCCGAGTATGATCGAATTGGCGGTGTGAGCGTTGAGTCGCTTTCCACACATGGGTTGTGCTAGCCCCTATGAAAGGCGGAGTGTTGGTATTGAATGTTGTCGCCTCATGGCAATTTCTGCGTTGTCGCGCATGTGCGAGCTGTTAGAGCTTGGTTTGGTATGACCGTGTGCATCGGTGATGGTTCCGTTATGCGTCGATTGTTTAATGTCTTGTTACCTTGCTCCCGTTTTGTGAATTTCGTGGACGAGGTCGGGGGTAATGCCCGTACTATTTTGACTTCTGTATTTTCTCTTCCTCCAGTCTATCGATTCGCTCATGTTCGTTGGCACTTTATGAACTTGTTCTGTATTTCGATTTCATCGTCCGAACGAGCTGTGGTCTTGTTGTGGGTCGATCTGGTTATCGATGTTACTTTTTCGGGTTCAGTTCGATTCTTGTGAACCTTGTTTGGGAGTGACATCATCTGGTTCTACTAGTTCTTTTATTCGAAGTGGATCGGATTTGGAACTCTTATGTTTTCGACTGGCCGACTCATTTATGTTTGTTGACATTTCGAGATTGTCCGCCCCTTGTTTTTGTTTATCGAACGAGTGTGGTATCGTTTCGGAATAACTCGTTCGTCGTTGTGACTTTTCAATTGCTATTCCCTTTCCTGTGGATCTTATGTGAATGCACATCCTGTTGTTTTCACCGGATCATATATTGTCTCGAGTCGAGATGTGAACCTTGGAGTTGTTGTTTGAATTTTATTATCCTTCGTGTTTCGGACATGATTGTTCGATTTTTGTTGTCTCGATCGTTTGTTTGTTCGGTTTTTGTTCTCGTTTCGTGATTATTGAGCATTCAGACTCCTTCGTAATTCCCTTCAGTTCGGGAAATTAGTTTCGTTTTCGATCTTCCATCCCTTAGGCGGTGGGATTCCGTGTTTGTTCAGCGGTTGGCTCGCGTTTTGATTGATGCACCGTTGGGTTGGTCAATCATATTGATTTTCGTTCGTTGTGTTTTGTGATTATCAGATAATTGACTTGACTATAGTATCCGTTTGATGACGCTTGTCACTTGTCGGTTTTATTATATCCCTAACGGCGACGTTGTGTTGGTCACCGTGGAGCGTGTTTACACGCCGTATATTCCTTTGCGTTGTTTGTAACATTTCGCCGTTGGGCATTAGTTACGCATTCTTGTGTGTCTCGTTGAGTTTTCTGGCGGAATATTTCTTCTCCTACTTGTTTTAAGTTTCGGACGAAACTTCTTTTAAGGAGGGTAGAATGTAATATCCGCAATTTTCGATTTCCGGTAATTCTTTTTTCGGTCGAGTCCGTTTGACGACTCGCTCATGACCGTTTCGTCATTCTGAGAATGATTAATTCTACACTTTTTGACATCCGAGTTCGTTTCGGTGTCGTTTCGTTGAGTTCTGTGCTTTTTAGCGACTTTTCCGCACTTGAGTTCGATTCTTGCGAATCTCGACCGAAACTGCTGTTTTGAGTTTCCCGCAAGTCCGTTTAACTTTGTTAGACGTGTTGTGAACTTCGGTTTGGTTATTCGATCACGTATGGTGATTTTCGGGCATTTGGGCCATTTTCGTAATTTCCCAAAGTTTGGGGTAATTACCTTCCGTTGTCGAATCTCGAGCCTTCGGGTGGTCGGAATTGTGTGTTCTACTAGCTCTTAGATTCGTCTTTGTGAGTACTTCGTAACCGTATCTTCGGTTCGTATTCAGGTTCGGGTTTCAGTGTCGTTTTGTTGAATTCAGGATTACTAAACGACTTTTCTAAGTATGAGTTCGTCTTTGTTAGATCATCATTAATTTTTGGTAACTCCAAAAAAATTATAAATCTTTGCAATATTATAGAACATCGAGTTAGCTTTCCAATGGTTCAAACGGTGAGTCAATCGGAGTCAGACGAGAGAGTTATGGTCGTTTAGTGGAAGATCACACTGTCGGGCACCGTCCAGGAGCCTTTCGGCCGATAGGGGGGCCGATAGACTCTACTGCCGGCATTTTGTATAGGGTATCGGTTGGGCCTATCGGCCGATAGGCCGGCCGATAGGGTCTGCTGTGTTACACTATAAATGTGCTGTTTTGAGCGTGAAGCTCATTTCCTTCCCCATTTTCCACTGCGCCGCGAGAGAGAAAGTATAGAGGGGGAGAGTTCTTCATCCGGGGGTCGATTTTCATCATTTCTTTTCGGTTGTGAGGCTCGGATAATCAATCTAACGCGTGTTCTACGGATCTTAACACTTGAATCTTCCAAGGTAATGCTCTAAAACCCTATTTCGATTAATTTGGGGGTTTTGGGTTTTTCTTCCGATTCGTTCCGTTTCGTTGGTGGATTCATGATGTATACGATTGATATTGTTAGTATCCTTAGTTTTCCTACGGATTCATGGATATTTTGTGGATTTTTACGGAATCGAGAGGGTTTGGTTGTGGTCCGCCCCCGTTGTTGTTTTCGGTATGAATATACATGAATCGTAGGCGGGTTCTGTGTATTCCATTTCCATAATCGTTTAGAAGTGGTTGTGATTGTGCTATTCGAATCGTTAGGTTCATTTTCGTCGATTCCTCGCGGTCGTGCTTGATTCTTCCGTTCCGTTCGTTGTCGTATTCCTTTTCGTTAGCATCGGGCGTTCCGAAGCTTCCCGGTTGAGCCATATCCGTTCGTGGTTCCGTGCTCGTGGTATCAAGGCAAGTACCTTGCCCATACTTTGCTTATTTTGTGGATATGATGATCGGTGATCGTATTAGTGTGTTGTTTGGTTATTTGAAATGAAGTTTCAAAAGGATTTCGGTTTGGCCTCGTTAAAGGCTTTCTTTCAAAACGCGTGAGTTTTGTGAACGGTGTTTTGAGAATTGATTATGATTTGATTATTTTGAACGTTGAAGGATTTTATGAGGATACTCCTCTTGTTTAAAGTTATGGAATCGTGTATTCCGTATTTAAGCTTGTTATTGTATTTTTGAAGAGTTTGGTAATGGTGTCGAGTTAATGGCCATCTCTAGTGGGTATTCTTAATGAACTTACATTCTTAGCATGTTAGTATTGCATGGGTAACGTGTTTTGTGTGTAACTCACCTCGTGTTGGCCCGACGGGGTCAAGGAGGGAAATCTATGCTGCCGCCCTGGATTTCACGAGTTTCGTACCGCTAGCCAACTCGTTAGGGTCCTTGCAAGGCCTCGAGTGAGAATGTATTCTGCCGCCCTGTTCTCACGGCTTAGCGTGTGCGTGGTTTGTTTTTCTGTAATTGTAGCCAACTCGGTAGGGTCCCTATGAGGCCTCGAGCGAGAATGTATGCTGCCGCCCTGTTCTCGAGGCTAATTGTGGACTGTTCATTTCCGGAAATGAGTGCTTTCGAACGGTTTTCATGATTGCATGCATTGACTAAGTGTGTAAGAGGTAAGTGTTCGTTTGGCTTACTTGGCTAGGATGGCACTGGAGTATTTTGTTGTTTGTTTTAAATCCTTTATTTGTGGACTTTGATGTTGGGATACGAACCTCCTGGTCGTTCTTGTGTACCGTGAGTTGATGAGATTTGGGGCTAAAATCCCAATGGTTTTGTAAAAGTCGTTTTACGGATTTGGGGCTAAAATCCCAACGGTTGGTTAATGTCATTTTTCGTAAAGTAAACCTTTGGGGCGGTGACCCCTTTGTCTTTGGTTTTCGAAAAGTAGGATTTGATAATCCTAAATTGTTTTCTATTAAAACTCTCGATGGCATTCTAAAGCGTGTTATAAATTACTTCCATTGATTTATGATATTTCGTTTTTGAAATGTTTTCTCAAACCCTTGCCTCGGGAAGTACTTTTCGTTTCGTTTGGATCTTTGAGGATCCTCGCTATTGTTATTCGTGGAATGTGAATTGTATGGCTCGCATTTGCACTTTGTATTTGCACTAGCAAAACAGTGGAGTTTGCTAACCCCGAGTATTCGGGGTGGATGTCTGTTTGCATTCGGGTTTTGGAGCATAACACGTGGTCGGCACGAAGGATGATGAAAGATGATCGATACTAATCACATGAGGAACCGTACATCGTGTGTTGGTTCGATTGTACTTTATTTTCATTCTTTGTATTGTTCCCGTTGTACGGGTGTAGTTGTATTTTGTCCCCTGCGTGGGCATGAGTTGTATTTGGATTGTATGTATTTGTGGAAAGACCAAATCGGTCTACTGAGTCATTGTAGCCTCGAAGGCATTGTCGAGATGTTAAATGTCGTTACCAGCCTGGTAGATCCTTGAGGAAAGGTTCTACGGCGTGTAATATCCCTGAGCGGATTGGGGGTGTTACAATCAATCTCTATTTAAACCAATTAGTCCTTTTATTTCATTAACTTGACTATTTTTAGGATAAACAATTGTTCATCGAGTAATCAACTTTTCACCTCATAACTTTCGTATTCAAAGGTGTCTTAATCACTTTCGCAATCTTAAGATGTTGATAACAAGATTAACACTTGATAGATTGAAAAGATATGTTTCCAATTCACTCAACAATCAATCAAGGAGGTTTCATTAGTAGAAATAGGATATGATCAATCTCTATTTAAACCAATTAGTCCTTTTTAATCAAAATAGTGTAAATCAATCAAATACTCAATATATAACCTAATAGAAATCCCCCTTCCCCTAGGAAGAAAGATTAGCTACTTATTGGTTTATACAAACTAAAATTATAATAGAAATAATTGATATACATAATATATATATATATATATATATATATATATATAAACTCTTAATTACTATAACTTAATGACAATAGATGAAACTTACTTGAATATAATTTATCAAAGTGCAAGAAACGAACTTCAAAATATAACTTCAAACTTGTTCAAAGGTTACAGGCTTACAAAAATTGAAAGTAAAACACTAAGTAAAATACTAAGTGCTTATTGATCAAGCACTTTTCAATTACAAACTAAATGAAAGAAAAACTTCAAACCAAAAATGAAATACAAACTAAAGTAGATAGTTCTAAGGAAAATATCTTGCTAAAAGAAAGGAGTGTTTCTTGGCAAGAAGAGGAGGATGATGATGTTTTCTTCATGGGTGAAGGTGTCCTTTTATAGGTGATTTTCAAAAATGCAATTGATTATTTAATTTGTGGTATCTTTGACAATTCTTTGGAGTTTGATTCACACTTGATCTTCCTTGCATGTCTTGATTTTCAGATCATAGACCCTAAATAAAATATCTTGTAGTTTAGTTCACAAGAGGCTAAAGGTGGAAAATTCAACCAAGGAACTGCATAAAAACGGCGCTGGAAAACGGCCCAATTTGCGTCGTATTGTATAGCCGTATTAGGATGACTCTGTCTTGTCCGGAACACGCGCAAAAACCCGGCGGAAAATGTGCGCCGTGTGAGAAATGTCCAAAGAAGCAGCCATGATTTGCGCCGTGTGAGAAACGGCCGAAGAAGCGGCCATGATTTGCGCCGTGTTTCTTTGATCGTTTTGTAGATTGTCTCCTTGAAAATTTCCTGTCGTTGGATTTGATCTTGTTTTCCGTCCTTTTTGATGCTTCATGTCAGTAATCTGTAAAATGACCATTTTTTGCTTATGTTTTGACATATCTATAAAATATCTATTTTTAAGCACAAATCAGTACGATTATGCCCGTAAAAGGAATATTTTGTATATGAATTTTTAGATCAATTATGCACTAATCAAATACCCACACTTAAATATTTGCTTGTCCTCAAGTAAACCTCAGATGTGGTATGATTGAACGTACCAATAATTTTACCACACCTCTAGGGGTAAATCAGACCAAGTTTATATAATTTTGTTAAATCTCAAGAAAGTTTCCTTTTTAAACAAAAAGCATGAATTCCTAGAACTCGCCGGATAAGTGTATCGCTCACTCTGAAGTGTATAAGGGACATATTTTCGATCAAGCTTATTTAATGAGGTGAAAACTTCCATAGGCGTGCAAATCGTCTTTTATCTCTACTACTTGTGTGTAACATTGTGAATCAAAAAGGACTTTTAGGTTGTAATGTCGGCTCTTTGGTTGGTGTAGGAAAATATGGATAAAGTGACTTGAAACTGAACAATTAGAAAATATCCTCAATCGAGTTTTATCAACAGGTAAGCACTTTAGAAGATATTTAATGAAGCTTTTTATCGATCCCCTTACTTATGCTTCGATTTATCTGAGCTCTTTTTCTTGCTTTCCAATCAACCAATTTTTTTTCGCCTTTTCCCTTTTTTTGGGTTGTTTATTATCTGTTTTACGCGAATGTAAACTATGGCTCACATGAATACACCCGGTTACTAGGATAAAAACATACACAAACTGCTTCTATGCATACTCATATCTAAGGTAACTGTTTTACGCGAATGTAAACATGGGTCATATGAATACACCCGGTTACTAAGTTTCCAAAAACAACGGAGTAAATATTTTCTCCATTTTTCAACACTACCAACAATATATATCACCCAATGTCACCACACAATATCTTTATCCTTGCCAAAAATAATTTCTAACTGTTCAAGTATGGATCAAAGGATTTATAGCGATGGAAAGCTCAGTATGTGGTTAACAATAAAATAGGCAATAAGCTCAATTGGGTTAACGAGGGAATTAATAATTTTTGGGCTAGGCCGAAAAGATTGAAAGGCTAAAAAAAATCGCATAAAATCACTTTCACTATTTTGCACACACTTTGTAGTTTTGAGTAAGATACCAATGCACTTTCTAGAGTTTTACAACACAAATAGCGCACTCAATCAATGATAGTAGGTAAACAACGGCTCAAAAGCTCACAAGTTCTCAATTTATTTTTCATGAATTCACACACAATTTTATTTTTAGAAACAATTGAGTTGACAATTTATCGATTATCCCATGGTCATTTTACCCTTTAAACAAATCTTACGAGGTGAGTAGCACGGAAATTTCAGATTGACTGTTTGGGGGTAATGTTGCATTTTTAAAAAAAAATGCATATTTTTCCAAAATATCACCCCTCACTTTAAAAATAAGCATTGTCCTCAATGTATTGAAAATATAGAAGAAAAAGGACTCCCATGTCGTGTGGTACGGTTGATTCAATCCCCATCGCAATCCCTAAAAAAAACTTTGAAACAAAAGCAAAAAACCATGTTGAAATAAGATAAATAAATAAAAACAAAATCCATAATTGCAAGAAAAAGAAAAAAATATGCAAACAGTCTAACCAAGCCAAAAAGAAAAGAAGTCAGAAAAATAATAGAAATAAAAAAAAGGTAGCACTAAGCCGATGGCCCGGGTGGTGGTGATGGTGGTCTGATGTCGAAGTGCTGCTGAATGCATGCCATTTGCTTGTATGATCGGTCGAGACGATCGTTTACCTTTTTAAGCTCACTTTTGATAACCTCCTGGTCATCTCTGATGCATCCAATCGCCTCCCATATGCGACGAAGGAGGGACGGAGACTGGTGGCAATGGCTCGGATGGCGGGATGTGGTGGGCTCTCTTGAAGGGCTCTCGCTGTCAGCTCCGCCAGTCGGAGAATGTGTCTCCTGCTCATGCTGCGGATCCTCTTCGAACTTAATACCCATTCGGATACAAGTATCACGCCTCAATTTGTCCTGGTCTTTAATTACTGTGCGGTCAGCATTTGAGAAGTCAACATCCGACTGCTCGAGTATCAACGTGATCAACTAGGGATAAGGAATGGAGTGCTTGGGGCTTTTGTCCCGTAGGAAATCACGCATGTGATTGTATATAATACTCCCATAATTCAATCCCTGTATAGCACCTAGTCCATGCACCATTTTATCCAAAAAGTATAAATCCCCAACTCGTACTTCATTTTTACTACTCGAACGAGGAAGAACATTTGTGCCGAGAAGGTATAAAATGAGGCAGTGCTGGTCGGAGAAGGATAAGGTCCCGATCTTTACTCCATCCTTCCGGGAAGGAGTGTACTGGATGTCAAACCGTGCCATGGTACTACTAGTGTTCCACACCGGTCCTTCTGGGGGATTGAAGGCTTTTCTGAAATTTACTTTCCCCCCTCGTCCGGAGTGTGGAGTGAGTGATTCATCGAGCTCTCAGTGATTACCACTGGTGTCCCTCTAACCGTGCTTCATATAGCATAGTCATCTTTGTGTTTTGCCTCTACGTTGGCGTAGAATTCACGGACAAAATGTCCGTAGTAATGATCAGGGAGGTTCAACGCATTCTCCCATTGTAGATGACTGAAGAATTGAGATAGGTTGAATTTATCTTCAACCTCCTGTGCGATATCTTTCTTGACCAGAAGTTTGGAATGAGCTCGTTGCTCAAATCATTCCGCATTTTCAGCACTTGTAAAGCGTATAGCATCGAAGGACCCCATGGTATGCTCTGGTTGAGAATTGTCGCTCTCGGTGGCGGAAGATGATGCTAAAGGACTGGCTGCCCGGCGCTTGCGAGTCCTGGTTGTCCTGCACAATTATCACAAGAAAAATTCATTTGAGCATTTCATCGGACACCTTGTAATCGTGATTAACAAGCTTCCAAATTCATCAATTTATGGACAAAATCTAACCCCCTGGTACATGAATGCTTCAAAACTATACGATTAGCAATAGAACAATACTAATCTAAGCAAAACACCACGAATTTACAAACTTTCATCATGTAAAATTTTATAAACCAAAACCATCAAAATTTTGACATAATTTCATTTCAACTTATCAAAAAGTGTTAAATCCTTACATATAATCCAACAAAAGTGTTCATTCACGTGAATAAACATAGCCACATATCTACAAACACAATGAGAATCGAATTCACAGCAAATATTGAAGAATTTTGAAGTAAACTTACATTGTTGCTTGTTGACGAATTTCTGGAAAATTCCTAAAAAAATTGATGAAAGTAGGTTGATTGAGGTGTTATGTATTGAAATAAACTAATCTAACAAAAAGAAATTAAAAAGTTGGGATTTTTAGGGGAGGGGGTCGGAGGTTAGGGTGAGAAAGAAATAAGAATGAAAGGGACGACTTTGTGTTTGAAAACCTGTCTGCCAGAACACGACGCTAAAACATGGTCCAGTTTGCGAAGTGTTGTGCGCCGTGTCGTACAGTGATATTTGATGAAAAATAGACATGGCACTGTAAACGGTCCAGATTTGCGCCGTGTTGTGCGCCGTGTCATACAGCCTTTTTTTTTTGATTTTTTTGATTTTTTGAAAATAAATAATAGGAAAAACAATAAATAAATTGGGTTCCCTCCCAAGAAGGTCTCGTTTAATGTCATTAGCTTGACCACTTCCTGTTTTAGTCATGTGACGGATCTCCAAGGGTTATGCTCTCTCCGTGAGGAATTTTCTGATTTTCAAAATAAGGCTTTACCCTGTGTCCGTTCACCTGAAATGACTCTTTGGTTTGAGGATTTATCAGTCTAGTTACTCCATATGGAAATACTTCCTCAATCTCGAAGGGTCCCGTCCAGCGTGATTTTAGCTTACCTGGAAATAATCGCAAACGAGAATTAAATAAAAGTACTTTCGTACCTGGTTCAAGGTGGTTGAGGTTAAGCTTCCGGTCATGAAGTCTCTTGACTTTGTCTTTGTAAATCAGAGAGTTCTCGTATGCTTCGTTTCTTAACTCGTCTAATTCAGATATTTGGAGCAGTCTTTCCTGTCCAGCTTCTTTCAATTCCATTGAAACAGCCTTAATTGCCCAATAAGCTTTATGTTCAATTTCAACTGGAAGGTGACAAGTTTTTCCATAGACTAGACGGTAGGGGCTCATTACCAATGGACTCTTGTATGCTGTTCTGCATGCCCAAAGTGTATCGACCAATTTTTCAGCCCAATCTTTTCGAGTTGGGTGCACTGTTTTTTCCAGGATCCCTTTTATTTGTCGGTTGCTTGTTTCAACCTGACCCGACGTTTGTGGATGGTAGAGAGTTACAATTTTGTGATTTATGCCATTTTTGGCCATAAGCTTGTCAAATAATTTGTTGCAGAAGTGGGATCCCCCATCACTGATTATTGCCTTGGGAAATCCGAAACGGCTGATTATGTATTCCTGTACAAACTTAACAACAATATTAGCATCATTAGTCTTTGTGGGGATTGCCTCAACCCACTTGGACACATAATCGACTGCTAAAAGAATGAACTCAAAATTTCCAGATTTAGTGAATGGTACCATAAAATCAATTCCCCATACATCAAAAATTTCGACGACCAAATTGATCGTGAGGGGCATCTCATTTCTTTTTTCGATATTACCAGTTCGTTGACACCTATCGCACTGAACACAAAAATGATGTGCGTCTTTAAATAAGGATGGCCAATACAAACCAGATTGGAGAATTTTGTTACCGGTCTTTCGTCCGCCAAAATGGCCTCCGCAATGAAGTTCATGGCAAAAGGTTAGTACACTTTGTTGTTCATCTTCCGGGACACATCGCCTCATGATTTCATATTTGCATAATCGAAAAAGGCATGGTTCGTCCCAGAAGTAGTTTTGCATGATGATAAAAACCTTTTCTTTTCTTGGTAAGAAATGTTAGGTGGGAGCATTTCACAAACCAAATAATTCACAATATCGGCAAACCAAGGTACCGAATAAATTTTAAATAAATTTTCATGTGGAAAAGAGTCCACAATTCGTTCATGCTCGTTAATTGTTTCTTCTGTTATTTTTAAACGAAACAAATGGTCTGCGACCACATTTTCACTTCCCTTTCGGTCCTTTATTTCCACATTAAATTCTTGAAGCATTAAAATCCACCGAATCAACCGAGGTTTCGCTTGTTGCTTTGTCAGCAGATGTCGTAAAGCTGCATGATCTGAATGTACAATCACTTTACATCTTACAATATAAGATCTAAATTTATCCAGTGCGAAAACCACAGCTAATAATTCTTTCTCGGTTGTTGTATAATTAACATGTGCATCATTCAATGTTTAACTAGCGTAATAAACCACACGGAGCATTTTATCAATTCTTTGGCCCAAAACTACACCAACAGCTCGGTCAGATGCATCGCACATAATTTCAAAAGGTAAAGACCAATCAGGGGTAATTACGATTGGTGCCGTGGTTAGTTTCTCTTTCAAGGTTTTAAAAGCATCGAGACAAGCGTCATCGAAAATGAAGGAAACATCATTGGTAAGCAAGGTGCATAGAGGTTTACTTATTTTTGAAAAATCTTTGATAAACCTTCTATTAAAACCGGCATGTCATAAAAAGCTCCTGATTGCCTTTACATTGTTTGGTAGTGGTAATTTTTGAATGACTTCAATTTTTGCTTTGTCGACTTCAATTCCATGATTTGACACCACATGGCCTAGCACAATTCCACTTTCTGTCATAAAATGACTTTTTTTCCCAACGGACAGTTAAATGACATTCAATATAACGTTCAAGTACTTTGGTCAATTTATTTAAGCAGTCATCAAAAGATGATCCAAATACTGAAAAGTCATCCATAAATACCTCAATAAAATTGCCGATCATATATGAGAAAATTGACAATATGCACCTTTGAAAAGTTCTTGGTGCATTGCATAATCCAAAGGGCATTCTTCGACAAGCAAAAGTTCCAAAAGGGCATGTGAATGTGGTTTTCGATTGGTCCTCGGGTGTAATTGCCACTTGGTAATACCCTGAAAGGCCATCAAGAAAATAGTAGAATTTGTGTCCTACAAGTTTATCAAGCGTTTGGTCAATAAAAGGTAGAGGAAAATAATCCTTTTTGGTGGCGGCATTTAATTTTCGTTAATCAATGCACATCCGCCACCCGGTTGTTACCCTCGTTGGTACTAGCTCTCCCTTATCATTTTCAATCACTGTTATGCCACTCTTCTTTGGCACCACATGTATCGGGCTTACCCATTCACTATCCGCAATAGGATAAATAATTCCCTCAGCTAGCAATTTTAAAATTTCTTTTTTTACTACCTCTAGCATATTGGGATTTAATCTCCGTTGTGCTTCTCTTCTTGGTTTTTCTCCTTCTTCTAGGATTATTTTATGCATACATGTCGAAGGGCTAATTCCCTTAATATCACTCAAACCCCATCCTATTGCCTCTTTGTATTTTTTCAAAACTTCTATTAAAAGAAATTCTTCATCTTCGCTCAATTCTGCATTAATAATTACGGGTTTTTTATTTTTCTCTTCTAGAAAAACATATTTTAAATGCTTAGGCAATTCTTTAAGCTCCGGTATTTCATTTTCTTTTCTATCCATTAACGACTCCAGACTATCTATCTTAATCCCCTGTAAGAGATTTTCGCACACTTCTCCTTCAACTTCCTGGTTAAGCTCTGAACATTCCATTACTTGTTCCTGTATAATGAGAGTTTCTATAGAATTGTCAATAATATCAACAGAAGCGCACTCCTCATATAATCATAACTGGGAACATGTGGCGAATCATACACAGAAAATGTCACGGTTTTATTTAACACACTCATGGTTAATTTTCCTCTTTTAACATCAATTATTGTTTCAGCGGTAGCCATGAAAGGTCTTCCCAATAAAATAGAATTATCTTTTCCATTTTCTAGACATGGTCCCATTTCTAAGACAACAAAATCTGCTGGAATAATAAGCCCCTCTATGTCTACCAAAATATCTTCGATATTTCCAACAGGATAACGAAGTGATCTATCGGCCAATTGTAAACATATTTTAGTTGGGCTAAGTTCACCAAGATCAAGTTGCTCAAAAATATATAATGGCGTCAAATTTATACCTGCTCCGAGATCAAGCATACCAGTGGTCTTCTTACCGTTTCCCATAGCGATATTTATTATGAAGCTACCTGGATCACTTTGCTTGGGAGGTAATAGTTGTTGGAGCAATGCAGACATAACCTCCGAGACAATGATTTTTTCTCTATATCCAAACTTCTTTTTATCCGTGAGTAATTCTTTGAAAAAAATTCTGTATGCTGGGACACTTTTTATTACTTCCAATAAAGGAAGATTTACATTTACTTTGGACAGCATATCAAAAAAATTTAGAAATTGCTTCTCAAGTTTTTCATTTTTTTGTCGGCTTGGTAAAGGTATTGGGGGTTTGTATGGATTTGTAGATTTGTGGAGTGTTGGGGTGGGGAATTCTTCTTTAGAATTTTCATTTGATTCCTTATCTTTGTCCTCGTTTCCTGCAATAATTGAAATATCATCATTAGAAGGGGAATCAACTTGATTGTTATAAATCTTACCAGTTCTCAGCGTGGTGATATCTTTAGCTTGTTCGGGTTGACTTGGTAACCTCCCTTTCTGGTTATTTTGCAGTTGACTTGCTAGTTGCCCGACTTGAGTTTCGACTCGTTTCACTGATGCTTCCATTGCTTCAAATCTTCGATCCGAGTTTTGGATGAATGATTGAAGTGTTTCTTCTAATGAGGGTTTTCTGGGTTGGTTTGAGGATGACCCTTGGAATTGGTTTGGTCTTTGATATGGTTGTTGCAAATTTTGATGTTGAGGAGGTGGTGGTTGTTGGTGATGATTTCCACCCCAAGAGAAATTAGGGTGATTTCGCCAACCGGGATTATAGGTTTCAAAAAAAGGGTCATTTCTAGGGCGTTGGTAAAATTATTTCAAGCATTTACCTCTTCAGGGTTCGTCGGGGGATTGATGTTGGGTGCATGACTATACTCCCCACTGGCGAAAAATACTTCTTGAGACGGCATGACTGTGGGTGGTTGAGAAATTCCTTGAGTTGTAAGTCGTTGGACTTGTTTGGTTAGCTCGGCAATTTGCGCAGTGAGATCGCTGGTGGAATTTACTTCATTAGCTCCGACTCTCCTGCCTCGTGCACTCTTTTGCTGGGAGGATATAGCAAGTTTTTCAAACAAACTAAAAGCAGCTTGCGCCGTTAGTGTTCCTATATCTCCCCCAGCTGCATTGTCATCAGAAAATTGGCAATTATGAGTTAGACCATCATAAAAAGTTTGACTCAAACAGTGTAAAGGATAATGATGATGGGGGCATGCTAGTAAAAGAGTTTTGAAACGATCCCATGCTTCAAAAAATTGTTCACTCTCCGATTGCGTAAAAGCCGCAATATTGGTCCTTAGATCCGCCGTTTTATGATGTGGATAAAATTTAGACATGAATTTATTGTACACATCATCTCAAGCAGCCAATGAATTTGGTGGCAACATCATAATCCATGTTTTTGCTCGATCCTTTAAGGTGTAAGGAAAACACCTCATTTTTAATTGATCCTCGGTCAATTGTTGTAATGGAAAGGTATTGACAACCGAGTAAAAATCACGAATAAAGCTTAAAGGATCCTCGTTTGGCATCCCATAAAAAGATGGGAGTTGGTTGAAATGAATGGATTTCAATTCATAATTTCGTGCTGTTTGGCCAAATTGTATGCATGACGTTGTTGTACCGATCATCGGTCTAGCAAAATCTTTCAAAGTTTGTTAGTCTGCCATATGTTCTTCGTTTGACTTTTCTTCTTGATCGAAAGATTCAGTGTTTTCTTCTGTCAAAAATTCTCCTTCACTGCTAATATCTTCTAGGCTATCTCCAACTTGATAATCGGGATGAACGTTTTCGTTGTATGGTACCAAAGTTCTTACAAGAGAAGCGCACCTTATGTGAAAAAAATTAAGAACAAGAAGAATAAAAGATGCAAAAATAAAGAAAGATAAAATCACAAGATATAAGCACAAGTATACAAAAATTATATTTGGCCTAAAACAATCCCCGGCAACGGCGCCAAAATTTGATCGATAAAAACTTATCCTAAAAATAGGAGTTTTTGAGTCGCTCGCAAATATATACGAGGTAGAAGTAGTTGTGGTAAATTCAACCAAGGTCTTTTCTCTCGAGGATTGTTCAACAGGGCTTCGTATAATATTTTGTTACAAATTGCGAGAAATAAATACTAAAATATTTAAAATAGATTATTTTTGGGTTTTTAAATTAACTATATTAAAATGCACTATTTTTAATTTAAACTATTTTTATTAAGACTATTTATACTAGACTATTTATACTAAGACTATTTACACTAGACTATTTATATTAAGACTATTTATACTAGACTATTTTTACTAGACTATTTTTACTAGACCATTTATATTAAGACTATTTTTACTAGACTATTTATATTAAGACTATTTTTAATACTACTATTTTTAATAAGACTATTTTTATACTAGACTATTTATATTAAGACTATTTATAACTAGACTATTTTTAATACTACTATTTTTAATGAGACTATTTTTATACTACACTATTTATATTAAGACTATTTACAACTACACTATTTTTAAAGTAGACTATTTTTAACTAGTGAAAATGAATAGAATTGAAATGAGTTGGGAATTTATAAAATCTAGGAGATTACGGGCTCATTAAAATAGGTTTTTAATTAAGTATAGGAATTGATTTACACGGATATAAAAGAAAAACGAATGTTTATCGAGTAATCAACTTTTCACCTCATAACTTTCGTATTCAAAGATGTCTTAATCACTTTCACAATCTTAAGATGTTGATAACAAGATTAACACTTGATAGATTGAAAAGATGTGTTTCCAATACACTTAACAATCAATCAAGAAGGTTTCACTAGTAGAAATAGGATATGACCAATCTCTATTTAAACCAATTAGTCCTTTTATTTCTTTAACTTGACTATTTTTAGGATAAACGATTGTTCATCGAGTAACCAACTTTTCACCTCATAACTTTCGTATTCAAAGGTGTCTTAATCACTTTCGCAATCTTAAGATGTTGATAACAAGATTAACACTTGATAGATTGAAAAGATATGTCTCCAATTCACTCAACAATCAATCAAGGAGGTTTCATTAGTAGAAATAGGATATGATCAATCTCTATTTAAACCAATTAGTCCTTTTTAATCAAAATAGTGTAAATCAATCAAATACTCAATATATAACCTAATAGAAATCCCCCTTCCCCTAGGAAGAAAGATTAGCTACTCATTGGTTTATACAAACTAAAATTATAATAGAAATAATTGATATACATAATATATATATATATATATATATATATATATATAGAAACTCTTAATTACTAGAACTTAATGACAATAGATGAAACTTACTTGAATATGATGTATCAAAGTGCAAGAAACAAACTTCAAAATATAACTTCAAACTTGTTCAAAGGTTACAAGCTTACAAAAATTGAAAGTAAAACACTAAGTAAAATACTAAGTGCTTATTGATCAAGCACTTTTCAATTACAAACTAAATGAAAGAAAAACTTTAAACCAAAAATGAAATACAAACTAAAGTAGAGAGTTCTAAGGAAATATCTTGCTAAAAGAAAGGAGTGTTTCTTGGCAAGAAGAGGAGGATGATGATGTTTTCTTCATTGGTGAAGGTGTCCTTTTATAAGTGATTTTCAAGAATACAATTGATTATTTAATTTGTGGCATCTTTGACAATTCTTTAGTGTTTGATTCACACTTGATCTTCCTTGCAGGTCTTGATTTTCAGATCATTGACCCTAAATAAAATATCTTGTATTTGAGTTCACAAGAGGCTAAATGTGGAAAATTCAACCAAGGAACTGCATAAAAACGGCGCTGGAAAACGGCCCAATTTGCGCCGTATTGTATAGCCATGTTAGGATGACTCGGTCTTGTCAGAAACACGCGCAAGGACCCGGCAGAAAATGTGCGCCATGTGAGAAACGGCCGAAGAAGCATCCATGATTTGCGCCGTGTGAGAAACGGCCGAAGAAGCGGCCATGATTTGCGCCATGTTGCTTTGATCGTTTTGTAGACTGTCTCCTTGAAAATTTCCCGTCATTGGATTTGATCTTGTTTTCCATCCTTTGATATGCTTCATGTCAGTAATCTGTAAAATGACCATTTTTAGCTCATGTTTTGACATATCTATAAAATATATATTTTTAATCACAAATCAGTACGATTATGCCCGTAAAGGGATATTTTGTATATGAATTTTTAGATCAATTATGCACTAATCATATGTGATACTATCAAAATGAATGGAGTCTCGGATGATGCAATATGCTTACGATTATTTCCATTCTCTTTGAGAGAGAAGGCAAGAAATTGGCTTGGGACTTTAGCTCCCGGAAGTATAAAGAAATGGGAATAATTGAGCGGAAAATTTTTGTTCAAAATTTTCCCACCCAACAAGACAATAAAGCTAAAAAGTGAGATTACTCAATTTCATCAACTGGACTCCGAACCGCTATATGAAGCTTGGGAACGTTTCAAAGATCTACTAAGGCGATGCCCTCGACACGGTTTCCCCGAAGACCAACAAATGTGTTTCTTTTACAATGGTCTTATGGGAGAAACAAGAAATTTTATTGATGCTTCTGCGGGAGGGTCATTGCTAGCAAGGAGCACTGAAGAAGCTTATGGATTGATAGAAGAAATGTCTATGAATAACTACCAATGTCCGATGGAAAGAGCAAATGTTAGAAGGGTGGTTGAGATATCCGATTCGGATCCTATCAAGGCACTAACCGCACAAATGACGATGTTAACTACTCAGTTGGGGGCTCTAACAAAAGGAGGTGATTAGAAGATAGCTCCTCAAAGAAGTTCAAGTTCACTACCGTCCGACCTATTGGAGGAGGCACATTACATTAATAATCGGAATTACAACAATTTCCGGAATAATCCACCGCCGGGTTTCTACCATCCCTCCAACCGAAATCATAAAAATTTTAGCTATGCTAATCAAAAGAATGCCTTGCAACCACCGGCCAGATCCAAAGTGTCGAATGGTGAGATAATTGAAGAAGCAAAGCCAGCGTCAAATCTCGAGAATATTCTAGCTACCTTTATGATGGAGACAAAAAGCCAATTTAGTCGATATGAGGAAAAATAGACAAAATCGAAGGCCATGTCACTCAATTAGCTACTACGATGGGAGCTCAAATGAAAAATCTCGAAACTCAAATTGGATAATTGGCTAAAGTTGTCGGGAGTCAAAATCACCGGGGACAATTTCCGAGCAACACCGAAATGAATCCAAAAGAATGTTGTCAAGCTATCACCTTAAGAAGCGGAATGAATTATGAAGGGCCAAAGATGCCAACGGTCCAACAAAGTGAGGGATCCAAGGAGGATCAAATCGAAATTGTAGAGGAAGAAGTGAAGCATGATACATCTAAGGGGGCTGAGAAGCCTAAAATATCTTCTAACTCTACTTCTACTTCTAAAATTCTTCTCCATTTTCCTCAATGCTTTAAAAAGAAAAAGTTAGACGCACAATTTGCAAAAATTTTAGACATCTTCAAGAAAATTAACATCAATATTCCTTTTGCAGACGCTTTGGAACAAATGCCAAATTATGCAAAATTCTTGAAGGATGTGATGTCAAGAAAAAGAAGGATGGAAGAGCATGAGATGGTTAAACTCACCGAAGAATGTAGTGCTATTATCCAACGCAAATTGCCTCAAAAGCTTAAGGACCCCGGAAGCTTTACCGTTCCATGCACCATTGGAAAAGTTTCATTCGACAAAGCTTTGTGTGATTTAGGTGATTTGATTAACCTTATGCCTTTATCTATTTTCAGGAAATTAGGTGTCGGAGAAATGAAAGCCACAACGATCATGTTACAATTGGCGGATCGATCCATAACACACCCCAAGGGGATTGTTGAAGATGTGATCGTAAAAGTCGACAAATTTATATTTCCAGCGGATTTTGTCGTTCTCGACATGGAAGAAGATGAAGATCTACCACTTATCCTTGGACGTCCGTTTTGAGCAACGGGAAAGGCTCTTATTGATGTCGAAAGGGGAGAATTAACAATACGTGTTAACGATGAGCATGTTCTATTTTCCATATTTAATGCTATGAAATTTCATGATGATATGTATTATTGCAATGTTTGTGACCTATAAGCTCGTATGGAAAGAAAAATATCCTACACTCATTATCCGCGGATCTGTTAGAGTTTGCCCTTACAAACTCATGTTTTTCTAGTGACTCAACCTTGGAGTTTGACGATTCTGACTTGTTTGATTATGTTTATGAATTGAATTCTCTACAGGAAGAACCGAAAATCAATAAATCCGATGATTTTGACAAAGAGGAGCATGAAGTAGTTGCGAAAATCAAGCTGACGGACGACTCGACCATGTAAAGTGACACGGTCCAAAATTTTGGGTCCGTTTCATCTCAGTCAGATGTATTTCAACCAAGCTTGGACCTTAAAACCCTTCCAGAACACTCAAGTATGCATTTCTAGATGGTAATAATACCAATCCGGTAATTGTATCCTCTTCACTTTCATCTACTCAACTAGATAAATTGCTTCGTGTGTTGAGAGCTCATAAGTCAGCTATAGGATGGTCTATCTCAAATTTAAAGGGAATTAACCCTTCAATATGCATGCATAAGATTTTGCTTGAAGAAAATTTTAAACCTAAAGTGCAAAATCAACGAAGACTTAATCCCATAATGAAAGAAGTGGTGAAAACGGAAGTGCTCAAACTATTAGACGCCGGAATGATATATCCAATTTTCGATAATGAGTGGGTGAGTCCTACGCAAGTTGTGTCAAAAAAAGGGAGGGATGACCATAACCAAAGACGAGAAAGATGAATTAATTGCTATGAGGGTAGTTATGGGATGGCGAGTGTGTATAGACTATAGGGCTTCGAATGCGGCTACTCGCAAAGACCATTTCCCCCTCCCCTTCATTGATCAAATGCTCGATAGATTGGCGGGGCATAAATTTTTCTGTTTTCTTGATGGCTATTCAGGATATAATCAAATATACATAACACCGGATGATCAAGAAAAAACGTCTTTTACATGTCCTTACGGAATTTATGCTTATCGTAGGATGCCGTTTGGCTTATGTAATGCCCGAGCCACTTTTCAGCGTTGCATGATGGCTCTCTTTCATGGTTTGATTGAAAATATAATGGAAGTATTCATGGATGATTTTTCGGTGTTTGGAAATTCGTTTGATCATTGCTTGCATAATCTCACTTTAGTTTTGCAGCGGTGTGAAGACACTGATCTCGTGCTAAATTGGGAGAAATGCCACTTTATGGTGCAAGAAGGAATTGCCCTAGGCCATAGAGTGTCCGCCGCTGGCTTGGAGGTTGATAGGGCGAAAATCGTCGCCATTGAGAAACTTCCCCCACCGAAGAATGAAAAGGCAATTAGGAGTTTTCTTGGTCATGCGGGTTTATATAGGAGATTCATAAAAGATTTTTCAAAAACCACTAAACATTTGAGTAAATTGTTAGAAAAAGATACCGCTTTCATTCTTTCTAACGAGTGTTTGTAGGCATTTGAAACTCTAAAGAAGGCATTAGTGAGTGCTCCTATCCTCGTAGTACCGGATTGGTCTCAACCTTTTGAGATCATGTGAGTGATCGGAGCTGTGTTGGAATAATGTCGTGAGAAACTATTTCGGGCTATTTATTATGCAAGCAAAATATTGGACGGAGCCCAACAAAATTACACAACAACAGAGAAAGAAATGCTTGCCATGGTATTTTCTTTTGATAAGTTCCGATCATACTTAATTGGAACAAAGATGATAGTACACACGGACCACGCATCTATCAAGTACTTGTTCGAGAAGAAAGATTCTAAACCTCGCCTAATTCAATGGATTCTTCTTTTACAAGAGTTTGACATGGATGTTCGAGATAGGAAAGGTTATGAGAATGTGGTGGCTGACCACTTATCTCGCCTAGAGTACAATAAAGAGGAGGAACCCGAAATCGAAGGGATTAAAGAAGATTTTCCGGACGAGCGGCTTCTTATGGTAGAAGATAAATTTCTATGGTTTGCTGACATTGTTAATTTTTTGGTCGCAGGTGTGCTACCTCCGGACTTATCTCATTATCAAAAGAAAAAATTCCTCCATAATATCAAGTTCTATATGTGGGATGATCCACTACTTTTTAAGAGATGTGCCGACATGATAGTGAGGAGATGTGTTCCGCAAGAGGAATGGGATGAAATTCTTCAACAATGCCATTCTTCACCAACCGGAGGACATTTCGGAGCAACACGGACTGCTGCAAAGGTGTTGCAAAGCGGATTTTATTTGCCTATGTTATAAAAAGATTGCTATCTCTTCATTCAACAACGCGATAGATGCCAACGAGTGGGGAATATTTCAAGGCATCATGAGATGCCCATGACTAACGTAATTGAGGTTGAACTGTTTGACGTCTGGGGCATTGACTTCATGGGTCCATTTTCCTCATCATTTGGGAATAAGTACATTCTGCTAGCAGTCGAGTATGTATCTTGATGGGTCCAGGTAATTTCCTCCCCAACAAATGATGCTCAAGTAGTGATGAAATTTTTAAACAAGAACATTTTTTGCCGGTTTGGAACCCCAAGAGCATTAATCAGTGATCGGGGATCGCACTTTGTCAACAAAATCATGGATAAACTCCTTAAGAAATATGGGGTCCAATCAAAGAAATCATTGGCCTATCATTCACAAGCAAATGGACAAGCCGAAGCGGCTAACAAAGAGATTAAACTAATCCTGGAAAAGACGGTGAGTACATCTCGGAAAGATTAGTCATCCAAGCTTGACGATGCACTTTGGGCCTATCGCACGGCATATAAAACACCAGGATTTTCAGTATAAATTTTTCACGTTATTTTATCTGAGATATACTGCATAGCTTGGTGTCTATACAGTATGGATAAAATAAATTGAGAACTGAGACATCTGTATTTGTACTGGTATAATTGTCGTAGTGGTTTGATAATTATTTTGAGGATATCGTGTATCAGGTTATCGTACTTTTGATATTGGGTATATCGTATGATGATGTTATTGGATTCAGTACATGTATTCAGTATGCTGTATGTTCGTATTTGGTATGTCGAGACAGAGGAGGAAAGTTGGAAAATGGCTAAGTATAGCCTGATTAGCGCACGCTAATGGTTAAGTATAGTGCACGCTATCGTTCATGGTTAGCGCACGCTAGATGCAGAATATAGCGCACGCTAGTGCAGATCAGATCAAAGGGAATCTGCATGTGGACCCGGTTGCTTACGGCGCATGTCCGGATAAGGTCAACAGTTGTTTGTCCTGAAGTATTAGCGCACGCTAAAGCATGAGGCTTAACGCACGCTAATTGTAGATCGGTCAAAGGGAATCTTATCCTTGTTAGATCGGCATATGGGGGCACATGCGGTAGGTAGACTGTAGCAAGTCAACTGATGTTAGCGCACACTAAATGCAAGGACTTGCGTACGTTAGACAGTATAAGTTACGTACGCTAATGCATTGGCATTACGTACGTAAGCACATGTACGAAGTCAGACAGTGGCCTTTGGGCTGCTATAGCGCACGCTAACAAAGTCAGTTAGCGCACGCTAGGGCAATAACGCACGCTATTTTATGAGAGTAGCACGCGCTAGTAATGTTTATTATATAAGGGGACATACGGGTTTTGAGATGCATTTATGTAATACCCGAGATTTCTGTTATGTAATTGGAACTTGTGATATTGTAATGATTGTACTTTTGTCTGAGTACTATTCTCTGTATTTCATAATCCGATGTTGTCGAGCGTATAATTTCGTATATATGATATAAAGATTGAAATTCTGTGCATGTAGCGCACGCTACAGGCTGCGTGTAGCGTACGCTAACAGGGATTCATAGCGCACGCTACAGGGGATCATTAGCGCACGCTATGCGTGGTCAAATTGATTGAGACGTGCGGTAGGTGAGATCTGGCCGGGGGACCCCTGTCGGATCGTGTCGGGATGAACCTGGACGGCTTTCGGGAAAAGCCAAGTCAACGCCTTAGCGCACGCTACAGGCATATGCGTAGCGCACGCTAAGTGCTGACTTCAGTTAAGTCAGACAGCCGTTAGCGCACGCTACGAGCAGGGACTAGCGCGCGCTAATAGCCATTTATTATAAATAGGACAGCATCCTATTCGTGATTTCAGTTCTTTCTCCTCCCATAACCCGAACTCTTACACTTAGAACATAACTCCCTTCGTCCTAAACACTTCGTATCAACCTCCTAGTTCGAGATTGAAGATCATATATCATTGGAGATTGGTGTTCAAGCCTTCGGTGTTGGATTGCTTCATTTTCCTCCGTGTTCTTCACTACTTTGAGGTAGGTGATTCTTCACCGATGTTAGTAATGTTCCTAAGGAAGTTTGAATCATGTTTGGATAGCAAGTATTTCGTTATAATCGGTCATCACATGTTAGAAGAATACTTTTGACGTATCGGCACTATATATCGTATGAACCTTTGAACCATCATATTATAAGGACTCCTAAGCATGTTCAAATCGATTTATGATCGATGTCGGATATTACCCAGTTGCTACGTTGTACACGTTGGAATCTTGTGTTTTGGAACGTAAGACGATCGGAACTTAGATTATTTCTTGAAGATCGTAGATGGATTATGATATTGAGATGACTATCCGTATATTTATATTTCATAATCAAAAAACTTCCACAAACCTTATTAGCATGATATGCCCGAGGATAACTTGTATTATCACGGTAGAATTCATGAGTTCTTCACCATTCAACCCAGTTTTCGGTTTGCGATGATACGCCATGCAAGGTTAGCGCACGCTAACATGTGTGAGTTAACGTGCGCTATCGGGGTTCGATTAACGCACGAAACGTCACGTAGCGTATGTTATGAGACGGTAAAGTCGATCGATCCGTGGCTAGCGACGCTAGTCTTATACGATAGCGTCACGCTAACAGTCCGGCTTAGCGCACGTTACGTAGAAATCGTGGCGCGCTAAGCAATCGCATGCATTGTTTATTTTGAGCTTTTGCCGTAGGCAGCTATTTAAGCCATTGTTCGACTTGAGATGATTTGTATATCATTCCTTTTGTTAAGGTTCAAGCTTGCTATGTTGATCGAAGGAGGCGACTTTCGAGAGTGTTGAGATCATTGAAGTATATCGTTCTTGCCATCTTCGAGGCAAGTATCGTGATATGTTAATATCGGTATTTTTTTTGAAGCATGCGTATGATTATTCATGTTGTTGAACATGATATTCACTTCGTTGATTTGCCATGATATTCGTTATATAGTGTTTATATGTTCATGTTGATGAACATAATGATTTGGCATATGTATGCATGAGTTGTGTTTGTATACGTTGTACGATCTATGCTGAGGGCGCTGGATCGGATGTCCACCTCGTGTTGGTCCGACGGGATCATCTTGGGATCTAGGCTGAGGGCGCTGGATCATTGGACGGGTTATTTCCACCTCGTGTTGGTCCGACGGGATCATCTTGGGATCTATGCTGAGGGCGCTGGATCATTGGAATACCCATGTTGTGTAATGGAATCTTGTAGATTCGCATTGTCGGATTCCGGTAGCGGAAGTCTGTGTGGTGTATCTTGTTATGTATTGTTGATGCATATTCGAATTGTTTAATATGATACTTGTACTAGCATCGTTTTGCTAACCCCTTCGGGGGTGGACATTTGTTTTGATATTCAGGTAGCCGAGGAGCAGGGAAACAGCCACAGTACCGACGTGACGACGAAGGGGTTCAGTGATGTCTATTGTTATTGGAGATTTGTTTTCTTGGTTTGGTTTCTGTACTCGAGTACGCGTGTCTTTTTGATATTAATTCGATATGGTTGTATTAATTACTCGTTGAACCAGTTGTACGTTTTCACAAACTTGAATTTCCGCAGCATTGATGTCTTAGATTTACTTTCCTTTTTAATTAGCCTTGTAAATCCTTACTTAAAGGGTTTACGGCGCTGTAATTATTCCGAATATCTCGGGGTGTTACAATTTAGTCCATTCTTTCTCCTTCAGTCGATAGAGAGAGCTTTGGGAGGTTCTTGAGGTTCCCAAACACGGTGAGGTGGTGATTTTTAACAAGATTAAGATAGAGAGCATGGCTTCAAGCCTTGTTCTTCAAGTTATTCATGATTCTTGGAATGAAGTTCAAGTGTTCTTCTTCTTGGTTCGTCTAATCCAGGTAATTTTCGTATCCCTTTGATAGTAGTTCGTTTTTAAGGACGATTACTTATGAGAGAACATGCTGGATAATCATGTGGTAATTTTTATGAGACCTAATGGGATTATGATAAGAGTTTTCGGATGTTATTTAAGATTCTTCATGTTAATGGTGATTCATTTAACTTGATGAGGTTGAATCATGGATTTCTGAATCATGATAATTTCAGTTGTCGATTTAGATGAGTTAAATCATGATATGAGGTTGAATTCCGGATTGAGTATGATATGATCCTTGTTATCGAGTTGGTTTGATTGTTGATGTTGTTGTTGATATATGGACATTGATATGATCCTTGTGATAGTTATGGTGTCGTTTATCTTCAAGAGATATGGAGATTTATGTCTCCCTTCATTTCGGATTTTGATGTTAAGATGATATAAGGATATATAATGGTTTTGGTTATAAATATGGATAAGATGATTAAAACCAACATTATGTTGATTTTAGTTTCGTATGTTCTTGATAAGATTTGGATCATGATGATGATATTGAATTTGGAAAAAGTTATTGTTAATCTTGGAGTATGATTTCTTTTTCATTTGAATTCGTAGTCGCAAGGTGTTAGTCGATGCTTGGAATGCATGCCACTGTACAGCATTAGCGCACGCTAAGCTTACTGGCTAGCGCACGCTAACGGGAGCAACTTAGCGTACGCTACGTTATGCGTTTAACGTGTGCTAAGTAGGCAGACAGTGCAGTATTTTTGTGTTGTGATTATGAATTCGTGATGGTTTGATTTGGTTTGTTCAGACTGCGTTTATTCGAGGTTTTTGTTGAACCGTTGAGTTCGATTGGTTGGTTATGTCGGTTGTTGACTATTATCGGATGTGTTGTAATTTAATTATTGCAGAGGTTGAGATGTTTGAACATTGATTGTGACCGTTGTGTTGCGGTTGAGGTCGAAGAGTTTGTAGATTGCTCTTAGTCGGGGCTGAGGAGCTCGTGTACGAAGGCAATGGATTTTTGGTAACGGCTTCGTGGTATCGGTATCGAGGCAAGTTTATACTTGTTCAGTTTATAATATTTGATGAATGGTTTCGTTTTCATTTCATTTATAATTCGTATAGCAATGTTGTTAAAAATGTAAGTTGTCGGATAATGAGTTGTATATCGTGCTCTGGTTTGTATTAAATCATAAGGTATATGATTTAATTGTCTTCAAGGAAGACGTGAGTTATCTTTGGTCAAGGATATAGAATATCAGATATCGAGGATAGTTATCATGATGACATAAGTATCGGGATAAAGGTTTATTGGTATTCAATGGATGGTACCTTATTTGAGATTATTCGTATAACTGTGTATTCGTTCAGGGATGTTGTTCGTGGAAAGGATGTTGTCTTCGGCTTTGAGGTAATTTATATATTGTTTAGTTATGAGATAATTATTATGTTGAGTTGTTGTATATGTTGTATGTTGAGGCTTCGTATATTGAGATTCGTATTGGTTGTTCGTTGAGGGATGTTGATCCCAGGACTATTGTTGGTATTAATTGTTGTGTTGATCGTCTCATTGATGGATGTTGATCCCACAACTGTTTTCTGAGATTGTTGATCGTATGGATCATCCTTTGGGGTTTGTGATCCCAGGATTGTTGTTTTGAATATTGATTAGTCGTGTCGACTTTTCTTTGTCAGATTGTCATTGTTCACTTCGGTGAGTCTTTTGATCCTTATTGGATATGTAATTCTTTGAGTTTCGTTTTCATGTTGCATCGTGACATATCTGGAGTCATATCTGTGTGCCGATTGGTTATTGTGTAGGATTTTTAGCCGGGTACATGATGGTTATGCATAGATGTTTCCACATTGAACCGTGCACACGAGACGTAGTTCATGAGGCTAATTAGGTACAAGACCACACATGTATTTGATCGATACCCGGGGTGGCTTGTGCACGGACACATTTCCGGATCGGGCGTACTGTGACGTCCATCTTTGAGCCATATTGTTTGGTCGTTCATAGTCCATGTATGATTGGATATGTTCGACGGTTTGCGACTGGTTGTTCATATGCCCGAGGGGTATGTTCAACAGTCGGGGTTATTTCTTTGAGATCCATCATTGTTGATCGTGTTGGAGTTTACCTTGTTGTGGGTATTCTCGGTTATTGTTGATCCTTTGTTGATCGTGTTGGAGTTTACCTTGTTGAGGGTATACTCGGATATTGTTGATCCTTTGTTGATCGTGTTGGGAGTTTACCATGTTTAGGGTACTCTCGGTTATCGTTGATCCTTTGTTGGTCATATTGGAGTTATCATGTCGATGATATTCTCGATTGAATTATTGGTTGATCATTGTTACTAATCGTATGAGCATTCGGACTGTACGTCGATGTTTCAGGATTTATATTCATTGTTTTGTGGTAGTTGACCTACAGATGTATTGTGTATGTTTGGTTCTTATCAATATTGGTATTGGATTGTGCGATCCGACGGACAGGATTTGGCACGAATGGATTATTCCGTTTTTGAGTTATGATGATGTTTTGAGGATTTTTGATATTGTTTGAATACAGTACAGTTGGTTATGGTTGAGTTCATTTCGTCATTTGAGAATGCGGAATGCGGATTATGGTAAGGATTGAATTTGTATGGATTGCTTTGGATTGGTAAGGTTATGACGGTAAGATTACATTGGTAGTATTCTTACAGTATTATTACATTGGTATGTAATTATTTATGATGATGTGATCGATATCATCATTGCGTATTGTGGCTGACCCCGTCGTGGGCTTTATTTTTAGGTACTCGGAGATCTAGCTAGTAGCGGTCGTGAAGGGGTGAGCTTCCTGGGTGATACTGGCTGTGACATTTATTTGAGTATCGAGTATTCTTTTCTGGTTGTATTTACACGGCAAATGTATATTTTGAACTGTGTTTTTATCCGCTGCGTGTGTATTTTAAAATGGCCTTTTGGCATTTTGCGAACTTGGGTTTTTTTTGTTAAACCCATTTTCCTAAATTATTCTATCGGTACGTATAAGTGGTGGCTTAACGTACATTTTGAAACTGTTGAGTTTTGGCATTTCGCCTTGTATTTTCAAATGTAATTTTATGACGGTATTTGAGAATTATGTTTTGGGTATTTAAAATATTACCGTCATCGGCCTTTTGAGTCTTTAAACATTTTTGAAATGGTTTTTAGCCTTGTGGGTTCTGGCGTGGGACCCACGGCGCTGTAATATCCCCGGATGATTTGGGGGTGTTACAGAAGATGGTATCGGAGCTTAGGTTTTGTGAAACCCGGGCATGTGTGTTGTGTGGCTCTACTGGTACGGTAGTAGCGTGGCTTTTGAAAATGAGTTTTCTGACTTTTGAGTCAAATTGATTTTTGGAGTTTCAAAAATTTTTGAGATTCTTTTCAAATTGCTAGTTGTGATATTGGTGTGTGTTGGTATTGTATTGAGACTTCGTGTGGGAGTCGTGTGCTAGTATCACGGGAGATCATCAGCTTCACGCACCTGTAAGGTATATCGGTTTGGTTATTCGCTTGTGGCGACGATTGATTGTTTTCGTGATGAGTTGGAAATTTTGGTTGATCTGTTGTTTGTGGCAAGGTTGCAAGTTTCGAGGACGAAACTTATTTTAAGGGGGGTAGTATGTAATACCATATTTTTAAGTATAAATTTTTCGCGTTATTTTATCTGAGATATACTGCATAGCTTGGTGTCTATACAGTATGGATAAAATAAATTCAGAACTGAGACATCTGTATTTGTACTGGTATAACTGTCGTAGTGGTTCGATAATTATTCTGAGGATATCGTGTATCAGGTTATCGTACTTTTGATATTGGGTATATCGTATGATGATGTTATTGGATTCAGTACATGTATTCATTATGTTGTATGTTCGTATTTGGTATGTCGAGACGGACGAGGAGAGTTGGAAAATGGCTAAGTATAGCCTGATTAGCGCACGCTAATGGTCAAGTATAGCGCACGCTATCGTTCATGGTTAGCGCACGCTAGATGCAGAATATAGCGCACGCTAGTGCAGATCAAATCAGAGGGAATCTGCGTGTGGACCCGGCTGCTTTCGGCGCGTGTCCGGATAAGGTCAACGGTTGTTTGTTCTGAAGTATTAGCGCACGCTAAAGCATGAGGCTTAACGCACGCAAATTGTAGATCGGTCAAAGGGAATCTTATCCTTGTCAGATCGGCATGTGGGGGCACATGCGGTAGGTAGACTGTAGCAAGTCAACTGATGTTAGCGCACGCTAAATGCAAGGACTTGCATACGTTAGACAGTATAAGTTACGTATGCTAATGCATGGGCATTACGTACGTAAGCACATGTACGAATCCAGACAGTGGCCTCTGGGCTACGATAGCACACGCTAACAAAGTCAGTTAGCACACGCTAGGGCAATAACGCACGCTATTTTATGAGAGTAGCGCGCGCTAGTAATGTTTATTATATAAGGGGACATATGGGTTTTGAGATGCATTTAGTCCATTCTTTCTCCTTCAGTCGATAGAGAGAGCTTTGGGAGGTTCTTGAGGTTCCCAAACACGGTGAAGTGGTGATTTTTAACAAGATTAAGATAGAGAGCATGGATTCAAGCCTTGTTCTTCAAGTTATTCATGATTCTTGGAATGAAGTTCAAGTGTTCTTCTTCTTGGTTTATCTAATCCAGGTTATTTTCATATCCCTTTGATAGTAGTTCGTTTTTAAGGACGATTACTTGTGAGAGAACATGCTGGATAATCATGTGGTGATTTTTATGAGACCTAATGGGATTATGATAAGAGTTTTCGGATGTTATTTAAGATTCTTCATGTTAATGGTGATTCGTTTAACTTGATGAGGTTGAATCATGGATTTCTGAATCATGATAATTTCAGTGGTCGATTTAGATGAGTTAAATCATGATATGAGGTTGAATTCCGAATTGAGTATGATATGATCCTTGTTATCGAGTTGGTTTGATTGTTGATGTTGTTATTGATATATGGACATTGATATGATCCTTGTGATAGTTATGGTGTCGTTTATCTTCAAGAGATATGGAGATTTATGTCTCCCTTCGTTTCGGATTTTGATGTTAAGATGATATAAGGATATATAATGGTTTTGATTATAAATATGGATAAGATGATTAAAACCAACATTATGTTGATTTTAGTTTTGTATGTTCTTGATAAGAAGTGGATCATGATGATGAGATTGAATTTGGAAAAAGTTATTGTTAATCTTGGAGTATGATTTCCTTTTCATTCGGATTCGTAGTCGCAAGGTGTTAGTCGATGCTTGGAATGCATGCCACTGTACAGCATTAGCGCACGCTAAGCTTACTGGCTAGCGCACGCTAACGGAAGCAACTTAGCGTACGCTACATTATGCGTTTAACGTGCGCTAAGTAGGCAGACAGTGCAATATTTTTGTGTTGTGATTATGAATTCGTGATGGTTTGGTTTGGTTTGTTCAGACTGCGTTTATTCGAGGTTTTTGTTGAACCGTTGAGTTCGATTGGTTGGTTATGTCGGTTGTTGACTATTATCGGATGTGATGTCATTTAATTATTGCATAGGTTGAGATGTTTGAACGTTGATTGTGACCGTTGTGTTGCGGTTGAGGTCGAAGAGTTCGTAGATTGCTCTAAGTCGGGGCTGAGGAGCTCGTGGACAAAGGCAATGAATTTTGGTAATAGCTTCGTGGTATCGGTATCGAGGCAAGTTTATACTTGTTCAGTTTATAATATTTGATGAATGGTTTCGTTTTCATTTCATTTATAATTCGTATAGCAATGTTGTTAGAAATGTAAGTTTTCGGATAATGAGTTGTATATCGTGCTCTGGTTTGTATTAAATCATAAGGTATATGATTTAATTGTGTTCAAGGAAGACGTGAGTTATCTTTGGTCAAGGATATAGAATATCGGATATCGAGGATAGTTATCGTGATGACATAAGTATCGGGATAAAGGTTTATTGGTATTGAATGGATGGTACCTTATTTGAGATTATTCGTATAACTGTGTATTCGTTCAGGGATGTTGTTCGTGGAAAGGATGTTGTCTTCGGCTTTGAGGTAATTTATGTATTGTTCAGTTATGAGATAATTATTATGTTGAGTTGTTGTATATGTTGTACGTTGAGGCTTCGTATATTGAGATTCGTATTGGTTGTTCGTTGAGGGATGTTGATCCCAGGACTATTGTTGGTATTAATGGTTGTGTTGATCGTCTCATTGAGGGATGTTGATCCCAGAACTGTTGTCTGAGATTGTTGATCGTATGGATCATCCTTTGGGGTTTGTGATCCCAGGATTGTTGTTTTGAATATTGATTAGTCGTGTCGACTTTTCTTTGTTAGATTGTCATTGTTTACTTCGGTGAGTCTTTTGATCCTTATTGGATATGTAATTCTTTGAGTTTCGTTTTCATGTTGCATCGTGACATATCTGGAGTCATATCTGCGTGCCGATTGGTTATTGTGTAGGATTTTTAGCCGGGTACATGATGGTTATGCGTAGATGTTTCCACATTGAACCGTGCACACGAGACGTAGTTCGTGAGGCTAATTAGGTACAAGACCACACGTGTATTTGATCGATACCCGGGGTGGCTTGTGCACGGACACATTTCCGGATCGGGCGTACTGTGACGTCCATCTTTGAGCCATATTGTTTGGTCGTTCATAGTCCATGTATGATTGGATATGTTCGACGGTTTGCGACTGGTTGTTCATATGCCCGAGGGGTATGTTCAACAGTCGGGGTTATTTCTTTGAGATCCATTATTGTTGATCGTGTTGGAGTTTACCTTGTTGAGGGTACTCTAGGTTATTGTTGATCCTTTGTTGATCGTGTTGGAGTTTACCTTGTTGAAGGTATTCTCGGTTATTGTTGATCCTTTGTTGATCGTGTTTGGAGTTTACCATGTTGAGGGTACTCGCGGTTATCGTTGATCCTTTGTTGGTCATATTGGAGTTATCATGTCGATGATATTCTCGATTGAATTATTGGTTGATCATTGTTACTGATCGTATGAGCATTCGGACTGTACGTTGATGTTTCGGGATTTATATTCATTGTTTTGTGGTAGTAGACCTACAGATGTATTGTGTATGTTTGGTTCTTATCAGGATTGGTATTGGATTGTGCGATCCGACGAACAAGATTTGGCATGAAGGATTATTCCGTTTTTGAGTTATGATGATGTTTTGAGGATTTTTGATATTGTTTGAATACAGTACAGTTGGTTATGGTTGAGTTCATTTCGTCATTTGAGAATGCGGAATGCGGATTATGGTAAGGATTGAATTTGTATGGATTGCTTTGGATTGGTAAGGTTATGACGGTAAAATTACATTGGTAGTATTCTTACAGTATTATTACATTGGTATGTAATTATTTATGATGATGTGATCGATATCATCATTGAGTATTGTGGCCGACCCCGTCGTGGGCTTTATTTTTAGGTACTCGGAGATCGAGCTAGTAGTGGTCGTGAAGGGGTGAGCTTCCCGGGTGATACTGGCTGTGACATTTATTTGAGTATCGAGTATTCTTTTCTAGTTGTATTTCCGCTGCAAATGTGTATTTTGAACTGTGTTTTTATCCGCTGCGTGTGTATTTTAAAATGGCCTTTTGGCATTTTGCGAACTTGGGTTTTTTTGTTAAACCCATTTTCCTAAATTATTCTATTGTACGTATAAGTGGTGGCTTAACGTACATTTTGAAACTGTTGAGTTTTGGCATTTCGCCTTGTATTTTCAAATGTAATTTTATGACAGTATTTGAGAACTATGTTTTGGGTATTTAAAATATTACCGTCATTGGCCTTTTGGCGTCTTTAAACGTTTTTGAAATGGTTTTTATCCTGGTGGGTTCTGGCGTGGGATCCACGGCGCTGTAATATCCCCGGATGATTTTGGGGGTGTTACACATCTAGAGTTGGAGCATCGGGCGATGTGGGCAGTAAAAAGAATAAATATGGATTTTGAGGCCGCCGGAAAGAAAAGATTCTTAGAGCTAAACGAGTTGGAAGAATTCCGGGATGAATGCTACGAAAACTCTCGAATCTACAAAGAGAGATCTAAAAGATGGCACGGCAAGATGATCGTAAAATGGGAATTTTTGCCGGGACAACAAGTACTTCTCTATAATTCAAGATTAAAATTGTTTCCTGGAAAATTAAAATCAAGATGGTCAAGGCCATTCGTGATCAAGAAAGTACTTCCACCCAGAGTGGTCGAGCTAATGAGCAGAGATGGTGAGCTATTTAAATTTAACGGACAAAGAGTCAAACACTACCATCATCCAAATCAAAAGGAAGCTGCGTCCGTGATAACTTTAATCGAGCCATAGACTATCCTGTTGAAGGCGTCCGGCTGAAGACGTTAAACTTAGCGCTAATTGGGAGGCAACCCAATAGTTTTTTTTGTTGTTGGTTTGTTCTTTTTCGCATTCTATTTTTATTTTTATTTGATGTAGAACTAACCGGTTCAACTATTTGTGTTCAATTCGCAGGAAAAAGACCCGAAAAGACAAAACTGTACTTTCCAGGCTTATATGACACGGGCTGTGTCATTTGACACGGTCGGGTCAGGCGGGCAGACGTTTTTCTCATTTTCTGCACAGGTACAACACGGGCCGTGTCATATGACACGGTCGGGTCAGGGGTCCAGCCTTTTTTTAGTTTCCGGACAAGTACGACATGGGCCGTGTCAATTGACACGGTCGAGTCAGGTATACAGTCGTTTTTTTCTTTTTCTGGGCAAGTTGGACATGGGCCGTGTCTGGTGGACAGAAGGTTTTTAAGAGAATGGAGCAGGTACGACACGGGCCATGTCATTTGACACAGGCCGTGTCGATCGGGAGGTATAAAAGCTGAACACGACCGACCTCCCCTATTCATCATCTTCCCCAAAAAAAATTTCTCCCCTTCTTCCCCAATCCTAAACCCTACTTCCCATATCCTTAAAATTCATAAAAATTAAGCAAAATTTGTGCTAAATCTAACATAGTAACAAGTTTTTCATCATTATTACACAATCCAAGAGTTTCAAAGGGTAGGAATCGGACGAATCCATCCGGTTTAGGGTCGTGATTTTTTTTACATTTTCTTCATCTTTTCACTCCGAATCCAAGGTATGTTCTCCGATTCTAAATGCTTAATTCTTGTTTATAATCATCCTAAGATTGTTGAATGGTGGATTATTGATTTCTTTAGGGTTCGTGAGTCGATTTCTTTAGGGTTCTTTGGGGAATTTTTCGTGAGTATTGATGTGTTGAATTTTTGGTTGCGATTTTCATGAATTAAATGTGCCGTGACGATTGGTGTTGAAATTTACATTTGGGATATTTTGGAAGAAACGATTATATTGGGGGAAATGTTCAATTGATAATAAGTTTGGGGGAGCATTTATCATCGAAAAATTTTGAGCCTGAAATCGTTTTGAAACAAATGATAATGGATGAATTTCTTGCATAGAAATGGCCAGAGGTCGAGGACGAACTGATTATGAAATGATAATAATGCGCATACGCGCTCTAATACAATGATTATATGAATGATCAACTGAGGTGACATGATTATCTGATGAAATTCTTGAAATGATTATCTTGAACAAGTTACATGATTAATGATACGATCCACAAGATCAACAAATGAATAATGAGGTTGACTGAGTGATTAATGAGTTGACATGATCAACATGATAAAATGAAAATGATGTTTGAGGATTGTTGACTGATGAATGATGAATGAGTGATTCTTATTGCCGAAATTATACCATGGCGTCAGAAATATTACAGTTCTTTTGGTCTGAGGGGCTTGGCGCTTGCACAGGTCACACGTGACGCGAAAGTCCAATAATAGTAGTCTGGTGAATGATGATTTCAAATGAGACACGACTCGGAATGTAGTATTCAAAACCACGGCTCTGATACCAACTCTGTAACATCCCAAACTAGGCGGATATTACAGTGCCGTGGACCCCCGACTAGGACCCACTAGGCGGGTGAAATTAATGAATTACAAAGTCTAAATGTAGTACCGAACCACATTACATCATCAACTACTCCGATGAGGAGTTTCAAGTACAACACACCCAGGAAAATACAGAATACATGTATATTTAATATGAAGATAAAATATACAACACTGAATGAAATGAAATCCAAACGGAACTGCAGCGGAAAATACATAACAAAAAGCGTGAACAAATGAGTAGACTGGGCCCCCTACTAGTATCACCGGGATTCCTCGCCGCAACGTTCTCTTCCCGTGCCGTTGCCTTGCCATGACCTGAAAAACAATATCCCCTAACGGGGTCAGTTACACAGAACAACAATCCTCATCAAGAGTTGAATAAACACAATCATGAAATATCTTTTAGTGATGAAATTAAGCTCAAGAGGAGCATCATAGTACGCCCGTAATGGTATGTGCAAGTGCACAAGAGGAGTGTCTGGACACACCCGCACTTGTACCTAATTAGTCTCACGGAGGTACGTTACCATGTGCACAGTCCATTATGTTGGTGAACCCGATCACATGACTATCGTGTTCCCGACTAAAAATTCTACACATCCCTACTCGGCCATGCAATATGAACCCAGAAGGTCACAAGAACGAAAATGACCAATGAATATAAATGAATAACAAACCGACAAGGGTCAAGGATGACTCACCGAGATGAAATAATAATGAAATGAATGATAGCTCACTGAAATGATTGGAACCGTCGTTCCTCGTGAAATCGAATGATTAATTTGATGATTACAAGTCTCAACATGATTAGTACATTATGAATGAATTATGACTATGAATGAACAACAATGAAAGGAATGAGTATCCTTTTAACCGAGTAAGAATCAACTTACTCAAATACCGGTAATGAAATGTCCTCTCTCGAACAACGTCCTTAATGAAGATATCAGTCGCTCGAACAACCTTGAATAACACAATACCAACAACTCACTTAAATATACGCATCAGTAGCGATCATAACTAATTCAAGAGGTCAATACAACAATTCCAAACTCATTGGGGCATTTCAACAAACACTTCGTAAACAATCTCCCATTATTTATCACTAATCCCAATTGTATCGAAAACCAACCTCAAACGAACGATTCAATCCAACAAAACACCATCAATACAATCAATAATCCAATAGGAATACTCAAATCGAGCTTACGATAACATTAATCGAAAATCCCAATTCCAAGTCAACCTTTAAAGTGTTCTTGAGAAAAACTTCCAACAATCCGATGATAACTCATAAAAACTCGTAACCATACGTATATCCATGACAAATCATGATTATATCATCCAAAACATCAAGCTCCAACTCAAAATCGAATCTAGGGTTGAAGAAATTACCTTGGATTAGGATGAAGAATCCACAAATATGTTGACAATCCACACCACAACTTGAAGAAAATGAAAATCTCTGAGTTTTGATGATGTTAAAACACCCCACAATCGCCCAAAATCGCCCCAAGGAAGAGAGGAAGAAGGGAAATGAAGAAATGAGGATGTTCTTCATAGCAAACGCAGAAATACAAAAATCTGTACTGTGTGCCGCGGCACAGGCTGAGTGTGCCGCGGCACAGGGCCAAAAATTCCCTGTAAAACAGCTTAGTGCGGCGGCCCATCCATAAGGGGTCGCGGCCCGCGGTACAGCCCACCCCAACATCAAAAGGCACACGGTGCAGTCTTAGCTCTTTCGACCATAACTCCTTCGACCGGACTCCGATTGACTCAGCGTTTGAACCATTAGAAAGTTAACTTGATGTTCTATAATATTGAAAAGATTTAGAATTTTTGGAGTTACCAATAATTAATGGTGATTTTACAAAGTCGAACTCATATGTGGAAAAGTCGCTTAAGAACACGAAACTCAACAGAACGACACCGAGACGAACTCGGATGACAAAAAGTGTAGAATTAATCATTCTCGGAATCATGAATCGGTCACAACAGTGTCGATAAGATAGACTTCCGCCAAAAAAAGGAAATTATCGGAAATCAAAATTGCGGATATTACATACTGCCCTCCTTAAAAGAAGTTTCGTCCCGAAACTTAAAACAAGTAGGGAGAAGCAATATCCTGCCAATAAAACTCAATGAGATACACAAGAACCGCAAATGTACCTAATAATAGCATGATTCGAACAAGAAGAGAATTTGAAATGGCATGAACTCCAATATTAACATCGATTAATGAAGTAATTATAACAATCAAGATAATATCCTCGTCTCGATTCTCAAGCAAGGTTTAAAAAAATGAACGATACCGATACACGACCCAACATTAGTCCGAATGGTCAACACGAATGAATGAACATGAATGGTGAATGATTATTAATGAGTGAAATTCCACCGAGTGACAATTATTGAATGAAAATGAATAAATTTACAATCGGGTATTACATACTCCCCCCTTAAAAGTAGTTTCGTCCTCGAAACTAAGGGTGAAACAAATCAGGATAACTCTCTCGCATACTATCCTCGATTTCCCAAGTAGCCTATTCGACTCCGTGTCTCGACACTAACTTTTAACGAAAGGAATCGTCTTGTTCCTCAACTGTTTGATTCGCCGCTCTAAGATTCGTACGGGAAGCTCCTCATACGTATGATCATCCACTATTTCGATTCCATCAAACTGAAGTATGTGACTAGGGTCGGCAAAACACTTCCGCAATTTGAGAGACATGAAACACGTTATGAATTCGGCTCAACGCCGGAGGTAAGGCCAATCTATAGGCCAGATCGCCGATTCGATTCAAAATCTCAAATGGTCCAATGAATCTCGAACTTAGCTTTCCTCGCTTCCCGAAACGGAAAACACCTCGACTCGGGGATAGCTTGACCAAAACGTGGTCACCTGACTCGAACTCTAATGGTCGACGACAATTATCTGCATATGATTTCTGTCGACTCCGAGTGGTCAACAAACGACTCCGGATCAATGCTACCTTCTCACGGGCAGCTAATAGCATATCGGGTTCAATGTCGATTGATTCTGACAAGTCATCCCAGCATAGGGGAGATCGACAACGACGACCGTATAAGGCCTCATAAGGTGCCATCTGAATTGAAGCATGCCAACTATTATTGTACGTGAACTCGATCAACGATAGTTGGGCTTCCCAATCATCTTTCCAGTCGAGCACACATACTCTCAACATGTCCTCCAACATCTGAATAGTTCTCTCTGACTATCCGTCGGACTGAGGGTGAAAAGCCGTGCTGGAATTGAGCTGAGTTCCCATGGCACGATGAACTGATTTCCAGAAATGTGACACGAATCACCCGTCACGATCCGAAACGATACTCTTAGGGGTACCATGCAATCTAACGATCTCTATAATGAATAACTGGACAAGTCTCTCAGGACCCCACGTATCCTTAATCTCAAGGAAATGAGCTGACTCGTCGGAAAACTCGTGATGAAGTCCATTGAAATATCTTCCCACTTCCATTCTAGAATAGGGAGCGGTTTCAGCATACTCGCCAGTTGCTGATGTTCTATCTTGAATTGCTGATAGGTTAAACACCTCGAAATAAATTTTGCGACCTCTCGCTTCATATTACTCTACCAGTAATTTTGTTTCATGTCCTTGTACATCTTGCTAGACCCCGGATGAATAGAATAAGGGGTAGCATGAGTTTCTCTCAAAATCGAGTTTTTCAACTCGTCATTAGCCAGTACGCATAAACAATTCTTAAATCGAACAAGTCCATCCTCGTGGACCACAAATCCAGGGGCTTTCCCCTAAGCCACATCCTCTCGGATACACAACAAAAATGGGTCTGAATCCTAATTCACTCTGATCGCCTCCTCGAGTGGCGATGAAATCTCTAACATACAAGGTTGCCCTTGTACTTGCTGTAACCAGACCTCGATATCGAGTCTTAGGAATTCCTGCTGAAGCTCTTTCTAAATGGTTAAACGAGCAAGCATTTGCTCCTGAACGGACTTACGGCTCAAGGCATCGGCGAAAACATTCGTCTTACCTGGGTGATATTGAATCTCGATATCATAATCTTTAATCAGTTCCAAACACCGTCCCTGACGCATATTTAACTTCTTCTGGGTAAATATATACTTCAACCCCTTATGATCGGTGAAATTCTGACAGGAGACGCCATAAAGATAATGACGCCAAATCTTCAACGTGAAAACCACGGCCGCTAGCTCCAGGTCATGGGTCGGATAGTTGACCTCATAAGATCTCAGCTGCTGTGAAGCATAGGCAATCACTTTCCCGTTCTGCACTAATACACATCCGAGACCTTGTCCAGACGCGTCACTATAAACCACGAATCCTTCCGTCCCTTGTGGTAAAGAAAGGACAGGCGCTGAAATTAAACGACTCTTGAATTCCTCAAAACTCCGCTGACACGGGTCATACCACGTGTATTTCTTATCCTTCCCAAAATTATCGCCATAGGTTGAGCGATTTTAGAAAATCCTTCCACAAATCGCTAATACTAGCCAGCTAATCTGAGGAAGCTTCGGATTTCCTTAACATTCTTTGGAGGTTGCCAATCTCGGATAGCCTACGTCTTCTGAGGATCGATGCGTACTCCGTCTGCTGAAATTACATGTCTGAGAAATGTCACCTCGGACATCCATAAATTCACATTTGGAAAATTTTTCCATAAAGCTGCTCTTGTCTCAACACATCGAGAATCTGATGAAGGTGAAGCTCGTTTTCCTCTCGGTCATGAGAATAAATCAATATGTCGTCGATGAAAACGACCACGAACCGGTCTGAAAAGTCGATGAAAACTCGGTTCATCAACTCTATGAATACAGCAGGCGCATTAGTTAACCCAAACGGCATCACTATAAGCTCGTAATGCCCATAGCATTCGAAACACCATTCTAGTGATATCCGACTCTCGAATCCGCAACTGATGATACCTTGGTCTTAAATCGATCTTGGAAAATACTGAAGCTCCCTGAAGTTGATCCAAGAGATCAACGATGCGGGGAAAGGGATATTTATTCTTGATTGTCTCCCGGTTCAGCTCTCGATAATCAATACACAAGCGAAATGAACCATCCTTCTGTAACACCCCCGATATATTCAGGAATATTACAGCGTCGTAAATCCTTTACATAAGAATTTACAAGGCTGATTAAAAGAAAAGACAATAACAGATACCGCTTTATGAAATTGCTGAAGTAAAATACAACCGTCTGGTTCAAAAACCGAAATACAAATATCCAATGAATTATTATTACATCACTAAAATCCAAACATTATAAACGGACGACGTACTCGAGTACTTATTGAAATAACCAACAAATAACAGATAGTAAACCCGGCCGGAACATCACTTTGCACCCTCGTCGTCATACATCTCCTGTGGTTGTTTCCCCGCTCTTCTGGATCCTGAACAAACACAATGTTCACCCCCGAAGGGGTTAGCACAACGATGCTAGTACAAGTACAATGATCATACAACAGTGATATAATCAACAATTATATCATAACAAGTTTCTCCAACGAGAATATCCACAACACATATCATATCATAACAGTTTCAACATACTGGTGGTATTCCAACGATCCAGCGCACACAGCTATAGATTCCCATGATGATCCCATCGGACCAACACATGGTGGAACTACCTGTCCAACGATCCAGCGCACACAGCTATAGATTCCCATGATGATTCCCGTCGGATCAACACATGGTGGACATATATTCATAACATATTTACACGATACAATCACATCATAATTATCATAATATAAACAATTCTAATTAGAGTACTTGCCTCGATTAGAAGACAGAACAATACTTCCACGAAAACGAGACACTCGAAGGTCGCCCCTCTCGATCAATCACGCAACAAGATCAAACCTTAACAAAAGAAATGATATAGGATTTATCTCACGTCGTACGAATGTTTAACAATTTGATTCACGGTCAAAAGTTCATAAAATGCAATCTGCCTGAACTGCTTAGCGCACGCTAAGTACTCTGTGTAGCGTGCGTTAAGTCTGTTCGATAGCGCACGCAAACAACAAAGCCTAGCGCACGCTAACTATGTATGGTCAGTACTTCATTGATCAGTCGACTAACTCGTCTGTTGGCCTTGCGTACATTACGTACCAAACGTAGCGTACGCTAACTCGTGCTTGATAGCGCACGTTAATAATCAAAGCATAGCGTGCGCTATCTGTGCATGGCAGTTTACTGCTGAGCAGTAAACTGTTTTCGCCATGATCGAAACAATTAAATCTTCCGTGATACTTCATGTTACCTCCATGAATATCATGTATATACGATTCTGAACGATCTTACGGATAACAACAACTTCGGATTCAAGGATATGCATACCATATAAACCATATTCCATTCTGACTACAATTCTTCATATGACGATTCGAAAAGCTTAACGGTTGATATCAACACCTTATATCAATTATCATGCTGAAGTTGTTTAAACGTTCCATCTATACTAGATAAATCTTTCCATGATCAATCCTTTAGATTTATCCAACAATAATGATTGTTAAAGTCAAGTCCATGATTATTATGAAGTTATCTACTAGATTCGGATTACCAATGATAGAAGCTTCTCTTTACATATTCCGTGTAATAAGATTCGAATCATGATGATTATAATCAAGGTACTTAAGGCTTATTCATCTCACTATTCCAAACATGATATATTTGGATAATTCATCTATGAAAATCCATATCTTGTTAACATGATTATCCAAATCATTAGAATCCAACTCTAAGTCTTGAGATAGATTGAACATACCTTAATATGATGAAAATCACTGAACCGTAAGGTTGAATCCAACTCCGGTTGGTTGTATGCCACTCCAAGGTGCTATTCCTCTTCAATGATTACTCCCAAGTGATAGCCAATATATAAACACCAACAATATGTGTTCTAAGTATGTAGTAGGATATCTCAGCTCTCTGGCCTCTCAAGTATGCAGAAGGAACGAGTAAAATGTAAGCCAAAACGAGTTGTTGTCCCATTTATAATATTCTGCATTTTAACAAGTTAGCGCACGCTACTAAGCATTCCTTAGCGTGCGCTAATAATGGTTGACTTCAGAATTGTCCGGGTGCGTCCGCGGGAATCTTATCCGGACCCATGTCCCGGCTAGCGCATGTGCTAGCTGTCCCGCTCAATAATTGAGTCCTTAGCGCACGCAACTCCTACCTGCATAGCGTGCGCTAATAATAGCCCGATAGCGCGCGTTAAGATACATTCTTAGCGTGCGCTATCACGAGGTTGTTTGAGCAATTTTGCATGTTTCTATACTTATATACAATGATATCAATGCACGAAATATCATACTCCAATAATCAAAACCACCAATCCGAATAATACATGGTTTGAATACAGATGAAATACACCGTAATAAATCTGGATATTACATACTCTCCTACTAAAAAGGAGTTTCGTCCCGAAACTCAAGACGAAAATAACTCGGGATATCTAGACTTCACATCAGCTTCCGTTTCCCAAGTGGCTTCTTCCATTCCGTGACGTGACCATTGAACTTTGACCAAAACGATTGGTTTGTTCCTCAGTTGCTTAACTCGACTCTCGAGTATCTTGACTGGTCTTTCTTCAAACGTCCCATCCTGCTCGACTTCGATCTCGCCGAAATCAATGATATGATTGGGATCTGGTATATACCTCCGTAACTGGGATACGTGGAACACGTTATGAACATGGCACAATGACGGCGGCAATGCCAATCTGTATGCCAACTCCCCAACTCTCTCGAGGATCTCAAATGGTCCGATATATCTCGGACTCAGCTTTTCTTTCCTTCCGAAACGAAAGATTCCCCGAGTAGGAGAAACCTTCAAAAGTACATGGTCTCCAGTATTGAACTCCAATGGGCGAAGGCGTACGTCTGCGTAAGATTTCGCGACTGCAGGCGCCAACACCTTTCACGAATCAAGGCTATATTCTCTCGAGTCTGCACGATCAACTCTGGTTCTGTTCCGATCAAATCTGACGAATCGTCCCAGCATAGGGGCGATCTGCATCTCCTTTCGTATAATGCCTCAAACGGTGCCATCTTAATGGAAGCATGCCAACTATTGTTGTAGGTAAATTCAATCAACGGTAGATGAACTTCCCAATCGTTTGACCAATCTAAGGCACAGGCCCTCAGCATGTCTTCCACCGTTTGTATAGTTCTCTCAGATTGTCCGTCAGTCTGCGGGTGATAAGCCGTACTGAAGTTCAATTCGGTCCCCAAGGCCTTATGAACTGCTTTCCAAAAGTGAGACACAAAACGGCCGTCTCGATCAGAAACAATGGTCTTTGGCGTACCATGCAATCGAACTATCTCCGAAATAAATACTCGTGCCAACCTCTCTGGTCCCCACGTATCCTTAATGCCTAGAAAATGAGCTGATTTGGTCAAACGATCAACTATCACCCAAATCATGTTCATTCCTGTCCTGGTTCTCGGCATATTAGTGATAAAGTCCATCGATATGTCCTCCCACTTCCATTCAGGAATCGGGAGTGGCTTCAACATTCCGGCAGGCCGTTGATGCTCGATCTTAACCTGCTGACAAGTCAAGCATTTAGAAACATAGTCCGCTACATCTTTCTTCATGTTGCCCCACCAGAAATTCTGCTTCAAGTCCTTATACATTTTACTGGTACCCGGGTGGATTGAATAGGGCGAACTGTGAGCTTCCTTCATAATCGTCTGTTTCAAAACATCATCATCGGGAACACAGAGTCGGTTGTGAAATCTCAAAACTCCATCATCATGAATTATGAATCCGGGGGCCTTTCCTTTGATCACTTCATCACGTAACCGAATCATCAGAGGATCATCTGCCTGTCTAGATTTGATTCCTTCGGTTAATGATGAAGTTATCTCCATCAAGCACAGTTGTCCTTGGACTCTTTGTAACCATACTTCAATCCCTTCACGAATCATCTCTCGTTGAAGGCTAGGTTGGGATGTTAGCGTCTCCAGCATCTGAATAGAGACAGGCTTGCGGCTAAGTGCATCGGCCACTACATTCGCTTTGCCTGGATGATATAAAATCTCCAAGTCATAGTCCTTAATCAATTCTAACCATCTTCTTTGCCGCATGTTCAAATCTTTCTGACTGAATATGTACTTAAGACTCTTATAATCCGTAAGGATCTGACAGTGAGTCCCGTACAGATAATGCCTCCAGATCTTCAAAGCAAAAACTACTGCTGCTAGCTCCAAATCATGTGTCGGGTAATTCACTTCATAAGGTTTTAGCTGTCGTGACGCATAAGCGATCACCTTATCATTCTGCATCAGTACGCACCCAAGTCCTTGGTTCGAAGCATCACTGTAAACTATAAATCCTCCAGTTCCCTGTGGCAGTGATAGAATCGGTGCCGTCGTCAATCTCTTCTTCAATTCATCAAAACTAATCTGACACAACTCATTCCACTCAAACTTTTGAGTTTTCTGCGGTAGTCGGGTAAGTGGGCGGGAGATTTTAGAAAATCCTTCCACGAATCGACGATAGTATCCAGCAAGTCCCAAGAAGCTTCGGACCTCTTTCACGTTCCTTGGAGGCTTCCAATCCATAATTGCTTTGATCTTCTGAGGATCTACTCGGACTCCTTTAGCTGACACCACATGGCCGAGGAACATTACTTCCTTTAGCCAGAATTCACACTTAGAAAGTTTGGCGTACAATTGTTCGTTTCTCAAAAGTTCCAATACAATCCGCAAATGCTGCGCATGTTCTTCCGGGCTTTTAGAATACACCAGAATGTCATCAATGAACACGACCACAAATTTGTCCAAAAATTCAATGAACACTCTGTTCATCAATTGCATAAATACAGCAGGTGCGTTAGTGAGACCAAACGGCATCACTACAAACTCATAATGTCCGTAGCGAGTTCTCGACGCCGATTTCTAACATCAGATTCCTTAATCCTCAGCTGATGGTATCCTGATCTCAGATCGATTTTAGAAAATACTGTTGCCCCTTGCAGCTGGTCAAACAGATCATCAATCCGTGGCAACGGATACTTGTTCTTAATCGTCATCTTGTTCAGCTCTCGATAGTCAATACACAGTCGGAGCGACCCATCCTTCTTTCGAACAAAAAGAACTGGCGCTCCCCAAGGTGAAACGCTTGGCTGAATATAGCCTTTGTCCAATAATTCTTCCAGTTGCTTCTTCAGTTCGTACTTCTCCGTAGGTGCCATACGATACGGCGCCTTAGAAATTGGTGTAGCTCCGGGTTCCAGCTCAATGGTAAATTCCACATCCCTTCGTGGAGGCAGTCCAGGTAACTCGTCAGGAAATACATCTGGGAATTCGTTCACAACAGGAATGGATGAAAGTTCCACAATTTCGTCTTCTTTCTTCATTGCATAACACCAATATCCGATGCACTGCTTTCAACAATCTGACAGCTTTCATCGCTTTGATCAATTTTCCTGAGCTTCCCGGTTTCCACCCCTCGAATAATATTTCGGAACCATCGTCAGCAATCAGCGAGATATTCCTCCTTCGGTAGTTCACAATTGCTCCATATCGATTAAGCCAATCGTCTCCGAGTATCAGGTCGTCTCCTCGCATTTCTATCACGATCATATTTGAGAGCCACTCTCTGTCTCCAAATGATATAGGGAAATTTCTAGTTTCTAAATTTCCGACAATCCTCTCTCCACTCGGTAAACCAACAACATAAGGTTCACAAGTATGAAAACCGGAAATATTCAAACGATTTACACAAGACAAAGATATAAAAGAATGCGTAGCTCCTGTATCGAATAAAACGCTAACTGGTTGGGAAAGAATCTGGACAAGACGATGCGACAAGAAAGATCATCCGATCGTCTGTCCTCCTCATCTCATACGGGCGTGGGAACAGATCCGACACTCGATGCCCCCTTTTGGTCCCATTGTCCTCTGCCTCGTCCACGGCCAAAATTTTGAGGCATCTGAACACTTTGCTGCGTCTGTTGGACACTAGCTTCCTTTTGAACTGGCTGTGATGAACGGGTTCCTTTGTATTTGGTGGCGTCTTTGCGTAACGCCGCACGCTGCCCTTCGTCATGATCAAAACATGTAATGGGTGCGCAAACAATCGCGCCAAAGGTGGCTCAGGCGACCACAATTAAAGCACTTCCTAGCCGTATCCGTCGTGGATGACATTGTTCCAAATTCTTTCCGTTCTTAGATGGGTGCGGAGGTTTCTTGAAAGAAAAGAAGACTGGGCCTTACGGGGCCCACCGCTCTTGTGCTCAGTAAAGTACCAGACTTTCTGCTTTCTTCGACTCCATAAACTTCTCCATTGCCGCTTCTTTAATTTCATACGCCAACGCCTTATCCTGGTATCAAGTGAGAGTGGTACATTCAAAACCGGACATGTACCTGGATTTCGGTTTCATTCTCATTTCAAAATGAATCATCATCTCCGCATCTCTGCTCTCACCGGATGTCGAACAAATGCTAATTGGTTAAACGTCTTAATCGTCTGCAGGATACGGGTTCATCCGATGGTTGAGCAGAAAAATTCTCGAATTTTGGCTTCCCTCACAGACGAGGGCAATCGAGCTTCCATCATCATTTTAAATTCCGCCCAATCGGCATCATGATCTCGGGTCGGATAGCTTCCCACCACTCGGATGCTTCTCCTATCGTAAAGTACTTGGGCAACAGGAGCTCTCCGTCATTCGGCAATTAATTCCAAAGAAAATTTTCTCCAGTTCCTTCAACCAATGGTCCCAAGTGGGAGTCTCGGAAAAGCCGTCAAATTTGGGTGGTTGCATCTTTGCCACCTCTTGTAACCATCGGTCACCTCGATTTCCCATTTCGAATCCTTTGTTGTCCATCTCCTCGCCGAATTCCTCGCCTCCACTTGCATTCGGTCCACGACCTGTGCGAACTGAGTCATCTGGTTCACGACTTGACGAAGGATTTCTGGTACACCAGGTTCCGGTTCGTTATTGATGGATTGTTGCGGCTCGCCTGAGCTATGACTAGCCTGATTAGAAGGCGACGCCTCCCTTTCAGCATTCCTTCGTCCGCGTCCACGACCGCGACCACGTCCACGTCCGCCTCTCAACATACTGTAAGCACAAGTACTTAATGTACAGGAAACAACATTGTTCTAATGTTCAAGTATAAAGCGACACAACATGTAGAGGATGAGATAGAGTTTTAGGAACTTACAACCACCGTTCGCATGAAGACGTAGGCAGTGCAGTGATGTCATTCACGGCCGGTTACCTCAAAAGACATAAATGACCCCTATTTTAACCCAACGGCCAAGATATCCATAATCTTAGCTCCGATACCATATTCTGTAACACCCCCGATATATTCAGGAATATTACAGCGCCGTAAATCCTTTACATAAGAATTTACAAGGCTGATTAAAAGAAAAGACAATAACAGATACCGCTTTATGAAATTGCTGAAGTAAAATACAACCGTCTGGTTCAAAAACCGAAATACAAATATCCAATGAAGAGTTATTATTACATCACTAAAATCCAAACATTATAAACGGACGACGTACTCGAGTACTTATTGAAATAACCAACAAATAACAGATAGCAAACCCGGCCGGAACATCACTTTGCACCCTCGTCGTCATACATCTCCAGTGGTTGTTTCCCCGCTCTTCTGGATCCTGAACAAACACAATGTTCACCCCCAAAGGGGTTAGCACAACGATGCTAGTACAAGTACAATAATCATACAACAGTGATATAATCAACAATTATATCATAACAAGTTTCTCCAACGAGAATATCCACAACACATATCATATCATAACAGTTTCAACATACTGGTGGTATTCCAACGATCCAGCGCACACAGCTATAGATTCCCATGATGATCCCATCGGACCAACACATGGTGGAACTACCTGTCCAACGATCCAGCGCACACAGCTATAGACTCCCATGATGATTCCCGTCGGATCAACGCATGGTGGACATATATTCATAACATATTTACACGATACAATCACATCATAATTATCATAATATAAAAAATTCTAATTAGAGTACTTGCCTCGATTAGAAGACAGAACAATACTTCCACGAAAACGAGACACTCGAAGGTCGCCCCTCTCGATCATTCACGCAACAAGATCAAACCTTAACAAAAGAAATGATATAGGATTTATCTCACGTCGTACGAATGTTTAACAATTTGATTCACGGTCAAAAGTTCATAAAATGCAATCTGCCTGAACTGCTTAGCGCACGCTAAGTACTCTGTGTAGCGTGCGTTAAGTCTGTTCGATAGCGCACGCAAACAACAAAGCCTAGCGCACGCTTACTATGTATGGTCAGTACTTCACTGATCAGTCGACTGACTCGTCTGTTGGCCTAGCGTACGTTACGTACCAAACGTAGCGTATGCTAACTCGTGCTCGATAGCGCACGTTAATAATCAAAGCATAGCGTGCGCTATTCGCATGGCGCTCATCACGAGCAAGAACTGTTCTCGCCATGATCGAAACAATGAAATCTTCCGTGATACTTCATGTTACCTCCATGAATATCATGTATATACGATTCTGAACAATCTTACGGATAACAACAACTTCGGATTCAAGTATATGCATACCATATAAACCATATTCCATTCCGACTACAATTCTTCATATGACGATTCGAAAAGCTTAACGGTTGATATCAACACCTTATATCAATTATCATGCTGAAGTTGTTTAAACGTTCCATCTATACTAGATAAATCTTTCCATGATCAATCCTTTAGATTTATCCAACAATAATGATTGTTAAAGTCAAGTCCATGATTATTATGAAGTTATCTACTAGATTCGGATTACCAATGATAGAAGCTTCTCTTTACATATTCCGTGTAATAAGATTCGAATCATGATGATTATAATCAAGGTACTTAAGGCTTATTCATCTCACTATTCCAAACATGATATATTTGGATAATTCATCTATGAAAATCCATATCTTGTTAACATGATCATCTAAATCACTAGAATCCAACTCTAAGTCTTGAGATAGATTGAACATACCTTAATATGATGAAAATCACTGAACCGTAAGGTAGAATCCAACTCCGGTTGGTTGTATGCCACTCCAAGGTGCTATTCCTCTTCAATGATTACTCCCAAGTGATAGCCAATATATAAACACCAACAATATGTGTTCTAAGTACGTAGTAGGATATCTCAGCTCTCTGGCCTCTCAAGTATGCAGAAGGAACGAGTAAAATGTAAGCCAAAACGAGTTGTTGTCCCATTTATAATATTCTGCATTTTAACAAGTTAGCGCACGCTACTAAGCATTCCTTAGGGTGCGCTAATAATGGTTGACTTCAGAATTGTCCGGGTGCGTCCGCGGGAATCTTATCCGGACCCATGTCCCGGATGGCGCATGTGCTAGCTGTCCCGCTCAATAATTGAGTCATTAGCGCATGCAACTCCTACCTGCATAGCGTGCGCTAATAATAGCCCGATAGCGCGCGTTAAGATACATTCTTAGCGTGTGCTATCACGAGGTTGTTTGAGCAATTTTGCATGTTTCTATACATATATACAATGATATCAATGCACGAAATATCATACTCCAATAATCAAAACCACCAATCCGAATAATACATGGTTTGAATACAGATGAAATACACCGTAATAAATCTGGATATTACACCTTCTTCTTGACAAACAATACAGGTGCTCCCCACGGGGACGCACTCGGTCGGATATAACCTTTCCCAGTCAAATCCTCCAATTGATTCTTTAGTTCCTGCATTTCGGTCAGGGCCATCCGATACGGTGCCTTCGATAATGGGGACGTACCAGGCTCCAACTCTATCGTGAATTCCACATCCCTCTGTGGAGGCAAACCAGGTAACTCGTCTGGAAAACATCGGCATATTCTCTCACTACAGGAATATCCGCCAACATTACTGATGATTTCTCGGTCTTGGTCATATAGCACCAATAACCAATACACCCTTGATTGAGTAACTTTACATCTTTCATCAAATTAATGACTCTATCGGAACAGCTGGGATTACCTCCCTGAAATACGTACTCAACTCCATCGTTTGGAACAATAGTGACCATACGCTTACGAACACTGAGAATGGTATCATGATGATCCATCCAATCAATACCCAATATGACATCGTCCTTAGGTAAAATCCACCACGATTAGGTCCGCCAACCAATCACGGTCATTAAGCTGAATCGGACAATTCTTAACCTCACAATTTCCGATAGTTCTTCTACCGTCTGGTAGACCAATGATATAAGGTTCACAACTAGTAGCACTATCCAGATGAAGTCTACTCAAGCATGACTCGAAAATGAATGAATGCGATGCACCAGTATCAAAAAGAGTACACATGGGTTGAAATAAAATTTCGAGGGTACTTGAAATCATTCGGGCCTTCGGATCGTCGGCACTCTTCATCTCATAAATTCGAGGCTTGCCGGCCCTCAAAACGGATGCTCCCTTCTGATAAGTATGGGCTCCGCGTTTAATTGCTCCCATCATCTTAAACGACGCTGACTGAGTAGCCTGATTCTGAACAGCTGGTCGCTTCAGGACCTGAGATGCCGTCGGAGTATGCTTGGAGTCTCTTCGGCAGAAATGGACCTTATGCCCGGCAATTCCACAGTTGTAACAGGTGATAGTCGGCCTCGAACACCTAGTGCTGAAATGACCCGGTGCTCCACAGTTGAAACAGGTGATGGCTGAACTGGCTGCTCGGAACTGAGATTCCGCAGGTTTAGGCGCCGTAGGAGGTCGCTCAGAAAAAGTAGGGCCCGTACGAGGCTTCTTGAAGGTTCCCTGACTGCCTTCAGACTGACTACGCTTCTTGGATTTCTTGCTAACAGATGAAGGTTGTTGATTAGCAATTTCCTTAGCAGTAATCTCATCAGTAAGAGCTTTCTCGACTAATTCGGTCAGAGCAGCGCATCGATGATTAAGCAATTGCATCTGGGCAATCATGCCCTGCATAAAATGACTGGATCGACCCGGACACCTTTTGATTGACCTGTATCTCGGTTACGACTTCCTAACAGTGAGTGAATATTTTTCGGGTTTCGGCCCGCACCTCGGCCTCTCCCCCTGCGTCCTCTGACAGTTCTTTCCATACTGAAGTAGGAAGGCCATATGATAATTATAGAGCTTGCACGAGTACCGCGTTATGATTACGTTATGAAATGATAATAATGCGCATACACGCTCTAATACAATGATTATATGAATGATCAACTGAGGTGACATGATTATCTGATGAAATTCTTGAAATGATTATCTTGAACAAGTTACATGATTAATGATACGATCCACAAGATCAACAAATGAATAATGAGGTTGACTGAGTGATTAATGAGTTGACATGATCAACATGATAAAATGAAAATGATGTTTGAGGATTGTTGACTGATGAATGATGAATGAGTGATTCTTATTGCCAAAAATTATACCATGGCGTCAGAAATATTACAGTTCTTTCGGTCTGAGGGGCTTGGCACTTGCACAGGTCACACGTGACGCGAAAGTCCAATGATACTAGTCTGGTGAATGATAATTTCAAATGAGACACGACTCGGAAGGTAGTATTCAAAACCACGGCTCTGATACCAACTCTGTAACATCCCAAACTAGGCGGATATTACAGTGCTGTGGACCCCCGACTAGGACCCACTAGGCGGGTGAAATTAATAAATTACAAAGTATAAATGTAGTACCGAACCACATTACATCATCAACTACTCCGATGAGGAGTTTCAAGTACAACACACCCAGGAAAATACAGAATACATGTATATTTCATATGAAGATAAAATATACAACACTGAATGAAATGAAATCCAAACGGAACTGCAGCGGAAAATACATAACAAAAAGCGTGAACAAATGAGTAGACTAGGCCCCCTACTAGTATCACTGGGATTCCTCGCCGTCAACGTTCTTTTCCCGTGCCGTTGCCTTGCCATGACCTGAAAAACAATATCCCCTAACGGGGTCAGTTACACAGAACAACAATCCTCAAGAGTTGAATAAACACAATTATGAAATATCTTTTAGTGATGAAATTAAGCTGAAGAGGAGCATCATAGTACGCCCGTAATGGTATGTGCAAGTGCACAAGACGAGTGTCCGGACACACCCACACTTGTACCTAATTAGTCTCACGGAGGTACGTTACCGTGTGCACAGTCCATTGTGTCGGTGAACCCGATCACATGACTATCGTGTGCCCGACTAAAAATTCCACACATCCCACCCGGCCATGCAATATGAACCCAGAAGGTCACAAGAACGAAAGTGACTAATGAATATAAATGAATAACAAACCGACAAGGGTCAAGGATGACTCACCGAGATGAAAAATAATGAAATGAATGATAGCTCACTGAAATGATTGGAACCGTCGTTCCTCGTGAAATTGAATGATTAATTTGATGATTACAAGTCTCAACATGATTAGTACATTATGAATTAATTATGAATATGAATGAACCACAACGAAAGGAATGAGTATCCTTTTAATCGAGTAAGAATCAACTTATTCAAAGACCGGTAATGAAATGTCCTCTCTCGAACAACGTCCTTAATGAAGATATCGGTCGCTCGAACAACTTTGAATAACACAATACCAACAACTCGCTTAAATATATGCATCAATAGCGATCATAACTAATTCAAGAGGTCGATACAACAATTCTAAACTCATTGAGGCATTTCGCAAACACTTCATAAACAATCTCCCATTATTTACTACTAATCCCAATTGTATCGAAAACCAACCTCAAACGAACGATTCAATCCAACAAAACACCATCAATGCAATCAATAATCCAATAGGAATACTCAAATCGAGCTTACGATAACATTAATCAAAAATCCCAATTCCAAGTCAACCTTCAGAGTGTTCTTGAGAAAAACTTCCAACAATCCGATGATAACTCATAAAAACTCATAATCATATGTATATCCATCACAAATCATGATTATATCATCCAAAACATCAAGCTCCAACTCAAAATCGAATCTAGGGTTGAAGAAATTACCTTGGATTAGGATGAAGAATCCACAAATATGTTGATAATCCACACCACAACTTGAAGAAAATGAAAATCTATGAGTTTTGATGATGTTAAAACACCCCAAAATCGCCCAAAATCGCCCCAAGGAAGAGAGGAATAAGGGAAAGGAAGAAATGAGGATGTTCTTCACAGCAAACGCAGAAATACAAAAATCTGTACTGTGTGCCGCGGCACATGGCCAAAAATGCCCTGTAAAACGGCTTAGTGCCGCGGCCCATCCAGAAGGGGCCGCGGCCCGTGGTACAGCCCACTCCAGCATCAAAAGGCACACGGTGCAGTCTTAGCTATTTCGACCATAACTCCTTCGTCCGGACTCCGATTTACTCACCGTTTGAACCATTAGAAAGCTAATTTGATGTTTTATAATATTGACAATATTCAGAACTTTTGGAGTTACCAAGAATTAATGGTGATTTTACAAAGTCAAACTCATACGTGGAAAAGTCGCTTAAGAACACGGAACTCAACAGAACGACACCGAGACGAACTCGGATGACAAAAAGTGTAGTATTAATCATTCTTGGGATGACGAAACAGCCACAATAGAGTCGCTAAGATGGACTTCTGCCAAAAAAAATTACCGGAAATCAAAATTGCGGATATTACATCACTCATGAGCAGATCGCTTTGGAATTCCGCCTGAACAATCAGAATGAGAAAATATATCCATGGGAATTAGAGGATATATATGACGCACGAAGGCACGGAGAATACCGAATAAATCGATTCGAGTGTGAAACATATTGGCAGGCAATGGTAGAGTATCCGGGGAGTGAGGCACGTCCTTACATCACAAAGTCGGCCAAGGGATCCTCTATTCGCAATCCTAACCTCCGCTATCTACACAAAGTAATTGCGAGCACTATCTTCGGTCAGAAAGAAACAGGGCCAATCACCCAGCGAGAGTTGTACGTTCTATCTCACATACTCGACGGGACAGATCCAGCAACCGGGGCTATATTAATGGATCATTTTGAGGATGTTGCTACTAAACCGAGAGGGAAGATCTCGATAGGAGGTTTAATTACCCCTATCGCACTTCATCTTGATATATCACTGGACAACCGAACTCCCATTCCAGGAAATATGCTCCTATCTTTGCAAGTCATGAAATTGATGAATATCCTGTATTACGACTCGCGTGTTATATTCCTCCAGAATGAAGACGATCATTTCCTCCTCCCGAATACACCTCTGACGACGACTGATAGTATTCGGGATTTAGGAAACTTACAAATGGCCACGGAGGCACATAAATTGGCATGGATAGCAGCTGGATTGATCTCTCCTGGTGATAGCCGCTTTGCTCGAAATGTTCGACCTCGGCATACAGAAAATGAGGATAGAGCCGAGAGAATGCAAGAAGAAGATAGAGCGGAAAGAATGGAGGAGTAATATGCTTATGAGAGAGGCCCAGAAGACGAGGAAGAGGAAGAAGAGAGAGAGAGAGAGGGATCGGCCCGAGTCATCGAGATAGGCCAAATCAAGACATGCCACATCTCGTTCAGCACTTAGAGTGGAATTTAAGGTTTTCCGAGAGGAGATCCGACAGAAACAAGACGAGATTGGATAGAAACAAGACGAGATGCTGACCTTATTACGACAAGTGCACGAATGGCATGTCCAACAAGGCCACTTTCCTCCGCCAAATCAGTAGGACCGGTTGTAAGTATTTCATGACCCAAAGTTTTTTATTGTTTAAATATTATATCCCCTTCGTGTGTATACTCTTTAATTCAAGTTTGAGGGGAGATATTAGGTCAAGAAATACTTATATTGTTTTTTTTTTATTTTGACTTTTGGATTTTGGTTTGGATTTTGGTGTGAATTTTATTTGCATTTTTGGTGTGATTTTTGGGTTTTTGGTGTGTTTTGTTTTTGTTTTGAACTCGGTGTGTTTTGAGTATCATGAACTCGGATGAAACTCGAAAGAATAAACTCTTGTTTTGGATGCCTCGGGATTTATTTTGTTATTTTGATATGCAAATCGAGGATAATTTGAAGAGGAAAAATTGTAGAATAATCAAAAGGGTGTGAAATTGAATAAATAGTTTAACACCTTGGAAATATAAAAATTCTGACTTGTGAGCTTTTGAGCCTTCGTGCATCATTAAATATGCAAGTTTCATTGTCGAGTGTACCATTCATGTTTTAAGACTCAGAACTTGCCTTGGTATCTTATTCGAAACTACAAGCATGCGTGCAAATTAGTGAAAGTGATTTTAGGCGTTTTTTTATTGTTAGCCCTTCAAATCTTTTTGCCAACCCGACAATTATTAATTCCCTAGTTAGCCCAATTGAGCTTAAAGCCTATTTCTTGTTAGCCACATTATGAGCTTTCCATTCCATCATAAACTTTTGTCCCTATACTTGAGCGTATTAGAACAAATTGGCAAAAGAATGAAAAGGTGTGTGGGGGCGATTGGGAATATTTTTGGTCTAATGCGATGATTTGTCAAAATAAATTTGAAGGAAGAATGGCGTGATTATAATGATGATGTTATCCACCACAAAAAAAATAGGAGAAAAAAAAATAATGGTTAAATGGAATGGAGCGATAAGGAGAAAATAAAATTAAAGGAGCGATAAGGAGGAATAAGGTTGTGATTTTCAATTTCAAAAAGCGCTTATTGCGATTAAATTAAAATCAAGGGGTTGAAGGAAGCAAATTCTAGGGGAAACAAAATTTTGAGCTTCTAATTGAGCAAAGTGATTATTGAGATGATGTTCTAATTTGCTCAAGTCAAGTCACTTTAAGCCATACTTATCCTACCCCGACCAAAAAGCCTACATTACAACCAATAAAGTCCTTTTTTATTCACCAAATTTGCATACACAACTAGTGATAGAGATGTAAATGATTGGCAAGCCTATGGGGATTCTTATTTCATTAAATGAGTTTTGAGCGTCACTTATCCCATTATACACTTTGAGAGCGAGGGAATACACTTGACCGGTGAGGTTCGTATTATTCAAGCATTAGCTATGATATTAAGGAAGCACCCCAGAGATTTGAATACTTTATAGAACTCGACTTATTTATTTCTTGAGGCGTATTGATGAATTTTCAAAATGATCCTTCGAGTTGTGTTGAGGGATGAGTTCTCTTAAGAGTGGTTGTTTTGAATTGCATTGCTCGGGACGATCAACGTTCAAGTTTTGGGGATTTTGATAACACTCATTTTTACACATATTATTGCAAAGCTTTTCCGGATTTTAAGATCCTAAATTGTGTAGAATTGTGTCATTTATGCTCATATTGTGTTTATTGGACTCGATCACGCTTGGGTACGTTTAATTGATTTTATAGGTATTTTAAGGACGTTAATCAAGCAAGAACGAAGTCTCAACCCCCAGTACATATCAAGCAATGCGGAAACAAAAGATCAAGCCGAAAAAGAAGGAAAAACGAAGTCGAAACGGACCAACACAGACACAGCCGTGTCATTTGACACGGGCCATGTCACTCTAGGCCATGTCAAGTGACACAGTCGGGTTCATTGCCCAGCGCCAATTGTTATTTTTAGAGCAGTATGACACGGGCCGTGTCACTTTTCGGTGGAAAAATCAGTTTTTGACATTTTTGCAAGATTTGATGAAGAAAAGTTGGTTTTTGGGTTGATAAAAAGGCTGGAAACATGGAGAAAAGGGGACATTCTGAATATTGGAGAGATTGGAGAGAGAAAAACAAAGAAGTTGAGAGCTTTTCCAACCAAAAGAAGGAGATTTGAGGGGTGTTTTTGAAGAACACCTCAAGAACAAAGCAAGAAGACTTGAAGGCTTGATCCGAGTTCACTCAAGACACCATCCGAGTTTTATCTTCTCCCTATCTTTTACTTATTTTTTGTTGTTTTATTTAACATGAACATGATATTTATTGAGATTTCTTTCATTACTATGTCCGGCTAAACTTGTTAGATTCCGGGCATGGGAGTACGTTGATTCATGTTGTTTTTGAAGGATTGATGAATTTATATATATATATATATAGTGTGATTTATTTATCAAATACTTGGTTATAATTCATGTTAGAACACTTGATCAATGTTTTTACATGTTTAACTTAATTGCTCATAATTCGAGAGAAGAGAGAATTAATAGGTTTCGAGTATTTGACGTAGTAAATTATGAGATTGAGAAATCCGTGATGAACTATGATGATATTTAATCTTATGAACATTTTGGAGTTAGATAATTTATAATAGACAGAGACGTTGTTATAGGTTGTTTAATCTACGTTTTAATGCATCTCGAGAGAGACTTTAGAATATTGTTGTGATTATCATTTTGCAGACGCACTTAAAACCCTTCGACATCAATCCCGACTAAACTTAGTGATCAACGGAAACCTAGCCTTGGAATCTATCTTTCAAAACTCTTTCTATTCTCTTTAATTCAGATATTTTCATTTGTTTAAATAAATTGTCATCATTTTATTTTATTTCATTAACCATCCATTCACCTTTCGATCGTCTAGATAAAATCAAAACACTATAATATAGTACTCAACACAATATGAATATTTAGTCTATGTGGAATACGACCTTGCTCGTCGCTTTCTACATTTACTCCGTACACTTGCGGATTGTTTAAAAATATAGCGAACATATATCCATAACTTTGGTTCGTTCAACCCGATGGGTGATTTTGGTGTTCTTGAAGGGTTGTGAACATATAAGGTTCGATTAAATATTCGAATGAGTTTTCCTTCGATAGATCAATGTGATTTTCGTTGTTGTTGGTCTTGATCCTCGTTGTGATCGTGTTTTCGTTATGTCTTGGGGAAGTTGTAGGTATTCGGAGTTTTCGGTTGAGCCATGTTCATCGGAGTGTCCGGTATCAGTTATTGAGGCAAGTATCTTGTTTATACAATTTGTGTCTTGTGAATAGAGATTATGTGTTAGAGTTACGATGATTATTTTACCCCCGTGAACATATATATTTCATATGTTGCGAGTATAAACTAATTTAGTAAATACTTCGTGTTGGTTGTGTTGTGCTTGATTGTTCATGATCGAGGAATCATGATGGTTATAATGATTGTGTCGAATTGATTTTACGCCTGGACGTGTATTGTGTGTTGTGTTATGTGTGCAGGATTATGATAATCTTGTTGGCTGGTTGTACACGTGGTCGTGCAATGTGTTGTGTTTCGATCATGAGTTATGCTGGATTGTGTGTTATTGATGTTGATGGTTGGATTGTTGAGATTGTGCTTTGTGCGCTGGGTGTGTACAGTTATGGTAGTCAATGTGATTGATTGACCGTATAACCTTGGTGTAATGTGAATGTTATTGTTGTGTGCTGTGTTACTAAGTTCACTCGTGCGGGTTCGACGGGACCTACGAGGATTCATGGCGGGTGACCATGGGATCGGAACTTAGTATGTGGTGCTGAGGTCCAATCGTGCGGGTCTGGCGAGGCCTACGATGACACATGGCAAGGGATTGTGGGGTCAGGACACAGTACGTCCAACCGTGTGGGCTCGATGGGGCCTATGGTGACTTATGGAAATAGATCATGGAGTCGGGACTGGTTGTTGTGATTGTTGTGCTGGCTCAATCCGTGTGGGTTGTTGAACATACAGAGACTCGTGGAAAGCGATAACGGAGTCATGAGCATGACTGGTTATTGTGGTTGTTGTGATCGCTTAAGTCCGTACGGGTTGTTGAACCTATGGAGACACGTGATAGGGGATCACGGTGTCATGAATTATGTTTTATCAATCAAAGTTTTGAAAGAAAGTTTTTTAAGAAAAGAATGTTGGGCCAGAGCCCCATGAGATTTATGGAAATATTTTCGTACTGTAAATTATTGGAATACAATTTGAGATTTGGGCTAAGACCCTAAGATTTTCGAAAGGTTTTGAAATCCAGGACTCGAGGTCCTAAGGTTTCATATTTCTAACAAATCCCGAGATGATGATTTTATTTTCAAATGCTTCATGGCTTTCTTTCTTCTGCGAAAACCTCTCGATAATGTTTTGGTAGTTGATTGTCGTATCTGATTCGTGGTTGCTATTTGCTTGTTATATTTCGTATAGCATGATACTTGTACTATCCATTCAAATGCTAACCCCTTAAATGGGGAAAATGTGTTGCATGCATTTCAGGTATTCTTGGTTCGTGGGAGCAGTCACAGGGTCGGCATGGAAGATGATAGGTCGCGATACTAATCAAGAGTTATGGAGTTCAGGTGTTGCTGAATCATTGTATTGTTTTGTATTTTGGACCCCTGCGTGGGCACGAGTTGTGGGATTGTATTTTGGTTATTTTAGTTGTGTGATCTTATCGGTCCGTGTCATTATTCTGTTTGACCCAGGCCGGTCAACCATTTGGTCGTCTGGTTGTGTTCAGCCTGGTGGATCCTTGAGTGTAGGGTCCACAGCGTGTGATATTCCCGGTTGATTTCTGGGGGTGTTACAAATCTACATAGGGAACTCGGAGATGATGGAAGATAAATTCTTGCTGAAGTTTCCTGCCAAAATGGACCAAAATCGACATGAATCTGCCCTTGAAAACTTACGGGTAGATTATAATAGGCCCGTCGTTATGATCGTAATTTGAGTGTGTTATGGCTGGTGTAGCTTAGGCCATGCTACGACCGCTATAAAGATTCACATAAGGCCGTGACATACATGATGTTATGGCCGTAACACTATACAGCTTATGGCCGTAACTGCCTGTTAACAGTAGTACTGATGTCCAGCCCAGAACAACCCGAAACGATGAGGAAAAGGAAAAATTGAAGTGAGATGAAGTGCTTACAATGACAATCCCTAAACGAGTCTAAGCTCTAATCAAACACGCGAGTATGACAACCCGAAGGTGCGGAAAAATAAAGGGATCTCTCTTTTTTAGTACCAAACCATAAAAGTAACAAGTTATATATCCCCATTCATAAAACTATAAGTTTTTGATACCAAAATGTGTTAAAAGACTTTATTACCCTTAAAGTCTACCAATAAGAGAAAAAAAAAACTAAAAAAGAAAAAGGAAGATTATTAAAACTAAACAACAATAAAAAAAGGTCCCACAACTCAATATTCCAAAAAACTCTCCTCCTCTCTGCAAAAAAAGTCTCCCGTCGTGAAACCCTTCGCCGGCCAGAAAATGTCGACCTCCGACTACCACAGAGAATCTGAAGACGCCAGAAGTTCCGCTAGCGACACTCCATCTGAAGAGCAATTCGCCAATGAGCCGCCGGTTAGTGTATTTTCATTCACACACGATCGTGCCACGACGGTTGTTCATCTTCCCACGATCGTGCTGAAGAAGATGAGACCATCGTGGACACGATGGTCTTTCGTGGGCACGATCGCTACACACGACGGTCGTCGATCGTGTGTGCCGTCGTGTGCTAGAAGTGCAAAAGCTCCTGCCTTGCACACGATCGCAGGCACACGATCGTTTCCCGTCGTGTGAACCGTCGTGTGGCACACGATGGTCTTCACACGACGGGCATCGATCGTGTGCATGCGATCGTGTGCAAGGCATAATTTTTTTTTTCGTTCTCTTAAGCATTTTATCATATTCTTATGAGTTGTATGTCCATATTGCAGACTGGTTGCGTATGGAAGAGACCTACATTGCGTTTTGTTACACGTCAAGTGAATCTTTACATACGGGAGGCGGTATTTAAAGAGATCATTGAGACATTAAGGAGTATGGGCCGCAATTCCGCTGTTGCTGATCGAGCTATCGAGAGCTTGAACGAGGGGGTCCTGGGGCGCTTGATTAAAGTTAGGAGGAATGGGAGTTCAAATACTGCCCTACATCACTTGATTGCTCGTCAATTGGAGGGTGATCAAATCCCCCCGGATGAGTCGTGGTTCCAGGTTTGCGGGAGGACCATTCGTTTTACGGCCCGTGATTTCGCCTTGATCACGGGACTCCATTTTGAAAACTCTACCTTCCATCCCCAGGACGACCATCTCCTTCCATCCGACGGTATTTTCCACAGAATACTCTATGGCAAAAACATTAAGGTTAGTGTTCTGCGGAAGAGGTTCAATGCTCGAGATTTTGGTAGAGACATAAGAGATTATCTCAAGGTTGCCAATTTGCTTATATACTACTACTTTATTCTATGCCGTGACGACATGATGGTCGAGACATGGGCATGGGCATTAGTGGAGGATTTCGAGCAGTGGGATATGTTTCCTTGGGGTTCTTATGCCTTTGGGGTTTTATCTTACTACATAGGCAACGTTGCCATGAAGGAGGGACAAGAGCACAAGGACTATCACTTCTATGGTCCTGTTTGGGCTTTACAAATATGGTCGTATGAGATGATTCCTGCATTGGGAGCATTGTGTGGTAGTCGAGATAAAAGCTGTCCAAGTCCCCTGTTTGATGTGGACTACGAGGAAGATGTTTTGTGATTTCACTCATTTCTTCGACGATAAGGTACATAAATTTGTAAACGTATTTTCTCCTAACTTCACTCATCTCTTCAACATTATGTGATTGCCCATCTAATGGTATGCTTTAATAACTATTGTTGCAGCACAAAGTACTTCCCTCTTTACCGCATCTGGAGGAGGATGAGGCTGAGTACTACTACCTGAGCTTTGAGAATGGCTCGCCTTATGACGTTAAATTCATTAAGCCTGTAAGAATAGCCGTGAGGAATAAGGAGGATGAGCTGCGCCGATCCCGAGGAAGAAAGTTATGGATAGGTTGAAGAAGGTCTTAGGAAAATTGATTACATATGAGTCGGCACATAAAGTGTCGAAGCGACGCCGACAGAGTACCCCACCAAGACATGGTGCGAGACATCCGACCGGAGAGGCAACAGAGAGGGTGTGTTGTGTCCACGGACTTCCTTGTCGGACCACACCCAGGACACGAGCAGGATGAGTACTTCGATCGCCGTTTGAAGGCGATCTTGTACGACGATTCCCGAGTCGGATTTATTGCTCGAGTTTCTCGCCGGTGCTTTCGGGATCGTGGATTTCTTCGGACCTATGCATAGGCGTTCTAGGAGCCCGTACACTACTCACCGGGAGCCATGATAGGCCTCGTCATTACGCATCGATAGCGGTGCCGGCGGAGGATTCCCGACCCTCCACGTCACTCGGTCTCGGCGCGGCACACGGTCACCATTCTCATCGTCACTCTAGTCATCATTCGAGTCACCATTCTCGGCGTCGGTAAGTCACCATTCTCGGCATCCGCCTACCCACCATTACGAGGTCCAAAGACAAGTCACCATTCTCGGATTCATCATTACATTGAGCGGACTCGGCAGCCCCTTGATTACGAGCATCGGTATGAGCCATTTGAGGCGCCGTTTCAAAGATATGGGACGATGTTCGACTGGTTTCAGGACGAGCATCATTACAGTTCGATGTTTCGCAGTGAGGGTGGTGGTCCTGAGCAGCAACCTCCATTTCAGATCGAGCAGCCAGTTTTTGAGATCGAGCAGCCGACTGTACAGCTCTCTGATCGTTATAGTTGTGAGAGGGATGCTGAGGGTGACGAAGATGGTGATAGTGCCGGAACGCAGCATTTAGGTGAGCATAGTCTTCCACCGCGAGTGAGTCGACCATCTGCTGCTCTTCGAGAGCCTTTTGTGGTTGCGCCTCCCAGAGATAACGAGGCTCTGAAGAAGTTGTACCTACAGTTTAGGAGGGAGCAGCCACGTGATGCTATTGTCCGGTGTTTGGAGACTGGGCATGCTCTCACCCAGGCGTTATTTGACCGGATAGAGTCTACCCGTGAAGACTTTGATGCCGAGGTGATAGACTGTTATGTGCTTGCGACTCGAGCGAGGCTTCGGAGGGGAGTCCGTAGTGTTGGTGTCGGTAGAGTTGGCACTGTACTTGCCGGCTCCCTATTTTACGTAAGTTCTATAACCTACTCACTTGTATATCATTGGTTTGATATCGATATTTTTTAATTTTGTGGTTTGGCTTTTTGTAGTTAGTTTTGGCCAACGAGTTTGCAAGACTCCATCCGGATGATCCACTTGGCATCAAGGTGACGGTGAAGCCGGTTTACAAGGAGTGGAAAATTCCTAAATGCATCGAGGACTACATGACAGGTCTTGATACACCACATGCGGTTCCATGGTTAAATTGCAACGAAGTAAGTTTGAAATTTATATTTATAAATAATTGACGATTTGTTGCCATTTGAAATTTATATGTATAAATGATTCGCTATGTTTGATGTGATGATCTTATATGATTACATATTGTGTTTGAACAGATCATTGCCAGTTGTTGCCTCGACCAAAGCCACCGGGTGACTATCAAGATTGACATCATAGCATGGACCGTGGAGTTGTACGATTCCTTGTCACACCACCACGAAGATGGTCGTTACCGATTCAACCAATCACGACCGATTATGCGTCGATGCCTCGTGCGCTAGCTCAATCCGGTATTGGATGAACAACCAATCGAAAGCGAAGTATGACACGGAGATGAGCTTCAAAATTATGCCACGAGCTACGGTTCATACAAAACGACAATCACGGTTGTGGCCCCTTCGCGTGCATGTACTTGGATCGACTCGTCTCTGCAAACCCGGGAGCAAGGCACCAAATCAAGGAACTTAATGAAAGATATATTAAGAAATATCGATATGGCCTAGCCGCTAAAATCTTTATGTTGTCTTTAGACATGTAGAATGGTTTATGTTGTGTTGTACAATATTTATGTTGTATTTAGACAGCTTGGATGAATGTGTCGGTGTTGTTAAATCAATGTGTTGGCTGCGTGTTACACACGATGGATGCACACGATCGTGGCCATCGTGTGTTGCGATCGTGCAACCTTCCCACGGTCATGCGTCGATCTTTGTCGTGTGCGCACGATGGTTGGCATGACCGTGTGCAAACGACCGTGAGTACCATCGTGGGAACGGCCGTGCACACGATCGTGTGTTCAATCGTGGCCACGACCGTGTACACGATCGTGTGCATATGAACTTTTGGTATTTTTGCAAATTTGAAGTATTGTGTTATCTAGAATGATGTTTTGTGATTCAAACATCGCATGTTCAAACATTAATTACAATATGGCTTCTTATACGAACTCCTATTTGTCATTTCGTTGTAATTCATTAGTATATGAGGTCATTCATCCAGATGATTGAACTTATACGTACGTACTAATAGAACAAATGGACGACACATGATATGCAATATATTATGGTAATTCAATCAATAACTTTTTATATAAGTGTATCATTAACAAATAATTGTTAATATATAAGTAACAACACCTAAATTGACGAGTAATTTGAGAAATTGGTGAAAATTCTTGACGTTCTTATGCACACGATCGTGTGTTCAATCGTGGCCACGACCGTGTACACGATCGTGTGCATATGAACTTTTGGTATTTTTGCAAATTTGAAGTATTGTGTTATCTAGAATGATATTTTGTGATTCAAACATCGCTTGTTCAACCATTAATTACAATATGGCTTCTTATACGAACTCCTATTTGTCATTTCGTTGTAATTCATTAGTATATGAGGTCATTCATCCAGATGATTGAACTTATCCGTACGTACTAATAGAACAATTGGACGACACATGATATGCAATATATTATGGTAATTCAATCAATACCTTTTTATATAAGTGTATCATTAACAAATAATTGTTAATATATAAGTAACAACACCTAAATTGACGAGTAATTTGAGAAATTGGTGAAAATTCTTGACGTTCTTGTGCACACGATCGTGTGTTCAATCGTGGCCACGACCGTGTACACGATCGTGTGCATATGAACTTTTGGTATTTTTGCAAATTTGAAGTATTGTGTTATCTAGAATGATGTTTTGTGATTCAAACATCGCATGTTCAAACATTAATTACAATATGGCTTCTTATATGAACTCCTATTTGTCATTTCGTTGTAATTCATTAGTATATGAGGTCATTCATCCAGATGATTGAACTTATCCGTACGTACTAATAGAACAATTGGACGACACATGATATGCAATATATTATGGTAATTCAATCTATAACTTTTTATATAAGTGTATCATTAACAAATAATTGTTAATATATAAGTGTTAACACCTAAATTGACGAGTAATTTGAGAAATTGGTGAAAACTCTTGACGTTCTTGTGCACACGATCGTGTGTTCAATCGTGGCCACGATCGTGTGCATACGTGGATACAGCGCCAATTTGACACCTGGTTGCCAACGTGTCACACGATTGGAACACACGATCGCGGCGATCGTGTACACGGTCGTGTGCATACGTGGATACAGCGCCAATTTGACACCTGGTGGCCAACGTGTCACACGATTGGAACACGCGATCGCGGCGATCGTGTACGCGATCGCGGCGATCGTGTACACGATCGCGGCGATCGTGTACGCGATCGCGCGATCGTGTACACGATCGCGTTCACTTCAAAGGTCAAATTATTTTATTATAAAATCCCGTCGGTCCCCCCCCCCCCCCTTTATTATAAGTCGATCCCCCTTTATTATAAAATCCCGTGTCCCCCTTTACTTTAAAATCCCATCGTGTCGGTCGGTCTCCACCGCTTTTTCACTTCAAACCCTACTCACTGAACCTCCGTTAAAATTCATTAAAATCAAATACGCGAAATGAGCGGCCGATTACGAGAAACCGATTTAGGAGGAAGCGAAGCACCACCACCAAAAAGAAGGAGGAGGATACCTACTCCCAACCCACCATACGTAACTAGGCCGAGAGGAAGATACTCAATGCTCGAGTAAGTTTTTTGATTTTGTTGTATGTGTAGTGACTATCATTGCAAATTAATGTGTTCCATGAAACAGGCCTATTTAAAAACACTGCGAGCACTCCGGTCATACTAGATGGTGATGATGATAATGATTTGGAGATTTCGAGAGTAAAAGCAAAAATTTATTTTGGAAGAGGAAGTTCATGAAGACGGTGATACAAGACTAAAGATACAAAGGCAGATTGGGGAAAAGGGATCCAATTGATTGTTTTTGTTATGTTATTATTAGATATTTTGTGTGATGGTGATTAAATTTTGTTTTGTAAAGTTATATGCTTTGATCGTAAACTATTGCTCTTTGAAGTGAGCTACTTTGTTATGGTTAATGTTTGGCTCCATAGTCACCTTTATTTGCTTTACATTACTGAACACTTAAATTTCAATTCAAAGGTAAAGAAAATATACACAAAATTATGCATTTCAACTAATAATCAGAATACTGAATTAATACATGGTCCATCGAGGATCAAAATATCAACACATGATTGTTGCTAGTAAGTCACAAAATATAAAAATACATAAGCAATTTAAGTTTCACGGTATGGACATCCCCTTATGTCATGGTCATCATTACGGCAAATGCTACACCTCTTCTTCTGCCGGCGCCTTTGCCTCGGTTGTGCATCGATTTCTTGAGTTTCTTCAGGGATATTCAAATCCACACCCCCTATGGGAATGAATGCTTTGCAAGATTTTCTATTGTGGCCGGTTCCTTTACACCTACCGCACACCTGAGGCCGTCCACCTGCGTGCAAATTTTCAACAGCGGACCGTGCGCGACTCATCCTTGGTCGGCCGGCTTGTCGTACCTCTTCTGGAGGTACGCAAACGATGGATGAGATCTCCGGTGGGACATTCCACTCATCAGGATGTGGGATGGGACTAATATGCTCCTTATAAGTCTCTCTAAGGCCTTGTTGCTTGAAATAACGACTAACAAAATCATACACGGACAAACCATTGCCGGCGCGCCTGTTACAATAAGCAATTATGTCAAGGATGTTGTATAGGATAATGTATTTTTTATTGATGAGGTGATAAATCCAGACCATCCCTGTTTTGCAAACGATGGGAAAACACGATCGCGTCGATCGTGTGTTACGATCACGGGGATCGTGGGGTCACGATCGTGTGTTACGATCACGGGGATCGTGGGGTCACGATCGTGTGTTACGATCACGGGGATTGTGGGGTTACGATCGTGTGTTACGATCACGGGGATCGAGTGTTACGATCGTGCCCATTGTGTTACGATCGTGCACATCGTGTGTCCCATCGTGGGTTACGATAAGGGCGATCGTGGTTACGATAAGGGCGATCGTGGTTACGATAAGGGCGATCGTGGTTACGATCGTGCCCATCGTGGGTTACGATCGTGCCCATCGTGGGTTACGATCGTGCCCATCGTGGGCTACGATCGTGCCCATCTTGGGTTACGATCGTGCCCATCGTGGGTAACGATCGTGCCCATCGTGGGTAACGATCGTGCACACAACAGCAAAGACATGTACCTTATAGCAGCAGCGGCATGACGACATGGAATCTGATCCAAATCAAACTCACGACAACATGTCCATGTTCGAAGGTCGACCTCATAAGAAACTTTGTTTTCTTCGACTTTATAAACAAGTGGGGTGGTAGCTCGAACTTTAAGAGTCAGACTGGCTTGCACAGAGTTAGAAAGCTTTTCAAAAGTGTGCATTGTCAACTCATGGTCTCTTGACGTAGCTTCTCCCCGCTTCTCATCAAACCAATTCTCTAAAATTAGGCGAAATATCTCAAGTAACGAGCAAACAGTAAACGCGTCTAGCCCACAACATACGATTATTAAAGCATTCAACAAAGATTGGATGTCAAGAAGTTATAGCGTATCGGACACTTCGACCTAGCCCACCTCTCTGCCCGATTTCGTAAAGGCGCCTGTGCGCCCATTAGGCTTTCGATATGTAGTTTCGAAAAGTAGTTTTCAAAAACTTCTTCTCGATGCGTGTAGGCGTGATTCTAAAGAGTCCTATAGCTGCGCACCATAGGAGGTCGATTTTTGCAAGATGGTGATAGCAAAACCCGTGGAATGCATTCGGATAGACGGCTCGAACAAGATTCTCAATGCTCTTATGTTGGTCACTCACGATCGTAAATCTTCCGGATTGTAGCATCTGCGCGGGTTATACGAAAATAAGTCCATGACTCGCCGTTCTCTATCGGACCGAGACCAACAAAGAAGAGGAAAAACTTGCTCGTTCCCATCAAATGTGACCGCCGCAAATAGAGTTCCTTTATTCCTTCCCTTTAGGTGGGTCCCATCAACTATAATCACCGGTCGAAGGCACGTATCAAATGCCCTAATACTGTCCGAGTGCAACGAACATGTGGCGAAACACTCCCTCACGAGTCGCCGCAAATCATAAATTGTCCCTGGATTACGCTGTTTTAACAAATACGTATAAGATGGGAGCCTCGATACGACTCATCGAAGCCGCCATATGTATTCTCTATCGCTATATTTCTCGTCAGGGAGCAAAGCGTATAGCATGTCAATGCCATACTCCCTACACATCTCTGCAATCATCTCCTTTGGCCTCAAAGTGACCCTCACGGTCAATCTTTTAGCAAAATAATGGGCGGCAACCTCGAGTGACCGATCGTGCGGCGGCAAAGACGGTTCAAATCAGGGTAACAATTGTGCTCCAATGTCAACTTAGTAATTCTCCAAATAGTTGCACCCTCAATAGCACACAACCTAAACCGATAATTTCTTCGCCCACTCTTACAGACAAACACTATACGTTTATCGGCGGAACGATCGGTGATACACCGTAGCATGTTTTCCAAATGATACATTCCTACAGTTATCCTCAACTCTGTCTTCGAACGAAAGGTGGACCCCACCTCTAGCCGACGGCCGTTTAGGTGGAGGCCGCCGACCCAACCCAAAGTCCCGGCACTACCGGGTCCGAAATGGAATGATCGATTACGCATTGATTGTAGATGCTCATGCTCGTCATAGATTGATGGTCGGATGAGAAGTTCCGACGACTCATAATCCTATCCATTTGGGCCGGTTGGCGAACCCAAGCAAGAAATTCCGCAGATAGTGACTCAAGCAAGTCTTTACAACAATCTTCATCTTCGGATGTATGCACCTCTTCATCTTCCTCATCTTCCTCGTCTTCCTCATCTTCCTCGTATTGATACTCTTTGGAAGGCATGTCATAATTTATGTTGCCGGGCTCTACTCTTGAGCTGCTACATCCCATATTAACCTCGGGAGTGGAGGAGCTGTTGTTCTCAACATAGACCTCAGGATCCTCCTTGTATTCTACTAGTAATCGAAGTATCTCAGATCGCCCTTAATAGGACTTTTACTTTGTTTCCTTTGGCCATGTGTGTCAAGTACCATAATTTGTAATCGGACTCATTTGGACCACCCAAACCCTCTCTGATAACCCCCACGATGTTTGCACGACTAACTTTGCTCGTGTCGATATAGACAAAAAAGGAGTCCCCGTCTACATATGTCGATCGCTCCCAATGACCACCGTGATGTATCAAAATACGCCACGACATCTGATTACAAAAAGATGAATAACTATTCGAAAAATGAGCGAACAATATTACGGTGCGCCTTGGACACGGCCGATGCACACGGCCGTATACTACCGGTGTGCGGTGATCGTGTGCAAGTTTCGCCCATGAACACGATCGCCGCACACGATTTTATACGATCGTGTTAAACGATCGTGTACACGTTAGTGTTGCGCACGATGTTAAGGTCGCTAAGACGATCGCCGCACACGATCGTTGCACACGCGGCTTCCCATCGTGTGCAGCGATCGTGTCCGTAAGAACAGATCTGGAATTTTTTTTTCATCGTTCAAATAATGATACATACCTTCTTTATGAACTCAGAAGCACGACAAATGAAGTCCTATTTCAACGTCAACTTTTATTTTCGAACAATCTTGTGATTTCTATAAGATTTTTTGAGAGACCCTTTGTCAAAAATAAAATGGCTGTGTTGTTTTGATGTATATGTTTGTAGTTAAATTTTGGTTCCTGGACATTAATATCGATCGGAGGAGGAAAGTAAAAAAGAAAAAAGAGAAGAAAAGTAGTTTAAAATAAATATATAAAAAAAAAAGAGAAGTCAACTTTTAACACAAAAAGAGAGGACATTTTAGTCTTTTCAATCAAAATGGTACCAAAAACTTATAGTTTTATGAATGGGGATATAGAACTTATCAATTTTATGCTTTGGTATTAAAAAATTGATTCCCACAAAAATAAATTCCAAACTAAACGTCCAAAATATAAAAATTACAAAGTAGTCCCAAAATCTAAAAAATCACAACTCGCAGCCAAACGTCAACATACAATTCCACAACACGCTAAAAACGTCAAGAAAACATTCAAAAAAGACGATCCAATCAGTGTAGGGATTATTAACGAGAATCAAGCACAAAGTGGGAAATCATAATAATTTATGGATCAATCCAAAACAGTCTTCAAACTAGATTGAATGACAAAATGTGTCGAATAAAATAGGTTCAAAACATGATAACATATACAAATGAGCCGTCAAAAGCAAAAATAAAATATATAAAAGAAAAATACGGATATCACATTAATAACCGTTAATTACGTGAACCTATTAAAATTTATAAAATTTTTAATAATTAAATATAAATTATTATAACCTTTCTTACCCATCTCGATAAAAGATAAAGTAAACATTAATAATAGATAATATAAGTGAAAGATTGAAAATTAAATTCCAAGTGTAAATTTAGAAATTATAAAATCTATGCAACTCGTTTAGAATTTATATACCATAATCCCAATGTAGAATTCAAGATTTTGGATAAATATAAATAATAAAAGTGATAGAATATTACGTATAAAGAGTTAATATGATGTTATGAACCCCAGCACTAATAGACAGTTTATATATTTATTTGAAATGAAGAGAATCGAATTTATAATAAAAAGATTATAAAATTAATATTTTGTATATATAAAGTAGATATCACAAATAAAGTACGTATAATTTATAGGCTACATAAGTCTTAAAAAGTAAAGAAATTCACCTAATATAAATGATTATAGGTATGGCTTCTTTAATGTTTCTTATGCAGTATAAAAATCTAACTTATCGTGAATTTTTATGCTACATCAGATAATAAAAAATTTGAGTTCGTGGCAGAATAAATTTTTCAGTAAGAACAAAAAAAAACTACTTATTTGACCAACTTAATAATTGATCGAAACAAATTCGTCATGCAAAATATTGGGCCGGGGGTGGGGGGTGGGTTTGAAAGTATTGCATACTAATTAAATTATTTATTTAGGTATCCAATTGGTGGAGTCTCATATGAAAACGATGTAAGATAAAAATCAATTTAGAATTTATTTAGCCAAACTCATCCAAAACTTGATACTCCAAATAATCGATAGATAAAAATATACTATATATATAATTAGTATATACTTTTTGTTGAGATAATTTAATAATTGGGTGATATAATGTTAGTAAAATTAAAATTATCTATTCGACCAACTTCATAACAGGCCAAATTATTATTGACCAAATTAGATTTCATAATGAGAGTAATAGAAATTATTTGGCCAATTTAATAATTGAACAACTAAATTGGTAGTACAAAATAATTATGGGTGATAAGATACATATTGATTATAAATATTTGTTTTTAGCTTTTTCAAGCAATGTCAAATAGATGTGGCATTTAAGTTTTTAGATAAATATATCGCTTTTTTGTATATTTGTTCTTTCACTATATATATATGAGATATATATATATATATATATAGGGATTGACTAAGGTGGAAACACCCTTAATGGTGAAATCTAGAAACCAATTGCATTATTAAGTAATTTCATTGCATATTTATTATTATTTGTTGCATCAAGCTGGTCGCTAGTAAATGCATAAAATAATGCAATAAAAAAAATATATAAATGCATATAATTCTACTCATCAACAGCCGTTAGATCACTAATATCAATGGCCTACAAAAGTTTCTAGATTTCACATGGTAATTAGTTTTCATATGATCTATTTCATATATATATATATATATATATATATATTTGTAGCGTATAATATAAGAGCCTTCTTTCGTTGACCGCTACCTCCCTCTTTCACCTGCGTGCTTTCTGTACTCTACCTGTCTTCTGGCCGCCCCTTGACCTGCCTGCCTCTTCCTTTTTTTGCTTCGCGGTTGACACAACTGCTTGGTTTCTTTCAATTCTCTTCACCTGCTTCGTTCTTTTGCCCTAACTTTCTCAACTTGGTTTCTGAGAAAGCAATTGCTACTATATGTATTTCTCCTTTCACTTTTTTCTTCTTTCGCGTTATTTTTCTTACTTCGGGTGTTAATTGGCAGGTAACTTTTTTCTTCCCTTTATTATGTTTCGTAATTTCGACGAATGGTATAATCTAATTTTTTTCTGAAGAAACTACACCGCTACACGGACTCGACGTTCTCGGCATCCATTTCGAAGGCGTCAACCGTTCGCATCGTCTCCTGATTTTACTACGATGTCTCCATTGAGTAGGTTTTTTTTTCTTAACCTTCCGATTTTGTTTGTGTTTTCCTCTGACTTTTGAGATCAGGGTTTTATTTTTCCCTATTTTTTGCATTCCTGTGTTGGCCCAGCCTCAGCTGGGGGTTTGCCTCTAGCCTATATGTCATAGCTTTTTGGCCTGATCTCATATATGTTGGTGGGGTTTGTGATTTCTTTTTGGGAAGACAATTTCTGATTTCATTTCATTTCTTGTATTTTCAATTCATTTTGGGAAGACATTTTCTGTTGGGATTCCCGTCTTTTTTTTTGGAAAACAAAAAATTAGGGATTCTCGGTTTTTTATTTTCTATATTTGTGATGTTTGGGTTAGACTAATTGTATGAGGAATGTGTTCTTAGGGCCTTCTTTTTTGGAAAATCAATCTGATGAAATGGTTGCTGGTCTTTGATTGCATATTTGGCAGCATTACGTCTTTGATTGCATGTTTGATCGCCGCCTCTGCCGCGTCCTCGATAAATCACTTCAACCCTTTTCAGTAAGCATTTCAATCATCTTTTCCCCCATTTTTTCATTTTTATTTTGTTGTTTATTTTTGCGTCTTGAAACACTTCCACCACGCATTTTTCAGGGTATTATTGCCTTGGATTCTTTAACTGAAGAGAAGGAAAAAGACCTTCTAATCGCTCTCTCTCAGGTTTCTCGTTAATATTCTGTTGAATCATCGTTGCTCTATAGTTCCCTTTTTCTTATTAATTTTTCATCTTTTTTATGTTCTCAGACAAGTTAGGCAGTGGATATCTGATTTTGATTCTCACGAGGTTTGCACTATCTGTCTATTACTTTATACTCTCTCCAGTGGATTTTTTTTTCCTTTTTGTGAAATATTATCAATTTTTCTTGTATGATGAGAAAAATATTGTTATCAGGAGGAGTTGGTGGAGCCTGTTGATGATAGGGAATGTTTGGCTTCCTAAACTTCACATTTAAACGATCATCATTGTGCGGATAAGATCATCGGAGACATGGTAAAGCTTTTACTCTTACTTAGCTTTCATTTCCAATGTATCATAAATAACTTTCTACATCACATATTCTTTTTTTAGAACTTCAGTAAAATCTGGTGTAAGGTATCGTCTTCGCATAAATTTTTGAATGGGTATACTAGATTCGATTTTTTGAGCTAAACAATATTCCTCAATTTGATCTTCTTTTTAGTGTTTTTGAATATTGGCTTGATTACTCCCTATTTATGTCCTTATTTGCTGTTGTCGTGTTTGTGCTTTTTTGAATCAGCTGCAGTTTCATTCTAAACTTCCTTCGGTGTCACGTACTCTTGAGGCAGGTACTTTTTTCCTACATATGTTGTTTCTAGGGTTGGCTTTTTTTGTTTAGTTTGGTTTTAATATTTTTCCTCCGTGTGTAGGTGTTTTTTGCCTTCGCTTGGACATTTCGTTTTTTATTCCAGTCTCTAGGAATCTGCTGCGATTTGATTTCCAAATAGGTACTATTTATCTATATATTGTAGCGTATAATAGAAGGGGCGATCTTTCGTCGCCCGCTTCCTCTCTGTTTCACCTGCTTCCCGTGTCTCCTTCACCTTCTTCACTCCTGCTTACGTCGCCCCTGCCTGCTTTCTTTGTTTTTCCAGCCGCTTACTCTTTGATTGACACCTCCTCTTCCGTTTCTTTCCATCTCACTCGTTAGTTTCCGCCCCCCTCTTCACTCTCGTGTTTTCCGCCTCCCTCTTGACCGCTGTTGCAGCTTAGATTCTGGCCTCTTGCAAAAAACTAATTTATAGAAGGTAATTTGTTTTCGATTTTGATTTGTTCTTTATATTTCCTCAATGTTCTTCGAGACTCGTCTTCTTCGTTTTTCTTTTATATAGAAGGTAATTTGTTTTCGATTTTGATTTGTTCTTTATATTTCCTCGATGTTCTTCGAGACTCGTCTTCTTCGTTTTTCTTTTTATTTTTGAATTTTTTTTTGGGTTGCCGAGGACAATCTCGTATTCTTGCAACGCTGGTTGCTCAAATTTCCCCAGTATAGGAATAGTAGTTTGTTATAACAGGGAAAGTTATACATGCACATATTCTATTGTTATGTTTTACATTATTATGTTCTTGTATTCTTTTTTTTTCTGCCTTTAATTTGTATTTCTGGATTTGGTAGAATTAGGCCATTATGTACCTCAACCTGCCAGGCTTATTATGTTGGGTTTTCTATGCATCGAATACATAATAATCGGAGTAAAAACGCAGCGTAATAATAAATATGAAAACCCAATTTAAGATCTCATGCAGTAATTTAATTGTTTGATTAAAGGGTTAATCGAATTACCTTAATCCGATTGAACAGTTCTAGATCCGGACTAGAAGCAGATGAACATCTCCTTCCTCTTTTGGTGATCCACACACGAACAATTTCACAAGCCGGATTGCTAGATCCTTACGAATAATATTGATAAATAGTACAACACAAATTCCTTACAAGAAGGATTGTACTATTAATCAAGATCAACTAAGGGAAGAGGATTAGACGACCGACTTCGTTCTCATACAGTAGGAAGTAGAGGGCCGATTTTTTTCTTGTTCTTGAAGGGGGTGATTTTTAGGTCTTGTCTTCGAATTGTAACTCCTTGTCCAAGACCTTATATTTATACTAAGTAAACCCTAGAGTCAAACTCTAGTATTTGCTTAGTTGCCCCTCAACTTAATACAAAATACAATATATATATATATATATATATAATATCCAATATTATATATATTACTTATTATTTAATCTCCTCATAAATATAATATCCAATATTATATTTATTATTCCCAGTTGACATTTATTCCTGCTTGTCTATAATTGTCGTACGTGCGACCCAAAAGGCTTATATTATGTTGGCAATTATTTAATACCTTATTAAATAATAAATCATAAGCGGCCTCTAGAAAGACATTATGATTACCCAAATAATATAAGCTAATAGTCCATTAAACCTTTTAACGTGTCAAATCCCTTTGTCACGCTATATCATATTTGAACTAAGTCATGGAGTCTGCCATACTTATTTATGTTCAAATACTTTCTCGATCTTAAGTAGACTGATTGAATCAAATGACTCTTCATTTGAACATGGGCATGCATTTCCTTTAGTCCTACTTATCGAGGGGCCCAGCAGATATCTCTCTCACTTAAGAGAGGGACAAATCCCCATCTTGATTATTCATTTCCCTCTACATGACTCCCACTAATCCCGACCGCTAACCTTTATGATCACCATGTTTCAGATGACGTTGGATTACGTCAAGGCATAGTAGTTATCATGTTGGACTCTATGATAATCTCAGGTTCAAGGATTTAGTGATATACTGTTATATTGAGATTCACTTATGACATTTCCATGCAGTGATCTCAATGCGGGTCTGTCCAGTATTGGTTCTCCAACCAATACCCATAAGATTGATTCGTACCATACGCATAATCATCCGATGATTATCAATCAAACTTATATTAGTATAATTACTTGAGTCTCTACTCAACGCGATTGTACCAGGGACATTTGAATAATCTTATTATTCGTGAATAACTATTATTCGATTATTATAATATTAAAACATGCACACATTATAATAATCAACGAGAAATAAATGATATCAAATAAATTTATTTATATGTGACAATTACAAATCTATGCACATCGAAAGTCCTAGGGCACTTATCCTAACAATCTGCCACTTGCACTAGGACCATTCATTCATGAATTTTAGTCCTATCGCTCTAGCATGCTCAACAAGCTTTCCTTGTGAGAGAGGCTCGGTAAGTGGATCTGCAACATTCTCTTCCATTGCTACTGTGCGTATTGTAATATCTCCTCGTCTGACGATCTCTCTGACTAGGTGATATTTTCTGAGTATATGTTTGGAATTATGTGTAATATCCGCAATTTCGAATTTCGGTAATTTTCTTTTTTGGTGTATTTCTCGATCGTAGTGACCCTCGTGTACCTTTCAATGTGTCCTTCCCGTCAACTGTTGAACTGTATTCTCGTTATAGTTGTGTGGAACCGCCGTTTCGGGGTTGCCGTGGATCCATTTCGTGTTATTGGTTCCCAAATATTAATTCCTATCGTTTTATTCTCTTTCCGGATCATTTTCATCATTTTGGGACCCAGAAAGGGGCGTGGGCCGCGGCACAAGATGTGTGTGCCGCGGCACACAAATTTCTTCAGTTGTTGGTCGGGCGAACTGTACTGTGTGCCGCGGCACACCCATCCGGTGCCGCGGCACACCCGTCCGGTGCCGCGGCACACCCGTGTGACATCTGCGACCAAAACCCGATCAGACGGTGCGCGCACACGCAGCCGTGCCGCGGCACACCGCGAAACACAGGAGTAAAATTTTGGCCTGTGCCGCGGCACACAAAGCGGTAATTGTGCAATCTCGTCCTTATTAGACGAGATCGGTCGTCTTCTCATTCATTTCACCTGCGCGAGAGAGAGAGAGAGAGCTAAGGGGGGAAGAACTTCTCAAGCATTCTTCATTCGGGAGTCGATTTTCATCATCTTCCTTCGGTTTTGAGGCTCGGATAATCGATCTAACACGTGTTCTACGGATCTTAGTTCTTGAATCTCCAAAGGTAATATTTCTAGAACCCTATTTTCGATTAATTTGGGGGTTTTGGGTTTTTCTTACGATTCGTTCCGTTTTGTTGGTGGATTCATGATGAATACGATTAATATTGTTAGTATCTTTAGTTTTCCTACGGATTCATGGATATTTTGTGGATTTTTACAGAATCGAGAGGGTTTGGTTGTGGTCTGCCCTCGTTGTTATTTTTGGTACGAATATACATGAATCATAGGCGGGTTTTCCGGGTGTATTCCATTTCCATAATCGTTTAGAAGTGGTTGTGATTGTGCTATTCGAATCGTTAGGTTCATTTTTGTCGGTTCCTCGCGGTCGTGCTTGATTCTTCCATTCCGTTCGTTGTCGTCTTCCTTTTCGTTAGCATCGGGCGTTCCGAAGCTTCCCGGTTGAGCCGTATCCATTCGTGGTTCCGTGCTCGTGGTATCGAGGCAAGTACCTTGCCCATACTTTTCTCGTTTTATGGATACGATGATCGGTGTTCGTCTTGATGTGTTTGTTTGGTTATTTGAAATGAAGTTTCAAAGGATTTTGGTTTGGCCTCGTTAAAGGCTTTCTTTCAAAACGAGTATGATTTGTGAACGGTGTTTTGAGAATTGATTATGATTTGGTTATTTTGAACGTTGAAGGATTTTATGATGATACTCCTATTGTTTAAGTTATGGAATCGTGTATTCCGTATTTAATCTTGTTGTGGTGTTTTGAAGAGTTTGATAATGGTGTCGAGTTAATGGCCATCTCTAGTGAGTATTCTTAATGAACTTACATTCTTAGCATATTAGTATTGCATGAGTAACGTGTGTGTGTGTATGCTCACTACGGGTTAGATCCGACGGGGTCTCGGTAGGGGTCCACGGAGGTGTGGATCGACGAGCTTTGCTTTTAACCACTACGGGTTAGATCCGACGGGGTCTCGGTAGGGGTCCACGGAGGTGTGGATCGACGGTTAATTGTGGTGAACTTTACAAATGTGATTTGATATTGGCATTTCCGGAAATGAGTGCTTTTGAACGGTTCTCATGATTGCATGCATTGACTAAGTGTGTAAGAGGTAAGTTGTTCGTTTGGCCTACTTGGCTAGGATGGCACTAGAGTATTTTGTTGTTTGTTTTAAATCCTTTATTTGTGGATTTTGATGTTGGAAGACGAACCTTGTTGTCGTTCTCGTGTACTGTGACTTGATGAGATTTGGGGCTAAAATCCCAATGGTTTTATAAAAGTCGTTTTACGGATTTGAGGCTAAAATCCCAACGGTTTGGTAAATGTCATTTTTCGGAAAGTAAACCTTTGGGGCGGTGACCCCTTTTGTCTTTGCATTTTGAAAAGTAGGATTTGATAATCCTAAATTGTCTTCTATTAAAACTCTCGATGGCATTCTAAACCGTTTTATAAATTACTTCCATTGATTTATGATATGTCGATTTTGAAATGTTTTCTCAAACCCTTGCCTCGGGAAGTACTTTTCGTTTTGTTTGGATCTTTGAGGATCCTTGGTTATTGTTATTCGTGGAATGTGAATTGTATGGCTCGTATTTGCACTTTGTTCTTGCACTAGCAAAACAGTGGAGTTTGCTAACCCCGAGTATTCGGGGTGGATGTCTGTTTTGCATTCGGGTTTTGGAGCATAACACAGGTCGGCACGAAGGATGATGAAAGATGATCGATAGTAATCACATGAGGAACCGTACATCGTGTATTGGTTCGGTTGTACTTTATTTTCATTTGCTATATTGTTCTGTTGCAGGTGTGGTTGTATTTTGTCCCTGCGTGGGCATGAGTTGTATTTGAGTTGTATGTATTTGTGGAAAGACCAAATCGGTCTCTTGAGTCATTTTAGCCTTGAAGGCATTGTCAAGATGTTAAATGTTGTTACCGGCTGGTAGATCCTCAAGGAGAGGGTCTACGGCGTGTAATATCCCCGAGTGGATTGGGGTGTTACATAAATGGTATCGAGCTTAGGTTGAGGAAACCTAGCCGCCGGGTCAAGTCGTGTTGTTTGAGTCTTGTTTCGTCGGATTTTATCCGATCGAGTCGTGTCGCGACGCGTCGTTTGAGTTTGTTGGTCGTGATTAGTATCGTGGGGCGATCATCATCTTCGTGCGACGGTGGAAGTAAGTCTCCCTTCTTTGTGTTGTGCCTCGTGTGACACGAGCTATTTTTATGATTATTTGTTAAGTGATGGAATCCTTATGTGGATTTTGATTTCACGATATGTATTTAATCGACTCGTATTTGATTTATACGAGGAGTGTCGCCGCTTGAGATGTCTTTTTATTATTGTTTTTGTCCGTTCGATGATTTTCGAATCGATTTGCACGCTTTACGAGTTCTCTTGTGGAAGCTTTGTGCTTATACACGTTCGACTTGTTCACTAGCCAAGGCGGTAGGGTCTTTAGAGGCCTCGAATGGGGCCGTGGTTTTGTTACGAATGTGGTTATTTGACTCTAATATTTTGTTCTTATGAGGAGTGGTGTTCTTTGGATTGTGCGTGTTGAATCGTATTTCTTTTATTCGCCGCGTGAGTTCTTTTGTAATGACTTTCGGTATTTTATCGACCGAGTTTTATTTCGATAACCGCTTCCCTTAACCGAGTTTTTGGCATTATGGCCTTGACCGTTTTGTGAAATTCTTATGACGGTATTTAGTATTTTGTAAATGGCTTTCGTGAGTTTTTGAAATATTACCTCACACGCCTTTTGGCATTTTTGTAAATGGTTTTTAGCACAGGGTTCGACGCGGGACCCACAGCGCCATGATGTTCCGTGTGATTACTGAAATTTTTGGGCATTCTAGCCTTTTTGGCATCGTCCTTTTGGCATTGAATTATTTTCAAAACTTGAGTATCTTAGAAATAAATTTGAGACATATTTTTTCAAATGAGTTATTTTCTTGTGGTACATCCAGGTGCCACAATATATTTCAAAATTTTTCTGCCTCGAGGACCAAAATATTTTGAGATATTTTCAATGTTTTAGAAACACTTTTGTTTAGACCCGAGGGTCGAATATTCTGAAAGTTTTCACTAAGAGAAAGTGTCCTCATTTTTATCAAATGCGAAATGGTTCTCCAAAGTCTTGATAACGATGTTTCACGTTTGTACTTTTTGAAAGGTGATACTCAAGATCAATCGGTGTTCTTCTAAATTATTATTAAAATGAGGTTTTCGTTTTAAAACCTATCCATTCCGTTTGAGGGTCAGGTATATATGTATGATGTTCGCGAAGTAATTTTGAAGTTTGCTACAGACTATGACCGAATTGGCGGTGTGAGTGTTGAGTCGTTTTCCACACATTTGTTGTGTTAGCCCCTTGTGAGAGGTGGGATGTCGGTGTTGAATATTGTCGCCTCGTGGTGATTTCTGCGTTGTCGCGCAAGTGCGAGCTGTGGGTTGGTATGACCGTGTGCATCGGTGATGGTTCCGTTATGTGTCGGTTGTTTAATGTCTTGTTACCTTGCTCCCGTTTCGTGAATTTCGTGGACAAGGTCGGAGGTAATGCCCGTACTATTTTGACTTCTGTATTTTCTCTTTCTCCAGTCTATCGATTCGCTCATGTTCGTTGATACTTTACGAACTTGTTCTGTATTTCGGTTTCATCGTCCGAACGAGCTACGACCTTGTTGTGGGTCGATCTGGTTATCGCTGTGACTTTTTCGGGTTCGGTTCGATTCTTGTGAACCTTGTTCGGGAGTGACGTCATCTGGTTCTATTAGTTCTTTATTCGAAGTGGATCGGATTTGGAACTCTTATGTTTTCGACTCTGTCGACTCATTTATGTTCGTTGACATTTCTGAGCTTGTCCTACCCCTTGTTTTTGTTTACCGAACGAGTGTGGTATTGTTTCGGAATAACTCGTTTGTCGTTGTGACTTTTTAATTGCTATCCCCTTTCCTGTGGATCTTATGCGAATGCACATCCTGTTGTTTTCACCGGATCATATATTGTCTCGAGTCGAGATGTGAACCTTGGAGTTGTTGTTTGAATTTTATTATCCTTCGTGTTTCGGACATGATTTTTCGATTTTTGTTGTCTCCATCGTTGTGGTTCGATCGTTTGATTGTTCGGTTTTTATTGATCTCGTTCCGTGATTGGTGAACATTCAGGCTCCTTCGTAATTCCCTTTAGTTCGAGAAATTAGTTTCGTTTTCGATCTTCCAGCCCTTAGGCGGTGGAATTCCGTATTTGTTCAGCGTTTGACTCGCGTTTTGATCAATATACCGTTAGGTTGGTCAATCGTATTGATTTTCGTTGGTTGTGTTTTGTGATTGTTCGGATAATCGACTTGATTGTGTTATCTGTTTGATGACACTTTTCACTTGTTGATTTTATTATGTCTCTACCGGTGGCATTGTGTTGGTCTTCCTGGAGCGTGTTTTCACGCCGTTTATTCCTTTGTGTTGCTTTTAACGTATCGCCGATGGTCGTAAGTTACGATTTTCTTGTGTATCTCGTTGAGTTTTCCTGGAGGATATTGCTTCTCCTACTTGTTTTAAGTTTCGGACGAAACTTCTTTAAGGAGGGTAGAATGTAATATCCGCAATTTTAATTTCGGTAATTTTCTTTTTGGTGTATTTCTCGATCGTAGTGACCCTCGTGTACCTTTCAAGGTGTCCTTCCCGTCAACCGTTGAACCGTATTCTCGTTATAGTTGTGCGAACCGCCGTTTCGGGGTTGCCGTGGATCCATTTCGTGTTATTGGTTCCCAAATATTAATTCCTATCGTTTTATTCTCTTCCGGATCATTTTCATCATTTTGGGACCCGGAAAGGGGCGTGGCCGCGGACAAGATGTGTGTGCCGCGGCACACAAATTTCTTCATTGTTGGTCGGGCGACCAGACTGCAGCCGCGGCACACCCATCCGGCAAGCCGCGCACAAGCAGCCGAAGTCAAGCGCCGCGCACACCCGTCCGTGCCGCGCACACCCGTGTGACATCTGCGACCAAAACCCGATCAGACGGTGCCGCGGCACACGCAGCCTTGCCGCGCACACCGCGGAAACCACAGGAGTAAAATTTTGGCCTGTGCCGCGGCACACTTCGGCTGTGCCGCGGCACACAAAGCGGTAATTGTGCAATCTCGTCCTTATTAGACGAGATCGGTCGTCTTCTCCTTCATTTCACCTGCGCGAGAGAGAGAGAGAGAGAGAGAGCTAAGGGGGGAAGAACTTCTCAAGCATTCTTCATTCGGGAGTCGATTTTCATCATCTTCCTTCGGTTTTGAGGCTCGGATAATCGATCTAACGCGTGTTCTACGGATCTTAGTTCTTGAATCTCCAAAGGTAATATTTCTAGAACCCTATTTTCGATTAATTGGGGGGTTTTGGGTTTTTCTTCCGATTCGTTCCGTTTTGTTGGTGGATTCATGATGAATACGATTAATATTGTTAGTATCTTTAGTTTTCCTACGGATTCATGGATATTTTGTGGATTTTTACGGAATCGAGAGGGTTTGGTTGTGGTCCGCCCTCGTTGTTATTTTTTGTACGAATATACATGAATCATAGGCGGGTTTTCCGGGTGTATTCCATTTCCATAATCGTTTAGAAGTGGTTGTGATTGTGCTATTCGAATCGTTAGGTTCATTTTCGTCGGTTCCTCGCGGTCGTGCTTGATTCTTCCATTCCGTTCGTTGTCGTCTTCCTTTTCGTTAGCATCGGGCGTTCCGAAGCTTCCCGGTTGAGCCGTATCCATTCGTGGTTCCGTGCTCGTGGTATCGAGGCAAGTACCTTGCCCATACTTTTCTCGTTTTATGGATACGATGATCGGTGTTCGTCTTGATGTGTTTGTTTGGTTATTTGAAATGAAGTTTCAAAGGATTTCGGTTTGGCCTCGTTAAAGGCTTTCTTTCAAAACGAGTATGATTTGTGAACGGTGTTTTGAGAATTGATTATGATTTGGTTATTTTGAACGTTGAAGGATTTTATGATGATACTCCTATTGTTTAAGTTATGGAATTGTGTATTCCGTATTTAATCTTGTTGTGGTGTTTTGAAGAGTTTGATAATGGTGTCGAGTTAATGGCCATCTCTAGTGAGTATTCTTAATGAACTTACATTCTTAGCATATTAGTATTGCATGAGTAACGTGTGTGTGTGTATGCTCACTACGGGTTAGATCCGACGGGGTCTCGGTAGGGGTCCACGGAGGTGTGGATCGACGAGCTTTGCTTTTAACCACTACGGGTTAGATCCGACGGGGTCTCGGTAGGGGTCCACGGAGGTGTGGATCGACGGTTAATTGTGGTGAACTTTACAAATGTGATTTGATATTGGCATTTCCGGAAATGAGTGCTTTTGAACGGTTCTCATGATTGCATGCATTGACTAAGTGTGTAAGAGGTAAGTTGTTCGTTTGGCCTACTTGGCTAGGATGGCACTAGAGTATTTTGTTGTTTGTTTTAAATCCTTTATTTGTGGATTTTGATGTTGGAAGACGAACCTTGTTGTCGTTCTCGTGTACTGTGACTTGATGAGATTTGGGGCTAAAATCCCAATGGTTTTATAAAAGTCGTTTTACGGATTTGAGGCTAAAATCCCAACGGTTTGGTAAATGTCATTTTTCGGAAAGTAAACCTTTGGGGCGGTGACCCCTTTTGTCTTTTGCATTTTGAAAAGTAGGATTTGATAATCCTAAATTGTCTTCTATTAAAACTCTCGATGGCATTCTAAACCGTTTTATAAATTACTTCCATTGATTTATGATATGTCGATTTTGAAATGTTTTCTCAAACCCTTGCCTCGGGAAGTACTTTTCGTTTTGTTTGGATCTTTGAGGATCCTTGGTTATTGTTATTCGTGGAATGTGAATTGTATGGCTCGTATTTGCACTTTGTTCTTGCACTAGCAAAACAGTGGAGTTTTGCTAACCCCCGAGTATTCGGGGGGTGGATGTCTGTTTTTGCATTCAGGTTTTGGAGCATAACACAGGGTCGGCACGAAGGATGATGAAAGATGATCGATAGTAATCACATGAGGAACCGTACATCGTGTATTGGTTCAGTTGTACTTTATTTTCCGCTGCTATATTGTTCCCGTTGCACGGGTGTGGTTGTATTTTGTCCCCTGCGTGGGCATGAGTTGTATTTGAGTTGTATGTATTTGTGGAAAGACCAAATCGGTCTACTGAGTCATTTTAGCCTTGAAGGCATTGTCAAGATGTTAAATGTTGTTACCAGCCTGGTAGATCCTCAAGGAGAGGGTCTACGGCGTGTAATATCCCTGAGTGGATTGGGGGTGTTACATAAATGGTATCAGAGCTTAGGTTGAGGAAACCTAGGCTGTCGGGTCAAGTCGTGTTGTTTGAGTCTTGTTTCGTCGGATTTTATCTGACTGAGTCGTGTCGCGACGCGTCGTTTGAGTTTGTTGGTCGTGATTAGTATCGTGGGGCGATCATCATCTTCGTGCGACCGGTGGAAGTAAGTCTCCCTTCTTTGTGTTGTGCCTCGTGTGACACGAGCTATTTTTATGATTATTTGTTAAGTGATGGAATCCTTATGTGGATTTTGATTTCACGATATGTATTTAATCGACTCTCGTATTTGATTTATACGAGGAGTGTAAATCGCTTGAGATGTCTTTTTATTATTGTTTTTGTCCGTTCTTGATGATTTTCGAATCGATTTGCACGTTTACGAGTTCTCTTGTGGAAGCTTTGTGCTTATACACGTTCGACTTGTTCACTAGCCGCGGTAGGGTCTTTAGAGGCCTCGAATGGGGCCGTGGTTTTGTTCAATGTGGTTATTTGACTCTAATATTTTGTTCTTATGAGGAGTGGTGTTCTTTGGATTGTGCGTGTTTAATCGTATTTCTTTTATTCGCCGCGTGAGTTCTTTTGTAATGACTTTCGGTATTTTATCGACCGAGTTTTATTTCGATAATCGCTTCCCTTAACCGAGTTTTTGGCATTATGGCCTTGGCCGTTTTGTGAAATTCTTATGACGGTATTTAGTATTTTGTAAATGGCTTTCGTGAGTTTTGAAATATTACCGTCATCGCCTTTTGGCATTTTGTAAATGGTTTTTAGCACAGGGTTCCGACGCGGGACCCACGGCGCCATGATGTTCCGTGTGATTACACGAAATTTTTGGGCATTCTAGCCTTTTTGGCATCGTCCTTTTTGGCATTGAATTATTTTCGAAAACTTGAGTATCTTAGAAATAAATTTGAGACATATTTTTCAAATGAGTTATTTTCTTGTGGTACATCCAGTGCCACAATATATTTCAAAATTTTTCCTCGAGGACCAAAATATTTTGAGATATTTTCAATGTTTTAGAAACACTTTTGTTTAGACCCGAGGGTCGAATATTACGAAAGTTTTCACTAAGAGAAAGTGTCCTCATTTTTATCAAATGCGAAATGGTTCTCCAAAGTCTTGATAACGATGTTTCACGTTTGTACTTTTTGAAAGGTGATACTCAAGATCAATCGGTGTTCTTCTAAATTATTATTAAAATGAGGTTTTCGTTTTTAAAACCTATCCATTCCCGTTTGAGGGCTGGGTATATATGTATGATGTTCGCGTTGTCATTTTGATGTTTGCTCCCGAGTATGACCGAATTGGCGGTGTGAGTGTTGAGTCGTTTTCCACACATTTGTTGTGTTAGCCCCTTGTGAGAGGTGGGATGTCGGTGTTGAATATTGTCGCCTCGTGGTGATTTCTGCGTTGTCGCGCAAGTGCGAGCTGTGGGTTGGTATGACCGTGTGCATCGGTGATGGTTCCGTTATGTGTCGGTTGTTTAATGTCTTGTTACCTTGCTCCCGTTTCGTGAATTTCGTGGACAAGGTCGGAGGTAATGCCCGTACTATTTTGACTTCTGTATTTTCTCTTTCTCCAGTCTATCGATTCGCTCATGTTCGTTGATACTTTACGAACTTGTTCTGTATTTCGGTTTCATCGTCCGAACGAGCTACGACCTTGTTGTGGGTCGATCCGTTATCATTGTGACTTTTTCGGTTCGGTTCGATTCTTGTGAACCTTGTTCGGGAGTGACGTCATCTGGTTCTATTAGTTCTTTATTCAAGTGGATCGGATTTGGAACTCTTATGTTTTCGACTCTGTCGACTCATTTATGTTCGTTGACATTTCTGAGCTTGTCCTACCCCTTGTTTTTGTTTACCGAACGAGTGTGGTATTGTTTCGGAATAACTCGTTTGTCGTTGTGACTTTTTAATTGCTATCCCCTTTCCTGTGGATCTTATGCGAATGCACATCCTGTTGTTTTCACCGGATCATATATTGTCTCGAGTCGAGATGTGAACCTTGGAGTTGTTGTTTGAATTTTATTATCCTTCGTGTTTCGGACATGATTTTTCGATTTTTGTTGTCTCCATCGTTGTGGTTCGATCGTTTGATTGTTCGGTTTTTATTGATCTCGTTCCGTGATTGGTGAACATTCAGGCTCCTTCGTAATTCCCTTTAGTTCGAGAAATTAGTTTCGTTTTCGATCTTCCAGCCCTTAGGCGGTGAAATTCCGTATTTGTTCAGCGTTTGACTCGCGTTTTGATCAATATACCGTTAGGTTGGTCAATCGTATTGATTTTCGTTGGTTGTGTTTTGTGATTGTTCGGATAATCGACTTGATTGTGTTATCTGTTTGATGACACTTTTCACTTGTTGATTTTATTATGTCTCTACCGGTGGCATTGTGTTGGTCTTCCTGGAGCGTGTTTTCACGCCGTTTATTCCTTTGTGTTGCTTGTAACGTTTCGCCGATGGTCGTAAGTTACGCATTTCTTGTGTATCTCGTTGAGTTTTCCTGGAGGGGATATTGCTTCTCCCTACTTGTTTTAAGTTTCGGGACGAAACTTCTTTTAAGGAGGGTAGAATGTAATATCCGCAATTTTGAATTTCGGTAATTTTCTTTTTTGGTGTATTTCTCGATCGTAGTGACCCTCGTGTACCTTTCAGTGTGTCCTTCCCGTCAACTGTTGAACTGTATTCTCGTTATAGTTGTGCGGAACCGCCGTTTCGGGGTTGCCGTGGATCCATTTCGTGTTATTGGTTCCCAAATATTAATTCCTATCGTTTTATTCTCTTTCCGGATCATTTTCATCATTTTGGGACCCAGAAAGGGGCGTGGGCCGCGGCACAAGATGTGTGTGCCGCGGCACACAAATTTCTTCGATTGTTGGTCGGGCGAATCAGACTGTGCCGCGGCACACCCATCCGGTGCCGCGGCACGGCCGAAGTCGATCCGCGGCACACCCGTCCGTGCCGCGGCACACCCGTGTGACATCTGCGACCAAAACCCGATCAGACGGGTGCCGCTGCACACGCAGCCGTGCCGCGCACACCGCGAAACCTCAGGAGTAAAATTTTGGCCTGTGCCGCGGCACACTTCGGCTGTGCCGCGGCACACAAAGCGGTAATTGTGCAATCTCGTCCTTATTAGACGAGATCGGTCGTCTTCTCCTTCATTTCACCTGCGCGAGAGAGAGAGAGAGAGAGAGCTAAGGGGGGAAGAACTTCTCAAGCATTCTTCATTCGGGAGTCGATTTTCATCATCTTCCTTCGGTTTTGAGGCTCGGATAATCGATCTAACGCGTGTTCTACGGATCTTAGTTCTTGAATCTCCAAAGGTAATATTTCTAGAACCCTATTTTCGATTAATTGGGGGGTTTTGGGTTTTTCTTCCGATTCGTTCCGTTTTGTTGGTGGATTCATGATGAATACGATTAATATTGTTAGTATCTTTAGTTTTCCTACGGATTCATGGATATTTTGTGGAATTTTACGGAATCGAGAGGGTTTGGTTGTGGTCCGCCCTCGTTGTTATTTTTGTACGAATATACATGAATCGTAGGCGGGTTTTCGGGTGTATTCCATTTCCATAATCGTTTAGAAGTGGTTGTGATTGTGCTATTCGAATCGTTAGGTTCATTTTCGGTTCCTCGCGGTCGTGCTTGATTCTTCCGCTCCGCTCGTTGTCATCTTCCTTTTCGTTAGCATCGGCGTTAAAGCTTCCCGGTTGAGCCGTATCCGTTCGTGGTTCCGTGCTCGTGGTATCGAGGCAAGTACCTTGCCCATACTTTTCTCGTTTTATGGATACGATGATCGGTGGTCGTCTTGATGTGTTTGTTTGGTTATTTGAAATGAAGTTTCAAAGGATTTCGGTTTGGCCTCGTTAAAGGCTTTCTTTCAAAACGAGTATGATTTGTGAACGGTGTTTTGAGAATTGATTATGATTTGGTTATTTTGAACGTTGAAGGATTTTATGATGATACTCCTATTGTTTAAGTTATGGAATCGTGTATTCCGTATTTAATCTTGTTGTGGTGTTTTGAAGAGTTTGATAATGGTGTCGAGTTAATGGCCATCTCTAGTGAGTATTCTTAATGAACTTACATTCTTAGCATATTAGTATTGCATGAGTAACGTGTGTGTGTGTATGCTCACTACGGGTTAGATCCGACGGGGTCTCGGTAGGGGTCCACAGAGGTGTGGATCGACGAGCTTTGCTTTTAACCACTACGGGTTAGATCCGACGGGGTCTCGGTAGGGGTCCACGGAGGTGTGGATCTACGGTTAATTGTGGTGAACTTTACAAATGTGATTTGATATTGGCATTTCCGGAAATGAGTGCTTTTGAACAGTTTTCATGATTGCATGCATTGACTAAGTGTATAAGAGGTAAGTTGTTCGTTTGGCCTACTTGGCTAGGATGGCACTAGAGTATTTTGTTGTTTGTTTTAAATCCTTTATTTGTGGATTTTGATGTTGGAAGACAAACCTTGTTGTCGTTCTCGTGTACTGTGACTTGATGAGATTTGGGGCTAAAATCCCAATGGTTTTATAAAAGTCGTTTTACGGATTTGGGGCTAAAATCCCAACGGTTTGGTAAATGTCATTTTTCGGAAAGTAAACCTTTGGGGCGGTGACCCCTTTTGTCTTTTGGATTTTGAAAAGTAGGATTTGATAATCCTAAATTGTCTTCTATTAAAACTCTCGATGGCATTCTAAACCGTTTTATAAATTACTTCCATTGATTTATGATATGTCGATTTTGAAATGTTTTCTCAAACCCTTGCCTCGGGAAGTACTTTTCGTTTTGTTTGGATCTTTGAGGATCCTTGGTTATTGTTATTCGTGGAATGTGAATTGTATGGCTCGTATTTGCACTTTGTTCTTGCACTAGCAAAACAGTGGAGTTTTGCTAACCCCCGAGTATTCGGGGGGTGGATGTCTGTTTTTGCATTCAGGTTTTGGAGCATAACACAGGGTCGGCACGAAGGATGATGAAAGATGATCGATACTAATCACATGAGGAACCGTACATCGTGTATTGGTTCAGTTGTACTTTATTTTCCGCTGCTATATTGTTCCCGTTGCACGGGTGTGGTTGTATTTTGTCCCCTGCGTGGGCATGAGTTGTATTTGAGTTGTATGTATTTGTGGAAAGACCAAATCGGTCTACTGAGTCATTTTAGCCTTGAAGGCATTGTCAAGATTTTAAATGTTGTTACCAGCCTGGTAGATCCTCGAGGAGAGGGTCTACGGCGTGTAATATCCCTGAGTGGATTGGGGGTGTTACATTATGATGGGACCTAGGCTCTTTATCTTGTGCAATAGCACCATTATTGTCACAATAAAGGCTTATGGGACCCTGGATGGTCGGCAACACTCCTAGTTCGGTAACGAACTTCTTGATCCATACGGCTTCCTTAGTTGCATCCGATGCTGCCAGGTACTCAGCTTCTGTAATAGAATCAGCAACCGTGCTTTGCTTGGAACTCTTCCAACTCACAGCACCTCCATTCAATACAAACACATAACCAGTTTGCGATTTGAAATCGTCTCTGTCGGTTTCGAAACTTGCATCGGCGTAACCTCTTATAGCCAGCTCGTTTCCCAACCCTCCATAAACTAATAAATCATCCTTAGTTCTTCTCAAGTACTTTAGGATGGTTTTCACTGCTGTACAGTGACTTTCACCTGGATTCGATTGGTATCGACTTGTCATGCTAAGGGCAAACGATACATCTGGTTTAGTACAAATCATGGCATACATGATCGATCCAATAGCCGAAGCGTATGGTATCTTGCTCATGCGGGCTTGCTCATCAGGAGTCGAAGAACTCTGAGTCTCACTCAGATGAATGCCATGTGACATTGGCAAGAGTCCTCTCTTGGAGTCTTGCATATTGATCCTTTTCAATATTTTATTAATATAGGTACATTGACTCAGACCAATCAATCTCTCTGATCTATCTCTATAGATCTTTATCCCAAGAATGTAAGTAGCTTCTCCTAAGTCTTTCATTGAGAAACAACTTCCCAACCAAGTCTTGACTGTCTGCAAGGTGAGAATGTCATTTCCAATGAGTAATATGTCATCTACATATAAGACTAAGAAAACAACTATTCTCCCACTAACCTTCTTGTACACACATGGTTCATATTTATTTTGAATCAACCCAAACTCTTTGACAGTTTCATCAAAACGAAGACTCGAGCTCCGAGAAGCCTACTTCAACGCATAAATGGATCTTTGAAGCTTGTAAACCTTTTTAGAATTTTCTAGATGAACAAAACCTTCAGGTTGTGTCATGTACACATCCTCGAGTAAGTTTCCATTAAGGAATGCTGTTTTGACATCCATTTGCCATATTTCATAATCATAGTATGCGGCAATGGCAAATAAAATTCTAATTGATTTAAGCATGACTATTGGCGAAAATGTCTCATCATAGTCAACACCATGAATCCGTCTATAACCTTTTGCCACTAGTCTAGCTTTATAGGCTTGCAGATTATCATCCATGTCTTTCTCATTTTTATAGACCCATTTGTACCCAATCGTTTTAACACCGTCAGGTGGATCTATCAAGTTCCAAACTTGATTGTCATACATGGACTGCATCTCTGAATTTATGGCTTCTAGCCATTCCTCGAATTCTGGTCCTGAAGCAGCTTCTGTATAGCTACTAGGCTCATCATCTATGAGCGATGCGTCATCATCCTCTGTTACAAGATAACCATATCTCTCAAGTTCATGTCGCATCCTATCAGATCTGCGAGGGACTTGTGTGCTTTGAACGAGTTCTTCAACTGATTGTTGAGCCTGTTCTGTAACACCCCTGAGATATTCGAGGTGTATTACAGCGCCGTGGACCCCTACATGGGACCCACCAGGCTAAACCAAGAAAACACCACTCGACTAACCGTCTCGGTTAGCAAGGAAACAATTGTTAACAACAAAAACATAAAATAACACGTCCGGACAACCGGCATAATAAACCTCAACCGACAAATATAATAACTTCAACGAAGACCAATCACAATCCGAAAGGAAAAGCCTAAGTACTCACGAGTACAATCTATAAGTTCACAATTTGGAAAACAACCATATCAAAAGAGAGAGTAGAAATAATAAGACTCAATTGCACATATCAACAACCTTGGCCGACATCCTCGTACCATCCCGTAGCCGCTCGTCAATGAACATAACCTGAAATCCATAACAAGAATTTCCCCAAAACGGGTCCCCAAAGGGGTTAGCAATTACGCTAGTACAAGTATTCAAGGCAAACCAATCGCTTACACATTTCATAGTACAATGCACCAATTCATTTCAAAAACCAAAACCAGACATGTCTTTTCCGGAAACAAACAGTCACAATCAAATTTGCCTAGAACCGAGACGAAGCCACAAATCCCACCCGAGGCCTCTAAGGACCCTCCCGGGCTGGCCATACCATAAATCAAATCACGCAAGTGCATCGCCTAGGATAGGGACGAAGCCACAAATCCTACCCGATGCCTCTAAGGACCCTCCCGGGCTGGCTAGCTAAACAAACTCATGAATCCAGGACTCAACCCTTTGGACTCCCTCCATGATCCCGTCGGACCATCCCGAGGTGAGCAAATCACACACAATATACATTACCATTTCACGTTAAGCATAAAAGTTTCCAAAAATACTTCCCTTGAATAATTGATGACGCAACGAACAGAAAGGAAAGTCACCGACGAACGCTAGGAACCAACGAAACCGAACCTAACGATTCGAAGAATACAATCACAACCATTTCTAAACGAATACGGAATTAGAATACACTCGAAAACCCGCCTACGATTCATGTATATTCGTATATAAACAACAACGAGGGCGGACCACAACCAAATCCTCTCGATTCCGTAAAAACCACGAAATATACCATGAATCCGTAGGGAAACTAAGAATACCAACAAGATTAATCATATTCATCATGAATTAATCAACAAAACGGAACGAATCGGACAAAAACGCGAAAACCCCCAAATCTTCCCAAAAGTAGGGTTCTAAAGATCTAACCTTGATTCGCTGGATCGAGGGATGTTGTAGGATGATTGATCAATGATATAACCTCTAGAAATTCGTGGATTGATAGTTGAACAACATCTATACATGTTTACCACACCTCCAGCCGCGGAAGAGAAGGGAAAGAATAAGAAAATGGTGAAGAAAACGTCTGCCCGACCATATATACTGCCCATCGACGCACGAGCAGGCACGCACGAGCGGCCGGTCGTGCGCCTGGTCGTGCGCGCCCATTGTCAGCCAACTGCCGGGACGCACGAGCACCGGGCACGAGCACTTGCTCGTGCGTGTGCAGTCAGGGCCACACGAGCACCGGGTCGTGCGCGCAGCTCGTGCGCCACGCTCGTGCGTGCCTGGCAGGTCCCTGCTGCACGTGGCCGGCCAGTGCCTAGCCGCCAAGACTCGACGACTCGAATTCCCGAAAACGCATGAAACGAACACGACGAAATGCTCTCGGACAACAACATCGATCCGAAAAGAAATACCATGCAACAATTAATCACACGCGACTATGAATAGTGTCGAAACAATAAATACGAATGAGGATACCCACAACCTTGGGTAAATTACAAAATGACCCAAAACGCCCGAAAATCACGATACGTGATCGAATAACCAAACCAAAGCTCGCAACATGAATAATAACATTAAATGAACTTAGGAGAAACTCGAAACAACAGTTTCGGACGAGATTCGCAAGAATCAAACTCAAGTGCGGAAAAGCCGCTAAAAAGCACGGAACTCAATAAAACGACACCGAAACGAACTCCGATGACAAAAAGTTCAGAATTAATCATTCTCGGAATGACGAAACGGTCATGAGCGAGTCGTTAAAATGGACTTTCGTCGAAAAAAAGAAATTACCGGAAATCAAAATTACGGGTATTACACACTACCCTCCTTAAAAGAAGTTTCGTCCCGAAACTTAAAATACGTAGGGAGAAGCAATTTCCCGCAAGGAAAACTCAACGAGATACACAAGAAACGCGTAACTTACGCCCATCGGCGAAACGTTACAAGCAACGCAAAGGAATATACGGCGTGAAAACACGCTCCACGACGACCAACACAACGTCGCCGTTAGGGAAATAATAAAACCAACAAGTGACAAGCGTCATCAAACAGATAATACAATCGAGTCGATTATCCGAACAATCACAAAACACAACGAACGAAAATCAACATGATTGACCAACCTAACGGTATATCAATCAACACGCGAGCCAAACACTGAACAAATATGGAATTCCACCGCCCAAGGGTTGGAAGATCGAAACGAGACTAATTTCCCGAACTTAAGGGAATTACGAAGGAGTCTGGATGTTCAACCATCACGATACGAGATCAAAAAAAACCGAACAATCAAACGATCGAACCACAACGATCGAGACAACAAAAATCGAACAATCATGTTCGAATCACAAAGAACAATAAAATTCAAACAACAACTCCAAGGTTCACATCTCGACTCGAGACAATATATGATCCGGTGAAAACAGCAGGATGTGCATTCACATAAGATCCACAGGAAAGGGAATAGCAATTGAAAAGTCACAACGACAAACGAGTTATTCCGAAACAATACCACACTCGTTCGATCAACAAAAGCAATGGGCAGGACAAGCTCAGAAAATGTCAACGAACATAAACGAGTCGACAGAGTCGAAAAGACAGAAGTTTAAAATCCAATCCACTTCGAATAAAAGAACTAGTAGAACCAAAAGATGTTACTTCCGAACAAGGTTCACAAGAATCGAACTGAACTCGGAAAAGTCACAGCGATAACCAGATCGACCCAAAACAAGATCACAGCTCGTTCGAACGATGAAATCGAAATACAGAACAAGTTCAGAAAATATCAACGAACACGAGCGAGTCGGTAGACTTGAGAAAGAGGAAATGCAGAAGTCCAAAAACAATACGGGTATTACATTCGACCTATTATAAAAGAAGGTCGTCCCCGCAACTCACAATAATGGAAACAAGGCAACAATACAACAAGCAACCGACACAACGCAGAACAATCACCGATGCACACAACCATACCAACCCAAGCTCTAACTGCTCGCATATATGCGATAACGCATAAATCACTACGAGGCGAAAACATTCAATACCAACATCACACCTCTCCCAGAGGGCTACCACAACAACTGCATGGCGAACGACTCAACGCTCACACCACCAATTCAATCACAACTCGGGGGTTAACACCCTAACGAGAGTACGAACATGACACATATATTCCCGGACCGCCAACAGGGACGATAGGTTTTGAAAACGAAAACCACCTTTTGAAAATAATTGGAAGCACCAGTTGATCTTGAGTATCATATATCAAAAAGTAGTACAAACATCGTCATCGAGACTTTGAAAAAAAACATCTTGTGTTTGATAAAAAAAATGAGGACACCTTTCTTTAAATTAATACTTTTCAGCAATATTCGACCTTCGGGTCTAAGCAAATGCGTTTCTAAATCATTAGAAATATCTCAAAATATTTTGATCCTCAAAGTAGAATAATTTTGAAACATAGCGTGGCGCTAGTAGGCATCTTGAGAACACTGCGAGAAAATAATTCATTTTAAAAGTACGTCTCGAGGTTTATTTTCTAAGATACTCAAGGTTTTTCAGAAGTACAATAGGCCAAAATGCCCAAAATTCACACGTGTCAACATTCACTTAAACACATCATAGCACACTCATCAAATCGTTCAAAATCAAGATAGTGATATACAATCCCTAGGATATGTTTAACAACATCATTAAACAACAATCGGTTTATCAAAACTGGATGGAAAACAAAATCTAGAACAAAACTCCAAAGAGTCAACTATAGGATCTTATAATCCATAGATCATTAAACGAATCTCGTTCCCTAGATCCGGCGAAGAACAATGGATTAGATGATGTTATAATCACCTAGGATACTCCAAAACACCTTTGGATGGAAGAAAAATCAGCCTAGATGCGAACCCTAGTCGCTACGTCTCAAACTCATGGAGGAAGAAGAAGAAATGAAGAAAAATGCAGCTTCTGGACTGGTGTCCAGTAATTATACTGGACACAATTAGCGTGCGCTAATCATTAAGATTATCGTGCGCTATCACGGCACCAAACAAAACTCCTGACCAAAAATACACTGTTAGCGTGCGCTAACCCCAAGTGTTAGCGTGCGCTAACGAGAACTTCAGACCCAGTCCAGTAGCTCATGGACTGCCCTGAACTACCAGGTAGCGTGCGCTATCCTCCCCTTAGCGTGCTGCCAACGCACTCTCGCGCGCGCTAGCCGCAAAGCGTAGCGTGCGCTAACGACTCACAGAGACAGCAACAGAACATCTCAAAAAATTACACGCCGTAAACCCTTCTCACAAGGATTTACCAGGCTAAGCACAATTTCCCACGTCATTTCGAAAATGTCAAAAAGACCGATGACGGTAATATTTTCCAAAACTCACAAAATCATTTGTCAAACCGTTATAAAATGTTCAAGGCCAGAATGCCAAAACTCGATTTAAGGAATCAGTTTTACGAAATAAAACACAGTTTACAAAATACCGAAAGTCATTTTGAAAGAACTCACGCAGCGGATAAAATAAGGTTCAAAAATACATCAGCATCGACGAAACTCCTCGTATAAACCAATTACGAGAGTCGAATAAACACATATCGTGAAATCAAAATCCACAGAAGGATTCCATCATTTAACAACTAATCATACAAATAACGCGTGTCACACGAGGCACAACACAAGGAAGGGAGTCTTACATTCGTGGGCCGCACGTAAATGACGATCGCCCCTCGATACTAATCACGACCAACGAACTCAGACGATGCATCGCAACGCGACTAAGTCAGACAAAATCCGACGAGACAAAACTCAACAAACACAACTTGACTCGACAGCCTAGGTTTCCCCAAGCTAATCTGATTTTTAAAATCGTATACTCTAGTTATTCGAAAATAAAACCAATAAGTTAAAAATCGTTTTCAAGACCCTTTCAAACACGACAAGGGTTTAACAGCGGTAGCATTCTATAAAATGTCCCAAAACACTTTTAAACACAACTTTCAAATACCGACACCATGTTTTATTTGAAAATACAAGGCTGGCTCGCCCAAATTCATGTCACTTTTCAAAACCCACAATACGATCAAGTCTAAGGAATTTTCAAGCATGCATGCCGCATGTATTATTATTAGTAGAAACACATTGGTTGTAAATAACAACAATTAGCTAAGTACCATCAATTCCCGAACACACGCATATACGTCATTCAAAAATCACCAGTTCAACAAGCGCAACTCGGAAACACTAATTTCAAACATATGTCAAACTATCTCTTCAAGTTTAACAGCATAACCAAAGAACACCGATTTGGACATATGTCGAAACCATCTATGTGAGTTTCTCAACTGTAACACCCCCAGGATATCCGAGGTATATTACAGCGCCGTGAATCCCTATATGGGACCCACCAGGCTGAACAGCATCATACACAACGACTCACAGAAACGATAAAATAACGCCACGTCATAAAGACGCAAAACAGAACAATCCACCCGGTTCAACCGGTCAATATAACATCATCATCCAACACAACATAAACACAACAATACAATCTGGACGAACAAGAACTCTTAAGTACTCGAGTACAGCTATTAATTCAAAAGCCATAAAAGATGAAAAGACAAAAAGACATTAAGACGTCTCTTATGCACAATCATCACGCATGGCCATCATCCGTATCTTGGTCCAGTAGCTCGTCCCGATGAACCTAACCTGAAATTCATAAAACGAATTTCCCCAAAACGGGTCCCCAGAGGGGTTAGCAATTACGCTAGTACAAGTAACCAGATGAACAACTAACATCTTACACATATAGTAATGCATGCAATAAAGAAAACCGTTTGAAAGCACTCATTTCCGGAAATGCCAATATCAAATCACATTTGTAAAATTCACCACAATTAACCGTCGATCCACACCTCCGTGGACCCCTACCGAGACCCCGTCGGATCTAACCCGTAGTGGTTAAAAGCAAAGCTCGTCGATCCACACCTCCGTGGACCCCTACGAGACCCGTCGAGTCTAACCCGTAGTGAGCATACACACATACAATTTCTCATACAAAACTACTATGCCAAGATTGTAAGTTCATAAGGATACTTGCCTCGATTAATTAGACGATGACACGAACGGAACGGAAGAGTTGAACACGACCGCAAGGAACCGGCGGAAATGAACCTAACGATTTGAATAGCACAATCACAACCACTTCTAAACGATTATGGAAATGGAATACTCCCGGAAACCCGCCTATGATTCATGTATATTCGTATACAAACAACAACGAGGGCGGACCACAACCGAACCCTCTCGATTCCGTAAAAATCACGAAATATACCATGAATCCGTAGGGAAACTAAGAATACCAACAAGAATAATCATATTCATCATGAATCCATCAACGAAAGCGGAAAGAATCGGACAAAACCCCAAAATCCCCAATTATCCAAAAAGGTAGGGTTTCAAGAGATATTACCTTGAGTGATTCAAGTATTAAGATCCGTAGAACACGCGTTAGATTGATTATCCGAGCCTCACAACCGAAAAGAAATGATGAAAATCGACCCCGGATGAAGAACTCTCCCCTCTATACCTCTCTCTCGCGACGCGATGGAAAAATGGGGAAGGAAATGAGCATTTCACGCTCAAAACAACACATTTATAGTGTAACACAATGAGAACCTATCGGCCGGCCTATCGGCCGATAGCCCAACCGATACCCATACGGAATGCCGGTAGAGTCTATCGGCCCCTATCGGCGAAAGGCTCTGGAAGTTCGAATGTGAAGAAATTTACCTATCGGCCGGCTATCGGCCGATAGGCCCAACCGATACCCATACGGAATGCCGGTGAAGTCTATCGACCCCCTATCGGCCGAAAGGCTCCTGGAAGTGCTCGGCCAAAAGCTAAACGACCATAACTCTCTCGTCCGGACTCGATTGACTCCTTTGTTAGAACCATTGGAAAGCTAACTCGATGTTCTATAATATTGCAAAGATTTATAAATTTTGGAGTCACCAAAATTAATGGTGATCTAACAAAGTCGAACTCATAAGAGGAAAGTTGAAACAATGAACAATAATGAGAATACAATTCAACAGTTGACAGGAAGGACATACTGAAAGATACATGAGGGTCACTATGACCGAGAAATATACCAAAAATGAAAATACAAGGGAAAGAAAAATACCGGATATTACATTCTACCCCTCTAAAAATAAGTTTTGTCCCGAAACTTAAGAAACAAACAACTCAGGGTACCTAGCACGCATGCTATCTTCGGTTTCCCAAGTTGCCTCCTCGACACCGTGTCTCGACCACTGCACTTTGACCAAAGGGATGGTCTTATGCCTTAGTCGTTTCTCACGATGCTCCAAAATCTTCAAAGGACGCTCCTCGAAAGTAATATCTTCAGCAATATCAATCTCGCCATAATCGATGACGTGACTAGGATCCGGAACATATTTCCTCAGCTGGGAAACATGAAAAACGCTATGAACATGACTCAAGGCCGGAGGTAACACCAAACGGTATGCTAACCCACCGACTCGCTCGAGAATCTCGAAGGGTCCAATAAATCTCGGATTCAACTTCCCTTTCTTCCCGAAACGGAAAACTCCTCTCGTTGGCGACACCTTCAGCAAAACATGGTCTCCCACCTCAAATTCTAAAGGTCTACGACGGACATCGGCATATGACTTTTGTCGACTCTGGGCCGTCAACATCCGTTCTCGAATTAATTCTATCTTCCGCCTCGTCTCTAAAATGACATCCGGCTCGGTCCCGACTAAATCGGATGCCTCATTCCAACAAATCGGCGATCGACATCGTCGCCCATAAAGTGCCTCATACGGTGCCATCCGAATCGACGCCTGCCAACTATTGTTGTACGTGAATTCGATCAATGGCAAATGCTCCTCCCAGTCACTACTCCAATCGAGGGCACAAGCACGCAACATGTCCTCGAATGTCTGGATAGTGCGTTCCGACTGTCCATCTGACTGGGGATGAAAAGAGGTACTCAAACGCAACCGGGTACCTAACGCCTTATGCACCGCCTGCCAGAAGTGCGATACAAAATGGCCGTCACGATCCGAAACAATAGACTTCGGAGTACCGTGAAGTCTCACGATCTGCGCAATAAACACACGAGCTAACTTCTCCGGGCCCCAAGTGTCCTTGATGCCCAGAAAATGTGCCGACTTGGTCAGGCGATCAACAATAACCCATACCATATTCATGCCCGACCTCGATCTCGGCAAACTCGCGAAATCCATCGATATATCTTCCCATTTCCATTAGGAGCGAAGTGACCAATAACTTGACCCGATCGGCGATGCTCGATTTTGACACTTTGGCAAGTCAAACATCTCGCCACAAAGCTGCGACTTCCTCCTTCATATCATTCCACGAGAAGTTCCTCCTCGGGTCCTTGTACATCTTACTCGTGCAGGATGAACGGAATAAGGTGTAGCATGGGCCTCCGTAAAATACTCTGCCTCAACTCGAGTCGTTCGGCACACAAAGCCGACTCTGGAATCTCAAAACGCCATCCTCGTGAATCACAAACCCCAGAGACTTTCCTTTAAGAACGTTCTCTCGGATTTGAGTAATCATCGGATCCTCTAATTGCTTGATTTAATTTCATCGATCGAGAGGCAGCGAAATTTCTAAGGCACAAAGTTTCCCAGCAGATCCGAGCGGCAAAACCTCAACATCTAACCCGATCAAAGCCCGCCGAAGCTCGGAGGCGAGGCGTAAGGACCTCAAGCGTTCGCAACGCAATCGGTTTCCGACTCAAGGCGTCGGCCACGACATTCGCCTTACCGGATGATAAAGGATTTCGAGGTCATAATCCTTAATCAACTCTAACCACCTCCTCTGCCTCATATTCAACTCTCATTGAGTAAATATGTACTTGAGACTTTATGATCGGTAAAAATCGACATGCAGAGCCGAAAAGATAGTGACGCCAAATCTTGAGTGCAAAGACAACCGCCGCTAACTCCAAATCGTGAGTAGGGTAGTTAAGCTCATACGGCCTCAAGCTGTCTCGACGCATAGGCAATGGTCTTGCCGTCTTTGCATCAATACGCACCCAAGACCACGACCGAAGCATCGCTAAAAGCGGCGAAACCCTCGTTGCCACATGGCAATGCCAAAACCGGGGCTGAAGTCAAATGCTTCTTGACTCCTCAAAACTCGGCGCCTCTCATCGGTCCAGACGAACTTCTCGGATTTGGAGCAATCGTGTAAGTGGTCGAGCTAGTTTTGAGAAACCCTCGGCGAACCTACGGTAGTAGCCAAACCCAAGAAACTACGGACCTCCTTCACATTTGTGGCGATGCCCAATCCAACACTGCCTCAATTTTACGGATCTACTCGAACTCCCTCATTTGAAATCACGTGGCCCAAAACATCACTTCTTTCGGCCGAACTCACATTTCGAGAACTTCGCATAGAGTTGCTCGGTCCTCAAAATGTCTAACACTACCCGCAAATGATGGGCATGCTCTTCCTCGTTCCTCGAATAAATAAGAATATAAATCGATGAAGACGACGACACACCTATCCAAATACTCGATAAAGACTTTGTTCATCAAGCGCATGAACACCGCCGTAGCGTTAGTTAACCCGAAAGGCATAACTACAAACTCATAATGTCCGTATCTCGTCCGAAAAGGCTGTTTTCGGCACGTCGGACTCCCTCACCGGAGGTGATAGTACCCCGATCTCAAATCAATCTTGAGAATACCGCGGCTCCACCTGGTCGAACAAGTCGTCAATCCTCGGCAAAGGATACTTGTTCTTGATGGTCACCTTGTTTAGTTCGCGATAGTCGATACACAAAGCGTAGCGAACCATCCTTCTTCCGCAAAGCAGGACCGGTGCGCCCCAAGGCGGCGCTCGGTCGAACATACCCCGACTCAAGAAGCTCACCCAATTGCTTCTTCAACTCGGACATCTCGAAGGTGCCATGCGATACGGCGCCTTGAAATAGGAGCCGCGCCCGGCTCTAACTCTATAGCAAACTCAACCTCACGGTCCGGTGGCAATCCCGGTAATTCGTCAGAAATACATCAGAAACTCATTAACGAGTGGAATCGACGAAAGCTCGACTCCACCATCCTCCGCCTTTAAGGCATAGCACCAATAACCGGTACACCCCTTTCGCAGAGACTCATCGCCTTCAAGGCATTAATAACAATTTACTGTTTCCCCTCTTTCGCCCCGCGAAGAGTGCTCGGATCGTCCTCGGCTAACATAGTGATGATCCTCGTGCGGTAGTTCATGATCGCACCATGCCGCTCGAGCCAATCATCACCAAGAATCAAATCCTCACCCTCGATACTCACAACAATAAGATTAGAGGGCCAAGTCCTCTCACAAATAAGTACAGAGCGGTCTCGAACCTCCACGATCACCAACGATCCTATCGCCGCTAGGAAGCTTAACGATGAAGGGTTCACAAGGCGTCAAGCGGTCGAGACTCAAGCAGCGCACACAATCCGGAGATATGAGCGAATGCGTAGCACCGGAATCGAAAAGCACACGAGGATGAGAAAGAATATAAACGGTACTGTCGCCACGGTAGCCCATTGGATCATCGGCTCTCCGCATCTCATAGACACGCGGATGGGCGGAGCCGACACTGGAAGCTCCCCCTTAGAGGGTGACCCGACCTCTCCCCGACTAGCACTCGGCGGAGGCGAGAGCAACGATCCACGATTCACACTTGGTTCCCTAGGCGCTGGAATGGAAGCCGGGCGCCAAGAATTTTCTCCCTCTCGGCCTGACGGCTTTGTGGCCGGGTGGCCACTGCGATTACGTCGACAAAGGGCTCAAACAAGTACGGATGTGGCCGTCGACCACAATTGAAACACTTCACATCACGAAAAGGAGCACCGGTAGTTCCACGAGGACCCAGTAGGCAGGCTGGACCACCGCCGGCGGGAAGTTAGCAGATTAGGATCTCTGCCGACCCCCACTCTTGTGGCCCGAAAAGTTCCCAGCGGACTTACGCTTCTTACTCTCGCGGGCCGCCTCACTCGCCGTCACCGACATATCATAAGCAAGGGCCCTACTCGATAATCCTTCAATGTAGTGCATACGAGCCCCGACATATAGTCCCGGATCGGCAACTTCATCCGTCTGGAGAAATGGAAAATCTTGTCACTCTCCTCGACAACTTGGGTCTTCACATAACCCAACTCTTTGTTAAAATCAGCAATGGCTTGAGCTACGGGGATATCCGTGGTTGAGCATCATAAAAGCATGTACCCGAGCACATCGGCGGCCACGGGCAATATTCGATCTCCATCAACTCTTGAAACTCGGCCCACGAAGCGGCATGGTCTTTGGGCCCAACGGCCTCCCACCGGTCGTAGCGTCCCCGGTGAGAAAATATTGAGCAATAGGGACTCTCGTTCCTCGGACGATTAGTGGCAACGAAGACCTTAGATATCTCCTTAATCCACCCTTCCCGGCCCATCGGGTCGAAACTCCAGCGAGGAGGATGCATCTTGATGACATCTTGGAGCCAACGATCCGCTCGCCCGATTAGCGTGGGCACGATCCGGGTTGAACACTGAGCTATCGCCGCCATTTGGTTCACCATTTGTTGCATTACGGCCGCGATACCAAGATCGGCACGCTCTAAGAAGAAGCATGGCTATGACGGTCGCCCGATCTGCCGGCTCGAAGCGTGGCGTGGCCGCTCCACGGTGCCCACGTCCCGGCGCGTCCACGACCACGGCCGCGACCACGACCTCTTCCGGCATCCATACCGGAGTTAAATAAGTAGCAAAAGCCATACGAGGATCGGTACAAGAAAAGAACAATCACAAGTCGAGAATCAAAGTGCGATACAAGGAATTAATGAGCAGAGGAAAGAAAACTTACGGACCTTTGGTAATCTGGAATCATGGCGGCGTGACGATGATGTGCAAAACCAAACACCACAAGACCCGATAAACCAACAAGCCTAGGTATCCATAAACCTAGAGCTCGATACCATTTTACGTAACACCCCGGGATATCCGAGGTATATTACAGTAGCCGTGAATCCTATATGGGACCCACCAGGTGAAACGACATCATACACAACGACTCACGAAGCGATAAAATAACGCCACGTCATAAAGACGCAAAACAGAACAAACCAACCGGTTCAACCGGTCAATATAACATCATCATCCAACACAACATAAACACAACAATACAATCAGGACGACCAAGAACTCTTAAGTACTCGAGTACAGATATTAATTCAAAAGCCATAAAAGATGAAAAGACAAAAAGACATTAAGGCGTCTCTTATGCACAATCATCACGCATGGCCATCATCCGTGTCTTGGTCCAGCGCCCGCTCGTCCCGATGAACGACTGAAATTCATAAAACGAATTTTCCCAAAACGGGTCCCCATAGGGGTTAGCAATTACGCTAGTACAAGTAACCAGATGAACAACTTACATCTTACACATATAGTAATGCATGCAATAAAGAAAACCGTTTGAAAGCACTCATTTCCGGAAATGCCAATATCAAATCACATTTGTAAAATTCACCACAATTAACCGTCGATCCACACCTCCGTGGACCCCTACCGAGACCCCGTCGGATCTAACCCGTAGTGGTTAAAAGCAAAGCTCGTCGATCCACACCTCCGTGGACCCCTACCGAGACCCCGTCGAGTCTAACCCGTAGTGAGCATACACACACATACAATTTCTCATACAAAACTACTATGTCAAGATTGTAAGTTCATAAGGATACTTGCCTCGATTAATTAGACGATGACATGAACGGAACGGAAGAGTTGAACACGACCGCAAGGAACCGGCGGAAATGAACCTAACGATTTGAATAGCACAATCACAACCACTTCTAAACGATTATGGAAATGGAATACTCCCGGAAACCCGCCTACGATTCATGTATATTCGTATACAAACAACAACGAGGGCGGACCACAACCGAACCCTCTCGATTCCGTAAAAATCACGAAATATACCATGAATCCGTAGGGAAACTAAGAATACCAACAAGAATAATCATATTCATCATGAATCCATCAACGAAACGGAAAGAATCGGACAAAACCCCAAAATCCCCAATTATCCAAAAAGGTAGGGTTTCAAGAGATATTACCTTGAGTGATTCAAGTATTAAGATCCGTAGAACACGCGTTAGATTGATTATCCGAGCCTCATAACCGAAAAGAAATGATGAAAATCGACCCCCGGATGAAGAACTCTCCCCCTCTATACCTCTCTCTCGCGACGCAGTGGAAAAATGGGGAAGGAAATGAGTACATTCACGCTCAAAACAACACATTTATAGTGTAACACAGCCAGAACCTATCGGCCGGCCTATCGGCCGATAGGCTAACCGATACCCATACGGAATGCCGTGGTAGAGTCTATCGACCCCCTATCGGCCGAAAGGCTCTGGAAGTTCGAATGTGAAGAAATTTACCTATCGGCCAGCCTATCGGCCGATAGGCCAACCGATACCCATACGGAATGCCGGCGGAGTCTATCGACCCCCTATCGGCCGAAAGGCTCTGGAAGTGCTCGGCCAAAAGCGAAACGACCATAACTCTCTCGTGGGACTCGATTGACTCCTTTGTTAGAACCATTGGAAAGCTAACTCGATGTTCTATAATATTGCAAAGATTTATAAATTTTGGAGTCACCAAAATTAATGGTGATCTAACAAAGTCGAACTCATAAGAGGAAAGTTGAAACAATGAACAATAATGAGAATACAATTCAACAGTTGACAGGAAGGACATACTGAAAGATACATGAGGGTCACTATGACCGAGAAATATACCAAAAAAATGAAAATACAAGGGAAAGAAAAATACCGGATATTACATCAACAAACTCTGCCATCAATACCTTTCCCAGAACATATCAATGTCCAAAACTTCTACATCATACTGCACCCTTCGGTGTCCAAACCATCAGTACATTCGGCTCAACATACATTTAGTATATCGCAATTACCAAACACAGATTCCATCAAACTACAAAATACTAGAGAGTCAAGCCCTTTCACAATATACCACGGAGCAAATCTCGGATCTTTCGATCACCAACGATCCTACCAATGCTAGGAAGTTTAGCGATGGAAGGCTCACAATACGACAAACGGTCAAGCCCAGAACGGCGTACATACTCGAGAGAGATAAACGACTGCGCAATACTAGAATCAAAAGTACACGGACCGGATGGATCGAAAAACACCTCGACGATAAGTACGAGAGAGATAATCACAGTTCAAGAAGTGGAAATACAATACGAGAAACCAAGAAAATTGAGTAAGGAAAACTTACGAGCACTGGATGTACTGAGATGCCGGCAGCGGTGTGACAATGTGCAAAGCAAAACAAAACTAGACCCAAATAACCGACAAGCCTAGGTATCCATAAACCTAGATCTCCGATACCATTTTCTGTAACACCCCCGAGATATTCGAGGTGTATTACAGTGCCGTGGACCCCTACATGGGACCCACCAGGCTAAAACAAGAAAACACCACTCGACTAACCGTCTCGGTTAGCAAGGAAACAATTGTTAACAACAAGAACATAAAATAACACGTCCGGACAACCGGCATAATAAACCTCAACCGACAAATATAATAACTTCAACGAAGACCAATCACAATCCGAAAGGAAAAGCCTAAGTACTCGTGAGTACAATCTATAAGTTTACAATTTGGAAAACAACCATATCAAAAGAGACAGTAGAAATAATAAGACTCAATTGCACATATCAACAACCTTGGCCGACATCCTCGTACCATCCCAGCGCCCGCTCGTCTGGCTGAACATAACCTGAAATCCATAACAAGAATTTCCCCAAAACAGGTCCCCAAAGGGGTTAGCAATTACGCTAGTACAAGTATCCAAGGCAAACCAATCGCTTACACATTTCATACTACAATGCACCAATTCATTTCAAAAACCAAAACCAGGCATGTCTTTTCCGGAAACAAACAGTCACAATCAAATTTGCCTAGGACCAGGACGAAGCCACAAATCCCACCCGAGGCCTCTAAGGACCCTCCCGGGCTGGCCATATCATAAAACAAATCACGCACGTTCATCGCCTAGGATAGGGACGAAGCCACAAATCCCACCCGAGGCCTCTAAGGACCCTCCCGGGCTGGCTAACTAAATAAACTCATGAATCCAGGACTCAACCCTTTGGACTCCCTCCGTGATCCCGTCGGACCATCACGAGGTGAGCAAATCACACACAATATACATTACCATTTCACGTTAAGCATACAGGTTTCCAAAAATACTTGCCTTGAATAATTGACGACGCAACGAACGGAAAGGAAAGTCACCGAAGAACGCTAGGAACCAACGAAACCGAACCTAACTATTCGAAGAATACAATCACAACCATTTCTAAACGAATACGGAATTAGAATACACCCAAAAACCCGCCTACGATTCATGTATATTCTTATATAAACAACAACGAGGGCGGACCACAACGAAATCCTCTCGATTCCGTAAAAACCACGAAATATACCATGAATCCGTATGGAAACTAAGAATACCAACAAGATTAATCATATTCATCATGAATTAATCAACAAAACGGAACGAATCGGACAAAAACGCGAAAACCCCCAAATCTTGCCAAAAGTAGGGTTCTAAAGATCTAACCTTGATTCGCTAGATCGAGGGATGTTATAGGATGATTGATCAATGATATAACCTCTAGAACTTCGTGGATTGATAGTTGAACAACATCTATACATGTTTACCACACCTCCAGCCGCGGAAGAGAAGGGAAAGAATGAGAAAATGGTGAAGAAAACGTTTGTCCGGCCATATATACTGCCGAGCGACGCACGAGCAGGCACGCACGAGCGGCCGGTCGTGCGCCTGGTCGTCTTGGCATGTCGGCCAATGCCGACGGGCCTTACGAGCACCGGGCACGAGCACTTGCTCGTGCGTGTGCAGTCAGGGCCGCACGAGCATCGGGTCATGCGCCACGCTCGTGCGCACTGGCAGTCCTGCCGCGTGGCCGGCCGATTAGCCGCCAAGACTCGACGACTCGAATTCCCGAAAACGCACGAAACAAACACGACGAAATGCTCTCGGACAACAATATCGATCCGAAAAGAAATACCATGCAACAATTAATCGAACGCGAATATGAAAAGGGTCGAAACAATAAATACGAATGAGGATACCCACAACTTTGGGTAAATTACAAAATGGCCCAAAACGCCCGAAAATCACGATACATGATCGAATAACCAAACTAAAGCTCGCAACATGAATAATAACATTAAATGAACTTACGAGAAACTCGAAACAAAAGTTTCGGACGAGATTCGCAAGAATCAAACTCAAGTGCGGAAAAGCCGCTAAAAAGTACGGAACTCAATAAAACGATACCGAAACGAACTCGGATGACAAAAAGTGCAGAATTAATCATTCTCGGAATGACGAAAGGGTCATGAGAGAGTCGTTAAAACGGACTTTCGCCGAAAAAAAAATGACCGGAAATCAAAATTACGGGTATTACATTTTCGATTTCCATCGGTGAAGCAATGTCTTCTTGTGGTTCTCGAGATTCCTCGAGAATTACTCTTCTCCCACTGTCTCTTTTGGAAATAAATTCCCTTTCTAAGAATACAGCATTTCGAGCAACAAACATTTTGTTCTCAGCGGGCTTATAAAAGTAATATCCTTTAGTTTCCTTAGGATATCCCACAAATAAACATCTCTCAGATCTGGCTGCCAGTTTGTCAAACACTTGGCGTCTTACGAATGCTTCACAACCACAGATCTTTAGAAAAGACAAGTTTGGTCTCTTACCAGCCCGTTTCTCAAATGGTGTCTTTTCAACTGCTTTAGATGGAACACGATTAAGGGTGAATACTGTTGTTTCTAAGGCGTGGCCCCAAAATAATAATGGAAGCTCTGTTTGACTCATCATAGATCGAACCATATCTAATAAAGTTCGATTCTCCTCTCGGACACTCCGTTATGCTGAGGTGTTCCGGGAGGAGTAAGTTGCGAAACAATTCCACAACTCCTAAGATGATCATCGAATTCTTGGCTCAAGTATTCGCCACCTCGATCCGATCGAAGGGCTTTAATTGTCTTGCCAAGTTGATTTTTTACTTCATTTTGGAATATTTTGAACATTTCAAAAGATTCATGTTTATACTTCATAACATAAACATATCTATATCGGCTACAATCATCGGTAAATGTAATGAAGTATTGGTATCCACCTCTGGCATGAGTGCTAAGAGGTCCGCATACATCAGTATGTATTAGGTCTAATAGATCACTAGCCCTTTGTCCATGACCGGTGAAAGGATTCTTCGTCATCTTCCCCAATCAACAAGATTCGCATGTCCCATATGATTCATAGTCAAAAGAGTCTAAAAGTCCATCATTATGGAGTTTAGAAATGCGTTTCTCGTTTATGTGACCAAGTCGACAATGCCATAAGTAAGTCGGATTAGAATCATTGAGATTAGGTTTCTTGGATGCAATGTTATAGACTTCCAAAGTGTCGGACTCATCTAGATTAATATTGTAAAGGTCAGTATATAACTTTGCAGTACCATAAAGCAAGTCATCAAAGAAAATACGAATAATCTTATTCTTATTAAGAAAACTGTAACCTTCACAATCTAATGTAGAAACTGAAATAATTTTTCTATTCATAGAAGGAACATAATAGCAATTGTTCAAAACTAACAAAATCCCATTGGATAAAACTAGATCATAAGTTCCTACGGCTAGTGCAGCAACTCTTGCTCCATTGCCGACACTCAGATCCACTTCCCCTTTCTTCAGCTCTCTACTGCTTCTCAACCCCTGCACTTTTCCCTTACCCTTGCCCTTACCTTTGTTCTTAAAGGACTTCCCTTTGCTGACCATCAGAACATGGCTTGGTTTCTTCTTAATATTCTGCTCAGCCGTTTTAAGCATCCCATGCAGCTCAGCAATGGACTTCTCCATCCCATTCATATTATAGTTCATAATGAACTGACCGAAACTTTTGGGCAATGAGTTTAGGATCACATCCGTGTAGTGCTCCTTAGAAAGTGGAAAACCAAGCCTTTCAAGATGATCAATATATTCTTTCATCTTGAGCACATGAGTGCTGACAGATGTCCCCTCAACCATCTTGCAAGCATACAAGGCTTGAAAGGTCTCATACCTCTCTTGCCTAGCATGCTTCGAGAAAGTTTCCTTGAGGTGAGCATTTAGCTCATAAGCTTCCATTTCCTCCAGATTCTTCTGAAGTTCTTGACAAATGGTGGCCAATATAAGACAACTGACATCAATGGAATCATCACAATGTTTCTTCCATTTGTCTTTTGTTGCTTTGTTTGCATTGTCAGCCGGCTCATCGGGAATTTCTTCCTCAAGAACATACAACTTTCTTTCTTGCTTGAGAACTATTCTCAAGCTCCGGATCCAATCCAGATAGTTGTTGCCGTTTTCTTTGAGCTTGTCCTTCTCAAGGACTGATCGCAGTGAAATGGTGGATGTGTTGTTTGATGCCATTCTATATTATCTACAAAATTCAATATGCAAAGTATTTAGTCACATTATTTTATTTCTCGAAAATACTCCCACTAAAACAAAGTACCCTCAATTTACAACATTTGTAATTTTAGTGGGCTAAGATCCTATTTCGCACAATCCTAAACTCAGCTTTGGCATGACGCCTAGAATTGAGCTACTTTAGGTGGATAACTCTTTATCGATTACATCATATGTAACTCTCTATATCATGGGATTTGGCATCCTATGCCCAAGTAATTTATAATCCCATCTTATGCATTAAGGTTCAAAACTATTTTGATTTCCAAATTCATTAAACTTATAGCTATCACTATTACCTATCCTACCTTACTAAGATAATCCCAGCGCCCAGCTTTGGCATGACCCACTCAAGATGATCGAAGTCTTGATAGGAGTTTTTCAAATGAACGGCATTTTAAAATTTAACGAGGGATTTTTATCCCATGTTAATGTCTATGTTTGCTAACATACATCTAAACATACATAGCATCACATACATGCATAAATTTAAACATACATCGCATCACATTAGAATTAAAGCATAGTACCGTGTATAGCATGACCATAATCCTAGCGTGATTTTCATGAGCCAACATGAAAATCACAAAGGTCAATCTAAAGGGTGAAATTTGTCTTCATTGATCTTCCCACCTCCTTGGAAGTCATATGCGATCAATTGGCTCCTCGAGTCTGTCCTTCTCGTCCTTCTTGTCTTCATTACATTAATAAAATTTAACACTACACTAGTAAATTAAATTACAAGAGGTGCAAACGACTCGCAGGCCGTAAAATAATAAACAATTTAAATAGACGACTCGCATGCCGTAAAATCAATTATAATTAAACGACACGCAGGCCGTAAAACCAACCCATAAGGAAATAAATTATCCAATCATATTGGTCAATTTATGGACATGCCATACACTATACACATACCATAAAAATTATCAAATAATTAATAAAGCATGTAATTATAGAAATTAAAATCTGTCTGACAGTCAGACTATAAATAATCTGGACTATGGACGAGATGGTTGTCTGCGCGCTCTAGGCACGGGTCCGTCCGGATTCGAAACCCGGTGGTAGTAGTTGCAACATTTTGCAACAAATATTTCCAAATTTACTTTTATTTTAAAACAGGCTTATAAGAAATGGACTACTTTGAAAACTACCAAAACAGTTCCCAGGCGAAATGGTATAGCGCCGGATTTAAAGGCGAAGGACTCGGGTTTGAATCCCGTGTTCTGCGGAAATAATTTGCCATATTTAGAAAATAATTTCTTGCCTTTTATAAAAGATCCGTGTGATATTTACAAATCAAAATGGTAGACCACTTGGTAAGAAAGGCTCCAGCCTTTCAGATTGACAAGGGATCGAATCCCCTTCCCAGCAAAAAATCATTTTGCTAATTAATTAATACAACCCGCAGGTCCAGGTTCGACCCGAACCAGACCCGACCCGACCCGTCTCGGAACATATATGTTCCAGAAAAGTTCTGGAGCAGAATTTCGCGAAAACAGTCCAGAAAATTAATTTTTGACGATCTGATTTAATCAGATTAAACCAGAAAAATTATTTTATAAAATCTATATTTTATAAACACAATAAAGAACATAATTTACACATAAAAATGTCTACATAAACAATTAAATTACTTGCAAGTTGTCTCCGATACCACTATTGGGTTTTCTATTCATCGAATACATAATAATCGGAGTAAAAACGCAGCGGAATAATAAATATGAAAACACAATTTAGGATCTCAAGCAGTAATTTAATTATTTGATTAAAGGGTTAATCAAATTACCTTAATCCGATTGAACAGTTCTAGATCCGGACTAGAAACGGATGAATACCTCCTTCCGCTTTTGGTGATCCACACACGAACAATTCCACAAGCCGAATTGCTAGATCCTTACGAATAATATTGATAAATAGTACAACACAAATTCCTTACTAGAAGGATTGTACTATTGATCAAGATCAACTAAGCGAAGAGGATTAGACGACTGACTTCGTTCTCCTATAGTACGAAGTAGAGGGCCGATTTTTTTCTTGTTCTTGAAGGGGGCGATTTTTAGGTCTTGTCTTCCAATTGCAACTCCTTGTCCAAGACCTTATATTTATTACATAAATATATATAATATCCAATATTATATTTATTATTCCCAGTTGATACCTAGAGTCAAACTCTATTATTTGCTTAGTTGCCCCTCAACTTATTACATAATACAATATATATAATATCCAATATTATATATTACTTATTATTTAATCTCCTCATAAATATAATATCCAATATTATATTTATTATTTCGAGTTGATATTTATTCCTGCTTGTCTATAATTGTCGTACGTGCGACCCAAAAGGGTTATATTATGTTGGCAATTATTTAATACCTTATTAAATAATAACTCATAAGCGATTACCCAAACAATATAAGTTAATAGTCTATTAAACCTTTTAACGTGTTAAACTTGTAATATCCGGAATTTCTACTACTGTTGTTTAATATTATTTTATTCGAGTTATATTGTACATCGTGGAATCTGTACAGTATGGATAAAACAATTGAAGGACTGAGACATCTGTATTGATATAATTACTGTACTTGGTCGACAATTGCAGTTGAGGATATTGTGTTTCGTATGAGAATATTATTGGAAGTAGTATACATATCCGGTATGCCGTCTGTTCGTATTCTGTATGTTGAGATGTTGGAGAAGAACAGCTGAAAATGGCTAAGTGTAGCATTATTAGCGCACGCTAATGGTAAAGGATAACGCATGCTAGTACAGACCAGATCAGAGGGAATCTACGTGTGGACCCGGTCACCTTCGGCGCATGTGCCGACGAAGTCAACGGATGTTTGTTGTGAAGAATTAGCGCACGCTAATGCATGTTGTTAGCACACGCTAACATCAGATCGCTCCAAAAGGAATCTTATCCTTGTCAAAGCTTTCGGCATGTGGGGACACGGGGGTAGGTGTAGACTGTAGCAAGTCAACTAAGAGTAGCGCACGCTATGGATGAAAGTTTGCGTACGCTAAATAGAGGCCTTTACGTACGCTATTACATGGGCACTATGAACTTAAATCATTTCATGCAGTAAGGCAGTAGCCTCTGGACTTCGACAGCACACGCTAACAAAGACAGTTAGCGCACGCTAAGTGTGTAACGTGCATTAACTGAAGATGTCAGCGTACGTTAATAATGTACAGTGTATATATAAGTGTAGTTGCCCATTTTTCGTCATTTCCATCCATTTCTTCATGTGAGCCGATAGAGAGAGCCTTGAGAAGTATTTGAGGTTGCAATCATTGGATTAAGGTGGAATTAATCACCCATAACAACATTTGAAGCTTGGAATCGATTGGAAACAGATTCAAACTTGGGATTCAATCCATTCCTTCAAAAAGGTAATTACTCTTCATCTTTGGATTTCGTTTTGGATTGAATGTTGATGTTCTTAAGTTGATGATTATCATATAAGCAAGTTGATAAGTATGATTATGAGATTGGTTACCGAGTATGTTGATGTTATGGTTGATATACGGGTATTGATATGATTTGAATGGTTTCGAATTGTGTTGTTTATGTTCAAAGGGATATGTTAGCTAATGTCTTCCTTCAATTCGGATCTTTGATGTTGTTGTTGTTGGTTTCTTCATATGATGGTGAACATGGCAATGATTATGAGGTCTTGGTGTTTATGATGTCGATATTTGTGGAAGAAAATGATACGTGAATATATGAATTGGATTAAGACTTAGATGATTACCTACATGTTAAAGGATATCGGATTTCGTTGTTTTGATAGCTATGAACATGGTTTAGAATTACTTAGTGTTCTTGATAATCTCCATATGTTGATTGGTATCTGAAATGCATGCAACTGCATGTCATTAGTGCACGCTAGTGTTACTGGCTAGCGCACGCTAACGGGAGCGACTTAGGGCACGCTATGTTAAGGGATTAACGTGTGCTAAGTCAACAGACAGTGTAGTATATCCTGTTTCGGTTCTGAATTTGTGATCGTTTAAGTTGGATTGATCAGACTAGTGGTTAATCGAGATATTGTTGAGCCGTTGGGTTTGTGAATTGGTAATATCGATTGTTGATTGTTGTCGAACTTGTTGTTTATCGATTATTGTAATATGTTGAGATTATTGATCGGTGATTAGAACTATGTGTTGCGGTCGTGTTCGATAATGTTCGTGAATTGCATTGATCAGGGCCAAAGGACTTGTAGATGCCGGCAAGGATTGGTAACGGCTTCATCGGTATCGAGGTAAGTTATTACTTGCACAGTTTATAATATTTAATCAATGGTTTCAGTTTCATTTATAATTCGTATAGCAATGTTTATAATCGTAATCATAGGAGATTTGGGATTATAAGTTGTATTCTAGTTTTGGGAATTAAATCATAATATATATGATTTACATTTGTTGTTGGCATACGTGGTATCGAGGATACATAGTGATATTGATGAAGATATGAATTACCTGCAATCCGTGATATTTTGGATCGTCGAGTATTGAGAATAATGGTTAGTGATGGTTTAGACATCGAGAATTGCTCTCGAAGGACTCGGAGAAAGTATTTTAATCATCTTTGTCATTTGTGTCGATCATGTTGTGATACATTCATGTATCGTTGTTGTCATGAATTTGTGTATTCTTGTTGTTGTGCATTGTGTACTGTTGTTTTGTACAGTTGTGCATTGTTGTGATATGTCCACCATGCGTTGGCCCGACGGGATCAACATGGGATATCTATAGCTGTGTGCGCTGGATCGTTGGACAGGTAATGCCACCATGTGTTGTTCCGACGGGATCATCATGGGGATCTATAGCTATGTGCGCTGGATCATTGGATTACCATATGTGTTGTTGTTATTGTGCATATGTATATAATGGGTTTGCCATAAGTATACATTGTTGTTATTGATGTGAGCATATTGACGTTGTCATGTGAGTATGCATTTGTAGGTCTTGTGTTAGGACCTTGTCCGTATGTGTTGATCTGATCTCAGATTAGATTGACGAGATTTCGTCGTGGCATTTCATATCTTGAGGAATGTTCCGTATTTCCTTTGGTGTTTGTCTTTGATGGACAATCGATTATCGTGTTGAGATGTGATGATGTTATCCGACGGATTTGCGTTGGACAGAGTTAATAGATTTCGTATCAGTGAGTTATGATAATGTTTTGAGAACCTTGGGTATTGTTGAGATACATTACAGATATTTCGGTATGAGCTTATTGTGTTGTTGAAAGGATACGAGATGTTAACTTGGGTGATTATTATCACGAGTTGGTAAAGTTATGGCGGTAAGATTACATTGGTCGTATTCTTACTTAGTATTTTCAACGGTATGTAATTATTGCCGTGATGTGATGGTTATCATTATTGGATATTATAGTTGACCACGTCGTGGGCTTTCTTTTTAGGTTCTTGGATTATCAAGCTTGTAGCGGTCGTGGAGAGATGAGCTTCCCGAAGGATACTGAAAAGGGCATGTATTTGTGTATTGAGTTTCCTGATCAGTTCTTGTATCCCGCTGCTAGAATATTTTTAATTGTTTGTCTTTTTTCGCTGCGTGAGTATTTTTAAATGGCCTTTTGTATCTGGTAACTAAGGTTCCTTTGGCAATCGTTTTCTAAATCTATTCTGTAAGTACGTGTAAGCGATAGCTTAACGTATGTTTTTAAATTATTGAGTTTTGGTATTTCTACGACAGTTTTGATAAACAAGTTTTATAAAGTCTTCGAATGTTTTAAATAGATAGTAACGTCGTTAGCCTCTTTGGCGTTTGTAAATGTTTGCGGAAATTTTCTTCAGCCTTGTGGGTTCCATCTCGGGGCCCACGACGCTGCAATATTATTGGATGGCTCTGGGGGTGTTACAGAATATGGTATCGGAGCTTAGGTTGTGAAAACCTAAGCAGTCGGGTCGAGTTGTGTCGTGCTTTTGTCCTGTCATTCGAGTTGTCGGTTGACAAGTGTTTGAGCTCTGGGTTTTGTCGTTCGCTCAGGCTTGTGCGTTATGTGATTTACTAGTGTGGTACTGGGGTCGTTGTAAACTTTTCCAAATGATAGTAACGTGTTTCTTCAGATAGTGCTGTGTTGTGTCCTCGAGTTGAACTGAGTTTTCAACATGTGTGTTTTGCGAATATCTGTGTCGAGTATTTTCTTGAGTCGAGACGTGTGCCAGTATAATGGGGAATCGTCGACTTCACGATCTGTAAGTATTTGGATTCTTGAATTGTATTGAGATTTATTGCCGTTCTAAGTTGACATGCTTTGAGATTCAGCAGAATATTATGTGTTACAGTATAAGGTGACAGAGTTGGGACAAGATTGATGATCTTGAGAAGTTATGATTTAGGAAATCAATATGTCGGTTAGATTTCGGAACAGAGCTGTGCATTTGGAAGAAATATTGTGGATTGTTCAGGAGAACATGTAGTCATGTTAATTCATTTTGAGATATATGAACCGTTTTTGAGCATTTGAAAATGATACTTTTCAAAATGAATGTTTTATGGATGTTTTACAGAAAATCATTTTGGTCTGAGACCCAATAGATTTTTGAAATAGTTTTATAACTCAGGACGTGGGGTCCGAAAAAGGGTTTTCTACTTTTTTTAAACTTCTTGTAATACGGAACGAGACGTGGGCTGAGACACTAATGTTTCAAAATGCTTTTCGATTTTCTAAAACTCCCGAGATTTGTAAAACATTTTATCAATCGTTTATCTATTTCTTTTCTGCCTTTCGGAGTTTTGGTTTACTTGTTCAAATGAAACTTCTCGGGAAGTCTTTCACTGTGTTGATTTGTTTCAATGCATTGTCATAGCATAATTGAGGTGATCCACGATGGGATAATGGTCGACGTTGCGAGTCATGTGTGGAAAAAGGAGTTTTTGGTCGAAGTTTATATACTGAGATTTTGGAACTCTATCGTGTGGTTTTCCGATGGAATGTCAGTGGAATTGGTGACGAACTGAATTGGTATACAGGAGTATGGATGTGGGCAATCATTTGCATAGTTTTCATTTTAAAATTTCGATATCATCTGGATTCGAAGGAAACTGTTATCGAATACTTGGCACCAGCGAGCCGATTTAATTTTTTCGAAAATTGATTTTGTGGTCTTACCAAAATTTATGTTTTGAGCTTTGAAATTTTTGAAAGAACTTTCGAAAATTTGTCTTCTTGACGAGACTATATGATTTCAAACTGGTTTTGAAAATATGATTGATATACATGCGCATTTAATGCATAATGCATATCATGGTGAAGTTATGAATGTGACTCACAAACTGGCTAATACATCAGTATGGAACTACGAATAGAGATTCGAACTTCAGTATGGTAGTTTGGTTATCAAGGGATGATCGATTGAATTATCGAATAAGAGAAATATGCTGCGTGATGTAGATTCATGCACAGGATGTAATTTTGGAACTTTGGATTTTGCGAAACCGGGACCTATATGCTATGTGATTCCATTAGTATGGTAGTAACACGATTTTACCATAGTGATTTTCAATGATTTCTGTGTGAGTGTAGATTTGGGGATGGTGACCCCATGCTGGTTGTTTTGGGGAATGATTGGTCGTTCCCAGTTCATGTATGATTGGATATGTTCGACGGGTTGTGATTGGTTGTTCGTATGCCGAGGGGTGTGTTCTTTGAGATCCACTGTATGTGATTGGCGTGTCAGTTTGAAAACTTTATTCGTTCGAATATCGGTTTCTGTGGTTCTATGTTGATCGTGTTGGAGCTTACTATGTGAGGGTATTCTAAATTGTTGTTGCTCCTTCGTTGGTAATATTAGAGTTTATCATGTTGATGATACTCTCGATTGCGTTTTGACCTTTGGATTGGTCGTATAAGAGTTTATCATGTCGATGATATTCTCGGTTCATTTATTAGTTGATCATTGCTGGTGATCATCTGAGCGTTCAGATTTTGTGTCGATATTTCAGGATTTGTTACTATTGTGTTGGGCAGTTGTTCACAGATGTATCGTGTATTATTGGTTTTTGGCAGATTTGGATTTGATTGTGTAATCAGGCAGACAGGATCTGACACGGATAGATTATTCCACCCGAAGATGATATATTTTTGTTGAGACTCATGGAATGTAATTGTAAGCATATTGAGGCTTTACAGTGAAGTCACTTTCTAGCATCTCAGGAAATCGTCGACTTGGCGCATATGTAAGTATGCTATTTTTGTTATTCAGTAATAATGATGATTGGTCGTTGTTGTGATGGTTCCGGAATATTTTGGTTGAACAGTTTGTTTGTTTTCTATGACGGATTGCAAGTTTCGAGGACGAAACTTATTTTAAGTGGTGTAGTATGTAATATCCGAAATTTCTACTACTGTTGTTTAATATTATTTTATCTGAGTTATGTTGTGCAGCGTGGAATCTGTACAGTATGGATAAAACAATTGAAGGACCGAGACATATGTATTAGTATAATTATTGTATTTGGTCGACAATTGCAGTTGAGGATATTGTGTATCATATGAGAATATTATTGGAAGTAGTATACGTATCCGCTATGCCGTATGTTCGTATTCTGTATGTCGAGACGTTGGACAAGAACAGCTGAAAATGGATAAGTGTATCATTATTAGCGCAGGCTAATATACATGCCTAGTGCACGCTATCGTGCAGGTTTAGCGCACGCTAATGGTAAAGGATAGCGCACGCTAGTACAGACCAGATCAGAGGGAATCTACGTGTGGACCCGGTCACTTTCGGCGCATGTGCCGACGAAGTCAACAGATGTTTGTTGTGAAGGATTAGCGCATGCTAATGCATGTTGTTAGCGCACGCTAACATCAGATCGGTCCAAAAGGAATCTTATCCTTGTCAGAGCTTTCGGCATGTGGGGACACGGGGGTAGGTGTAGACTGTAGCAAGCCAACTATGAGTAGCGCACGCTATGGATGAAAGTTTGTGTATGCTAAATAGAGGCCTTTACGTACGCTATTGCATGGGCATTGCGTACGTAAATCATTTCATGCGGTAAGTGTTGGGATTTGGTGCCTAAAACGAAGGCCCAACGGAACCGGTGAAACGAAAATTAATTCGATCCGAATCCCTACGAGGATCGATCGAGCTACGCATATACGAATATAAAATAAACAAAGGAAGATCCGGAATCATACCCTCGTAGTCCGTTGATTATATGGTGTTCTTCTCTTGAGCTATTCCCCAAGCTACGATCCAAAGTGCTCCAAGCCCTTGGATGATCCAACGCCGAAAACTGCGTCTCTACTTGCCACGCGCCGGAGAAACGAACGGTATGACTATCACCTTGCTATCCTCTAAGGATATGGCTAGAGCTTGATGATGAAGCCTTTGATTATAACACTCTAAGTGTATAATTTATTTCTCTCAATTATTCCTCACAATATTTCTCAAAGAAAATATAATGAAGATGAAGAATACTTTGAAGACAAAGAAAACTCTTCCTGCTCTCTCTCTTTCTCAACCTTACGTATGGAATTGCCTTTCAAGGAGTGAGATGGGTCTTCCTTTTATTCTTCATTCAATCACATGAAATCACCTTTTAATATAAAAGGGATATTCTATGTTCCCTAAGACAAAACACTTCATGATATTAAATCATGAAGTCTTCCACCACATTAGGTGGAAGACAACGGGGGGCGGCCATCGGGAAGGGTAGGTGGAGTTCAGTCCGTTTCGGACTCCCGCGAGTCCAAACAGATAAACTTCGATTCCGTTCTGATGTACTTATATCAATTAATTAATCCAATTAATTAATCATATCAAATACATAATAACATAATTAATTTCTCAAGAAATAATTATGTTCATGAATAAATTAATCACCCAGTAATTTATTTAATTCATTAGGCCGTAAATTAATTTATCCAATAAATTAATTTAGACATCCAATGTCCCAATTAATTAGATATCCATTATCTAATATTCATAATGAGAGAATAAGCTCGATTCATTATGTCGTCAATCCTATTGCGCGACTCGGTAGGTTCGTCTCAGTCAGCAATGGGAGGAACCAAAGAGTAGTAGCACCACCTAGCCAGCCTGGCGGCCTACACTGTACCCCAACTAAGAACGAATGATTGGGATCATTCAAGAACCATTCTGTCGTGAATACCAGTATACGTATAAACCCTTCTTTCAAATGTCCCGATCAAGTTATAGGGTCATGGTCAGTCAAACCCTATCTGTACTTGACGCTATGCATGTGTTAATGCAAATCGAGATCATCAAGCTCTAGTGTATCCAATACAACTAGCTCCAATGCTTTGGCCAAAGGCTTTTGATCTCATCTGCCAATAACCGCATAGGACATATAACCCGCTCACTAACGGGAGAAAAAATTCTATCTTGGTATTCAGTAGGACCTGCTACTTGCTTCTCAAGATGCACGTCGAGGTTGACCCCCGCCTCCCGGTTTACAGGGTCGAACTACTCTAATGAAAATCTTGACATCACAAGCACATCCCTACTAAATCCTCAAGTCGAAGGTTCACGAATACCTATCACAACCTTTCGATTCCGTTATTGACTGTACCGGAGTGAAAACCGTGCGACGAATCTAGGGTGAGTCGGTTCGAGTATACTAATCAATTAGCATACCTACAACGTGTGCTCCCACTAACCATTAGTGTTCGACAGGCACTCTCCATGTCAAAGAATACGTCATATAAGTCTTCACATAAACTTAATGCCCAATAAAGTTTCATCGACTTGTGAACGATTAAGTATTTGAGCTATAAACCTTTCCAGTGCCGTCCCTCTTATCCAATAAGGAGTGGAACGTTTTGCTCTCAAATACACGGACTAGTTTCTATATGTATATTTATGAGTTAGGAATGCCAGTAACTACTAGTAAATAAAGAAATAACCATTGCCTTATATAAATGATTTACATAATTACAAGTACAATACCCTCACTCAACATTCTCTGAGTGGAATTTGAGGGCATACTCCTAACAATCTCCCACTTGCACTCAATGCCACACACTATGGTATCTAATACCCATGTTCTCCAGATGACGCTCCAAGCTAGTCTGAGAAAGTGGCTTGGTCTGTGGATCAGCGACGTTGTCGGATGAGTCTACTCTATGCAGCACAATGTATCCCTTGCGAACAAATTCTCTTACGAGATGATACTTTCTCTCAATGTGCTTGTTACTGTTGTGAAACCTCAGCTACTTGGCCTCTGCTACAGCTCTATCGTTGTCGCAGTACAGCGTAACAGGAAGCTCAGCACATGGTATCACTTAAAGTTCTTCGAGAAACTTCTTAATCCAGAACCCTTCCTTGGAAGCCTCCGAGGCTACTTGATACTCAGCCTGACAGGTGGAATCAGCAGTCGCGCTTTGCTTGGTGCTACGCCAAGATACTGCTCCTCCATTAAGAGTAAATATGTAGCCAGAAGTAGACATCGAATTGTCCTTCAATCCTTGGAAGTCCGAATCAGTGAATCCCACCACATCCAATTCTCCACCGCCATACATCAGAACCATATCTCTAGTCCATCTCAAGTACTTGAGAACGTTTTTTACGGCAGTCCAATGTTTTCTACCTGGGTTTGCCTGAAACCTACTCACCACGCTTACAGCATGCACAATGTCAGGTCTCGTACACAACATAGCATACATAAGGCTACCCACGGCCGAAGCATATGGTATATTACTCACCTTTCGTTGTTCCTCACTTTGAGGACACATCTTCAAGGAGAGTTTTATTCCATGTCGCATCGATAGGAACCCTCTTTTAGAATCATCCATCTTAAATGGATTTAAGATTTTATCTATATAGAGGGCTTGGGAAAGACCTATTGTTCTCTTCGCTCTATCCCGGTAGAGTCGAATTCCAAGAATATAGGTTGCTTCTCCCAAGTCTTTCATGGAGAAATTACTCGAAAACCAAGCTTTCACAGAACTGAGCATTCCCACATCATTTCCTATTAGTAGAATGTCATCAACATATAGTACTAAGAATGCGATCTTGCTCCCACTAACCCTCTTGTATACACAAGGTTCCTCTTCATTTTGCATGAAGTTAAACTCTTTGACAGCCTCGTCAAAACGAAGGTTCCAACTACGCGACGCTTGCTTCAGTCCATAAATGGAACACTGAAGCTTGCACACTTTCTGAATATCGACCTCGGACACAAATCCTTTAGGCTGCTCCATATAGATTTCCTCCTCGAGGAAGCCATTAAGAAAAGCCATCTTTACGTCCATTTGCCATATTTCATAATCTTGGTAGGCAGCTATAGCAAGCATCATGTGAATAGACTTGATCATGGATACGGGCGAGAAGGTATCGTGGTAATCGATCCCTTCCTTCTGGGTATAACCCTTTTCCACAAGCCTGGCTCAATAGGCGTCAACCTTGCCATCACCATCAGTCTTTCTCTTGTAGATCCACTTGTTCCCAATAGGCACTATGCCCTTGGGGCGGTCTACTAGAGGCCAGACCTGATTGACATGCATCGAGTTTATCTCACCTTCCATAGCTTCACGCCATTTCGTGGAGTCTACATCCACCATCTCTTGGTCATAGGTCGTTAGGTCGGTCTCTTGGCTATCACTTGGAACCTCATGGAGACCCAGCTCCTCCAAGCGCACAAGCCCATACCTCTCAGGTAAATGAGACACCCTACTAGACCTACGAGGTGGTTGTACTTGTGTTTCAGAAGGTTCAGTTCCGATTTCTTGCACAGGTGTCTCCCGAGGAGTTTCATTGTATTCTTCTAAAGAAATACTTCTACCTGCTCCGTCTTACTGAATGAACTCATCTTCCAGGAAGTGTGCTTGTAAAGCAACAATGATCTTTCGATCTTCGGGCATGTAGAATAGATACCCCATCGTCCCAGACGGGAATCCAATGAAACGTCCCTCCGCGGACCTCGCTTACAACTTTTCCACCTTAGTCTTCTTGACATAGGCGGGACATCCCCAAATCCTAATATGATTAAGACTTGGTTTCCTGCCCTCCCACATCTCATGTGGAGTTTTAGGAATGGATTTGGAAGGACATCTGCTCAAGATGTAAGCGGCAGTCAGGAGTGCATACCCCCACAGGTAAATCGGTAAGTCAGTATAGCCCAGCATGGAATGGACCATGTTCAACAAGGTCCGGTTCATTCTTTCAGACACACCATTTAACTGAGGAGTACCTGGAGGTGTTAGTTGTGAAACTATTCCATGTTCCTTAAGGAACTCGTCAAACTCCGTACTCATATACTCACCACCTCGATCCGACCGAAGTGCTTTGATATGATTACCAATTTATTTCTCGACTAGGGCCTTGAATTCCTGGAATTTCTCAAAGGCCTCGGATTTATGTTTCATTAAGTATGCATAACCATACCTAGTATGATCATCTGTAGACATAATGAAATATTGATATCCGTCACGTGCTGCTTCCAAAGCACCACATACGTCGGTATGGATTAATCCTAGTTTATCAGCGGCTCTATCAAAAGTCCATATGAAGGAGGACTTAGTCATTTTGCCTTTAAGGCAAGATTCACAAGTAGGAAAGGGATCCGATCCCAATGGGCCCATAAGTCCATCTTTTTCAATCTTGTAAACATTGGTCTGACCAACATGACTAAGTCTAAGATGCCATTTCAAAACTTGATTGGTTTCATTCCAACCATGTTTTCTAGTCATAGTATTCACAACTACTTTGTTGCTGAGATTTAGTTGATACAATCCATTTAACAATGTAGCAGTACCCACTAGTTTATTTCTGAAATAACTTTTGCAGGAACCATCACCAATGAAAAATGAAAAGCCTTTTCGGTCCATGACCGGAATGGATACAATGTTTTTGTACCCCTTGGTCAAAACAAGTACATCTTCTAAAGTCTAAACAAAGCCGGATTCTAAACCCCAAAGAAGTGATCTTATGTCGGTCGCCTCGACACTATGCCCGCTTCCGACTGTGATCATAACTTCTCCAGCTCCAAGCTTCTTACTTCCAGATCCTGATTCATGGTATAAATATGAGAACTAGCACCAGAATCCAGTATCCAGGAAGTAGAAAATACAGTAGCAGAACAATTTGTTTCCAAAACTAAAAGTTCTGTACCTGAGGTGCCATGAAGAATCGGACAGTCTCTAGCCCAGTGGCACAGCTCACCGCACTTGAGACAAGCATCCTTCTTCTTCTTGTTCTTCGGAACTGTTAGGGCTTTGCCCTTGCCCTTGAAGTCCTTGACATGTGGTCCAGTCTGCTTCTTGGTCTTTTTCTTCTTGTTCTTAGACCTCCGAGGTCCAGAAGAAATTACAAGAGCAGACTCCTTCATCCGCGGAGTATTCATCTGAGACTGAGCGGTCACAAGTTTGTTCATTAGCCCAGCTAAAGTACAAGTAATCTCATTGCAGTTGAAGTTCATAACAAACTGTGAAAAGGAATCAGGGAGAGACTGAAGGATAAGGTCGGTTTGGAGAGAAGTATCCATTTTAAAATCAAGAGCCTCCAATCTCTCGATCATGGATATTATTTTGAGGACGTGTTCCCCAAACTTCTCACATTCCTTCATCCTTGCACCAAACAGTTGCTTGGATATCTCATATCTAGCAGTTCTGTTGTGCTCACCATAAAGTTCGGTTAAGTGAGATAGAATCTGCCTAGCAGAAGTCATTTTCTCATGAGCTCTCTGAAGCTCATTAGACATAGAAGCCATCATGTAAGCATGGACTTTTAAGTCATACTTAACCCAATTTTTGTGGTTTTCAATCTCTTCCTGATTGGCTCTTGTCCGCACCAGAGGCGCCGGAATATCCGTCTCCAAGACATATCCCAGTGCCTCTATATTGAGGACTATCATCAGATTGCAGAGCCAATCCACAAAGTTAAGTCCGTTCAAGGTGTTCTTTTCGAGTAGAATTGCGAGTGGATTCATTATCATATTGAGAGTTTTATCTGCATTAAGTACGACAGATTAATTAGTGACTTATTACCCAGCTCCCACTATTTTTATGGGAATAACACACTCCCATGTGAAATCCGGAAGTATCGTCGCTCTACTTCATAGTGGTTATCGAGTTCTTTATAAATCTTAATAGAGGGCAACCGAATAGGTTTCTAGTCTATTAATTTTCATAAAGTGGTGTCCAACACCAACACATCTAATGGATGATTCGATCTTCTTTTCCCCCTTGTTCACTCCCCTCAACCTATACGGTTTCTATGGTTCTTGAACAAGTTAAGTTTATACCATCGACGCAAATCGGTTTCACAATTGAATCTTATCCGGCAACCTATCAGGTTTCTAGGGATAAAATTTGCTCCAACCGAAGGCATCCAATGCGCTCCCGGTAATTTATCCGTCCTCCCCGAATGAGTACCCCGATAACTCGGAAGCATAGCACATCCGGTTTGGATTTCAATTTCCCGAAAGGTCGATGGAGGGAAGGAAAACCTTTAAACCTTATAAACTTAATAATTTGTCGTGGGAGAATTTTCGCGATTAACGTTACACTTTCCACATTAATCATTTAAGCGCGTTTGTGGCATTCATAATATATGAAACAACCATTCACAACCTAGTTGCTACCAACATGTGGTTCATGGACCATTCCTAGAAAACAAAAACTCCATAATCTAATTACAAGTCTTCGTCTTGAATCTTCGTCTTTTCGAAACGGATCTTCCTCCGGTATTCGTCATTACATATAAATTTTACATTGAAAATTGCATCCTAGATACAAATATTTCTAGTAAAATAAATAGGCTCAAAACGGCCTTTACAACCCAATCGAATAAAACGAACGATTCAAAACTAAGTCCACGAACCACATCCCCATTCAAAAGCATTCATCCAATAAATACTATATAAATGGAAAGTGTAGAGATACATTGATCCAATCAACAATACGAAACGATCCAATCGATTCGCACAATCGATAATATGAAAAACGTTCAAAATAATTCGGTCGATTACAAGTATTCCAATAAACCAATTTTCCCTTATAAAATGAAATACCATAAATCATTTTAATCATATTAAATCCAATTTAAAATGTGGGAAATCATTTTTTAGGAATACACGAAGCAAACAAGCCCGAAACGTGTCCGAAATGGGCTTAACCGCGCCCGAAACGCCACCAGGCAGCATGCAGGGCTGCCCAGCAGCCCTGGGCCGCGGCCCCCTGAGCTTGGGTCGTGGCCCCCAGTCCAGAACCATTTCCAGCGGGCTGCAACAGCCTTGGGCCGTGGCCCCCGAGCCCTGGGCCGCGGCCCCCCTTTCCGGACCACTCCCGGACCGTCGAACGGCAATACGGGGCTAGTTTTTTGACCGGATACCCAATATCTATATTTTCCAACATTCATATCTTCAATATAAATCACTTTTCCCTGAAAATTAAGATTTATATTTAGACATAAACTTACGAAAAATATTACTACAATGAACGTAATATACCACGATTATGACTAAAATGATTCCAAATCATTCACCATCTAATCAAGCATTTCAAATGCTAATATCGTATATACGATTGCAAAACCTGGCTCCGATACCACTATTGGGATTCGGTGCCTCAAACGAAGGCCCAGCGGAAGCGGTAAAACAAAAATTAATTCGATCTGAATCCCTACGAGGATCGATCGAGCTACGTATATACGAAAATATAAACGAAATCACAAGAGATATGAGAAACATACCCTCGTAGTCCGTTGATTAAATGGTATCCTTATCTTGAGCTATTCCCCAAGCTTTGCTTGTTCTCCACGAATCCAATCCGCTCCAACCTCTTGGATGATCCAACGCCAAAATACTGCGTCTCTACTTGCCACACGCCGGATAAAGGAACGGAACAACAATCACCCGATTAACCTCTAAGGTTACGGCTAGAATCAAGTGATGGAAACTTTATATTCAATATTATAACACTCTAAGTGCTTAATCTATATCTCTCAATTAATCCTCACAATATTTCTATAAAGAAATATGAAGAAGAATGATAAGGAAAGATGAAGACTAGAAAAAATGATTTTCTCTCTCTATATCTCTCAAATCTCATGGATGATACAAGTGATGAGAGGTGAGAGTTGTCTTCACATTTATTCTTCAAGAATCAATATCAAACCATGACCATATCACCTTTACCATATAATAAGAGATTCCAAATCTCCTAAAGTCATTTGTCTTCCATTTATAAAATGGAGACAAAGACCAAGATGGGAGGGTGACTGGAAGGGGGCGGCCATCTAGAAGGAGTCGGACGAGTTCAGTCCGTTTCAGACTCCCGTGAGTCCAAACAGATAAACTCCGATTCTGTTCCGATATATTTATATCAATTAATTAATACGATTAATTAATAATATCAAATACAAAACAATATAATTAATTTTTCCAAGAAATAATTATATCTATGAATTAAATTTAATCACCCAGTAATTTATTTAATTCTTTAGGCCGTAAATTAATTTATCCAATAAATCAATTTAAACATCTAATGTCCCAATAAATCAATTTAAACATCTAATGTCCCAATAAATTAGATATCCAATATCTAATATTCATAATGAGAGAATAAGCTCGATTCATTCCATCATCAATCCTATTGCGTGACTCGGTAGGTCCGTCTCAGTCAGCAATGGGAGGAACCAAAGAGTAGTAGCACCACCTAGCCAGCCTAGCGGCCTAAACTATACCCCAACTGAGAACGAATGATTGGGATAATTCAAGAACCATTCTGTCGTGAATACCAGTATACGTATAAACCCTTATTTCAAATTTCTCGATCAATATATAGGGTCACGGTCAGTCAAACCCTATCTGTACTTGACGCTATGCATGCGTTAATGCAAATCGAGATCATTGAGCTCTCTTGTATCCTATACAACTAGCTCCAATGCTTTGGCCAAAGAATTATGATCTCATCTGCCAATAACCGCACAGGACATATAACCCGCTCACTAACTGGAGAAAGAATTCTATCTTGGTATTCAGTAGGACCTGCTACTTACCCGTTAAGATGCACGTCGAGGTTGACCCCCACCTCCCAGTTTATAGGGTCGAACTACTCTAATGAAAATTTTGACGTCACAAGCACATCCCTACTAAATCCTCAAGTTGAAGGTTCACGAATACCTATCACAACCTTTCGATTCCGTCATTGAATGTCCCGGAGTGAAATCCGTGTGACGAATCGAGGGTGAGTCCGTTCGAGTATATTAATCCAATTAACATACCTATAACGTGTGCTCCCACTAACCATTAGTGTTCGACACGCACTCTCCATGTCAAAGAACACGTCATACAAGTTTTCACATAAACTTAACGCCCAGTCAAGTTTCATCGACTTGCGAACGATTAAGTATTTGAGCTATAAACCTTTCCAATGCCGACCCCCTTATCCAATAAGGAGTGGAACGTTTTGCTCTCAAATATATGGACTAGTTTCTATATGTATATTTACGAGTTAGGAATGCAGTAACTACCAGTAAATAAAGAAACTCCCATTGCCTTATATTAATGATTTACATAATACAAGTACAATGCCCTCACTCAACATCCTCTGAGTGGCATTCGAGGGCATACTCCTAACATTCACTCCCCCCAACCTATACGGTTTCTATGGTTCGTGAACAAGTTAAGTTTATACCATCGACGCAAATCAGTTTCACAATTGAATCTTATCCGGCAACCTATCAGGTTTCTAGGGATAAAATTTGCTCCAACCGAAGGCATCCAATGCGCTCCCGGTAATTTATCCATCCTCCCCGAACGACTACCCCGATAACTCGGAAGCACAGCATATCCAGTTTGGATTTCAATTTTCCGAAAACTCGATGGAGGGAAGGAAAACCTTGAAACCTTGCAAACTTAATAATTTGTTGCGGGAGAATTATCGCGATTAATATTACACTTTGCACATTAATCCATTTAAGCTCGTTTGTGGCATTCATACAATATGAAACAACCATTCACAACCTAGTTGCTACCAACATGTGGTTCATGGACCGTTCCTAGAAAACAAAAACTCCGTAATTTAATTACAAGTCTTCGTCTTGAATCTTCGTCTTCTCTAAACGGATCTTCCTCCGGTTTTCATCATTACATATAAATTTTACATTGAAAGTTGCATTCTAGATACAAATATTTCTAGTATAATAAATAGGCTCAAAACGGCCTTTACAACCCAATCGAAAAAACGAACGATTCAAAAACTAAGTCCACAAACCACATCCACATTCAAAAGCATTCATCCAATAAATACTATATAAATGGAAAGCGAGAAGATTACATTGATATAATCAATATATAATCAACAATAAATAGAATTGATCCAATCAATTCAACAATAATCGACAATTTAATTTTCGTCCGTAGTGAACCCTTAAAATATTTTCTTTGAATTTTCTCTCATCAAAAATTCCAAATTAATGATTTTAATACTTGGAAAATCAATTATCGAAAATATATCAAAACGAGACCCGTGCATTGCGATCGCCTGGCACCTTAGCGCTGGGCACCTTGCTCGGCAGCGACAATCGGACGTGAGCGTACTCGGGCAAATACAGCAAGCACTCGGCCGCTGTCAGGACACGCCCGGCAGAATACATTAAGCACCCGGCTGGATACAGCAAGCACTCGGTCGGATACAGGAAGCGCTCGGCCGCCTACATGACCCGCTCGGATCGGCCGTGACTTACGAACGCTCGGCCGGATCTGACAGAACGCTCGGCCGCCTATAGGACCCGGCTCGGCATCGACTACGGCAAGAACGCTCGGCCGGATACGAACTCGCTCGCCACCGTTGGCAATGTATGGTATATCATCCAACGATTGCATACAACTCGTTTTTGGGCAGATTTCTAAAATCCTGTTATTCCTGATCTATATATCATTAATATAAATCATATTTTCATTAAAAACCTGATTTATACCATAACATAAAATCACGGAAAAACAACACTATGACGAACAATAAAATATCTACGATTATCAAAGTGATTCTAAATCACAAAAGAAGCATTCCAAATGCTAAATATCGTATATACAATCGCAAGACCTCGCTCCGATACCAATGTTGGGATTCGGTGCCTAAAACGAAGGCCCAGCGGAAGCGGTAAAACGAAAATTAATTCTATCTGAATCCCTACGAGGATCGATCGAGCTACGCATATACGAATATAAAATAAACAAAGGAAGATCTGAAATCATACCCTCGTAGTCCGTTGATTATATGGTGTTCTTCTCTTGAGCTATTCCCCAAGCTACGATCCAAAGCACTCCAAGCACTTGGATGATCCAACTTCGAAAATACCGCGTCTCTACTTGCCACGCGCCGGAGAAACGAACGGGATGACGATCACCTTGCTATCCTCCAAGGATACGGCTAGAGCTAGGTGATGAAGCTATTAATTATAACACTCTAAGTGTATAATTTATTTCTCTCAATTATTCCTCACAATATTTCTCAAAGAAAATATAATGAAGATGAAGAATACTTTGAAGACAAAGAAAACTCTTCCTGCTCTCTCTCCTTCTCAACCTTACGTATGGAATTGCCTTTCAAGGAGTGAGATGAGTCTTCCTTTTATTCTTCATTCAATCACATGAAATCACCTTTTAATATAAAAGGGAGATTCCATGTACCCTAAGACAAAACACTTCATGATATTAAATCATGAAGTCTTCCACCACATTAGGTGGAAGACAAAGGGGGGCGGCCATCTAGAAGGTTAGGTGGAGTTTGGTCCGTTTCGGACTCCCGCGAGTCCAAACAGATAAACTCCGATTCCGTTCTGATGTATTTATATCAATTAATTAATCCAATTAATTAATCATATCAAATACATAATAACATAATTAATTTCGCCAAGAAATAATTATGTTCCTGAATTAAATTAATCACCCAGTAATTTATTTAATTCATTAGGCTGTAAATTAATTTATCCAATAAATTAATTTAGACATCCAATGTCCCAATTAATTAGATATCCAATATCTAATATTCATAATGAGAGAATAAGCTCAATTCATTCTGTCGTTAATCCTATTGCGCGACTCGGTAGGTTCGTCACAGTCAGCAATGGGAGGAACCAAAGAGTAGTAGCACCACCTAGCCAGCCTGGCGGCCTACACTGTACCCCAACTGAGAACGAATGATTGGGATCATTCAAGAACCATTCTGTTGTGAATACCAGTATACGTATAAACCCTTCTTTCAAATGTCCCGATCAAGTTATAGGGTCACGGTCAGTCAAACTCTATTTGTACTTGACGTTATGCATGTGTTAATGCAAATCGAGATCATCGAGCTCTCGTGTATCCAATACAACTAGCTCCAATGCTTTGGCCAAAGACTTTTTATCTCATCTGCCAATAACCGCATAGGACATATAACCCGCTCACTAATGGGAGAAATAATTCTATCTTGGTATTCAGTAGGACCTGCTACTTGCCCGTCAAGATGCACGTCGAGGTTGACCCCCGCCTCCCGGTTTACAGGGTCGAACTACTCTAATGAAAATCTTGACGTCACAAGCACATCCCTACTAAATCCTCAAGTTGAAGGTTCACGAATACCTATCACAACCTTTCGATTCCGTCATTGACTGTCCCGGAGTGAAAACCGTGCGACGAATCGAGGGTGAGTCGGTTCGAGTATACTAATCAAATTGGCATACCTATAATATGTGCTCCCACTAACCATTAGTGTTCGACAGGCACTCTCCATGTCAAAGAACACGTCATACAAGTCTTCACATAAACTTAATGCCCAGTCAAGTTTCACCGACTTACGAACGATTGAGTATTTGAGCTATAAACCATTCCAGTGCCGTCCCTTTTATCCAATAAGGAGTGTAACGTTTTGCTCTCAAATACACGACTAGTTTCTATATGTATATTTACGAGTTAGGAATGCCAGTAACTACCAGTAAATAAAGAAACAACCATTGTCTTATATAAATGATTTACATAATTACAAGTACAATGCCCTCACTCAACATCCTCTGAGTAGCATTCGAGGGAATACTCCTAACAGTAAGGCAGTATCCTCTGGACTTCGATATCGCACGTTAACAAAGACAGTTAGCGCACGCTAAGTGCGTAACGTACGTTAACTGAAGATGTTAGCGTACTTTAATAATGTACAGTGTATATATAAGTGCAGTTGGCCATTTTTCATCATTTCCATCCACTTGTTCGTGTGAGGCGATAGAGAGAGCCTTGAGAAGTATTTGAGGTTCCAAACACTGGATTAAGATGGAGTTAATCATCTATAACAACATTTGATGCTTGGAATCGATTGGAAATGGATTCAAACTTGGGATTCAATCCATTCCTTCAAAAAGGTAATTACTCTTCACCTTTGGATTTTGTTTTGGATTGAATGTTGATGTTCTTAAGTTGATGATTATCATATAAGCAAGTTTATAAGTATGATTATGAGATTGGTTACCGAGTATGTTGATGTTATGGTTGATATACGGGTATTGATATGATTCGAATGGTTTCGAATTGTGTTGTTTATCTTCAAAGGGATATGTTAGCTAATGTGTTCCTTCAATTCGGATCTTTGATGTTGTTGTTGTTGGTTTCTTCATATGATGGTGAACATGGCAATGATTATGAGTTCTTAGTGTTTATGATGTTGATATTTGAGGAAGAAAATGATATGTGAATATATGAATTGGATTAAGAGTTGGATGATTACATACATGTTAAAGGATATCGGATTTCGTTGTTTTGATAGCTATGAACATGGTTTAGAATCACTTAGTGTTCTTGATAATCGCCATATGTTTATTGGTATCTAAAATGCATGCACCTGCATGTCATTAGCGAACGCTAGTATTACTGGCTAGCGCACGCTAACGGGAGCGACTTAGGGCACGCTACGTTAAGGGATTAACATGCGCTAATTCAACAGACAGTGTAGTAAATCCTGTTTCGGTTATGAATTTGTGATTGTTTAAGTTGGATTGATCAGACTAGTGGTTAATCGAGATATTGTTGAGCCGTTGGGTTTGTGAATTGGTTATATCGATTGTTGATTATTGTCGAACTTGTTGTTTGTCGATTATTGTAATAGGTTGAGATTATTGATGGTGATTAGAACTATGCGTTACGGTCGTGTTCGAGAATGTTCGTGAATTGCATTGATCAGGGCCGAAGGACTTGTAGACTATGGCAAGGATTGGTAACGGCTTCATCGGTATCGAGGCAAGTTATTACTTGCACAGTTTATAATATTTAATGAATGGTTTCAATTTCATTTGTTTATAATTCGTATAGCAATGTTTATAATCGTAATCACAGGAGATTTGAGATTATAAGTTGTATTCGAGTTTTGGGAATAAATTATAATGTATATGATTTACATTAGTTGTTGGCATACGTAGTATCGAGGAAACATAGTGATATAGACGAAGATATGAATTACCTGCAATTCGTGATATTTTGGATCATCGAGTATTGAGAATAATGGTTCGTGATGGTTTAGACATAGAGAATTGCTCTCGAAGGACTCTGAGCAAGTATTTTAATCATCTTTGTCATTTGTGTCGATCATGTTGTGATACATTCGTGTATCGTTGTTGTAATATCCGCATTTTTCTTCCTTTCCCGATATTCCTATTTTGATGTATTTTGTTTTTAGCGACTCGCTTGTAACCATATCGATGTTTTGAATCTATTTTGTTCTTGGAGTTTCTCCATTTAGACGAGTTTCAGAGATGTTTTGATATTATTCCGTTTTATGTCACGTATTATTGCATGGACGTTCGATTCTCGTAGAACCCTTCCGATTTGGTAAATTCCTTGGTTGCACGAGTTCGTGTGGTTGAGTTGTTCGTGTTGCGAGTTTCGGTTTGTTGATCCGATGTCGTATCACGATTTTTGGATGTTTGGGCCATTTTGTAATTTCCCTAAGTTATGGGGTAGTTTCCATGCCTGTTTGTTCCGAACCCTCGGGTAGTCGAAATCACGTTTCATTTTATCTCTTTAGTTGTTGGCTTGAATTCGTCGGAAGTGTATCTGTTGGTAGTGGATACGCCTTGTTGTTTCCCGATCATTTCCTCGTCGAGTAGTGATTCAGATTTCTGCATGCTGTCACAGGCCATGTTACGGCCGTAAGCCGTATATGTTACGGCCGTAATACTCGAGAGTTATGGCCGTAAGTTTCCCTTATACGGCCGTAACAAGAGTTCGTTTTTCTGCACTTTGGTCCAATGAGGGGTTACGGGCGTAACACGCTAGAGTTACGGCCGTGAGAATTGTTACGGCTGTAACCTCATTTTGATACGGCCGTATGTCAGCTTCGTCATATTGCCCAGTTTCATTCCTGGGAACAGTTACGGCCGTAAGGCAGAAGAGTTACGGCCGTAATGTTCCTATGTTACGGCCGTATGTTATGGATGTTATGGACGTAACACCGGCCAGTATATAAACTGGCAGCAGTCGTATTTTTCTCATTTCTCACCTCGCTCACTTCTCTTCGTGACGGGAACGACTTGGAGAGCTAGGGTTCGCCCGATTTTCGTCCAAACACCATTGTAGGAGTATATTCAAGCTTCATATCATCAACCTATCACTAATCATTCATTGTTCATCGTCAAATCAAGGTAAAGTTTCCTAGAACCCTATTTTGGGGAAGATTTGGGGGTTTTCACGTTTTCGTCCGATCCGTTCCGTTTTGTTGGTTAAATCATGATGAGTATGATTAATCTTGTTGGTATTCTTCGTTTTCCTACGGATTCATGGTGTATTTCGTAGTATCTTTCGTTATCAAGAGGGTTTGGTTGTGGTCCGCCCTCGTTGTTGTTTTCGTACGAATATACATGAATCGTAGGCGGGTTTTCGGGTGCATTCCATTTCCGTAATCATTTAGAAGTGGTTGTGATTATATTATTCGAATCGTTAGGTTCATTTCCTCCGGTTCCTCGCGGTTGTGTTTGATTCTTCATTTCCGTTCGTGTCGCCGTCTATTGATCGAGGCAAGTACCCTTATGAACTTACAATCTTGACATGGTAGTATTGTATGGGAAATTGTGTGTGTGTGTATGCTCACTACGGGTTAGATCCGACGGGGTCTCGGTAGGGGTCCACAGAGATGTGGATCACGAGCTTGCTTTTAACCACTATGGGTTGGATCCGACGGGGTCTCGGTAGGGGTCCATAGAGACGTGGATCGACGGTTAATTGTGGTGCATTTTACGAATGTGATTTGATTATGGCATTTCCGGAAATGAGTGTTTTGAAACTATGATTTCATGATTTCATGCAATGACTATATGTGTAAGATGTAAGTTGTTCATTTGGTTACTTGTACTAGCGTAATTGCTAACCCCTATGGGGACCCGTTTTGGGGAAATTCGTTTTATGAATTTCAGGTCAGGTTTATCGAGACGAGCGGGTGCTGGACCAGCATGTGGATGATGGCCGCGCGTGATGATTGTGCACGAGTGGGGCCTTATTGTCTTCTATTCTTTTTTTTTTACCTTTTGTGGGTTTGTAAACTGATAGAAGTACTCGAGTACTTAAGAGTTCTTGTTTGTCCGGATTGTATTGTTGTCTATTGTGTTTGTGTCGGATGATAGTGTTATGTTTGACCGGTTGAACCGGGTGGGTTATTTTGTTTTGCGTCTTTATGACGAGGTGTTATTTTGTTGTTTCCGCGAGTCGATGAGTTTGATGGTTGTTCAGCCTGGTGGGTCCCATATAGGGATTCACGGCGCTGTAATATACCTCGAATATCTTGGGGGTGTTATAGAAAATGGTATCGGAGGGCACTAGGTTTATGGATACCTAGGCTTGTCGGTTATTGGGTCTTGCTGTGTGTCGTTTTGCACATCATCATCACGCTGCCATGATTCCGATGCTACCGGTGCCCGTAAGTTTTTCTTACTTCGTTCTTTGTTTCCTTGCATTACACCTTCTATTCTTGATTGTGGTTGCTTTTCCTCTCGTACTTACCATCGTATGGCTTTTGCTACTTATTTAACTCCAGTATGGATGCTGGAAGAGGTCATGGTCGTGGACGCAGCCGAGGACGTGGGGTAGCCAGTGGGGCGGCCACGTCACATTCTTCGGGAGCCGGTAGTACCGGCGACCGTCACAGTCATGCTTCTTCTCAGGAGCGCGCCGACCTTGGTATTGCGGCCGTTATGCAGCAAATGGTGAACCAAATGGCGGCGATAGCTCAGGCGGTTCAGAACCCGGATCCGGCCCACGCTAATCGGGGCGGAGAGGATCGCTGGCTTCAGGATGTCATCAAGATGCATCCTCCTCAGTTTTCGGGAGCTTCGGACCCGATCGGCTGGGAGGGGTGGATCAAGGAGATATCTAAAGTCTTCACTGCTACCAACTGTCCCGAGGACCGTAAGGTCCCTATTGCCCAGTATTTTCTCACTGGGGACGCTACTGATTGGTGGGAGGCCGTTGGGCCTAAGGATCACGTTGCTTCGTGGGCGGAATTCAAGGACCTAATGGAGACCGAATATTGCCCGTGGCCGGTCAGACAGGCTCGAGTCCATAGTTTCTATGATGCTCAACCTCGGGATATTCCTATTTATCAAGCTATTGCCAATTTTAACAAGGAGTTGGGCTATGTGAAGACCCAAGTTGTCGAGGAGAGCGACAAAATTTTCCATTTTTCCAGGCGGATGAAATTGTCGATTCAGGACTATATGTCGGGGCTCGTCTGTACTACCTTGAAGGATTATCAGAGTAGGGCCCTTGCTTACGATATGTCTGTGACGGCGAGTGAGGCGGCTCGCGAAAGCAAGAAGCAGAAATCCACCGGGAATTTTTCTGGCCACAAGGGTGGGGTTCAGCAGAAATCCCAATTTGCTAATTTCCCTACCGGCGGTGGTCCAGCTCGTTCCGCGGGGGGTTCTCGTGAAACTACCAGTGCTCTTTTCCATGATGTGAAGTGTTTTAATTGTGTCCGTACAGGCCACGTCAGTCGTACCTATTTGAGCCCTTTGCTGACATGTAATCAGTGTGGCCTGCCGGGCCACAAGGCTGCTTTCTTTGCTAAGAGGGAGAGAATCCTTGGTGCCCGGGCTTCCATTCTAGCGCCTAGGGAACCAAGTGTGAATCAAGGATCGTTTGCTTCTCAATCTCCACCTAGTGCTAGTCGAGGGAGAGGTTGGGGTCAGCCCGCTAAGGGGGGAGCTTCCAGTGTCGGCTCTGCCCACCCGCGCGTTTATGAGATGAGGAGGTCCGATGACCCAGCCGCTACCATTTCCACAGGTACCGTTCACATCCATTTGCATCCTGTTAGTGTACTTTTTGATTCTGGTGCTACGCATTCGTTCGTGTCTTTGGAATGTGTGCGCCGTTTGGGTCTTGATTGTTTATCGCCATGCGAGCCTTTCATCATTAAACTTCCTAGCGGTGATAGGATCGTTGGTGACCGTGAGATTCGAGATTGTACTGTGACTATTTGTGAGAGGGTTTGGCTCTCTAATCTTATTGTTGTGGGAATTGAGGGCGAGGATTTAATTCTTGGGGATGATTGGCTCGAGCGGCATAGTGCGATCATGAACTACCGCACGAGAATCATTACTATGCTAGCCGAGGATGGCACCGAGCACTCTTTCGTAGGGCGAAAGAGGGGAAACCAGAAGTTCGTTATTAACGCCTTGAAGGCGATGAGACTCCTATGAAAGGGGTGTACCGGTTATTGGTGCTATGCCTTGAAGGCGGAGGATGGTGGAGTCGAGCTTTCGTCGATTCTAGTTGTTAGTGAGTTTCCTGATGTATTTCCTGACGAATTACCGGGATTGCCACCGGATCGTGAGGTCGAGTTTGCTATAGAGTTAGATCTGGGCGCGGCTCCTATTTCGAAGGCGCCGTATCGCATGGCACCTTCAGAGATGGCCGAATTGAAGATGCAGTTGAGTGAGCTTCTTGAGTCGGGGTATGTTCGACAGAGCGCTTCGCCTTGGGGCGCACCGGTCCTGTTTGTGCGGAAGAAGGATGGTTCACTGCGTTTGTGTATCGACTATCGCGAACTAAACAAGATTACCATCAAGAACAAGTATCCTTTGCTGAGGATTGATGACTTGTTCGATCAATTGCAGGGAGCTGCGGTATTTTCGAAGATTAATTTGAGATCGGGGTACTATCAGCTCCGGGTGAGGGAATCCGATGTGCCGAAAACAACTTTTTGGACGAGATACGGACATTATGAGTTTGTAGTTATGCCTTTCGGGCTAACTAATGCAACGGCGGTGTTCATGCAGTTAATGAACAAAGTCTTTATTGAGTATTTGGATAAGTGTGTCGTCGTCTTCATTGACGATATTCTTATTTATTCGAGGAACGAGGAAGAGCATGCCCATCATTTGCGAGTAGTGTTAGACATTTTGAGAACCGAGCAACTCTATGTGAAGTTCTCGAAATGTGAGTTCTGGCTGAAGGAAGTGATGTTTTTAGGTCACGTGATTTCAGCCGAGGGGGTTCGTGTGGATCCACAGAAGATTGAGGTAGTGTTGTATTGGGTACCGCCCAAGAATGTGAAGGAGATCCGTAGTTTCTTGGGTTTAGCCGGCTACTACCGTAGATTCGTCGAGGGTTTCTCGAAACTAGCTCGGCCACTTACTCAGTTGCTCCAGAAGTCCGAGAAGTTCGTCTGGAATGACGAGAGGCAATCGAGTTTTGAGGAGCTGAAGAGGCGTTTGACTTCAGCCCCAGTTTTAGTATTGCCGTGTGGCAACGAGGGTTTTGCTGTTTATAGTGATGCTTCGGGTCAGGGTCTTGGGTGCGTATTGATGCAGCACGGCAAGACCATTGCATATGCGTCGAGACAGTTGAGGCCATACGAGCTAAACTACCCCACGTACGATTTGGAGTTAGCGGCAGTCGTTTTTGCGCTCAAGATTTGGCGTCACTATCTTTTCGGCAATGCATGTCAGATTTTTACCGATCATAAAAGTCTGAAATACATATTTACTCAGCGGGAGTTGAATATGAGGCAAAGGAGGTGGTTAGAGTTGATTAAGGATTATGACCTCGAAATCCTTTATCATCCGGGCAAGGCGAGCGTCGTGGTCGACGCCTTGAGTTGGAAACCTGTTGCGTTGCGAACACTGGAGATCCTTACATCACATTCTGAGCTTCGGAGGGTTTTGATCGAGTTGGATGTTGAGGTTTTGTTGCCTGGAGCTGTCGGACAACTTTGTGCTTTAGAGATTTCGTCGTCTTTGATCGATGAAATTAAGCCGAAGCAGTTGGAGGATCCGATGATTACTCAAATCCGAGAGAACGTTCTTAAGGGAATGTCTCATGGGTTTGTGATTCACGAGGATGGTGTTTTGAGATTCCGGAGTCAGCTTTGAGTACCGAACGACTCAGAGTTGAGACAGAGTATTTTGCGTGAGGCCCATACTACACCTTACTCCGTTCATCCTGGTTCGAGTAAGATGTACAAGGACCTGAGAAAGAATTTCTGGTGGAATGATATGAAGGAGGAGGTCGTGCAGTTTGTAGCGAGATGTTTGACTTGTCAGCAGGTCAAAATCGAGCATCAGTGACCGGCCGGGTTATTGCAGTCACTCCCCGTTCGGGAATGGAAATGGGAAGATATATCAATGGATTTCATTACGAGTTTGCCGAGATCGAGGTCGGGCATAAATATGGTCTGGGTGATTGTTGATCGTCTGACCAATCGGCACATTTTCTGGGCATCAAGGACACTTGGGGCCCGAGAAGTTGGCTCGTGTGTTTATCGCGCAAATTGTGAGGCTTCACGGTACTCCGAAGTCTATTGTTTCGGATCGGGATGGTCGTTTCGTATCGCACTTCTGGCAGGCAGTGCACAAGGCGTTGGGTACTCGGTTGCGTCTGAGCGCTTCTTTTCATCCCCAGTCGGATGGGCAGTCGGAGCGCACTATCCAGACGTTTGAGGATATGTTGCGCGCTTGTGCTCTCGACTGAAGCAGTGACTGGGAGGAGCATTTTCCATTGATCGAGTTCACATACAACAATAGTTGGCACGCGTCGATTCGGATGGCACAGTATGAGGAGCTTTACGGGCGACGATGTTGATCACCGATTTGTTGGAATGAGGCATCCGATTTGGTTGGGACCGAGCGGGATATCATTTTGGAGATGAATCAGAAGGTGGAATTGATTCGTGAGAGGATGTTGACTGCTCAGAGTCGACAGAAGTCGTATACTGATGTTCGTCGTCGACCTTTGGAATTCGAGGTGGGGGACCACGTTTTTGCTAAAGGTGTCGCCGACGAAGGGGGTTTTCCGCTTCGGGAAGAAGGGAAAGTTGAGCCCGAGATTTATTGGGCCCTTTGAGATTATTGAGAGGGTAGGTGATTTGGCATACCGTTTGGCACTACCTCCGGCCTTAAGTCACGTTCATAGCGTTTTCCATGTTTCCCAGCTGAGGAAATATGTTCCGGATCCTAGTCACGTCATTGATTATGGTGAGATTGATATCGCCGAGGATATTACCTTCGAGGAGCGTCCTTTGAAGATTTTGGAGCATCGTGAGAAGCGACTGAGACATAAGACCATCCCTTTGGTCAAGGTGCAGTGGTCGAGACATGGTGTCGAGGAGGCAACTTGGGAAACTGAGGATAGCATCCGTGCTAGGTACCCCGAGTTGTTTGTTTCTTAAGTTTCGGGACGAAACTTACTTTTAGAGGGGTAGAATGTAATATCCGCATTTTTCTTCTTTTCCCGATATTCCCATTTTGGTGTATTTTTGTTTTTAGCGACTCGCTTGTAACCATATCGATGTTTTGAATCTATTTTATTCTTGGAGTTTCTCCATTTAGACGTATTTCGGAGATGTTTTGATATTATTCCGTTTTATGTCACGTATTATTGCATGGACATTCGATTCTCGTAGAACCCGTCCGATTTGGTAAATTCCTTGGTTGCACGAGTTCGTGTGGTTGAGTTGTTTGTGTTGCGAGTTTCGGTTTGTTGATCCGACGTTGTATCACGATTTTTGGAAGTTTGGGCCATTTTGTAATTTCCCTAAGTTACGGGGTAGTTTCCATCCCTGTCTGTTCTGAACCCTCGGGTAGTCGGAATCACGTTTCATTTTATCTCTTTAGTCGTTGGCTTGAATTCGTCGGAAGTGTATCCGTTGGTAGTGGATACGCCTTGTTGTTTCCCGATCATTTCCCCGTCGAGTAGTGATTCAGATTTCTGCCTGCTGTCATAGGCCATGTTACGGCCGTAAGCCGTATATGTTACGGCCATAATACTCGAGAGTTACGGCCGTAAGTTTCCCTTATACGGCCGTAACAAGAGTTCATTTTTCTGCACTTTGGTCTAGTGAGGGGTTACGGGCGTAACACGCTAGAGTTACGGCCGTGAGAATTGTTACGGCCGTAACCTCATTTTGATACGGCCGTATGTCAGCTTCGTCAGATTGCCCAGTTTCATTCCTGGGAACAGTTACGGCCGTAAGGCAGGAGAGTTACGGCCGTAATGTTCCTATGTTACGGCCGTATGTTATGGATGCTACGATCATAACACCGGCCAGTATATAAACTGGCAGCATCCGTATTTTTCTCATTTCTCACCTCTCTCACTTCTCTTCACGACGGGAACGACTTGGAGAGCTAGGGTTCACCCGATTTTCGTCCAAACACCATTGTAGGAGTATATTAAAGCTTCATATCATCAACCTATCACTAATCATTCATTGTTCATCGTCAAATCAAGGTAAAGTTTCCTAGAACCCTATTTTGGGAAAGATTTGGGGGTTTTCACGTTTTCGTCCGATCCGTTCCATTTTGTTGGTTAAATCATGATGAGTATGATTAATCTTGTTGGTATTCTTCGTTTTCCTACGGATTCATGGTGTATTTCGTAGTATCTTTCATTAGTGAGAGGGTTTGGTTGTGGTCCGCCCTCGTTGTTGTTTTCGTATGAATATACATGAATCGTAGGCGGGTTTTCGGGTGCATTCCATTTCCGTAATCATTTAGAAGTGGTTGTGATTATATTATACGAATCGTTAGGTTCATTTCCACCGGTTCCTAGTGGTCGTGTTTGATTATTCATTTCCGTTCGTGTCGCCGTCTATTGATCGAGGCAAGTACCCTTCTGAACTTACAATCTTGACATGGTAGTATTGTATGAGAAATCGTGTGTGTGTATGCTCACTACGGGTTAGATCCGATGGGGTCTCGGTAGGGGTCCACAGAGACGTGGATCGACGAGCTTGCTTTTAACCACTACGGGTTAGATCCGACGAGGTCTCGGTAGGGGTCCACAGAGACGTGGATCGACGGTTAATTGTGGTGCATTTTACAAATGTGATTTGATTATGGCATTTCCGGAAATGAGTGTTTTGAAACTATGATTTCATGATTGCATGCAATGACTATATGTGTAAGATGTAAGTTGTTCATTTGGTTACTTGTACTAGCGTTTTATGAATTTCAGGTCAGGTTCATCGAGACGAGCGGGTGCTGGACCAGCATGTGGATGATGGCGGTGCGTGATGATTGTGCACGAGTGGGGTCTTATTGTCTTCTATTCTTTTTTTTTACCTTTTGTGGGTTTGTAAACTGATAGAAGTACTCGAGTACTTAAGAGTTCTTGTTTTTCCGGATTGTATTGTTGTCTATTGTGTTTGTGTCGGATGATGGTGTTATGTTTGACCGGTTGAACCGAGTGGGTTATTTTGTTTTGCGTCTTTATGACGAGGTGTTATTTTGTTGTTTCCGCGAGTCGATGAGTTTGATGGTTGTTCAGCCTGGTGGGTCCCATATAGGGATTCATGGCGCTGTAATATACCTCGAATATCTTGGGGGTGTTACAGTTGTTGTCATGCATTTGTGTATTGTTGTTGTCGTGCATTGTGTACTGTTGTTTTGTACAGTTGTGCATTGTTGTGATATGTCCACCATGCGTTGGACTGACGGGATCAACATGGGATATCTATAGCTGTGTGCGCTAGATCGTTGGACAGGTAATGCCACCATGTGTTGTTCCGACGGGATCATCATGGGGATCTATAGCAGTGTGCGCTGGATCGTTGGATTACCATATGTGTTGTTGTTATTGTGCATATGTATATTATGGGTTTGCCATAAGTATACATTGTTGTTATTGATGTGAGCATATTGACGTTGTCATGTGAGTTTGCATTTGTAGGTCTTGTGTTAGGACCATGTCTGTATGTTGTGTTGATCTGATCTCGGATTAGACTGACGAGATTTCGTCGTGGCATTTCATATCTTGAGGTATGTTCCGTATTTCCTTTGGTATTTGTCTTTGATGGACAATCGATTATCGTGTTGATATGTGATGATGTTATCCGACGGATTTGGGTTGGACAGAGTTAGTAGATTTCGTATCAATGAGTTATGATAATGTTTTGAGAACCTTGGGTATTATTGAGATACAATATAGATATTTTGGTATGAGCTTATTTTGTTGTTGAAAGGATACAAGATGTTAACTTTGGTGATTATTATCACGAGTTGGTAAAGTTATGGCGGTAAGATTACATTGGTCGTATTCTTACTTAGTATTTTCATTGGTATGATTATTGTCGTGATGTGATGGTTATCATTGTTAGATATTATGGCTGACCCCGTCGTGGGCTGTTGGTCCCAAGAATGATGAAGACTGTCCTCACTGTACCAACACGAGTCTTTTCTAGCGCGCTTTGTCCTCACTCACGAGCATATTGACGTTGTCATGTGAGTTTTCATTTGTAGGTCTTGTGTTAGGACCATGTCTGTATGTTGTGTTGATCTGATCTCGGATTAGACTGACGAGATTTCGTCGTGGCATTTCATATCTTGAGGTATGTTCCGTATTTCCTTTGGTATTTGTCTTTGATGGACAATCGATTATCGTGTTGATATGTGATGATGTTATCCGACGGATTTGGGTTGGACAGAGTTAGTAGATTTCGTATCAATGAGTTATGATAATGTTTTGAGAACCTTTGGTATTATTGAGATACAATATAGATATTTTGGTATGAGCTTATTTTGTTGTTGAAAGGATACGAGATGTTAACTTTGATGATTATTATCACGAGTTGGTAAAGTTATGGCGGTAATATTACATTGGTCGTATTCTTACTTAGTATTTTCATTGGTATGATTATTGTCGTGATGTGATGGTTATCATTGTTAGATATTATGGCTGACCCCGTCGTGGGCTGTTGGTCCCAAGAATGATGAAGACTGTCCTCACTGTACCAACACAAGTCTTTTCTAGCGCGCTTTGTCCTCACTCACGCGCACCTGAGAAACTTCCCAGGGGGTCGCCCATCACATAACTACTCCAGGCCAAGTACTCTTAACTTTGGAGTTTCTATGAGATGGCTACCAGAAAAGAAGATGCATCTTGTTGGTATGAGTAGTCCAAATCAATTCATTTAACCACTTTCTAGTGCAGATCTCTCAGGTCGAATTGCAAGTCGCGCCTCGCGTATTTTTAAGCCCATGCAGGCAGGATGCTGGACCGAATCCCAACAATCCCCCTCCCAGTACCTGCCAGCATCTCAGCCCCATAGTCTGGAAACCTCCACGAACTAGATTTGATCACACAGCCCTCTAGCGGCTGGATTCATTCACACAGTCCTCCAACACTTGACATTAGCATCTGTTTCAGCTCCGTTTACTTCCGTTGCGCCAGTATCTCAGTTCTAGCATACTAGATTTAATCACATAGCCCTCCAGCACCTGACAACCTCCAACGCGCCAACATCTTAGTTGGCCGCTAGCATACTAGATTTAATCACATAGCCCTCCAGCACCTGACAACCTCCAACGCGCCAACATCTTAGTTCCGGCCAACTGCCAACATTTGTTGCATGCCCGCCTCTCAGTTCCAACACTTTGGCAGTCTCCACTGTAGGATACTTCGAGGGAATCCATACCCGTGACCTGCTCCGATACCAATTGTTGGTCCCAAGAATGATGAAGATTGTCCTCACTGTACCAACACGAGTCTTTTCTAGCGCGCTTTGTCCTCACTCACGCGTACCTGAGAAACTTCCCAGGGGGTCACCCATCACATAACTACTCCAGGCCAAGCACGCTTAACTTTGGAGTTTCTATGAGATGGCTACCAGAAAAGAAGATGCATCTTGTTGGTATGAGTAGTCCAAATCAATTCATTTAACCACTTTCTAGTGCAGATTCACAGGTCGAATTGCAAGCCGCGCCTCGCGTATTTTTAAGCCCATGCAGGCAGGATGCTGGACCGAATCCCAACATGGGCTTTCTTTTTAGGTTCTTGGATTATCAAGATTGTAGCGGTCGTGGAGAGATGAGCTTCCCGGAGATACTGGCAAGGACATGTATTTGTGTATTGAATTTCCTGATCAGTTCTTGTATCCCACTGCTAGAGTATTTTTAATTGTTTGTCTTATTCCGCTTCGTGAGTATTTTTAAATGGCCTTTTGGTATCTGGTAACTTAGGTTACTTTGGCAATTGTTTTCTAATTCTATTTTTTCGGTACGTGTAAGCGATAGCTTAACGTATGTTTTTAAACTGTTGAGTTTTGGCATTTCGGGCCTTGTGGTTTCAAATGAGATTCTACGAGGGTTTTGATAAACGAGTTTTATAAAGTCTTCGAATGTTTTAAATATATAGTACCGTCGTTAGCCTCTTTGGCGTTTGTAAATATTTGCGAAAATTTCCTTCAGCCTTGTGGGTTCCATGTCGGGGCCCACGGCGCTATAATATTCCTAGATGGCTCTAGGGGTGTTACAAAATCCCTTTGTCACGCGATATCATATTTGAACTAAGTCATGGAGTCTGTCATACTTATTTATGTTTAAATGCTTTCTCGATCTTAAGTAGACTGATTGAATCAAATGACTCTTCATTTGAGCATGGCCATGCATTTCCTTTAGTCCTACTTATCGAGGGGCCCAGTAGATATCTCTCTCACTTAAGAGAGGGACAAATCCCCATCTTGATTATTCATTGCCCTTCACATAACTCCCATTAATCCCGATCGCTAACCTTTATGATCACCATGTTTCAGATGACGTCGAATTACATCAAGGCGTAGCAGTTATAATGTTGGACTCTATGATAATCTCAGGTTCAAGGATTTATTGACATAATGTTATATTGAGATTCACTTATGACGTTTCCATGCAATGATCTCAATGCGGGTCTGTCCAGTATTGGTTCTCCAACCAATACCCATAAGATTGATCCGTACCATACGCATAATCATCCGATGATTATCAATGAAACTTTTACTAGTATATTAATCACTTGAGTCTCTACTCAACGCGATTGTACCAGGGACATTTGAATAATCTTATTATTCGTGAATAACTATTATTCGATTATTATAATATTAAAACATGTGCACATTATAATAAACAACGAGAAATAAATGATATCAAATAACTTTATTTATATGTGACAATTACAAATCTAGGCACATCGAATATCCTAGGGCACTTATCCTAACATATTATTCCACACAACAAAAAGAAAAAGACGATCAATCTCAAGGGAATTGCAGTAATTATTTATTTCTCTCATTGGAATCCGAATATACAAAATGTCTCCCAGTTGTTGGTATATTGTCGGATATTTGCGCCGTTTTATGCGGAAGCGAAAATAAATTGCGAAAAATAAATCACACAAGGATTTATAGAGGTTCGGCTATTAACGAAGCCTACGTCCTCTCTCGATGTATCTTTTTATTTAGGATTAAGATCAAAACCTCTACGCCTCTCTTCTATCGGTCGAGGGATTACCGTTACAAGCTCGTCTTCTATTGGTCCGAGTAAAACTGTTTTTCCTTTTCTATTGGATAAGGAATCAACCACTCTAGCTTTCTATCGGTATTAGATAAACCTCACTAAGATAGCGATTGTGATTCTAACAATGCCGGATCCTTGATCCTAATAACACCGAATCAAATTGTATCTTTTCTTTTTCTCGCTCGTGTATAATGTTGAATGTATAAACACTCAAACTAACAATATAAGCTCAATATTACAACAACAATGTAAGAATATGATTCTCAGATGAATATCTTGTTTGCTTTAAGTTGTTGTACTCAAACAATACCATAGGAATGGTATTTATAGGCATTTCCCACAAACTAGCCATTGCTGGCTGTTTTGACTTGCTAGCGTGCGCTAGCCTTCTTTTGGTAGCGTGCGCTAATATCTTAGCATGCCTATAGCGTGCGCTAGACTGTTCCCAGTTTCAGTCCAGTAGCTTCGTTTCTTCTTTAGCGTACGTTATGTCTTTTGCCTTACGTATGTAACCTTCTTGTATTAGCGTGCGTTAATAACACATTGTAGCGTGCGCTAATCCAATATATCTGTTGCATGGATTGTCAAAGTATCCGTTTGATATGCTGACTTTGACCTACTTTTCCCAACGTTCTGATTGACTTGATTCAAACTGCTTAGCATGCGCTATTCCTTCTTTGTAGCATGCGCTAATTCCGAACTCACCTCTTCCTTCTAGATTGGCCGCCCACCCTTCCACCTACTTTCTAATTAGTCTTTGTTTTCATTTTAAATGGAAGACAAGGACATTTGTGGGGCAATTTTTCATGTGATGTGAATTGTCTACATGTGAGTGGAAGTAGAATAAGATGAGTAGTTTTTCAATCACTCTTGACCCAATTCATTTGATTGAACCGTGAGTTCAAGTTCAAGAGAGATAGAAAATCATTTATTTCTCCAAAAATGTTCATCTTCTTCTTCATATCACTTCTTGGTTGTTCTTGGAGAAAATCAAGAGATTTATTGAGAGTGTGAGTTATACACTTAGAGTGTTATAATCACAATCAAAAGCTTCATCATCCTAGCTCTAGCCGTATCCTCGGAGGATAGCAAGGTGATCGTCGTTCCGTTCGTTTCTCCAACGCATGGCAAGTAGAGACGCGGTATTTTCGGCATTGGATCATTCAAGAGCTTGGAGCGGATTGGATCGTAGGGAAATCAACTAAAATCTTGGGGAATAGCTAAAGAGAAGGATACCATTTAATCAACGGGCTACAAGGGTATGTTTTCTCGTATCTCTTGTGTTTCGTATTATATTCGTATATACGTAGCTCGATCGATCCTCATAGGGATTCGGATCGAATTTATTTTCGTTTTACCGCTTCCGCTGGGCCTTCGGCCCTTCGTTTTAGGCACCGAATCCCAACAGTGGTATCGTAGCGTAGGTCTTGCAATCGTTTATACGATATTGGCATTTGGAATGCTCGATTAGATGGTGAATGATTTGGAATCATTTTAGTCATAATCGTGGTATATGTTTTTCGTTCGTTATAGTTGTATTTTTCGTAAGTTTATGTCTAAATATAAATCTTATATTTCTTGGAAATATGATTTATATTGATGATATGAATGTTGGAAAATATAGATATTGGATATCCGGTCGAAAAACTAGCCCCGAATTGCCGTTGGACGGTCCGGGAGTGGGCCGGAATCAGGGGGCCGCGGCCCAGGGCTCGGGGGCCGCGGACCAGGGCTATTGCAGCCCGCCTGGGTAGTTTCTGTGCTGTGGACCGCGGCCCAGGCTCAGGGGGCCTCGGACCAGGCTCAGGGGGCCGCGGCCCATGGCTGCTGGGCAGCCCTACTGCAGCCCAATGGTGTTTTTCGGGCGCGGTTCAGCCCATTTCGGACTCGTTTCGGGCTTGTTTTCTTCGTGTATTCCTAAAATTAATCTCCCGCATGTTAAATTGGATTTAATATGATTAACATGATATATGGTATTTTATTTTATATGGGAAAATTGATTTATTGGAATACTTGTGATCGACCGAATTATTTGAACGTTTTTCATATTACCGATTGTGTGAATCGATTGGATCGGTTCGAATTGTTGATTGGATCAATATATCTCTATGCTTTCCATTTATATAGTATTTATTGGATGAATACTTTTGAATGGGGATGTAATTCGTGGACTTAGTTTTGAATCGTTTGTTTTATTCGATTGGGTTGTAAAGGCCGTTTTGAGCCTATTTATTTTACTAGAAATGTTTGTATCTAGGATGCAATTTTCGACGTAAAATTTATATGTAATGACGAAGACCGGAGGAAGATCCATTTCGAGAAGACGAAGATTCAAGACGAAGACTTGTAATTACATTACGAAGTTTTTGTTTTCTAGGAACGGTCCATGAACCACATGTTGGTAGCAACTAGGTTGTGAATGGTTGTTTCATATTGTATGAATGCCACAAACGCGCTAAAATGATTAATGTGCAAAGTGTAACATTAATCGCAAAAATTCTCCCACAACAAATTATTAAGTTTATAAGGTTTCAAGGTTTTCCTTCCCTCCATCGAGCTTTCTGGAAATTGAAATCCAAACCGGATGTGCTATGCTTCCGAGTTATCGGGGTAGTCATTCGGGGAGGACGGATAAATTACCGGGAGCGCATTGGATGCCTTCGGTTGGAGCAAATTTTATCCCTAGAAACCTGATAGATTGCCGGATAAGATTCAATTGTGAAACTGATTTGCGTCGATGGTATAAACTTAACTTGTTCAAGAACCATAGAAACCGTATAGGTTGAGGGGAGTGAACAAGGGGAAAAAGAAGATCGTAGCATCCATTAGATGGGTTGGTGTTGGACACCACTTTATGAAAATTAATAGACTAGAAACCTGTTCGGTTGCCCTCTATTAAGATTTATAAAGAACTTGATCACCACTATGAAGTAGAGCGACCATACTTCCGGATTTCACATGGGAGTATGTTATTCTGATAAAAATAGTGGGAGATGGGTAACAAGAATAGAAAAGACCTTAATTCTATACTCAGAACATAATTGAACGAGTCACTAATTAATCTGTCGTACTTAATGCAGACATAACTCTCAATATGATAATGAACCTACTCGCAATTCTACTGGAAAAGAACACCTTAATCGGACCTAACTTTGTGGATTGGCTCCGCAATATGATGATCATCCTTAGTATAGAGGCACTGGGATACGTCTTGGAGACGTACATTCCGGCGCCTCCTGTGCGCCAGAGACAATCAGGAAGAGATTGAAAACCACAAAAAGTGGGTTAAGGATGACGTGAAGGTTCGTGCTTATATGATGGCTTCCATGTCTAATGAGCTTCAGAGAGCTCATGAGAAAATGACTTCTGCTAGGCAGATTGTATCTCACTTAACCGAACTTTATGGTGAGCACAGCAAAACTGCTAGATATGAGATATCCAAGCAACTGTTCGGTGCAAAGATGAAGGAAGGTGAGAAGGTTGGGGAACATGTCCTCAAAATAATATCCATGATCGAGAGATTGGAGGCTCTTGATTTTAAAATGGATACTTCTCTCCAACCGACCTTATCCTACAGTCTCTCCCTGAATCCTTCTCACAGTTTGTTATGAACTTCAACTGCAATGAGATTGCATGTAACTTAGTTGGGCTAATGAACAAACTTGTGACCGCTCAGTCTCAGATGAAGACTCCGCGGATGAAGGAGTCTGCCCTTGTGATTTCTTCTGGATCTCGGAAGTCCAAGAACAAGAAGAAAAAGACCAAGAAGCAGATGGGACCACAAGTCGAGGACCTTAAGGGTAAGGGCAAGCCCCGATGGTTCCGAAGAGCAAGAAGAAGGACGCCTGTCTCAAGTGCGGTGAGCTGGGCCACTGGGCAAGAGACTGTCCGATTCTTCATGGCACTTCAGGTACAGAACTTTTAGTTTTGGAAACAAATTGTTCTGCTACTGTATTTTCTACTTCCTGGATACTGGATTCTGGTGCTAGTTCTCATATTTGTACCGTGAATCAGGATCTGGAACAAAGTATGAAGCTTGGAGCTGGAGAAGTTATGATCACAGTCGGAAGCGGGCATAGTGTCGAGGCGACCGACATAGGATCACTTCTTTTGGGTTTAGAATCCGGCTTTGTTTTGACTTTAGAAGATGTACTTGTTTTTCCCAAGGGGCACAAAAACAGTGTATCCATTCCGGTCATGGACCGAAAGGGCTTTTCATTTTTCATTGGTGATGGTTCTTGCAAAATTTATTTCAGAAATAAACTAGTAGGTACTGCTACATTGTTAAATGGATTGTATCATCTAAATCTCAGCAACAAAGTAGTTGTGAATACTATGACTAGAAAACGTGGTAGGGATGAAACCAATCAAGTTTTGAAATGGCATCTAAGACTTGGTCATGTTGGTCAGACCAAGGTTTACAAGATGGAAAAGGATGGACTTATGGGTCCATTGGGATCAGATCCCTTTCCTACTTGTGAATCTTGCCTTAAAGGCAAAATGACCAAGTCCCCCTTCACAGGGACTTTTGAAAGAGCCGATGATAAACTGGGATTAATCCATACCGACGTATGTGGTGTTTTGGAAGTAGCACGTGACGGATATCAATATTTCATTACGTTTACAGATGATCATACTAGGTATGGTTATGTATACTTAATGAAAAATAAATCCGAGGCCTTTGAGAAATTCCAGGAATTTAAGGCCCTAGTCGAGAAATAAACCGGTAATCATATCAAAGCACTTCGGTCAGACCGAGGTGGTGAGTATATGAGTACGGAGTTTGATGAGTTCCTTAAGGAACATGGAATAGTATCACAACTAACACATCCAAGTACTCCTCAGTTAAATGGTGTGTCGGAAAGAAGGAACCGGACAAGCAGATGTGGGAGGGCAGGAAACTAAGTCTTAATCATATTAGGATTTGGGGATGTCCTTCCTATGTCACTAAGGTGGAGAAGTTTGAAGCTAGGTCCGCGAAGGAACGTTTTTATTGTATTCCCACCTGGGACGATGGGATATCTATTCTACATGTCCGAAGATCAAAAGATCGTTGTTGCTTTACAAGCACACTTCCTGGAAGAAGAGGTTCATTCAGGAAGGCGGAGCACGTAGAAATATTTCTTTGGAAGAATACAATGAAACTCCTCAGGAGACACCTGTGCAAGAAAAATGGAACCAAGCCTTCTATAACACAAGCACAACCACCTCGTAGGTCTAGTAGGGTATCTCATTTACGTGAGAGGTATAGTTTTATGCACTTGGAGGAACTGGGTTTCCACGAGGTTCCAGGTGATAAACAAGAGATCGACCCGCGACCAATGACCTAGCAATGGTGGATGTAGACTCCATGATATAGACTGTAACAGTCTTCATGTAGTTGGGTCCTTCGTTTTGACGAGGCAGTCAAAGAGTTTGACTTCCTGCAAAATGAAGAGGAATCTTGTGTATAACTTAACGTATGTTAAGCTCGCTTCGTTACGTACGTAAGCTCCTCTACTTAGCGTACACTACGTTTACACCTTTACGTACGTAAACTCCTATGCTTAACGTACGTAATGGCTTTTATACTTGGCCATTTTTGCTCCTGTCTGTCGTCTCAATATGCCGAACACGTACACGCGACATACTGAATACATATACTCGTTCTGATAACATTCTCATACGATACACCTAATGCACGATATCCTCGATTCAAATTGTCGACCAAGTACGACAATTATACAAATACTCATACAGTATATCTGACATCGAAATACATATCAAGCATGTAATATCCTAGAATTAAAAATAACCTTGATAGATATATTGGTACAACTATCATTGTTCCCAAAATTATTCATCCATACTGCATCGGTCCTACTCTGTATAGTACAAGTCAGATAAAACAATGTGAAAAATTCATAGCAAAATTCTAGGATATTACATATCTTCCCACTTAAATAAGTTTCGTCCCCGAAACTTAACATCCTATCATAATCAGTATCTCAATCCCGAAATATCTCCAAATCATGCCACCATGCTCAAATAATCATCATCAAAACTAAATAACTGAAAGAACATACTTACAGGTCCGTGAAGTCGGTGATCTCTCGTGATACTAGCATACGACTCCCATGCAACGCCTCAACACAATAACAACATGCACGAATATCGTAATTATGGAAAATTGAAATTATCTCAAAAATTTTGGAACCTCCAAAAATCGGTTTGACTCAAAAGTCAGAAAATTATTTTCAAGTCACGCTACTACCGCACCGGTAGAGCCACATAACACACATGCCCGGGTTTTACGAAACCCAAGCTCCGATACCATTTTCTGTAACACCCACAAAACCAACTGGGGATATTACAGCGTCGTGGCCGCGACGGAACCCACAAGGCTAAAAAATTATTTTCGCAAACATTTCAAACACGCCAAAGAGGCAAAGACGGCAATATTTTAAATACTCAAATATTTTTCAAAGCATAGTTCCCAAATACCGTCATAAAATACCATTTAAAAGTACAAGGCAAGGATACCAAAAGGGGCATTTTGAAAGTGTACACGAGCTGGTAAAATACCGAAAGCCATTAAAAGATACACACGCAGTGGATGTAACACAGTAGAAAATACATTTGCAGCGGAATCATAACAACCAGAAAAGAATACTCGTCCCAAAAAACCATGCCATAGACAGTATCACGGGGAAGCTCATCCCTTCACGACTGCTACTAGCTCGATCTCCGAGTACCTAAAAGATAAAGCCCACGACGGGGTCAGCCACAATACTCAACAATGATAATGATCACATCAACCTAAACAATTACATATCAATGTAATTACCAGTGAGAATACTTCCAATGAAATCTTACCGTAGTAACCTTACCAATAGTGATAATTCATATCAATTCAACTTTTACCTCAATGCACACTTCGCGTTCTCAAGTGACAATAAATTCGAAAATAACCATTTATATTGTATTCAAATGATACCGAGATTCTCAAAACATAAGTATTTCTCCAATATGGAATAATCCATCCCTGTCAAATTCTGTCCGCTGGATCGCATAATCGAATTCCAATTCTGATAAAACCGATAATACATAATATATCTGTAGTTCAACTGCCCCGAAACAAATAACAAGTCTCGGATATCGATAAAAGTATGAATGCTCACACAAGAAATAATAATAAAAAACCAATGCATCAATGAGAATATCACCGACATGATAAACTCCACACAAGATCAACAAAAAACCAACAACGGGCGAGAATACCATTGATTTGGTAAACCCCAACAAGATAGAAAAGGGATCAGCGACGACCGAGAATACCAACGACAAGGCAGACTCCAAACAAGATCAATAGAGGATCAATAACGAATGGAAATACCAACGATATGGTGAACTCTAACGAGATCAATAAGGATCAATAATGAACGAGTTTACCGACGATACGATGAACTCCAAACGAGATCAATAAAGTTCGATAATGAATGAGAATACCAACGATATGGTAAACTCCAACAAGATCAATAACGTTCGATAACAACCGAGGATGCCAACGACGAGAATACCAACGATATGGTAACTCCAACATGATCAATAAGGTTCGATAACAACCGAGAATACCAACGATATGGTAAACTCCAACAAGATCAATAAAGTTCGATAACAACAGAGAATACCAACGATATGGTAACTCCAACATGATCAATAAGGTTCGATAACAACTGAGAATACCAACAATATGGTAAACTCCAACAAGATCAATAAAGTTCGATAACAACCGAGAATACCAACGATATGGTAGACTCCGACAAGATCAATATAGGACCACGGGACCAGATATACAAGAGAATAAAATCGTCAAACACATACATATCACAATTATGGGGTCTCAAGACAAACATCTCTATCGAACATATCCGACCATAAATGGATTATGAACGACCAATCAATATGACTCAAGATGGTCGTCACGATACGCCCGATCCAGAAATGTGTCCGCGCACAAGCCACCCACGGGTATCGATCGAATACACATCTGGTCTTGTACCTAATCAGTCTCAGGAAGTACGTCTCGTGTACACGGTTTAATGTGAGGTTGAAACCAACACATGACAACATGTGCCCGCCCTGAAAATCCTACACATGACCGATTAGTACGTATCTGACTCCAGATATGTCACGATACAACATGACAACAAAACTCGAAGAAACGCATATCCAATAAGGATCAGAAGACTTCCCAAGTGGACAACGACAGTTCGGTAATGAAAGATCGACACGACCACAATGTCGTATTTCCGTTAGACAACAGTTCACAGCATGCTCAACAATGCATATAATATTAACACATAAACCCCCAAGGCCGCAGCCAAGGGTCACGAAAGCATCTACACAGGAATACCCCGGACCGTGGGTGCCATATTCTGGTCTTATCCCTCAACACATTACATGTAATCCCAAAATACCCCAAGGTCGCAACCAAGGGTCACAGAAGCATCTATACAGGAATACTCCGGAACGTAGGTGCCATTTAGGTCTTATCCCTCAACACATCGGCCCAACAAATTATAGTTCAAAGAAAGAGCACATCACCAAATATACCAAACAATGATGCACACTCATCACATGAAGCATTAACACACACATATACAACAATGCAACAGGATAATTATCATAATTCAACAATACTAAATTACCTCGAAGCCGGAGACACTAACCTTTCCACAACCAACATTCTTGAACGAACACACAGTTATACGAATAGTCCGGAATGAAGTATAGTTCATCACAATCAACAATCCACCACTTCGAGATCAATGTCGGCACAGTAAAATGTCCTCGATATCCAAGATTTCGTATAATAGACCAAAGATAATTCACACCTCCGCTTCCACTAGATATCTTTAAATCGTATTCATTATGATTTATCCCAGTCCAAGCATATTATACATACCATCATCCCGACAACTCATATTCATAATATCATTGCTATATGAACCATAAATGAAATGAAATTGAAACCATTTGTTAAACATTATGAAATGAGCAAGCATAACTTGCCTCGATACCGATACGACGAAGCCGTTACCCATCCCACCATCTTCATCTGCAAGCTCATCATCCCCGACCAAGGCGATCGTTGCATTCCCTAATTTCAATCGCGACACAACGGTTAAATCTACGATCACTTATCGCAACCTAATGCAACAATCAATTAACAATATGTTTGATAACAATCAACAACCGATATAACCAACCAATCAAACTCAACGGTTCAACGAGATCGCAACCATATACGAACCCAAACCTTTTAAACTCAAACTATATGAATACAAGCCGAAATTCGATAATCAATAAATTCTAACAAATGTCTCAACATTCTTGATTCCGATTTCAATCTTAATTACGGTTTTAACAAGGTTCCTTCTTGTTCATATTCGTAAATTCATAGAAAACCAATTACCTTTTATTATCACGAACAATCATATACCAAAATTAACCGTAATCCTTCCAATTTCCATAAAATCACGACATATATAACTCAAGAGTTCTTCAAGAACATGAATAAATCCATAATCATGTTTGTAGCCAATGAAACGACATAATACGATGTGTTATAACATCTAAGCTATCATCTAATTCATAATCCAAGGCATATATCATTTTGTTCTTCAATATACGATTCATATAACCTCAAGAATCACAACAACAGTACCATAACCATCATCATACGAAGAAGAACATCAACAACAATGTCAAAATCCGAATCAAAGATAGGAGTTTTTCAGTATACCTCTTGAAGAAGAACCACAAAGATCAAACACTTCAAGAAACATCAAGGATTCCAAACCTCGAGCTTTTAATCCAATCATCAAGGCCTCAACCAAGGTACAAGGGTCTGGAATAGGATTGAAGGTGAAGAGGGACGAAGCTGGGGTGGAAAAATATGTTTCTTCTCGTGAAGAAATGAAAGACCGATCCATAATATATAATCTGCACAGCTCGTTACGTACGTTAAGACCCAACCTTAACGTACGTAAGACCCTTTAACGTACGCTACATGTCCTGCATAGCGTACGTAATCGGCATCCAGGGTTCACTGTCATATTTCGTGGCATGCATTACGTACGTAATTTCCTTGCCGTAGCATACGTAATGTAGCTGCTGACTTGCTACAGTGCTATACTTGTTCATGTATATAATGGGCTATCATTAACGTACGTAAGACTCGATGTTGACTCGCCTGTCCACATCCGCGTCGAAAGCTACCGACACCGGGCCCACCTGCCGACCACAGCTCGGACCTGTTCAATTCTCTTCATAACGTACATTATGTACTCAATCTAACGTACGTTAAGCTCGCTTCGTTACGTACGTAAGCTCCTCTACTTAGCATACACTACGTTTGCACCTTTACGTACGTAAGCTCCTATGCTTAACGTACGTAATGGCTTTTATACTTTTGCTCCTGTCTGTTGTCTCAATATACCGAACACGTACACGCGACATACTGAATATATATACTCGTTCCGATAACATTCTCATACGATACACCTGATGCACGATATCCTCGATTGAAATTGTCGACCAAGTACGACAATTATACAAATACTCATATAGTATATCCGACATCGAAATACATATCAAGCATGTAATATCCTAGAATTAAAAATAACCTCGATAGACATACTGGTACAACTGTCACGGTTCTCAAAATTATTCATCCATACTGCATCGGTCTCACTCTATACTGTACAACTCAGATAAAACAATGCGAAAAATTCATGGCGAAATTTTAGGATATTACATTAGTACTACAAGAGACCTACAAATGCATACTCACATGACGACATCAAAATGCCCACAACAATAACAACAATGTATACTCAATGGAAATCCGACGATCCAGCGCACACAGCATAGATCCCAAGATGATCCTGTTAGATCAACACGAGGTGGATAACCAACAATATACATATGCATAACAACACCACATGGGTAATCTAATGATCCAGCGCCCTCAGCATAGATCCCAATATGATCTTTTCAGACCAAAACGAGGTGGAAAACCCATCCAATGATCCAACGCCCTCAGCATAGATCCCAAGATGATCCCGTCGGACCAACACGAGGTGGACAACTGATCCAGCACCCTCAGCAGAGATCACACGATCCCATCGGATCAATACAACATATACAATACCACTATGCATACACATATGCAAATCAATATGTTCATCAACATGAACATCACATGAATCAATAACATGAACGACATTATGACAAATCAACTTGGACGACCTCAATGTTCAACAACATGAATGACAATATGCATGATCAAAATCATCAACATTAAACCAAAATCAAATTAATATACTTGCCACGAGTCCTTCGAGAGCAATCTCGATGTCAAAAATCATCACTGACGATTATCCTCAATGTTCGATGATGCAAAATACCACGGACCATAGATAACTCATATCCTCGTCTTTACCCTAATGAATCATCGATACTCAAGTATACCAATAATAAATGTAAATCATATTCATTATGATTTAATTCCCAAAATTAGAAAACCACGTACAATCCCAAATATCCGGAATTCATAATTATATTCATTGACATATGAATTATAAACGAATTATCTACCAGTTTCTCGACTCCGACTACAGCAATTCACGATCATCCTCGAACTCGACCGCAACATATCATTCTAATCAATGATCAATTATCAAAACCTATTGAAGTTATCAATTAACAACAATCCGATAACAATCAATAACCGACATAACCAACCAATCAAACTCAACGGTTCAACGATACCTCGATCATATATAAAACCAAATAATCCAACTTAACAAATACGAACTCATATCCATAATACAACCCGCAACTCGATAATCATAATTAACAATCAATATAACCGATCAACAAACCCAACGGTTCTATAATGTCCCGATTAAGCACAAATCCAAAAAACCCAAATCAATCAATCACGAACCCATAACCATAAATACGATTCCAAAATCCGATAATCATATCAACTTATCCCGATAACAAGGATTACATAACATAATCTATTCCGCATTCAACCTTAAATTCAACATGATATGTTTTACCCCTTGTTCATATTCATCACCCTCATATCAATATTATATTTAAGATAATCAAATAATCCAATCATCCGATCATTCACCTCGTATGAACGCATATACTCAAAGAAGGATAATACTCTTGTCAAATTCATAATCAAAATTCGTATATCATCAAGACCATACGAAAATCATATCACCTACTCACATAACTTGTCTCTTCACATCAACAACAACATCAACATCCGAAAATTAGGAGAAGGATTAACCAACATATCTCAAGAAGACGAACAACACAATTCAGACCACAAGAATCATATCAATATCCATATATCAACAACAATGTAAACATAATTCGGCAGTCCATCTAATAATCATACTTATCAACTCGTTTATATGATAATCATCAACTCAAGAACACCAATATTCAATCCAAACGATATCCAAAGTGAATGTTAATTACCTCTTCAAAAAAATGGGTTGATTCTCAAGGTTGAATCCATTTCCACTCGATCCCAAGCTTAATATTGTTAAAGACGATCAACTCCATAATTACACAAGTGTTTGGAACCTCAAAATATCCTCCAAGAACTCTCTCTATCGGTTGAAAGGAAGAAATGGACGAAATAAAAAATAATGCCCAACTGCACATATATATTGTACATTACTAGCGTGCGCTAACATCTTCATTTAGCGTACGTTACATGCTTTAGCGTGCGCTAACTTACTTTGTCAACGTGCGCTATCGAGGTCCAGAGGCTACTGCCTTGCTTCGCACAATGGTTTACGTACGTAACACCAAGGTCATAACGTACGTTATAGAGACGTTGACTTGCTACAATAGAAGACTTATTAGCGTACGCTATTCTCCACCCGTAGCATGTGCTAGTCATAGTTGACTCGACAGTCTGCACCTACCCCAAAGATGTCTGTGTCCCACATGCCGAAAACACCCGCGATTGCCGGGATTCCCTTGACCGATCTACATTTAGCGTGCTCTATCCTCATGTTCAGCGTACGCTAAATGCCGTTGATGCATGAAAACTGGAAGATGTCGACAACCTTACCTACCACTCGGATTACTTCTGACGTGGCCTTGTGCGCGCTAGTCTGTACCCTTAGCGTGCGCTAAGCTTGCACAATAGCGTTCGCTATGCTTGAATATTAGCGTGCGCTAATCAGGTTATACTTGGCCAATTCCAATTGTTCTTGTCAGTTGTCTCAACATATTGAATGTGTATATACGACATACTGAATACATATACTCCTTCCAATAATATTCTCATACGATACACTTAACACACAATATCTTTGAATGCAATTGTCGACCAAGTACGATAATTATACCAATACAGATGTCTAAGTCCTTCAATTATTTTATCCATATTGTACAGATTCCACACTGTACAATAGAACTCGGATAAAATAACATTAAACAACTATAGTAGAAATTCAGGATATTACACAAACCCTAACAACACCATATTCAAATCATTTTGAAATTATTGCAGCACATTAAGAAAGTCGAGAATGCATATGGTTGAGCAATCTGGCGCACCACATTCAAGAGTCATGTGGATTAGTTGTGATGGAGAATCCTACTATATTATATGAAGACAGTGAGGCTTGTATTGCACAATTCAAAAAAGGCTATATCAAAGTGATAAGACAAAGCACATTAACTCAAGGTTTTTATACACGCATGATCTTCAAAAGAGTGGCGATGTTAATATCCAACAATTAGTCAAGTGATAAAGTGGCGGACCTATTCACAAAAACATTAGCAACATCAACATTTGAAAATTTAGTGCACAAAATTGGAATGCGGCGATTTAGAAATGCTAAATGATGTGTTCAAGTGGGGGAACGATACACTGTACTCTTTTTTCACCAAGGTTCTTCCCGCTAAATTTTCCTCGTACAATTTTTAATGAGATAGTGTGCTCCAATGGAAAATGTTAAGAAAAAAAAAGAAGAATTCATTAGGTTTTTATCCAATAAGATTTATTTACTAGTAAAGTTTTAAAAAGGCATTATCCCAAATGAACATTTGGGGAGAGTATTATGAGAAATTGAAAGAAGTAAATGTTCATTCTATTAATGGTGTTTTAACATGGTGATAAAGTTAACCTATTAAGAGCATCTCCAACCACGTAGACCCATTAGCTAAAAAACCCACTTGGCACTTGAAAAATATAGATTACAACACTAGTAGAATAAACATCAAAGACTTCGATACGTCTCACTTCGATAATGTATATTAGCAAAGTAAAAACAAACAATAACTTCGCTTTTCAATTTATTGAAGTAAAAAACCCACATAAACTTCAGTAAATCGTACCAAACAGAAAAACAGGAGCTAGTTAGAAATTTTAAGTTACAAAGACTTCGCTAATTTGATAATTACTGAAGTAAAAAGTGTGAAATTTTATTTTTTACCAAAAAAATTTTGCAATAGCGAAGTGTATGTCTTGAGACCGGGAATTAATATTTTGAGGTTATATTTTATTCATTTGGGCTCCAAAAAACACTTAGTTCAGTTTTTTTTTCTGGAAACCAAAACGTTACTTTAATAAATGGTATTTCAAAATTTGAAATATTTTGCTTCATCTTTCTTTAATTTGATTTTAGGAATTTAAATTCTGTTATTATAGTCGATTAATCTGATGTGTTAGATTAATTTCTGAATTTTGTAGCCCTTTGTCGTGTTAGTCTTACTTCGTACAAATTGACTTTCTTTAGTACGTCTCCTCAAATCTCTCGTTTCTTCTCTGTCACCCTCTCACCCCCGATCTCGGCTCCTCCTCTCCCCCTCTTTTCTTCTCTCTTCTCTCTATCTTTCACTCTCAAAAATCACACACTCACACACTCGCACACACATTATCAGGGAAAAAGAGATTAAATCATCTTCTCTCTCTCTTTCTCTTTCCCTCTCTCCTGCCCAGCTCGCCTCAAATCATGTCTCTCGCTTGAGTTCTGAAAAATCCTGCCGCGACCCGCAAGACACCTCCGACAGAACACCAGCGGTGTCCATGCCCCCAATCGGAGTGGTGTCTGTACTCCGTGATTCAACAATTCCGTTCAGGCTCCCCAAGACTGATAACTGACTCCCGCTACAGATGGAAAAAGGAGCCCTGGTTTTGGAGTTGGTGGAATTTAGCAGCGATGGCAGTAGGATGAGGGGTGAAGCTATCACGACCGAAGAAGTCACAGGTTTGATTGTTTAAAGCTGAACCTTACTGTTTTCTGTTTTTCTGATTTGGATTTTGGGTTCTAAAAATGGAATTTCTGAAATTAGGTTTTGTTATTCTGAAATTAGTGTGTATGAGTGTGTGTGATTTCTGTTGTAGTGATTAAGATGGAACTGATATGGCCGGGAACAGAAGAAGGTGATATTGATGTAGAAATGAGGATGATGTGTTTGAAATTGAAGGAAGAGAAATTTACCTGTTGTATGTATTATGGTGTGAAGATAAGTTTTGTCGAAATTGATCATCATTTTTACGTATTTACCTGCTGTACGTATTGTAGGTCGAAATTTACCTGTTGTCCGTATTCTAGGTCGAAATTTACCTGTTGTACGTATTCTCTATTTCTATCCTTTTGAAATTGATAATCTTTTGCCTGTTAATAAGTTTTGTCGAAATGCAAGAACTACCGATCCTATTTACCAACAGGATGGACATCTGTTTGGTGAGGAGCTGTGGAATTCTTTGTGTGAGAATGCTGTACAAGGAATTTACCAAAATTTAGGTACGGTTTATGAAGAAGGTCTCTGTACATGATACATGTGGAATTCAAACTGTGAGAATTGCACAGCTCCTTGTCTTCAAGAATTTGGACTAACCGAAATCTCCTTCAGTCCTAGCTACTTCTGTTCTAAGAAATAGGTTTGTTTTCATATACTAATAGTTAGTTAGTTAGTTACCATAAAGGTCATTGATCAAGACTATTAAGACAGCAGTTCCCCTACGAATTGGAATGCATGCTATAAAGTGTAAAGTCAAATTGATAGTGCAGATACATCGCCATTATTGCTTTAGTGAATATCACCATCGACTCTGGCACCTTTGGGAAAGACATCTATGTTTTCTATGCATATTTATTCAGCAGGTGGGAAACTTATTGTAATTAGACTAAACCTCAAGGATAGATTTTGTAATTAACCAAAAGGAAAATAAATAGTGTTACCTTGATATTGTCTTGAAAATAGGGAGATATGTCTTTCTCGAAAGTGTCGGAAAGTTTGAAGTAGAGGACAAGTCTTAATCCCTCGCCATCACGGTCACCAAGAAACATAGGAGGTGCATAAGTGGGCAGCTGGCGAATGACGATGAAATAACTAGAATTACTTTGCTACAAACATCTCGATTTTGATCATGTAAAACGGACATTTTGCAAAATAATCGTGTAACTATTTAAAATCACAAGTTTGGTCCTAAAAGTTCACTAGATTTCAACTACATGAAGGGCAGGTGCAAATCTCGATGGTTGGTGAAATCAGGGCCAAAACTATGATTCTTTAAATTGTTCACGCGCCATTTTGCAAACTTTGCATTTTGCAGGACCAAACTTGAGATGTTTACATAGTTACAAGGCTTTTATTGCAAATTGAACTTTTTACGGGACCATTTTGCTACTATCACTTTTGAATCGATCGATGGAGTCATGATGTCTTGTTCTATTCTCTTGTAATTTTAAGATGGTAGCAAATTGGTTCTGTAATTTGCATGATTTGCGAAATAGTCAGTTGACTATAAAAAAATCTCAATTTCGATCATGTAAACCCCATATTTTGCAAAATAATCCTGTAACTATTTTAAAATCTCAATTTTGGTCCTAAAATATCACAAGATTCAACCACATGATCGGCAAGTGCAAATATCAATGGTCGGTGAAATTAGGATGAAATTGTGATTTCCAATTTGCAAACCATGGCACCGTGCATTTTGCAGGACCAAACATGAGATGTTTATACAGTTAAAAGACTTCTTTTGCAAAATGTACTTCTTAAGGGACTATTTTGCTACCACCCTAAAGTTACAGAACTAAGACAATTTTTTGTAAAATAATGATATCATTTTGTACAGGTGAGGAGTGTAGATCGATCCAATGCAAAATGGAGTAGACGAAATGAGTAGACGATCACGCATGCTAATAAATATGGCAAACAAATCACCTGAATATTAACAATTAGACTTGATGGAAAACAGCAGGCCTTCTGTCCAGCATGTGTGTGCCCTAAAGATTGAGATTAGCTTTAAATTAGAGCATGAGAAGTATGATGGAAGTTAGAAGCCTTACTAGGCTAACCCCTTAGGGCTAGAAGCGCAGTGCGAAGTTCATTTTACATCCTGAATGACTTGCTTCTTCCGCATAGCAAGAAGAATTACCGGATTTAAGTTCGTATTATGCCATTTCGCTGTCCATACCTAACTGGGAGTGGTAATGGATGTTGATTATAGATCTATGCTCTTTCGGAATTTCATTAATCCATGATAATTGTTGCTTTCTTTTCCAACCATGCATTTGTGATATAGTGTTTTACTTTCATTCTGTGAAAACCATCACTTCATAATGTATAAACCGGCCTTTCATTACCATTAGGAACATTTTTATTGTTGTTTTTACAGATTGTTGGTGGAACACAGACTTACATTTTTTATTTGATATTGTTATATGTTAGATTGAGGTCATTGATGTGAGCAAGGAGATGGATTTGGATGATATCAAGCAGAATTGTCAGTGCAGGTTCTACGGATTTTGCAATTTTTATTTTCCTTTGCAATCTTTTTATACTTCCGTGCATAACATAGTAATATCTATTTGCTCTAATTAGGTTGAGTGAATAATTGCTGACAGGATCAGCAACGGTTTGGAAGTGCAAGAATACTTGGTTAAGTGGCAAGGGCTCTCCTATGCTGAAGCAACATGGTATATACACAGTGTAACTTCTATGGATCCTGAATTTGTTTCTCTCCCAGTTGTTTGATATTGGCTGGCTTTTATCATTTTTCTATCATTCTCTGTCCTTCCCTGAACTTAATACCATGTCTTATGATAAAGCATCCGCATAATTTAGGGGGCGTTTGGTTTGTTGATGGGAATCACTATGGGTATGGGAATTGTAATGGGTTTGTAAAGGGATTTGGATTGTCTACCACAAGAATTTACGTAGTGATTCCTCAAAAACGGCAACTGATGAAGATGAATATCATGCGTACTTGATTATTAGTTTGGAAAACCGTTCGATGGCATGCCATTATAAACTTTTTCTGTTGATAAGATGACAACATTGGGAAAAATGATACTGTTAATTGACTAGAACTTTTGTTATCCTGAACGTGTGGTCTCCTTTTGTGCTACAAGTACTGCAAACAACTAGTGATCTTGAGGTAACTGAAAATATTGACTATTACGTCTAGGGAAGTAATATGTTCGAGTAGAAGTTATTTTTTACTGTTTGATAATGTTGTAGTATGTGTGTGTTACGACACGTTATGCTAATATATTTTAGTTGGTAATATAATTTTGGCTTTCAGACAAAACCTTGTAATTTCTTTATTGGGCAGAAGATTTGTTAAACCAGCAACAAAGTCATTATGTGAATTTGTTTGCTTCACGTGCCGATGTTGAAGATTTGAAGAAGAAAGTTGACAAGTATGATCGTCTGATGAAAAGCAATGATGTGCTGAAGAGAGACTTGGTCGTTTCAAAGTATATGATCTTTTTTAATCCTTTTTGTCCTATTTGTGGTGTTCATGATGAAATAGATAGAATTTTATTACACATTCTGTCTTTGTTATGATATGTATCTGGTTCTGAATTGGTTGGAACGCATGTTATTCTTTTTAGATGGGATGATATGAAATTATTGGTTCTTATATTATTGAGCTCTTGTGGTTGATGGTTAGTTATAGGTGAATGTAGATTTTGGCAATGAATTTTAAATTGAAATGTGAAATACTAATATATATTCTATGAGAAAATAATAATATATATTATACAATAACTGAAGTAAAAAGTCCTTTTTTACTACGTCAATTATAAAATAACCAAAGTTAAAGGCATTCTTTTACTTCACTTACCCCCATAGTTGGATCATAATTAGAAAAAAAACCGAGATAGACTTCGGTTATTAGGATATTAGACTTCGCATAAAAAGCAAAGTCTAAAGTATACCTTTTACTACATGAACATAGACTTCGGTAATTATAACGTTTTTACTTTAGATATTATCCGAAGTCTTTGACGTTTATTCTTATAGTGCAACTAATCTATCCAAAACAAACCATTTCAATGATGCAGACCCTTTAGGTAAAATTTTAGATAACCATTTTCGTTGGACTATATTTGTTGAATGTCTGTAGATTAGCTAAAATCTCTCCACGTCAACAAATCTATGTATTCCATCTCTAATTCACACTTTTTAAAAAATAAATTTTTTATGTTCTGTAAATTTTATTATTTTCTTTGAATGTTATGTTTTGTAAAAACTATTATTATTTTTAATACAATTTTTCGTTAAATATATTTTAAAGTTTAGTAAAAATTATAATTTTTTATAAACACTATGTTTTGTAAATAATAATAAGTTATTTAAAATAAGGTTGGAATATAGTCGTTGAAATAAAATACTCTTGGAATATAGCTATTGGAATTTGAAAATAATAATAAAATACTATTTTTGAAATATAGCCGATCATTATAGCTAATTTCATTGGAGCACAACATCTTACATGTTCAACAAATTTTAGCTAATCATTATTTTATAATATTTTAGCTAACCATTTTAACCGACCAATCGTATATGCTTTTAGCCTTTTACTACATTATGTGTAACTTATGCCTGGGAAACGGGCGGGCTCGGACCAAACGGGTCGGGCAAAAAACGGGCGGGTCAAATCTGGGCCAGGCCAAAAGGCCCGATTTTTTTGGGCCAAAAATATTAGGCCTGTGGCCCGCCCCGGGCGGGCTCGGCCCGGCCCGCAGGCCTCAATTCTTTTTCTTTTTTTAAAATATTAATTCTGAATAAATATAGAAATATTTTTCGATCCTTAATTATTATATTATTCACTATACTATCACAATCAGATAAATAAATATATAATTATTTTTATTTGATAATTACATTATTTACTACACTACTTTCTTATAAATATCATGAAATAATATTATTATTGATATGAAATACTACAAAGTAGTCACAAAGTCCCATAAAAAATAAAATTACATCAATAATTAATATATAGATGTAATATAATCTAACAAATAAGGAACAATTTTAAATATTATAATTACATATAACATAAATATAAAAAAAACACAGGGCGGTAGTAGCCCTGGCTGACTGGGCCTCAAGGCGGGCCAAATCTGGCCGAGCCAAAAGGCCCGATTTTTTGGGCAAAAATATTAGGCCCAATTAAAAAATCAGCAGGCCCAATTGTGACGAACTGACCCTGACTTATTTTGCGAGGTCTAATGAAATATTCGGTGCTAAGGCCCCCTCAAACCTCTTATTCTTTTATTCTTTTCTTACTTTATTTTTGATTTATTTTATAACAATCCCCAATCTCACACTTGTCCCCTTTTTAACTTCGTGGTTTGTTGGTAAAAAAAACTGTTTGTGGTTTAAATAAATTAACCTAACCCACACAGTATAAAATTTAGCCTTTGTTTTGGGAATTATTATTCCCGTGATGTGTCTTACATAATACTGGTTGTAGATACATAGATGGAAGGTTCTAGATCCTTCTAGAGGTAGTAGGATCTTATTAGATGTCTTACCTTATCTAGAAATCATATGTATGGAAGGACTCTCATTGTAATGCCTATATAAAGGTCCCTCTATCAGTGTTATGAATACAATTGATTGACTCGTATTTACAGTCTTTTTACTTTCTCCTGAAACACGTTATCAGCATGTAGTTTCCCAAATAAGCAAGAAAAAAAAACCTCCCGAAATACTGAAAATTCCGAACAAAAAAAATAAGATTTTTTTCCTCTGCAAACCCTATCCGTCATCTTCATCCCAACAGAACCGCCACCATCGTTGTTGCCGGTTTCCAGCCCTCTCGTTCGCCGCCGAACCCCGAACCCAACACAACCTCGATCTGCAATCGCCCCAGACCGTAGCAGTCCCAGATCGCCCGCCCCGATCATCGCTGCAACGTCTGCCGTGCCACCCCCGATCCCAAATCAGCACCAAATCGTCTGCTTTCGTCTTCCCCAAACCTATAATTCGCCTGATCTGCATCGAACCAGACCAAACAAAAAAAAAGATGATGAAGGCATCGTCAGAACCTTCGATGAAATCCAACGATGGTGATAGAGAAGAAACTCATAAACCCTTTTTCAAACCCATCAAAGACGACACCAAACCGCTGTTCCAAGACCATATATTGAGATCCGACCCGATCTGATCGAAGCACCGTCGGATCGTCCAACAAAAAAAAACGAGAAACGAGAATTTCCGCGCATAAATTTTCTGCACAACGCAGTCGTACCAAAATCATGTTCCCGATTCGTTAACCGTCGGATTGGTGAGAAATTTTGACAGCAACTTCCCAACACAAATATCTGTATATTCAACGGTGGAGATCGGATTCTGAGTAATATTAATTACTGGATCTGTCTCCGAACAGAAGCATATTTTTATAATTAAATTTGGAGATCCGGCCTCATCCAATAACGAGCTGCTGCACCGCCGCGCCCGAGTCCTTTTTCGGCCGATTATCGAGCCCAGTAGCTCTTTCCGGGCATTTCTCAACTCTCATCTTTTCCTAATTAATGATTCATTTGTTCATTGATTTATAAACTTATGAATCTTACCATATTTATGTTTTACGTGTATATAGGAAAATATGTTGCTCATGATGATGTGCACGGTATGGATAAAAGCCATATTTGTTATCCCGTTCAAGGATCAAAGTAAATATAGAACGGAGTACCCACGGGAATATGTTGCTCATATAGAGAGAAGCCAAATTTATTATCCCGTTCAAGGATCAGCAAATATGGAACTAAGTACCCGTAAGATTTTATTAAAGTTCCCGTTTTTTAATTCCTCTCTTCTGGGAATTTTTTTTTGGGAATTGGGTATTTGAGTTCTTTATCTCCCACGCTATATTGCGGTGGATGAGACTATGAGAGGTAGTATCACTCTCATATGTCGAAGTAAACTGTGTGACGGTCCTCGGGGAGTCACGGATAATTGTTGAAAGTCGATATTTGTGGTTTTTGCATACACCACGTTTTGGGTGCGATTTGACGTCGCCGTTTTGTCGATTTTAAACCAACCATTGAATAAAATGAACATTGTCGGTAATGGTAAAATTATGAGTTGTTCATGATTAGTCACGGATTGTGACGTACAAATGGGACAAACATCGATTGCGACGGATATGTCGTGGTTAAAATCGATTTGTGACGGATTTTGTCACGTTGAATTGAGTGACCACCACGTTAGTCTTGACCCAATCTCATACTTGGAAAACTCCATCTTTCATCCTATTAAAATAAAATATTGTATGTGGGTGTAGTCATGCACCGTCTCCTTGCAATATGATATATGAAAGAATGTACGAGTAATTCTCATGAATTTTAACATGTAAAGCAATAGTATATTGCGGTAATGCATGAATTTATTGACCTTGATTATAGTTCGTGTGACTATAGGTCCGAATATTTTTTCGAGTATTTGTTAAGGTATGTGCCTTACATATTTGACCATGTTTAGTCAATCTTAGTAGATGGTCAATATGAGTTGGTTATGGTATATTCATTATGTCTCTTGGTTCAAAATGCTTAATATTGATGCACCGCGTTGCATCCATATAACATGGCTATTATGACGTATACTTGCAAATTGAGAATTAAAATTCTTGGTTGATTGATGCACTTTGGTGGATTTTTTCTACACTTTTGATCATAACTAGGCGCATCCTCATTGGTATTTGTTTATGCTTTGAAAGTTCAAACAGAATCAGTGGTTTTTAAACAGCCTTAGCTGTACCGACATTCCTACGTTCTCTGCAAGTCTACCAAGTTGGAGTTACCGAAAGGATCATTAATCGAGATAAGAAATCGAATACCCTGTTGCGTTTAAACGCACCTATGACTGTCATTGCCATGTTTTTGCATCAACACTTATGACATTAGATATGATCTCAACCTTGTTTTCTCACCAAACTTGGGAAATACTAAAGCAGGCAATTAAAACATGCACTGTGATCTGAGTTTAATGATCCGTGTGGTGCACAACCTATGGATAGAGAGATACGAAGTTTAGTTTCCAGAACATCTGACTGTTCGTCCATAGCCACTACAAAAAATAACAGTTTTTACCGACGCCAAATGCCGTTGGTAAAACAGAAAATGGCGTTGGTAAAAAAATTACCGATGCCATTACCGACGGCAACCCGCCGTTGGAAAAACGCTCGATGATAATTTTTTACCGACGCCGCCATTTACCGACGCCATTTTTGGCGTCGTTAAATTAAAAAAAAAATCTAAAAAAGTCAGGTCAGGACTCAGGCGGGTCACGTCCGGGCTCAGGCGGGATAGGTCCGGCTCAGCGGGTCGGGTTCGGTCGAGTCCAGTCCGGTGGGTCGGGTCCGGTCCGAGCGGGTCAGGTTCGGGCTCCATTCAATTTCAAATGGTTGAGAAGGATTTTGGTTTATAAACCACCTAAAACACTACTGTTTTTTCGATGTGGGATAGTGTAAAAAATTTACCGACGCCGAAATAGCGTCGGTAAATTAAAAAAAAAAAATTATCAACGCCAAAATGGCGTCGGTAAACGGCGTCGTTAATTGTGAAAAAAGAAAAAAAGATAATAATAAAAATTTACCAACGCCAAAGTGGCGTCGGTAAATGGCGTCGGTAAATGTGAAAAAAAAAAGAAAAAAAATAAGTCTGCGAACCGGTCGTCGGCAATGGCGTCGGTAAATCAATTAAATAACGGGCGTCGGTAATGGCGTCGGTAAATTATAAGTTTAACAACGGCGGTACGGGCGTCGGTAAATGGCGTCGGTAAAAACTGTTTTTTTTGTAGTGAGCCTTCCTAACAAGGGAGTTACCGCTGTTTTAGTGAACAAAGGTCAAGCTGCGTGGAATTTTATTTCCAGTGATTGTGCTAACTTTTGTCCCAACCAACTTGGTTCCCATCTTAAATTTGCAAGCAGTCTTATGACATACATTTTTCAACCTCTTTTGGCTGAATTTACCACATATGATGCGATTTTTGGTATGCATTGTATGCTAAAATATCATCTTTCAAATGTTAAAAACCAGTTTCCTTGGGGAAGCCCAAAATACGCACCTGATAAGAAGGTCGAGTGTATGCATGGTAATTTTACACCATGCTTGTGTCGTGATTTTGCCACTTAGGCAAATAATCTTGCCATGTTATGCACTCAATATGATAGATCATTTTGATTGTATCAGGTATAAGATCTCTATGTTGTTAGAATGTTCACTATGCTCATGTTTGTAAAATTTTGCAAGCGAAATTGAGTGCGTATTAAGCTATTTCCAAGGAACACAATATTTTTAGATTTCGGTTTATAAATCCATTGTGACTATGATGACTAGGTCATCACAATCAATGAGTGGTATAATGCTCAAGTTGTTGAATGCCGAATGGTGTTTTTGAGTCACATATATTCCGTAACAATTGAACCATTTTATGACTCGATGATATATATGCCAAAGTGTATCACTCATAGCATCTCATTATAATTTGTGAGAAATAAAATCTTATGCATCACTTGTATTGGATATGTAAAAAGGAAAAATATTCATGAGCCAATATGGTCCGGCTTGCATCGGTTTTTGTAACCAGAAGATGTATTGGGACATTGGCATATTTAGGCTTTAATAGTCTGGAGTTTGGACAGTTTGATGATACATATACCACGATATTACCATAGACATCATTTTTTCTTTGAACAAAGAAGGTAGCTGGATCAAAGACACCAAAGTACGTTGGTGGAGTCATGAGCAGGGCTCATGACCGATGCTGATATTTACGTCATCCGCGTCTTGTTTTCATAAGCATGTGTGACGCCAAAGGCCCCCCCGATGATCCTTCTTAGCCATGTTCATTGATTAAAGCCTATTCTTTGGCACGATTAGGAGATGACACCCTCCTATGCTAAAGAGAATAATGTAGCGACTCGCATAAGCATGGTGCTGAGACCTCCCTTTTCACCGAGTCCTTATACATACATGATCATAAGTATTAGCTTGGGTGGCTTATGATGCTATGATGGTTTTCACAAATAGTCGTACTTAAGTGATAATATGTATATGTTATGTTGTTCTTTTGACAATGATTGATAAGTTGATGAAACCTGAGTTTATGGTTGTCCAACTTACGGACCAGTCATTGTAAAGGTCGGTTCACCAACTTGTAGGCCAAGTCTTAAAGTGAAATTTTAACGAGTACTTCTTAACATCCAAGGCTACCTTGTTACAAATTTCGGTGCCATTTGGAGACTTAGAAGGAGGTGAACCACTTAAATGAAGTTTTCACATACCACCAGCCATTCCAATGACCAGTTCGACGTCTTTTCGATCGGTTTCTGATCACAAGGTTGATGGTTTTAGAGTCCTAAACACCCATTTATACATACACATGAAATTTTGTGGTGTTTGGGGATGGTGAAGGGAGTGAATATTCAAGAAAGCACTAGAGGTTCGATAAAACCAACGGCCTATCATTGGTTCAATCGTTTCTTTATGTTCGATCCATGTGGTGCATGATGGCAGTTTTGTTGGATTCTCAAGTCCAGTAGATACGGTTATGTAGCATAGGTCAACATGTCATATTCACCTATACCTATCATCACTCAAATGCTTAGCTACGAGTGTAACAGTATGCATTTTGTTAACTAGATTGTGTTAACAATGGAAAACCTTTATCGTCCACATGTTCATGTGCCAAAGTTCGTTACCACAACGCATTATGACGGGTTATAAATGATGAATATGACATGCGTTTTCACTCATAGTCCATTTAAAATATACCTTGGCAGACGATCTCGTAAGTCACTTTGATGAGCCAGTCTTCCCGTCGTTAGGGGGAGATGTGAACGATCATGTTCGAGTAGAACGACTTGGAATTGTCGTAGTTTGTTCCTACTGTGTCTCCCCATGTTACCTAAAGTGACGAGATTAATTACATGCTGCAAACATGTTTGCAAGGATTGTGTCCGGTCATGGACGTTCGTCACCTATAAATGGTGATATGGTAACACCACAAATTGTGGTAGACGGTGTTACTAGGCCGTGGATCTCATCAAGTATTGGGATGCCACTTGGTTCGATAAATACTCTCGCTAAGAATGTATGCGAGTTTGGTACATGAAACTTGATCATATGATCAAATGAACTCATCTGTCTCATGTGATTCTGGATTATAGTCATCATTGGGGGACGCCTCAATGAATGCCAATCCATAAAGAGTACTTTATGAATAAATCTGGTTCATGAGGACGTGGAATGTGAGTTTAATCGAACCATACTTCGTTGAAAATCAACAACGTTGTAGCATTAGCCTAAAATGAAAATATATGCGACTCCAGTATGAACAAAGTGATAGCCCTTTGTCGAAGTGGTGCCGACACTCTAAAGATAAGATCTATCTGTATACTTTGTTAAGGCGAGTGAGATAAGGAATTAAACTCACCTCATGGCGCGCGGTTTCTCATGAACGCACTGGAATCGACTACGATGACACGAAACTAAGTTGTGCTATCGTAAATAGCATCCACTATCTTTTCAGTTAGATAGTTTCCCAAAAACTGATGTGCAGCTTGTGGTTAAATATTATCTTAGTGGAGAACTAAGTTAAGTGATAAAAGGATCTCGTGGTGGATCAGACTCATATCAAGTGGCTCCTGACCACGGAGCGCGTTGACAAGTGATTGTCAGGAACGCATACTAAGTATATACTTGATTTGGAAGAGATATGAAGCTTTTGCGTGTAAAACTAAGAGTTTATAGTGATGTACTCTTGTGAGACTAAGAAATTCCGCTAAATCTAAAGTTAAGAATGAAAGGATCTTGGGGACACTTGATGATGCGTATTCATCAATCTGTTTTAGGCAATCTAAGGGACGGTTTTCCTAAGAGACGATAAAGTAATGCCTATATGATTCCCAATGACTAGTCAAAGTCATAATAAGACTTGGCTCACTTAAGTGATGATGCAGTCTTAAAGAAAAGTACGGTATTATGTACTCATGTTTGACTCGATGTACTCATTCGTAATAATCCGGTAAAGCCACTGTGATGATGGTCTAGGATGCGCTCACGCAGTGTCTGTGATTGACAAGAAGCTTGAAGCTCGCTCTATCTCGATAAAAAAACACTTGAATATCGATAACCAAATTTGCCTTGAATGTATTGGTCTATCTCCCATATGACCTAAAGGGTAGCTCGCTTGCTGGAAAATAGTGAAATTGGTACCATTGAAAAGGTTTGTGTCTACTTTCCAAGGAAATCAACCATTTGATCATCCATCATGCTGAGTGACATATGACTATTGTTGCAAAGTAGGACAGGATATGTCCACTAATTTGCTGAGTCAACTTCGATAGAGCTTTGTGATCTGCTCAGGTCGATCTAGGTTACGTACTGTATGTTAATGAAAAGCTATGGGTGTCTAGTTTTCATAAGTTCTTATAGTTTCGTTGATACCTATTGAATCGAAGAAGTTATGACTGATTTAGTGCATGGAGATCAAGGCTTTAGAAAACTTGATAAGTCTTTAGCGACTGCACTTTGGATGCGTCGCGCTCTTTTTGTCCTTAGACCAAGCTTTGTTTTTTCCCATTGGGTTTTCACTTGGTAAGGTTTTTAACGAGGCGACCTATGGGACATCCATACAATGATGCGTTGTACTTTTGTTCAACTTAGACCAATAGGTATTTTTCCCACTGGGTTTTTCCTTGTATAGTTGTGAGGGAAACTTGGCATCTGACTCCTATGATTTGAGGTACTCATCAGGGGGAGTCATTATGTATACATCAGGGGGAGTATAGATGACATGTTATGTTGGTGCGTTGCAATATTTTCCTCATCGAGCCTTTATTTTTCCCATGAGCTTTTGTTTTGGCTTGGAATAGGTTTTTACGAAGGCAACATCTTCTGCACCATTGTTGTATTAGTGCTCGAAAGAGGGGGAGTGTTCCGGGAATTATTACTCCCGTGATGTGTCTTACCTAATACTGGTTGTAGATACATAGATGGAAGGTTCTAGATCCTTCTAGAGGTAGTAGGATCCTATTAGATGTCTTACCTTATCTAGGAATCCTATGTATGGAAGACTCTCATTGTTATGCCTATATAAAGGCCCCTCTATCAGTGTTATGAATACAATTGATTGACTCGTATTTACAGTCTTTTTATTTTCTCCTGAAACAGCCTTTTCTTTATTATTAAAGGTTGTACAGTAGAACCTCTATAAATTAATACAGTTGGGATCGGAAAAATATTAATTTTAGTGAGAGATTAATTAATCTATAAATTAATAATTTATTAATTTAAAGATGTATTTTATATTTCAACCAATTTAATATTAATTACATCAAAATTTTATGAATTTAAATTTAATTACATAGAGATATTAATGAGTATTCGATTTTAGGAACTTGAATCTAATTAGTATTCAATGTTAGGAACTTGAATCTAATTATTCAATATTTTAAAACTAGATTCGTACGTATGTTCATTATTTTAAAACTAGATTCATACGTATAGTATGTTCAATGTTAAATACTTATAAATGTTTGAGGAGAAAGTAAAGACAGCAAATCAATTGTATTGATAACAATGAATCGAGGGGCCTTTGTATAGGCATTACAAAGATATTCCATCCATACATAGGATTCCTAGTTAAGGTAAGGCATCTAACAGGATTCTACTACTTATGGAAGAGTCTATAACCTTCCATAACTCTTATCCCCCTACAACCAGTATTAGGTAAGACACCAATACGGGAAGGATTTTCCGGAACACTCCCCCTGTGTCGAACACTAATACTAACATGGTGCACAAGGTGTTGCCTCGGTAAAAAACCTTTTCAAGTCAAATAAAACCCCGTGGGAAAAACAATGACTTTGGTGAGGAAAAAGAGCGCAACGCACCAACTACAAATGTCAGAATCATGTGAAGTATACTCCCCCTGAGGTATACATGACAGCTCATTCCGTCGAGCTATCATTAGTTGAGCTCGGATAATCGACACATGCCGATGCTTCTCACATGTTTCTCAAATGTAGATTTCGGCAGAGACTTAGTGAACAAGTCTGCGATATTCTCATCGGAACTCACTTGTTTCACTTCGATATTCAGCAATTTCTGCTGCTGCTGATTATAAAAGAACTTCGGAGCAATATGCTTGGTATTGTCACCCTTTATGAAACCTAACTTCATCTGCTCAATGCATGCCGCATTGTCCTCAAAGATGCAAGTAGGGGTTGCTGTAGTGGGATCTAATCCACACGTTCCTCGTATATGGTCTATGACTGACCGGAGCCAAATGCACTCCCTTATGGATTCGTGCAATGCAATTATCTCTGCATGGTTCGAGGAAGTAGCAACCAGGGTCTGCTTGGTAGATCGCCAAGATATTGCCATATTCCCAATGGTGAACACATAACCAGTTTGGGAACGTCCTTTATGCGGGTCAGAGAGATAACCGGCATCAGCAAATCCAACTAACGTGTCGTTAGGATTCTCTGCATAAGGGGTAAGCTTGCTCGCATTAGCACTTCTGGTAGTCAAGCTACCATGCTTAGCTGCAATATCAGAAGAAGATCGACGGTCGGTATGCATCGTCTTAACCTCAACAGTTCCTTTCGGAATATCGCTCTCTCTTGCGTAGGGAAAGAACAATCCAAGGTCACTGGAGCCTTTCAAGTATCGAAAGATGTGTTTTACTCCATTCCAATGCCTTATCGTGGGAGCGGAGCTAAATCTAGCTAACAGATTCACAGAGAATGCGATGTCTGGACGAGTACATTGAGCCAGATACAACAACGGACCGATTGCGCTAAGGTACGGTGTTTCTGCTCCAAGGACCTCTTCATCCTCCTCTTTGGGACGAAACGGATCCTTGTTCATTTCCAGACTTCGACCAATCATGGGGGTAGCAAGAGGATGTGCCTTGTCCATACTAAATCGCCTGAGCATTTTGTGGACATAGGCAAACTGATGAATGAGTATGTCATCATCTCTAGCTCTAAGCCCAAGAAGAATCGAGTCCTCCCCAGATCTTTCATCTCGAATTCGGATTTAAGGTAGCGGGCCGTTTCATTAACCTCATCTATGGTACCGATAACATTCATGTCATCTACATAGACGGCTACAATCACGAATCCTATATCTGTTCTTTTCACGAAAATGCATGGACAGATGTCACTGTTCTCGTATCCCTTCCCAACCAAGTATTCACGTAGGCAGTTGTACCACATCCTTCCGGATTGTTTCAACCCATACAATGAACGACGCAATTTCACAGCGTAAGCGCTCCGTGGTTTAGAGCTACTTGATTTGGGAAATGAAATCCCTTCGGGGACTTTCATATAGATTTCCGTATCTAGATCCCCATAAAGATATGCTGTAACCACATCCATAAGCTGCATGTTCAGTTTTTCGGACACTACCAAACTGACTAAGTAGCGGAAAGTGATGATGTCCATAACGGGAGAATACGTCTCCTCGTAGTCAATGCCGAGTATTGCGAGAAGCCTTGGGCAACTAGTCTCGCTTTGTAACGCATGACCTCATCCTTATCATTGCGTTTACGAACAAAGACCCACTTATGTCCAACTGGCTTAACGCCCACAGGTATTGGCTCGATACGGCCAAATGCCTCACGTTTAGCCATTGAGTCTAGTTCAGCCTGCATTGCATCTTTCCATTTCGGCCAATCGGCTCGTTGTTGACACTCAGCAACCGATCGCGGCTCAGCGTTGTCGTCTTCAATAATTTCTTGAGCGACGGAGTAGGCAAAAGCATCATCGACTAGCGTGGATGACCAGTCCAATAGTACGTATTCACTCGTACATTGCATCGAGATTTCTTTATTCTCTGACATCAATAAAGTTTCTGACGCGTCCGTCGATTGTTCCATTGTTGATTCGAGGACATATCCGTAGTCAGAGATAATCTCGTGTGACGGAGTCACTGTGTCGATGACGAGAGGATTTTGTGCCTCCGTTCCTCTTCTCTTTCGAGGTTCGGTATCCTTTCTACCCACTGGCCTCCCCCTCTTTCGAGCAGGGATAAGAGCAGCCGAAGCAGCCGTCCCACCACTAAGGTTGACGCCGGGGGCATCATTCCTTTGGGCGGCTGAACCTTGCCCTATAACTGGGATTTCTAACCTTGCAGGAACATTCGCAGCGGGAATTGTAGATCTTGTCACTTTCGCAGTATCAGTAAAGCTGTCGGGCATCGAATCCGCAACTTTCAAGATCGAGAATACGTTGCACTTCTTGCTCGGATTGAGCTGTGGGGGGATTTTGATGAGGCATGGAGTGAGCACACCAGACAATTTCTGGCGTTCAACTGGAATCGTTCGATTCCTCTCTCCCCTAACGACGGAAGTTTGTCTCATCAAAGTGACAATCTGCAAATCTTGCGAAATGTGATCTCTGTCAAAGGTTCCAAATAGCGGACAATTTTAGGCGATTCATAGCCAACATATATACCTAATCGTCTTTGCGGACCCATTTTAGTACGTTGTGGGCGTAATTGGCACATAGACTGCACAACCAAAAATGCGTAAGTGTGAAATATCGTGCTCATATCCGAGCTACCAACCGTACGCACTAAACGGTTGATTAGCGGTGGGTCGGCGAATAAGTATAGCCGCATGCAAAATTGCATAACCCCAGGCAGAAATCGGCAAGTTGGTGCGCAATACCAATGCTCGGGCGATAAGCTGTAACCGCTTAATCATAGCCTCGGCAAGGCCATTCTGCGAATGAACATGGGGGACGGGATGTTCAACTTCAATCCTAATCGACATGCAATAGTCGTCAAAATACTTGACGTAAACTCACCAGCATTGTCCAATCTTAATGACGAGTCGGGGTAGTTAGCCCGTAACTTGATGATTTGTGCTAGGAGTTTAGCAAATGCAGCGTTTCTCGTGGATAGCTGAGCGACGTGTGACCATCGCGTCGATGCATCAACCAGAACCATAAAATATCTGAATGGTCCGCACTCTGGCTGAATAGGTCCACATATGTCCCCTTGAATTCTTTGTAAGAAGCGAATGTTTTGTGTTGAGTCTTTAGCAAAGGACGGCAAAGGTATCAACTTTGCTAGTGAACAGGCTTTACAAAACGATTTATGGGCATTAGAAATTGCCACGGAAGCCTCGGGATTTACAAGAGATGCACCGTCAACCTTATCAGGGCGTGCGATCTTTAGTCCCGGTGATACGGTATCAAGCTCACTCACATCAATGCCGATATCGAGTGGTGCTTCCAATGGTTTTCTGGACTTGAAAAACGGATGACCATGTGAGTTTTTCAAAATGTGAATCATCATGTCACGTCCAGGGTGACCGAGTCGGTCATGCCATAGTTGGTATGCTTCGGAATCACACAGTTCGTGACTCACAGCATAAGATTCAATAACCTTATTGTAGTCTGGTATAAACCACTACTTAGACTCATAAGTTTCTCGAGAACGCGGCGTCTTCCGCATTCTGCCAGAGTAACACACAAAAATTCTGTCCCATTCTCACAATGTGTATCAAGGTGATAACTGTTGGCACGGATGTCCCTAAAACTTAGCAAGGTTCGGTTTGCTCTTGGGGCATAAAGAGCATTTGTGACATTAATATGTGTACCATTGGGTAGCAAGAAATGAGCAGGTCCCCTCCCTTGAATTACTTGGGAGGAACCAATCATTGTTGTCACTGAGGATATATATGGCACAATATCCTTGAATAATTGCCTATTCCGAAGAATAGTGTGGGTTATTACACTATCAGCAAGGCACTCAATTTCGCCACGAGACATCTACAATAAGACATGAAACTCGATTAGTCTTGTGATTAAAGACATATCAAAAACTCATTAACTTCGAGTTTGGGGAAATTCGACCAAGTCGGTTAGGATCAAAGTTAGCACAATCGCTGGAAATAATTTCCGCATAGCTTGACCTTTGTTCACTAAAACAGCAATAACTTCTTCATTAAGAAGGCTATGGACAAACGGTGAGTTGTTATGGAAACTAGACTTCCGTATCTTTCTGTCCATATATCGTGCACTTTCTCGATCATTAAACTCAGATCTCAGTGCTCGTTTCAATTTGCTATTTTGGTATTTCCCTATTGTTGAGTGATAGAGCAAGGTTGAAGCCTCTTTCAAAGGCATTATTGTTGATACAATACTATGGCAATATGGCCATAGGAGCGTTTAAATACTTCAAAATGCATCTTGGTGTTCGATTTATATCTCGGCTAATGATCCTTTCGGTAACTCCAACTTGGTAGACTTGCAGAGAAAGTAGGAATGTCGGTACAACTAAGGCTGTTTAAAAACCACTGATTCCGTTTGAACTTTCAAAGAATAAACAAATACCAAGGAGGATGCGCCTAGTCTTGATCATAAGTTTTGATGAAATCCTACCAATGTATCAATTTAACCAAGCAATTCATTACTAGCAATTATTTTGTGATAAACTAAACATGCTTTCGAAGGGAAAAAATAAAATTCGTTTTTGCACAATCACAGCAAATAAAAGAATTTTATTCATCATGGCCAACTTTATTACATTCATAAAAATCCAAAGTAGTTCTCGAAAACTATAAACAAGACAAAACATAACAAAGCGTAAAACTAGTCAAAGTCGGCAACATCCATATGTTGGTCTTTGTCCGCAATGGTGAGATGAGGGATCTCAGTCTGGATCTCAGTATGGTTCACCTCCGTATTCTCATTATCTTCTTCCATGTAATTTGACTCTTGAGTCAAATATTGTTTATAGTGCTTGTAGTAAGCTTGGATGTTCTTTGGCGCCTTGCAATTGCGGTAAGTATGCTTCTTCGATCCGCAAGTATAGCAATTCCGGCCTTCCTTTGGAGTGGTTCCAATCCCGGAGGCAGGAGGCGGTCCACGTGGTTGGGTTCCACTAGGTCCCGTGGCCGAGCCACCTTGCCTCTTCCACACATTGGAACGACGACCTCGTCTTTTCCCTCGCTTGCTCGAGTCATGCACCCGTGGTGCTTGCAAAAACTGAGTAGCGTTGCCTTTTCTATTTTGTCGTGGTGGCTTCCTGTGAGTAGCCTGATTCACTTCCGGAATCGGCTTCGTACCAGCTGGGCGCGCATTGCTATTGAGAATAATCTCATGGTGCCTTTGTTTTTTCGCGAGGTGGGAGATAAGGTCACTAAAATTTTTAATTCTCCCTTCCTCATAGGCAACGCGCAGCTGATGAGCAATCACACTTTCTCCCACGGGAAACGTGTTAAGAGTCTTCTCGATCAAATCTTGATCAGACTTCTTGATACCACAAAAACCAAGATCAGCGCGAAGATCGAGGATGGCTTGATTATAGGCCTCCACATTCGCATAATCCAAAAATCGGATTTGCTCCTACTGAAGTTGCAATTCGGGGAAGCGCTGATCATGCACATTATTAAATCGTTGTTCGAGTGTATCCCATAGTTCTTTGGGGGTTTGCAAATTCATGTAACACTTTTTCAACAATGGATGTATATGTCTACGCAAGTACATCAGTGCATTAGCCTTGGTTTCCTCGCTCGGTTCTTGAGCGGTAGGCTCGTTAGAGGGAAAGATGGTGGTGGTAAATCTCTTACCGACGAACGCCAAGCGAACGTCTGAGACCCACCTATGGTACTCCTTACCAGCATGGTCAAGGATGTCGAACTCCGGATGAACATTGGAGCTTTGTGCCATCTACAAGATATAAACAAGAGGAAGTTAGTCTTGTTGGATTTTCAGTGATAATGTAAACGGTCACAATCGATGCTTTTAAAAGCGTGTAACATAACCGTTACTCGATTTACTTCCCTTAATTGTAGTTTAGTAAAGTCGACAAAAAAACGGCGATATCAGATCGCACCCAGATACGTGGTGTATGCAACAACCACAAGTATCGACTTTCAACAATTCCGTGACTCTCCCAGGACCATCACACAGTTTTCTTCGACACGCAGAGATACCGACTTCTCTCGCGGTCTCATCCACCGCAAAGTAGCGTGGGAGATAAAGAACCCAAAGACCCGTGTCCTCAAAAAAAAATTCCCAAAAGGAGAGAATTGAAATAGGGACAAGTCAGATAATTACTTCGATTATAAAATTAGGCACGTGCTGAATTTGTGGTGTGCTTCGATCTACCGGTTGGTACTCGATGCGACGACATGAAACCGGAGGCGCAATTTTGGCGGCTTCCGAAGATAAGTTGATGTTCGGGTTTTGGTTCGAGATTCAGAACCAGGTCGGACTTGGTCATTTGGAGCCGCCGTGATCGGCGGTCGGAGGCGGCGGTCGGCAGCAATGGTCCGCGGTGATGTTCATTTGGATTGGATCGGCGGCGCGGTGGTAGCGTGGTACTGGGCGGCTGGCGGCGCGGTTAGCGCGTCAGCGGCTGGCGGCAGTCTTGTGGCGGCGGTAGGTGGCAGCCAGCTGTCTTTGGCGGCTCTGGCGGCCATTTGTCTTTGGCGGGTGGCGGCGGTGGCGGTGTGATGGCAGTGGTTGGCCGGCGATGGTGGCGGCGGCAAGGCGGCTGGCGGCGGCGGCTTGGGCGGCGGAAAGGTGGCGATTTTTCTCTTTCGTTCGAGCTACGTGCGATAACGTGTTTGAGGAGAAAGTAAAAGGCAAATCAATCAGATTGATAACAATGAATAGAGGAGCCTTTATATAGGCATTACAAAGAGATTCCTTACATACATAGGATTCCTAGTTAAGGTAAGGCATCTAACAGGATCCTACTACTTATGGAAGAGTCTAGAACCTTCCATAACTCTTATTCCCCTACAACCAGTATTAGGTAAGACACCAATACGGGAAGGATTTCCCGGAACAATAAAAGAATTATTATATATAGAACAAAAGATTTGTAAAAACATACCAACAAATACAATGACTTCTCACTTAAAAGTTGTTGAAAAAAAACCATGACCGATCAAATTCGCAAGTCACTATGTGAGTACAAGAGAGATCATTCCACCCTTACCCAAAAAGACTTGACGTGAAATCTGTGAGAGATGAGATTCATTTTAATTTGAATTTCAATAGAAAACAATCAACACTAGAGTCATATTTTACTAAGTTGACTTAGTTATTTTTATAATTTTCTGAAATTATTAATTTATGATGTTGATAAGACTCTTGATTTATAAAGGGGTCTCAAAAAAAATTATTATCTTATCAATTTATCGAAATTATTAATTTACGTTTGGGGCCCAAGTCGGGACCGAAAAAAATATTAATTTTATAAAACTTATTAATTTATCGAGTATTAATTTATAGAGTCTATAATATACCACAAAATTTATTTTTTACCCACCCTAACAGTAGATATGTAAAAAAAGAAAAAAGAAAAGAGTTGCCCACATAGAGTATCCTCTAGTAATTTTTCTTTTTCAATAACGAGACGAGATGCTTTCATTAAATAACCAGCTGTTATTTTATGCTTCAAAGAAATGATGGGACGTGGAAATGACTATTGAAAAAGTCAAATACCCTTCTCCCCACACTACTTTGCCTTTGTACTCCATTTGTTTGTTTGGGCTTTGGGGTTTTTTGGGTAGTTTTTGAATATTCTTTTGATACAACTTTCCTTCTGGATTGCTTGAATTGAACAACCTAGCTGTTAGGATTTGATGGGATGTTTGAAGCTACAGCTCATTTTGTCCATAAGGCATTTCTGTTGGGGAATACTTGATCTGTACGTAACTATAGCTTTCATTCTAGACTTTACGATTTGTCCAATCTTGTTTGATATACTCTTTCTCCTTCCCTGTGCAAATACTCTCTCTCTCTCTCCCTCCCTCTCTCTCTCTCATAGTGTATATTTGATGTACTTTAAATAATGATTGATGTAAGTGAGGATGATAATGTGTGGTGAATATTGAAAAATAAAAAGTATTGATAGTGAGTGTGCGGTGAAGATTAAAAAGTAAAAAACGGTTGATTGATTTGATTGTATAAAGTGAAGGTGATAAATGTAAAGTTTTTAAAGGAACGAAAAATGAGTAAGTATAAAGTTCTGAGCGGAATGTAGAGAGTATAAATTAACAAGAAATGTACAATAATTTTAAGTGCATCCCCCGATGGTTAATTCCTCATTTGTTTCTAATTTTTGCTGATATTATTGCAGACAAATCACAATATTCACTTTCTCTCGGTCTTATCCCTGACAATACTTCATCAACTTTGTCTTTTACTTACATCGTTATGGATCCCATAATTTAGTAACTCAATATTTTATTTGTTCACTTTCATATTCTCATAAGTTTTAAGTTTTATATATATTAAATTTAGTATTTTTACTCACATACGCAATAAATTAATACGGAGAAATAAATATAATTAAAATTAAAAAATATTAGACAATAATGAAGATATTTTTCACTCGAAATTCGTACAACAAAAAAGATAAAAAATAAAAAAGAAAACAGATAAAATATAAAAAATATGAATAGCACTTCATCCTTCCTTATCCTTCCTCTCTTCAATTCCCTCAATCATTTACTTCCCCAATTTCTCTCTCTTTACTTTCCCGTGTTGGGAGTGCTATAAGTTCAAAAAGAGTTCAATTTTCTGAATAGATATAAATAAGGTGTGTTTGGTAGTTAACTGATGATAAGTTAGCTGACCAATAAACTATCTTATAAGTTAGATTATAACGTATCAAATACAATTTTTTAAATAAATTCAAAAAATATATTAATAAAATAGTTTATTTTTGTCGAACATAGATGGCTAAGTCTCAAGTTGGAATCCTATCTCCGTAGCACTAAAGTCCAATTTATCCTACACGAATAAAATGAATTTCAGTGATGTGGTTATCGAACTATTCACTATTTCATCCATTTAATTCGCGCAGAAGTTGGTAATAGTTAATAACAAGGATATATAAATGACTTTGCTGAATTTGTCTTAATAAATATTTTTAGAATATTTTTCTTGTTGTAAATATTAGATATAATAGAGGAAATGAGCTGTTTTGAGCAGCACACTTGAGAGGAAATTTTGAGTGGGCTCGACTACGAGTTAAAGTCGGTACTTAGTTGGAATACGTAGTACTCCGTACGAGGTTTCCAAAACATGTAAGAACACTAAAAATGATTGAGGTATGAATGAGATATAATGTTCCTAAGTGAATCCTTTAGAAATAGGTTTGGGATGTTATCCCACATTGGAAAAAGAAGGGAAAATTTGTGAGTATATAAGGAGATGTGGACAAAGTAATGTTCAAAAAGTGAGACATGTGTGGATGTGTGACTAGGCGCCCCTTGCGCACACACACGCGCGCGCCGCCGTCGGCCGGCCGGCCGGCTCGGGTCGGTCGGGGTCGAAGGGCGATTTGGGCGAAATGTCTCGGCGTCTCGAAGTTATCTTTTTACTGCAATTTTATTCGGTAAAATTTTATTTTACTGAAAATACCTCAATTAATAAATTCCGAATTTTTTGATCCGGATAAAATCGAAATTAAACAGATCTGGATAAGTATCCTGATCGGTTTAGAATCCCTCCAGATACCAATCCTGGTCGGTATAGAGTTCCTCCAGCACACAACCTCCTCCAGCCTTCACCTATAAATACCCGGCTTGAGGGGCTCGTGTTTGAAACCCTTCGTTTTTACACAACCTACTGCAGACAGATTTTCTTTTCCTTCTTCATTTTTTTTTCGGATAATTTCAGTCGGTGATAGTAGACAGATTTGTTCTAGTTCGTTGACGGTGCAGCGCATCATCGATTCACTGCATCGAGCTGTTGTTTTATCCTGGGAGGCAGACGTCATACACCGTGGTGATGGCGAATTTGCTTTAAGGAGACAGATACTCTGGACTCAACAACAACCCTTCCGCTCGTTTACGCGAACAGAATTTTTTTCTTTTTGCTAACCGATTTTCTGCAGGATTTAGATAAAATATATATTTGATATATTTTTATATTCTGTTATTTTCAAGCAAGCTTTTTAAAAAATTACTCAATAATCTTAAAGCAAATTTTTTTGGTTTAGTTGATTAAAACAGATCTCTTTTCGAAAGTTAAGCTAATATGGATTCTCAAAACCCAACACTATCCACGGACGTTTCTAGAGGTGCGCCTCAGAAAATCGGATCGGGTTCAGCGACTGGAGGTGCGCCACTGATAACTGGATCGGGTACAGCTTCGATTCCGATTACTAATTCGGTTTCTGTTCCGGTCAACCATGCGGACAAACCAGAGAAATTTAACGGGCAGAATTTCAAGAGATGGCAGCAGCAGATGATGTTCTATCTGACCACTCTAGGCTTGTCTCGATTCCTCAAGGAGGATGTGCCAAAATATGACGAAGATAGTGACCAACTGTTGCGATATTTCCTACACGCAAGTGCACGTCATCGTTTACAAGTAATAAAGTGATAAGTAGAGTATCGTTCCCACGAGGATTGAATCTCCAACTACCGACGTTTTCGTATTCCAATTTTATTTGAACAATCGAAGTTGGGTTTTTGGATTAATAACTAAAAGAAGTAATAAAATACTAAGCAGTAGAAAACAATATCTTGGATTAAGGAAATCAAATGATGAATACGTCTAGGGTTCTGAATCCACCTTAGTTTATCCGAATTTACTCTCGATTATCCGTAATAAATAATTTTTCCAATTTACTGAAGGCGGAGATTGCTAATATATTCTACCGCCTCTCCCGAGGTCAATAGATTTATCTAACGGCGACTAACGCACTCTATCCCTAGGTGAATTATCTCGTCGATAGGCAAAAAGCATGAAATCTCCTAAAGGCCACGTAGTTCCTATGAGTATATTCCTATCTCACAGAATAAAACGGTCCTCACCAATAGTTCCTCACCAAATCTCCTCTCCCGATTCGAAGTGAATGATTAAATCAATACAACTATTGGCCAGATAATTGCAAGCATTAAACATAATTGGGAAAACTCAATAAAAAGGTAATAAATTAGATAATCTTAATCAATTCGTCAAAACAAAGGTTTCATCAAAACCCTAGATTAGGGCTTTAGCCTGCCATACTAAAAACTGAAAATACAGAATAAATAAACGAAAGCATAAAATTCAAACGCAGATGAAGCTCGGATTCCTCCGTTCTTCAGCTTCCGCCTTCTGCCCTTGAATTCCTCTGCTTTCCTCTTCTTCTCTGTCTCCAAGCTTAAGCTCTCTTAGGTTTAGATTCAATGATTCCAAGATAATTAAATTAGGGTCTTCAACCCTATTTATAGCTCAGCACTTCCATATATCACCTCCTTATTTGTTGGTCGAATAGTGGCTTAGAACAGGCGCAAAATCCTCGCAGACGTATAAGAACCGCTAAGTGTGCGGCTCACTAGACTTGTGCCGCGGCACATCGCCAAAAGTTGAATACAGGCGTAATTAAATTCTTACGTGCCGCGGCTCACATGGGTCAGTGCCGCGACACAGTCGGCTTACTCTGCCCTTCGGATGGTGTCTTCCTTTGCCGCGGCTCAGATTCCTTGTGCCGCGGCTCAGAGTCCAGTTTTGCCGTCTTCGCCCGTTTTGCCTCGTTTTAGCTTCCGGACTTCAATTTCCTGTCAATCATACAAAATTAAGGCATTAAAAGCTCATTTAGATGATTTCACTCACCAAAACACTACAAAATAATGATGAATAAGCGTATAAAAATACGCCTAACAAATACCCCCAAACTTAAGCCTTTGCTTGTCCTCAAGCAAAAAGAATTAAAGTCAATAAAAGAATGTCGTGAATCATCGTGTAACTCATAGTGTTCCACCTAATCAATACTATCCTGCCATTCTCTCTAAATAATACGAGTGTCATAAAAGCGAACTGCACTCAGAATAATGATTCCGCAAAGTAATCAAGTTCAGTCCTAATCATTTGTTCATGAAGAAAACTCAGCTCAAAGATCAACAAAACATGAGTCAAATCAACCGTCAATATGAAAGGCTAACATAAACAAGCTAGTTCGTCGCGTTCCACAGTCTAAAGGCACAACGAGTCTTATAACAAATAAACCTCGGACAGTATCCCCTTATATAAATATGCTCAAGAATTTGATTCGAGTCGACCACTAGGTTAGGATCTCGGGATGTTTCATCGGGATAATCCTAGGGTGGAACTTCCATTCTCATGTATTCGGAAACCGTTTGACGTAAAAGACACTCATGGGGCACATGGATGCTTCTAGTTACTAAGTTCCCGTTTACATCGGAGAAACAACTCGAATACATAATTTCCGCATGTCCGAATCAAGGTTGCCGTTTTACGCGAGAGGAAACAGCGGGTCACGCGAATACCCCCGGTTACTAGGCTTCCTATCATTGGCACATGTGAAATCACTAAATCACTAGTCTAATCGGGGTCGTCGTTTTACGCGAGAGTAAACAACGGGTCACGCGAATGCCCCCGGTTACTAGACTTCCCTTCATAGAACACTTTATCTCGACTTTTAGAGAAAAACTGACCGACTCAAAACTCAAACTAAGTGCTAACACGACTGAAGAAACAGTACGACTCACTATCCGGGAAATGTAGCCAAACGTATTGAAGGGGATTTAAAAACAAGTATGTATCGTCTCTTGTCTGCCAAGACCTCTACAATCACGAAAAATTTCGGACCTAATTGAATACTAAGCAGAACAGAAATAACTGACTACAACTCGACTAAAACTCACCCGCTTCTTCAGAGAGAAAGACAGTGTCGTAACATCAGTATCACACAAAATAGAAGCACGAAAATTCACGAATAAAGAAAAAAACTACGGCAAGCAAGGCTATCTAAAAAAAAATTTTCGCAAAGAAAAGAAAAGTGCACAAAATATGAATGTAGATTGAATGTAAATCCCTCCCCCAAACTTAGGACGTACATTGACCTCAATGGACAAAAATGGAATGCAAGAAAAGTAAAAGGTCAAGTACTCCCCTCCACTGCTCAGAGCCGTGCCAGTATCGTCCGGTGAGGAGGGTGGTGTGGCTGGCCGGCGGGCGCGATAAATGGCCGTCGGGGCCGCATGATGTGGGCCGTCCATGCGGCGAGGTGCTCGATGATAAGCCTCCTCGCGGCAAGACGCCTCGCCGCTCGTCGGGTGGTCAGCGCTGCTCTCTCATCTCGGCTCTGGCTGCAGCAACAACACTCTCCCGCGCCGTCCGCTGCTCCTCCCGCATGGCAGCCATCCAGCTCTCTCTCTCTCTCCTCATCTCGTCTCTCTCTCTCCTCAACTCCTCTCTCAGCTCCTCTCTCTGCTCCTCTCTCTGCTCCTCTCTCTCTCCTCAGCTCCTCCCTATGCTCTTCTCTCTGTCTCCTCAAATCCTCCCGCAGCCCATCAAATAGCTCCTCCAACCTCGCTCTGTCGGGCTGCGGGCCGGCCTCTCCGTGCGTCAACAAAAGCGGCTCAGGGGATCCCTCGTGAGCCTCCTCAAGCAAAAATCCTCGCCCGGCGTGTGCGGCGCTCCGCCCCCGCTCAAAGTGCGATATGATGCGGTGGTCGATCGGGGCACGTGGGGCAAGCATCGGCTCGTCGGGACCATGTCGGCCCATTGCCGGCATAAAGCGCAGATGAGGAGGAGGGTGCTTCAACCCGTCTTGGCCCCCTGGATACTCGGAAGATAGATCGGACCGAGAATGGGGGCCACATCAAGCGCGGCCGGAGGTGATAGCAAAGCGATGTCCGGGCGCGGGAGAGAGAAAAGCATGCGGATCTGGGAGGTGGGATCAATGCGTGCGCAAATAAAGTAAAGCTGTGCTCGCCCGAGCCGGGCCGAGGCGCGAGCTCTGAAATGAAAAGTGGATGAGCTCGTGCTCACGCTCCCGGTCAGTGCGGTAGGCCGTAATCGTCTCAAGCGGGGCCTCCTTAGTGAAATTTGGTCATCACGCGGTCATAGGCTGTCTCGTCAACCGCCGGAAACCCAAAAAGCCTCCGAATAACAGTCGGGGAGAAATCAATTGTGACCCCTCGGACGTCGACCTGAGTCCGGGACTCTAAAGATGGCAACGAATGCCCTGCATAAAACTCCTGGACGATCGAAATGACTGCTGGCTCAGGAGGTGCGGTAAATCTAGCCCATCCCATCTCGTCAATCATCATGAGCAACTCCCCGTCCTGAGGAGCTGGAGTAAAACCTCTCTCGGGAATAAGTGGACGCGGACGGATCTTTTCGTTGAATATCTTGTGGATCTCGGGGTCCGAAAATTGGTGCCCCTCCGCCTCGGCCCGACCCCGAGAGGTCTCCCCTCGCGTAGGGGATGACTCGGTCCTAGCACGCTTGGTCAGCTTCTTCGTGCGCGCCATAATCGATCCGAGAAGCACAACACGAGGGTTTATTTACGCAAAAAATAATAACGATGATATATGCGCGGCTAAAGACATCAAACCAGAAATTCCGAATTTAAGACACAAGCGCATACGAGAGAAAAAGATGAATTTGGACTTAAACATCTAAACTGGATGTAAGGGTTGGGCTTGCTGTAAATTGAAAACGTATACGTTGCACGAAACTTCAAAACAATTGCTTTTTCAAAGAAAATTTTCATTTGGGCAATTTATCAGACACCTTGAGGGCGCATGTTTACTTGAAGAATAAACATAGTTCTAGCTCGATTCAGCCCCCAAAAACAGAAATACAATTCAATCATGAACAACTTAACACAATCAACTCATTGATATTCCAATTTAATCAAGAAAATTCGATGAAACTACCCTGTTATACTCTAACAATCATGAAACTAATTGAAGGAAAAACTAGGCATGTTCCATCCATTCAACGCAAAAACAACTTCAAAATATAACCCATAAGCAAATAAACAATAACGATGGAAGCGTACCTTTTGAAGATTGCCAGAAAAATCGCAGGAAGAAATTTGAACAACGTCGGCGGTCGCTGGGAGGGAAGGCGGGAGAAGGAGAAAACGTGCACGATAAATGCCGGTGAATGCATGTTATAAGTCACTGCCTTTCGGATTCCGCATAGTGTGCCGCGGCACGAGATAAGGTGAGCCGCGGCACAAGGTAGTCCCTTTTACTCGTGTCTCGTTTTGTCGTGTGCCGCTCAAATTCCGTGTGCCGCGGCTCATTACTCGAGTGTGCCGCGGCTCATTTATGCCGTGCCGCGGCACAAAGTACATCGGTTTTGCCTCCCATTGCGATCGATGTGTGCCGCGGCTCACAATAATCGTGCCGCGGCTCATACTCCAGCTTCTCCCCGACTTTCCCGCATGAATTTTGAAAAGAAGACGTTAAAAACGAGAGGAAGAAGCAAATAGAAGCACAAAAATGATGAAAAATAAGAATCACGAATACAAGAAAAATAAAGAAATGCAAAAAATCTACAGCTACGAGCTCGGGTTGCCTCCCGAGAAGCGCTAAGTTTATAGTCTTCAGCCGGACCTATTGGACAACATTAGTTCGCTTTTCGCAAACTCCATTTGGTTTCCGCCCGTTCATCGAACCGCTTGTATTTTGGTTAAAATTATGACCATTGGTCATTAGCCGCTCGACTTTCGGTTCACTCATCAAATGTAGTTTTCAAAAGGTTTCGACTTGAAAAACTTCCCGAAACACCCGGTTTCTCCATGACTAATTTTTCTCTTGGCTTTGGCTCACTCTCCTCCTTCACAAACGAACTCACAAGCAGCAGATTTTTCTTCATGGTCGAGAAACGCCACTAGTTCTACATCCTTCTTCAAACTTGGGCCATTTAACACAAAATCTGAATTTTCCCAACGACGATTTTTTCGATGCTGTCCTCTTTCACAAACATCCGCACCCTCAATTTGTGATCCTTTATCAGCACTTCCGGGCCATGGGACCGATTTGAATACTTGAAAAGTAACTTCCTCGTCTTGGACCCTCAGAGTTAGCTCTCCCTTTTCCACGTCTATAAGGGTTCGGCCCGTCGCTAGAAATGGTCGTCCCAAGATGATCGGAATATTGTCATCTTCCTCCATGTCTAGTACGATGAAGTCGGCTGGTAAGATGAACTTGTCAACCTTAACTAATACATCCTCGATCACTCCCCTCGGATTCTTTCTCGTTATGTCCGCCAATTGTAATGAGACTGTGGTTGGTTTAGCTTCCCCAATATTCACTTTTGAAAAATCGATAGAGGCATGAGGTTGATACTTGCACCAAGATCGCATAGTGCCTTATCAAACGAAAGATTCCCATGGTGCACGGTATGTTAAAGCTTCCCGGATCTTTCAATTTAGGTGGGAGCTTCTTTTGAAGAATTGCACTGCACTCCTCTGTCAAGGCAACCGTTTCAAACTCTTCAAGTTTTCTCTTCTTAGATAATATCTCTTTCATGAACTTGACATAACTCGGCATCTGCTCCAATGCGTCGCGAACGGAATATTTATGTGAAGCTTTTTGAACACATCAAGAAACTTGGAAAATTGTTTGTCCGCCCTTCTTTGCTGTAGTCTTTGTGGAAATGGAACGGGGGGAACACATGTCTTCGAGTTATCCGGCTCCAAATCTTTCGACTCCTCGGCTTTAAATCCATCTCTTCCTTAATAACCTTCTTCTCTTTACCCCGCTCGGGCTGATCCAAAGAACTCTCTCCCGCTTCTCAAGCTAATTGCGTTTAGGCTCTCTCTAGGGTTTGTCTCTGTGGTACTCGGCAATGCTCCCTCCGACGAGCCGTCAACACATTAGCGATTTGGCCCAGCTGAACCTCCAAATTCCGAATGGAAGCAGAATGATTTTGTAGTGTAGCTTCCGTCCGAGTCATAAATTGACTCGTATTTGCCGCCAATTTTGCAAGCGCTTCCTCGAGAGACACTTTGGGAGCGGAAGGGGGCTGCTGTTGATTCTGGGCGAAAGGGGGCTGGTGTGCGTTCTGTCCGTTTCTCCATGAAAAGTTGGGATGATTGCGCCACCCCGGATTATAAGTATTGGAGTACGGGTTATTCGGTCGATTCCCATTTCCTACGAATTGAGCCTGCTCCATCTGATTTTGCTCGAACGGATTTCCAAATTGACACTCCGCACTCGGGTGTGATCCATTACACCAATTACATGTCTCAATGGTAACGGGGGCTGGTGCGTGCGAAAAGTTCTGGAGCTGTTGTGTCAAAGCGGCGACTTGAGCTGACAAGGTGGAAATCGGATCATTGCTCGAAACTTCCATTACCCTCTTCGGTGTCAATCTTTCTGCGCCATTGGTAAGCGTTGCCACCATATCTTCTAAAAGCACGTGAGCCTCGGCCATAGATTTTCCCATGAATGTTCCTCCGAGGTCGCATCCACTAAAGTGCGTGTAGAAGCACTCAAACCACCATAAAACGTATGCAGCTGAAGCCAATCAGGAATGCCGTGATGAGGGCATCTTCGAAGCAATTCTTTATATCGCTCCCACGCCTCGTGGAGCGATTCCATATCGTACTGGGCAAAAGTGGTTATCTCGTTTCTCAACCGCGCCGTCTTAGCTGGTGGCAAAAATTTTGCAAGGAAGGCTTGCACTAACCTCTCCCATGTTGACCGTCGTCTGCAGCTCTCTTTTCCCCTTTTTGTTCCTTCTTAGAGTGCGCTCGAGCTCGGTGTCCAAAGGTAGTAGGCCTTCGTTACCGAGTCTTCTCATGCACTAACGAAAGGTCCTGAAAGGAAAAACGAATAAACAAAATTAAATACACAAAAATAAAAATAAACGTTCAAATTAAGACTGGAAATACTTAAGTCGATATTAGAAAAATTTCATTCCCCGGCAACGGCGCCAAAAACTTGTTGCGATATTTCCTACACGCAAGTGCACGTCATCGTTTACAAGTAATAAAGTGATAAGTAGAGTATCGTTCCCACGAGGATTGAATCTCCAACTACCGACGTTTTCGTATTCCAATTTTATTTGAACAATCGAAGTTGGGTTTTTGGATTAATAACTAAAAGAAGTAATAAAATACGAAGCAGTAGAAAACAATATCTTGGATTAAGGAAATCAAATGATGAATACGTCTAGGGTTCTGAATCCACCTTAGTTTATCCGAATTTACTCTCGATTATCCGTAATAAATAATTTTCCCAATTTACTGAAGGCGGAGATTGCTAATATATTCTACCGCCTCTCCCGAGGTCAATAGATTTATCTAACGGTGACTAACGCACTCTATCCCTAGGTGAATTATCTCGTCGATAGGCAAAAAGCATGAAATCTCCTAAAGGCCACGTAGTTCCTATGAGTATATTCCTATCTCACAGAATAAAACGGTCCTCACCAATAGTTCCTCACCAAATCTCCTCTCCGATTCAAGTGAATGATTAAATCGATACAACTATTGGCCGATAATTGCAAGCATTAAACATAATTGGGAAAACTCAATAAAAAGGTAATAAATTGGATAATCTTAATCAATTCACAAAACAAAGGTTTCATCAAAACCCTAGATTAGGGCTTTAGCACCGCCATACTAAAAAGCGAAAATACAGAATAAATAAACGAAAGCATAAAATTCAAACGCAGATGAAGCTCGGATTCCTCCGTTCTTGACTTATACGCCCTTGAATTCCTCTGCTTTCCTCTTCTTCTCTATCTCCAAGCTTAAGCTCTCTTAGGTTTAGATTCAATGATTCCAAGATAATTAAATTAGGGTCTTCAACCCTATTTATAGCTCAACACTTCCATAAATCGCGTCCGTATTAGTTGGTCGAAAACTGGCTTTGAAACGGCCCAAAATCCGCGCAGACGTATAAGACCCGCTAAGTGTGCCGCGGCTCACTAGACTTGTGCCGCGGCACATCGCCAAAAGTTGAATACCTGGGCGTAATTAAATTCTTCTGTGTCGCGGCTCACATGGGTCATGCCGCGACACGAGTGACTTACTCTGCCCTTCGGATGGTGTCTTCCTTTGCCGCGGCTCAGATTCCTTGTGCCGCAGCTCAGAGTCCAGTTTTGCCGTCTTCGCCCGTTTTGCCTCGTTTTAGCTTCCGGACTTCAATTTCCTGTCAATCATACAAAATTAAGGCATTAAAAGCTCATTTAGATGATTTCACTCACCAAAACACTACAAAATAATGATGAATAAGCGTATAAAAATACGCCTAACACCAACAAACTCTGATGGCCATTGACGCTTGGAAAACTTCCGACTATCTGTGTCGGAACTATGTGATGAATGGCCTTGCCGATTCACTGTACAACGTGTACAGCAGTGCTAATTCAGCTAAGGCATTATGGGACTCACTAGACCACAAGTACAAGATCGAGGACGCCGATGCCAAGAAGTGGATTGTTGGACGGTTTCTCGATTACAAGATGATCGACTCCAAGACTGTGGTGAGTCAGGTACAGGAGCTACAAGTGATCATTCACGAAATCCATGCTGAAGGAATGGTCATTAGCGAATCCTTCCAAGTGGCTGCTGTGATCGAAAAACTGCCCCCGACTTGGAAAGACTTCAAGAATTATCTCAAGCACAAGCGCAAGGAGATGAGCATGGAAGATCTGATCGTTAGACTTCGCATAGAGGAAGACAACCGATGATCAGAAAAGAAGGTAAATGCTGTTGTGGAAAAGGTCAATGTTGTGGAAACTGGACAAACATCCAAGAAAGGCAACACTGGAAAGGGATCCAAGTTGGGACCTAAAGGCGGAATTGGGAAAAAGAAGGAAAAATTCCTTGGAAAATGCTACAACTGTGAAAAGATGGGTCAGAGGGTGGCCGACTGCAGGCTTCCAAAGAAACCAAAGAAAAAGAAAGGTAATGCAGCACATCTGATTACCGAACAAGTGGAACATCTTGACTTATGTGCTATGATCTCCGAAGTGAACCTAGTTGACTCAAATCCTAAAGAGTGGTGGATCGACACTAGAGCAACTAGGCATATATGTGCCAACAAAACTATGTTCTCCTCCTTGGAAGAAACGGATGCCGGCGATATGCTGTATATGGGAAATTCTACAACCTCAACTATCTTGGGCGAAGGCACCGTGATTTTGAAGATGACGTCTAGAAAGGAAGTGACTCTTAAACGAGTGTTATATGTGCCCGATATCCGCAAGAACTTTATTTCTGGTACCTTGTTGATGAAGCACGGCTTTAGATCAGTTTTCGAGTCCGATAAAGTTATTTTGTCGAAAAATGGTGTGTTTATAGGCAAGGGATATGAATGTGATGGGCTAGTTAAGCTCAATGTAATGACTATAAAAAATAATGAAATGAAGAATTCTTCTGCTTACTTGCGTGAGTCTCCTAATTTATGTAGACTAATTGCATTAGATCACATACCAAAGTTTAAAATTGATTTAAACCACAAGTGTGAAACTTGTGTAGAGGCAAAATTAACTCGATCTCCATTCCGACAAGTGGAAAGAAACACCAAACCTTTAGAATTAATACATAGCGACCTATGTGATTTGAAGTTTGTTCAAACTAGAGGTGGAAATAAATATTTTATTACTTTCGTGAATGATTGTACTAAATATTGCTATGTGTACTTGCTTAAAAGCAAAGATGAAGCCATAGAGAAATTCGTTCTCTATAAAACGGAAGATGAGAATCAATTGAATGCTAAGATAAAAATCTTGAGGAGTGACCGCGGAGGTGAATATGTGGAACCATTTGGCCAATTTTGCTCGCAACATGGGATTATTCATGAAGTCACTGCCCCATATGCACCACAGTCAAATGGCGTGGCGGAACGTAAGAATCGCGCACTCTGAAAGAGATGATGAATGCGATATTACTAAATTCAGGTCTGCCGCAAAATATGTGGGAAGAAGCCATTTTAACGGCGAATTATCTCTTAAACAAGATATGCCGTAAGAACGGGGACAAAACTCCTTATTAATTGTGGAAAGGAGTCAAGCCTTCCTACCATTACATGAAAGTGTGGGGGTGTCTAGCAAAGGTGCTCATACCTACTCCTAAGAAAGTTAAAATAGGCCAAAAAACGGTTGACTGCATTTTCATTGGATATGCACACAACAGCAATGCTTACCGATTTCTTGTGCATGAATCCAAAGTGCCTGAGATTCACAAGAATACGATTATGGAATCATGGAATGCGTCATTCTTTGAGAATATCTTTCCTTGTAAGACTGCAAGTGAGCCTCTTATCTCATCCGAACAGACTTCTAAACTAATGGATGAAGATAATGAAGATCAAATATTGGATAATGAGGACGAACCTAGAAGGAGCAAGCGACAAAGGACGGAGAAATCTTATGGACCAGATTTCATCACCTACTTGCTCGAAAAAGCACCTCAGACTTACAAAGAAGCTGTAAGCTCGACGGATGGACCTCTATGGAAGGAGGCTATCAAAGAAGAGATTGATTCTATATTACAGAATCATACTTGGGAACTAGTGGAATTACCTTCTAAGTGTAAACCATTAGGAAATAAGTGGATTTTCAAGAAGAAATTGAAAGATGGAGCAGTTGATAAATATAAGGCTAGGCTCGTAGAAAAGGGATATAACCAACGTGAAGGCCTAGAATATTTTACACTTACTCTCCTGTGACAAGAATAACTTCCATCAGGATGATACTTGCCATCGCAGCATTACGAGTCTTAGAATTTTATCAAATGGATGTTAAGACTGCATTTCTTAATGGGGACTTAGAAGAGGAAATCTATATGGAACAACCCGAGGGGTTCTCTGCTCCTGGACAAGAAAGGAAAGTCTGCAAGCTGGTAAAATCTTTGTATGGATTGAAGCAGGCACCAAAACAGTGGCATGAAAAATTTGATCATGTCATGATAAGCGGTGGCTTCAAAATTAATGAATCCGACAAATGTGTATATGTGAAAGACACAGAAGATGACTATGTCATTTTGTGTCTATATGTAGATGACTTGCTCATTACCGACAGTAATGAAAGAATAATCAAATCGACCAAAGACATGCTGAGGTAGAGATTTGATATGAAGGATATGGGACTCGCAGATGTAATTTTAGGTATGAAAATCACACGAATGTCGGAAGGTCTCATGCTGAGTCAAGCCCACTATGTGGACAAAATCCTTGAAAGATTTAATAGGATGACTCTGGTACAGCCAAAACCCCGGTGGATATGACGTTGAGACTATCCAAGAATAAGGGTGAAAGAGTATCTCAACTTGAGTACTCACGCATAATAGGAAGTCTGATGTACTTGATGAGTTGTACAAGACCAGATATAGCCTACTCAGTTAGTAGACTAAGTAGATACACGATCAATCCCGGAAAGAATCACTGGAAGGCGATCATAAGGGTACTAAGATACTTAAGGGGTACTCGTGAGTATGGGCTGCACTATACTAAATATCCAGCAGTACTTGAAGGATATAGTGATGCAAATTGGATATCTGATATAAAAGACTCCAAGTCAACAAGTGGATATGTATTCACACTAGCCGGTGCAGCAGTGGCATGGAAATCTTCAAAACAGACACTTATATCTCGGTCAACGATGGAATCCGAATTTATAGCCTTAGATAAATGTGTAGAAGAGGGAGAATGGCTACACCATTTTCTAGAAGATATTCCAAGATGGGCAAAGCCTGTGACCGCAATATGTATTCATTGCGATAGTCAATCTGCGATTGGCAGGGCACAGAGCGTAATGTACAATGGCAAATCTCGTAACATAAGGAGGAGACATAATACCATTAGACAATTGATATCAACAGAAGTTATCACTATTGATTATGTGTCATCAAAGGATAACATTGCGGATCCGCTAACCAAAGGGTTATCAAGAGACCTTGTTGATAAATCATCAAGAGGAATGGGTCTATTGCCTTGAGCTAATGGTTTTATGGAGGATACCCTGTAACACCCCAAACTAGGCGGATATTACAGTGCCGTAGATCCCCAACTGGGACCCACCAGGCAAATGAAAATGAATGAATTACACAAGATAAATGTAGTACCGAACTACATTACAACAATAATTACTCCGATGAGGAGTTTAGTTACAACACACCAGACAATATCAATACTAGTGTATTTTATATGAAGATAAAATACACAACACCGAATGAAACGGAGTATTCAAATGAAAGTCTCAGCGGAAAATAAAGGACAATAACATGAATAATCAAAGATCGGGGCCCCCTACTAGTATCACTAGGACTCTTCGACATCAACATGCTATTCCCGTGCGTTTGCCTTGCCATGACACGAAAAACAAAATCCCCAAACGGGGTCGATTACAAAGAACAACAATCCTCAAGAGTTGAAAATACACAATCATGATTATATCCGAAGTTATGAAATATCCTCCGAAACATACGCAATCAAACATGCTATATGAATCAACTAACAAGACGGCTCAAAGGAAATGGCACCACACTACGCCCGGATGGAAATGTGTCCGTGCACAAGCCACCAACGAGTATCGATCGAATACACGCGTGGTCTTGTACCTAATCGATCTCACGAGACAATATGAATCGTGTGCACACCCAATGTGAGGCCACCAACCAACACACGACTATAATGTGCCCGACATGAAAATCCAACACATACCAACTGCACGCCAAGATGACCGAATGCCACGATATAACAAAAGTGACATCGAAAATGAATAATGACTCACCGAGAGGGAATGGTAATGAAATAAATGACAATCAATGAAAAGATTGGAACCGCTGCTCTTATGACTGAAATGATTAATTGATAACAACAAGTTTTTATACGGTTAATATAATGATGAATGAGTTATGATTATGAATGAACAACAACAACAGGCATGAATATCCTTTTAACCGAGTAAGAATTAACTTACAAAATACCGATGAAGAAAGTCCTTCCACGAACAAATGTCCTAAATGAAGTGTCGGTCGCACGAACAACCTTAATTCAATACAATTACCGACAATCCGATCAATATACGAATTAAACACGAATATAACGAACTCAAAACGTCGATACGATTAAACCAAGTCCATTGAGGCATTAAATCAAACACGTTGCGTCCGAACTCCGATTGTTTACAATCAAACCTCAATATACCAATATCAAATCCCTCAAGAAAGGTATCAAACCCACAAAACATCTTCAATACGATTAATAATCCAAAACGAATATCCAAAAACGTGATTATAACGACAATTAATCGAAAACCCCCAATTTCAACTCGATATTCAAAGTGTTCTTGAATAATCCTTCAATAATCCAATGAATCTTTATACAAACTCATAATCATATACATATCCCTTCATATAACATGATTATAATGTCCAAAACATCTTATCTCAACACAAAATCGAAATCCAAGGTGTTGAAGAATATTACCTTTGAAGATCCAAACACTTCGATCCGATGAAAACGTGTTAAATCGACTATCCAAGCTTCCCAACGAAATAAGATGATGAAATCCGAATACACAAGTGATTGAGGATGGAAAAATACCTCTCTCAAGTCTCTCTTTCGGAACAAAAAGAAGAAGAGGATGAAAATGAGTAAAAATGTCCCTACGAGTACTTAAATATCGCCGGTTACGGCCAGAACTCGCCCTCTTACGGCCGTAACTTTACAAGTCAACGGCCTTACGGCCGTAATCGCCAACTCAGACGGCCGTAACTCGGCTTCGTCCGAAAGCTCGCCGACAGACTTACGGCCAGAATCGCCTTTAGTTACGGCGTAACTCGCCTTCGCAAAAACACCCGCCGACACTTTACGGCCGATCGCACACCTTACGGCCGTAACTCGGATGATACGGCCATATCCGGTCAACCTTACGGCGTAACCCGCCTACGCCAAAATAGCCGACATCCTTCTCGGCACAGACGGCCGTATCCGGCCAAGCCTTACGGCCGTACTGCCGACTTACGGCCGTATGCCGCAACCCTTACGGCCGTAAGTCACCCTTGGTCGGCAACACCCGAAATTTACGAACGCCACTTACGGCCGTATCCGCCTTCCTTACGGCCGTAACTCACCTTCGCCAAAACGCTCGGGCACTGGCCGACCACTTACGGCCAGAATCGGCCAGCTACTGCCCGTACTGGACTTACGGCCGTATCCCAGAACCTTACGGCCGTAACTCAATGTTGGCCAAGGTGAATAAATCCGATGATTCCGATTCCTCGATACGACTGATGAATGATCCGACAAATCATACGAATGTGGAAATGAACAAGTCTAACACATGCCAAAGAATGACACTCCAGCACAAGACTACCAATCACGATGATAATGATAATACTCCCATTCCGACACTCAGACGGAGATGAAATGACGATCGGTAACTAATACACGGTTACAACATGCCAACATTGAACGCAATTGAGTGATTCAAGAATGATGAGTGATTATTAATGAGTGAGAATTACTGAGTGACAAATACAGACTGATAATTACCGAATGAAAATGACTGAGTTACAACCGGGTATTACATACTCCCCCCCTTAAAAGAGTTTCGTCCCCGAAACTAAGGGTCAAATAATTCGGGATAACTCTCCCGCATATTCTCCTCGGTTTCCCAAGTAGCCTCTTCGACTCCGTGTCTAGACCACTGGATCTAACCAAAGGAATCATCTTGTTCCTCAACTGTTTGATTTGCCACTCCAACACTCGTACAGGACGCTCCTCGTATGGATGATCATCCGCGATCTCGATTTCGTCAAACTGAAGTATGTGAGAGACGTGAAACACATTATGAATTCGGCCCAACAACATAGGTAAAGCCAATCGATAAGCTAACTCGCTTACTCGATTCAAAATCTCACACGGTCCAATGAATCTCGAACTCAACTTCCCCCGTTTTCCGAAACGGAAAATACCTCGACTCGGGAATACCTTGACCAAAACGGGATCACCCGTATCGAACTCTAGTGGTCGATGACGATTACCTGTATATGATTTCGCCGACTCGAGCGGTCAGCACGCCTCTCGATCAAAGCTACCTTCTCCCGGGCGGCTATAAGTATATCGGGCTCGGTGTCGATTGACTCTGATGGGTCGTCCCAACACAAGGGAGATCGACAACCGTAACAGTAATTGGGCTTCCTGATCCTCTACTAATCGAGGACGCATGCCCTCAACATGTCCTCCACTGTCTGAAAAGTCCTCTCTGATTGTCCGTCGGACTGAGGATGAAAAACGGTAATGATGTTAAGCTGAGTTCTCAAAGCACGATGAACTGGTTCCCTAAACGAGACACGAATCGCCCGACACGATCAGAACAAAACTCTTAGGAGTACCGTGCAATATCACTAACTCTCTGCTGAGCAGTTGGGCAAGTCTCTCGGGACCCCACGTATCCTTGATCTTAAGGGAATGAGCTGATTTAGATAGCGATCCACGATCACCCAGATCGTATTCATGCCACGACGACTCGTCGGCAACTTGTGAAGAAATCCATAGAAATGTCTTCCCACTTCCATCCTGGAATAGGAAGCGATATCAGCATACTCACCGGTCGCTGATTTTCAATCTTGACTTGCTAATAGGCTAAACATCTCGAAACAAATTCCGCGACTCCTCGCTTCATATTATTCCACCAGAAATGTTGTTTCAAATCCTGGTACACCCTGCTAGACCCCGAATGAACCGGATAAGGGGTAGCATGAGCTTCTCTCTAGATCGAGCTCTTCAACTCATCATTCGCCGGTACGCACAACCGATTCTCAAAACTCAAGAGTCCATCCTCGTGGACCACAATTCCAGGGGCTTTCCCCTGTACCACATCCTCGCGGATGAGCAACAAAATGAATCTGAACCCTGATTCTCCCTGATTTCCTCCTCAAGTGATGATGAAATCACTAACATACAAATCAGTCCCTGAACTTGCTGAAGCCGGACCTCGATCTCGGGTCTAAGGAATTCCTGCTGAAGCTCCTTCTGAACTCTTAAATGAGCAAGCATCTGCTCCTGAACGGACTTACGACTCAAGGCGTCGGCGACAACGTTCGCCTTGCCCGGGTGGTAAAGGATCTCGAGATCAAAATCTTTGATTAGTTCCAACCACCGCCCCTGTCGCATATTTAACTCCTTGTGAGTAAATATATACTTCATCTCCGTGATTGGTGAATGATCGACAGTGACGCCATAAAGGTAATGACGCCAAAATTCCAACGCGAAAACCACGGTTGTTAGCTCCGGTCGTGGGTTGGATAATTAATCATCTAATCCGGGGGAACTTCGGATTTACTTAACATCTTTCGGAGGTTGCCAATCTCGGATAGCCTCCGTCTTCTGAGGGTCGACACGAACTCTGTCAGATGAAATTACATGCCCGAGAAAAGTCACTTCGGACATCCAGAACTCACATTAAGAAAACTTCCATAAAATTGCTCGCGTCTCAACACGTCGAGAACCTGAAGAAGATGAACCTCGTGTTCCTCTCGGCTAAGAGAATAAATCAAAATGTCGTCGATGAAGACAACAACAACTGATCTAAAAAGTCGATGGAAACCCGATTCATTAACTCCATGAATACTGCAGGTGCAATAGTTAGCCCGAACGGCATAACTACGAACTCATAATGACCATAGCGTGTATGAAACGCTGTCCTCGCGATATCCGATTCTCGAATCCGCAACTGGTGATATCCAGATCTTAAGTCGATCCTGGAAAAAAAAAATACTGAGGCTCCCTGAAGTTGATCTAAAATATCATCAATACGGGGTAAGGGATACTACTCTTGATCATTACCCTGATCAACTACTGGTAATTAATACACACACGAGACGAGCCATCCTTCTCCTTGACAGATCACACTGGTGCTCCTCACGGGGACGCAATCGGTCGGAGATAACCTTTCTCGAACTACTCCTCAAGTTGAATCTTCAACTCTTGCATTCTGGTCGGGGCCATCCGATACGGTGCCTTCGATAAAGGGAACGTACCGGTTCCAACTCACTCCTGAATTCCACTACTCTATGTGAAGGCAACCAGATAACTCGTCTGTAAATACATCGTCAATCGATGACAATGATACCACGAATGATTGAACATTTTGATTGTCCTAGAATGGTCAATCGATAAAAAGAGATACCAATAATGATTGAACAACTCGATTGCCTTAGAAAGGCCAATCGATGAAGATGACACAATGAATGTTTGAATAACTCGATTGCCCTTAAAGGTCGATCGATGAAAATGATGCAATGAATGATTGAATAACTCGATTGCCCTAGAAAGGCCAATCGATGGAAATGATACAATGAATGATTGAATAACTCGATTGCCCTAGAAAGGCCAATCGATGAAAATGATACAATGAATGATTGAATAGTTCGATCGCGGAATCTCTCTGCCTCTGCCATAATAAAAAAATTCTACTGGAACAACGGGGATCACTTCCCTGAAGCACACAATCGACAACCAACGATGGAAAGATAGTGACCAAACGCTAACAATCACTGAGGATAGTATCAAGACGGTTGAACCAACAAATACTGAAAATTACATCGTCCTAAGATAAGTTCACCACGATTAGACCCATCAACCAATCGCGGTCATTAAGCTTAATTTGGTAAAATTTCGAAAATTCTTCCATCGTCAGGTAGACCGATGGTATGAAGTCCACAAGCAATAGGACTATTCCGAAATAAGTCTATTCAAGCATGATTCGAAAATGAATGAATGCGGTGTACCAGCATCAAAAGGTACACACAAGTTGAAATAAAATTACGAGTATACCTGAAATCATTCGGACCACCGATCGTCGATCCTCCTCATCATATGAATCTGGGACTTTCCGGCCCCCGAACCGGACGCTCCCGTATGATAAGTACGAGCTCCAACTCTATTTGCTTCCATTGTCTTAAATGACGTTGACAAAGCAGTCTGATTCTGAAACGCTGATTGCTTCGGGGCCTGAGATGCCGCCGAGCCGACTTGGAGTCCTTTCGGCAAAAACGGGCCTTATGTCCAAAATTCCCACAATTATAGCACGTGATAGACGGTTTGTGCACTCAGTCTTGAAATGACCCGGCGTTCCACAATTGAAACAGGTGATGGCCGAACTGGCCGCTCGGGAATGAGGTCCCGCACGAATATGCGCCGTAGAAGGTCGCTCAGAAACGATAGGGCTCACACGAGGCTTCTTGAAGGTGGACTGACCGCCTTCGGATTGATTACGCCGTTGATTTATTGTTGACAAATGAAGGTTGTTGTTCAAAGACTTTCCTTAGCGGTGGCTCATACGGAAGAGTTCTCTCGATTAATCCGGTCAGTGGCACAATGATGATTGAGCAACTGCACATGGGTCATCATGGCCTGCATAAAAGTGAGTGGATCAACCCGAACATCTTCTGATCGAGCCGAGTCCTGGGCACGATTTCCCGACAGCGAGTGATTATTCCTCGGGTTTCGGCCCGCACCGCGGCCTCTTCCCGTGCATCCCCTGACAGCTCTCTCCATACTGAAGTAGGAAGGTCGCATAATGATTATATTACCCGCATGATTATCACGTTATGATTACGTCACGAGATGATGAAAATGAGTATACATGCTCTAACTTAGTGATTATATGAATGATTGACTGAAGTGACATGAATATCTGATGAAATTCTTGAAATGATTATTTTGAATAACTTAACAAGATTTATAATATGATCATCTAGATCGGCAACTGAGTAATGAAATAAATTAAGTGATTAATGAATTAACATGGTCGTCCTAATCACAATGAATGATGATGTTTGAGGATTGTTAATTGATGAATGATGAATGAATGACTATTGCCAGAAATTATACCATGGCGTTAGAAATCTTACAGTTCTTTCGGTCTGATTGGCTCGGCATTTGCACAGGTCACACGTGACGCGAAAGTCCAATGATACTAGCCCGATGACGACGATTTCAAATGAGACATGACTCGGAAGGTAGTATTCAAAACCACGCTCCGATACCAACTCTGTAACACCCCAAACTAGGCGGATATTACAGTGTCGTAGATCCCCAACTGGGACCCACCAGGCAAATGAAAATGAATGAATTACACAAGATAAATGTAGTACCGAACTACATTACAACAATAATTACTCCGATGAGGAGTTTAGTTACAACACACCAGGACAATACCGAATACTAGTGTATTTTATATGAAGATAAAATACACAACACTGAATGAAACGGATTATTCAAATGAAAGTCTGAAGCGGAAAATAAAGGACAATAACATGAATAACTGAAATATCGGGGCCACCTACTAGTATCACTAGGACTCATCGACAACAACATGCTATTCCGTGCGTTTGCCTTGCCATGACACGAAAAACAAAATCCCCAAACGGGTCGATTACAAAGAACAACAATCCTCAAGAGATGAAAAAACACCATCAAGATTAAATAACAAGTTATGAAATATCCTGTCGAAACAAACGCAATCAAACATGATATAATAATCAACTAAAAGAACGTCTCAAAGGAAATGGCACCAAACTACGCCATGGATGTATATGTGTACGTGCACAAGCCACCAACGTGTTTCTATCGTTTAGACGCGTGGTCTTGTACCTGTCGATCTCACGAGACAATATGAATCGTGTGCACACCCAATGTGAGGCCACCAACCAACACACGACTATAATGTGCCCGACATGAAAATCCAACACATACCAACTGCACGCCAAGATGACCGGAATGCCACGATATAACAAAAGTGACATCGAAAATGAATAATGACTCACCGAGAGGGAATGGTAATGAAATAAATGACACTCAATGAAAAGATTGGAACCGCTGCTCCTTATGATGAAATGATTAATTGATAACAACAAGTTTTTATACGGTTAATATAATGATGAATGAGTTATGATTATGAATGAACAACAACAACAGCATGAATATCATTTTAACCGAGTAAGAATTAACTTACAAAATACCGATGAAGAAAGTCCTTCCACGAACAAATGTCCTAAATGAAGTGTCGGTCGCACGAACAACCTTAATTCAATACAATTACCGACAATCCGATCAATATACGAATTAAACACGAATATAACGAACTCAAAACGTCGATACGATTAAACCAAGTCCATTGAGGCATTAAATCAAACACGTTGCGTCCGAACTCCGATTGTTTACAATCAAACCTCAATATACCAATATCAAATCCCTCAAGAAAGGTTTCAAACCCACAAAACATCTTCAATACGATTAATAATCCAAAACGAATATCCAAAAACGTGATTATAACGACAATTAATCGAAAACCCCCAATTTCAACTCGATATTCAAAGTGTTCTTGAATAATCCTTCAATAATCCAATGAATCTTTATACAAACTCATAATCATATACATATCCCTTCATATAACATGATTATAATGTCCAAAACATCTTATCTCAACACAAAATCGAAATCCAAGGTGTTGAAGAATATTACCTTTGAAGATCCAAACACTTCGATCCGATGAAAACGTGTTAAATCGACTATCCAAGATTCCCAACGAAATAAGATGATGAAATCCGAATACACAAGTGATTGAGGATGGAAAAATACCTCTCTCAAGTCTCTCTTTCGGAACAAAAAGAAGAAGAGGATGAAAATGAGTAAAAATGTCCCGGCCGAGTACTTAAATACTGCCGGAAGTTACGGCCGTAACTCGGCCCTCTTACGGCCGTAACTTTACAAGTCAACGGCCTTACGGCCGTAACCGGCCAACTCGTACGGCCGTAACTCGGCTTCGTCCGAAAGCCTGCCGACAGACTTACGGCCGTAACCGTTCCTTAGTTACGGGCGTAACTCGCCTTCGTCAAAAACACCCGCCGACAGCCTTACGGCCGTACCGCACACCTTACGGCCGTAACTCGGATGATACGGCCGTATCCGGTCAACCTTACGGGCGTAACCCGCCTTCGTCAAAAATGGCCGGACATCCTTCCTGCAGCGTACGGCCGTATCCGGCCAAGCCTTACGGCCGTACCTGACTCGACTTACGGCCGTATGCCGCAACCCTTACGGCCGTAAGTCACCCTTGGTCGGCAACACCCGAAATTTACGAACGCCACTTACGGCCGTATCCGGCCTTCCTTACGGCCGTAACTCACCTTCGGCCAAAACGCCTGGGCAGCCTGCTGGACCACTTACGGCCGTAACCGGCCAGCCTTACGGCCGTACCCGCTGGACTTACGGCCGTATCCCAGAACCTTACGGCCGTAACTCAATGTTGGCCAAGGTGAATAAATCCGATGATTCCGATTCCTCGATACGACTGATGAATGATCCGACAAATCATACGAATGTGGAAATGAACAAGTCTAACACATGCCAAAGAATGACACTCCAGCACAAGACTACCAATCACGATGATAATGATAATACTCCCATTCCGACACTCAGACGGAGATGAAATGACGATCGGTAACTAATACACGGTTACAACATGCCAACATTGAACGCAATTGAGTGATTCAAGAATGATGAGTGATTATTAATGAGTGAGAATTACTGAGTGACAAATACAGACTGATAATTACCGAATGAAAATGACTGAGTTACAACCGGGTATTACATACCCAACCTAAGCTGACTGGAGATCCCAAGATCTAGGTTCAATGGGACAACCAATCCATAAAACTGGGCACGATCAATGTAGGGGTGAAAACAGTGATACCCGTAGGGAGAGATTAAGCTTATGCTTTTAATGATTCTTAAGTCGACAACGTATAGTCGGGTGGAGTAAAATACGGGTTTACTCAAAACACTTAAAGAGAATCACCTATGTTAGAGAGAAGAGGGGCCGCTTCAAAGGAGAATTGCAAAGGCACAATTCTTTAGAAACTCTTGCAGAACCAGGACGGTGTCCACAGCCAAAACGGGCACAATAATGAGAACAGAACAAATCAGGAACGGCACTTGCGAAGGATATACGATCACTTACACAAGCGGTCGGACAGTTCAAAGGCATCTAGTCACACTGTCTAGCCAGTAAGGATAATATATCTTTTCGAGGGAAGGTTAAAGGAGCATACTCTACCTATCTTATGCAATGCCTAACCGTGGTAACTATCACCAAGTCAACTCCGTGTCTGACGTGTGCTGTTGGACCATCAATCTCATTCATGTGGGGGATTGTTGGAAATATTAAATATAATGGAGGAAATGGGTTGTTTTGAGCAGCCCACTCGAGAGGAAATTTTGAGTGGGCTCGACTACGAGTTAAAGTCGGGACTTAGTTGGAATACGTAGTACTCCGTACGAGGTTTCCAAAACATGTAAGAACACTCAAAATGATTGAGTTATGAATGAGTTATAATGTTCCAAAGTGAACCATTTAGAAATGGGTTTGGGATGCTATCCCACATTGGAAAAAGAAGGGAACAATTGTGAGTATATAAGGAGATGTGGACAAAGTCATGTTCAAAAGTGAGACATGTGTGGATGTGTGACTAGGCGCCCCTCGCGCACATACACACGCGCGCGCGCGCCGCCACTGTTCGGCCGGCTCGACTCGGATCGGATCGGGCCGGGTCGGGTCGGTCTCGGTCGAAGGGCGATTTGGGTGAAATGTCTCAGCGTCACGAAGTTATCTTTTTACTGCAATTTTATTCGGTAAAATTTTATTTTACTGAAAATACCTCAATTAATAAATTCCGAATTTTCGGATCCGGATAAAATCGAAATTAAACAGATCTGGATAAGTATCCTGATCGGTTTAGAGTCCCTCCAGATACCAATTCTGGTCGGTATAGAGTTCCTCCAGCACACAACCTCCTCCAGCCTTCACCTATAAATACCCGGCTTGAGGGGCTCGTTTTTTAAACACTTCGTTTTTACACATCCTACTCCAGACAGATTTCCTTTTCCTTCTTCGTTTTTTCTTTCGGATAATTTCAGTCGGTGATAGTAGACAGATTTGTTCTAGTTCGTTGAGGGTGCAGCGCATCATCGATTCACTGCATCGAGCTGTTGTTTTATCCTGGGAGACAGACGTCATACACCGTGGTGAGGGCGAATTTGCTTTAAGGAGACAGATACTCTGGACTCAACAGCAACCCTTCCGCTCGTTTACGCGAACAGAAATTTTTCCTTTATTGCTAACCGATTTTCTGCAGGATTTAGATAAAATATATATTTGATATATATATTTATATTCTGTTATTTTCAAGCAAATTTTTTAAAAAATTAGTCAACATTTCTTATCAATTATATTAATAAAAACTTTTAAGATATCCACATATAAATATGTGGTGTATATTAAAAAAATAAAAAAATATTGATGGCGAGTATACATTGAACATTAAAAAGTAAAAATTGATTGTTTGATTTGATTTGAAATATTTATTAAAATATTATACTTCTAAATGAACACTTCTCGAATTAAATGCTGCACCTCGTGGTGACGAAAAGAGTAGAAAAATATAAATTGAATCACTTCAAGGTCATTCATCAACAAAGAAACAGTGGCCTACTACTGTTGTTAAACACTAGTTGGCATTGAAGAGCAAATTTCTCTTTTTTTTTTTTTTTTTTCTTTTTTAATAGGTATCTGCAGGTAAAATTTGGTCTACACAAGAACTCTATTCCACTGCTTCGAAATTTATCCAGGCTATCAATATCTCAGCTTCTGAAATGAAAATTCATAATAAAGCCTGATGTCTATAGGCACATTATTGCATTTTTGATTTTCAGTATTCCAAAAAAAAAAAAAAAAAGTGTCAGACATATCCATCCATGTTGTCCCCTTCCTTTTGCCTGTTAAATTCCGTTTTTTTTTTTTTTTTTTTCCTATACTTGTATAACAACATCAAGTGTGCGTGAATGAATATCAATTATATATAAAACTTATCCCCTTAATTTAATGTGTAAGAGGATAAAAAAAATGTTAAAAAAGAAATTCAATGTTACAATTAATTATGGACGTAGGAAGTACAATTTGAAAAATTAATGAGTAAGAATTTCTTTTCTCTCCTCAACGATTACAGTTACTTGATTCATATATGAAACAAAAAAAGAATCCTATTTTAGTAAAACAAGACTGGAAAATCGTTTTTCACAGCTTCGATTTTTAATTTTAAATTCAGCTTTGGATAGTGCAAAACCATCGCCGACGAACCGTTGCCATATATAAAGTTTATCCCCCTTAATTTAATATGCAATGGGGTAAAAAAATGTTAAAAAAGAAATTAAATAAACCAGAAGCCAAGAATCGGGAACTGAGCAACAACGCGTGGATCAAAGCGGTGGAGTGGAATCTGAAAGGAAAAGAAATTCACAATAGTGGTTCACTTTTCTTTTGTTTCGGTAATAAAAGAAAAATTTCACTTTAAACAAAAGAAAAATTTCACTTTTCCTCTCTCTCTCTCTCTCTCTCTCTCTCTCTCTCTCTCTCTCTCTCTCTCTCTCTCTCTCTCTCTCTCTCTCTCTCTCTCTCTCTCTCTCTCTCTCTCTCTCTCTCTCTCTTTTCAATATTCTGGGTTTAAAATTTTCCACTTTTTTATATCCGTTGGACGAAAAGCTGCGAGCTTGAGGCAATGTGGGAGCAGGAAAGACGACTTCGTTTCAAACATGAAAATCCCATACGGCGACGTTTCATAATTTACATACAGCTAATACCAACATCTATCCATTATATATAAAGCTTATCCCCCTTAATTTAATGTGCAAGGGGGTTGTGCACAAAATGTGTACTGTACAACTAATGCATTGCACACCAAAAATAATTTCGTTTTTTATAAACTCACGAAATCATATTAAACTCCAAGGAAAACAAACAATCGTGTTAAAAACGAAATCATATCGTAGTTTCAAGATTGCATAAAATTATAGAATGTTAAAACAAAAGCTGTTAGTATTTAAAGATTACATGTGAAGAGACTCTTTTAAATATAACGTCTTAGAAAAAGTCTTTTTACATGTACTCTTTTAATGTGAATAAACTATTTTAAGTACTGGAAACCTAATTAGTACCGACCATTACACTATGAATATTTAGATGCAATGGGTGCAATGTACGGGTTGATAAAACATTACACTATGAACATTTAAAATAAATACAATACATTACATATAACTAATTACATAGACTAAAAGAATTCTACACGGAAAAAGAGTTACGGATGAGTCTTTATTCATATTAAAAGACTACATGTGAAAAGACTATTTTAATTGTAACTTTAAATGTAAATAAACTAATTTAAATACAAAAGTTATGATAACATCACAATTAAATCCTCTAAAATAAATACAATACAAATTCTCTAATAGGCATCTAACTACCGTCATATACTCATTCAAGCGTCTGCAACCAATACACCAAGAAAGTCCGACCGTTGTGCCAATACACCAAGCTGGTAAAGGTCCAGCCCAAGTCCGAGCTTACTGTCGCTAGCTCACCATGCCATCAGGTGGACGAGCTAGGAAGAACGCCTTGTTAGACCTTGTAAAGATTGTTAATTAGATAAAACTCCTAGAAAATATAGTTATCATAAGTGAATCTAGGATGTTAAGGGAGTGAGGGTCGTACCTACATCCCTAAAAATCAGAGATCCCACCAATCAGAAGCAGGTTCTTGGGGAGCAAGTTTCCCTCTTCTATGAAAGGAGGGAGTAGTAGGTTTATTCCTTTTCAACACCCTTTCATATTTTGCTCAGCATATTTCTAACTCATACTTTATATTACTAACTTGAGCGTCACAGCTTCTACGCTAGGAACCCCTGTGGGTGCTTTTTCATATGCGGAGCGGTCGTTCAGTCAGCAGTACACTTCGGTTATTGGTGGCCGATCATTTTGAGCTCATCAAGTGGCACCGTTTGTGGGAGAGAGACAACAAGACATTTATTGAGCTAAGTTGTGATGATTTTCTACAGTTTTTACTGAAAAAGGAAGAAGATGAACACAGACAGTAAAAACAACGTGAAGGACGTGATTCCGGGAAACTTGAACATGGAAATGGATAAGGCTGCGATGGGCGTTGCGTTTGTGAAAAAAACACTATATCAGCCGGTGTTTACAATGACGAAACATATGTTGGAAGAAATGATATCCTTGGGAATCACTGCTTATAGCCGTGGGAACCAGAAGCCGATGCCTGAGGACCTGGGGTCAAAGGGAGAGCAATCAGATCAGCAGCATGCCAAGCGAGGACATAATTATCGGTGATTAGGGAGTGCATGTGCGTATCAGAATCATGGATTGACCTTTGAACCTATTACTGTTAATATGCACGACGAGAATATAATCCTCGAAGATGACTTGTTACAACAACATGGAGCAGTTATGGATTATATAAGGAAGACTTTTTCTATGATTGCTGGTGACGGCATGAAGCATTTATTCAAAGGACAGAGAGCGGGTGCCTCTAGGAAAATTACCAGGGCTATAAAGGTGATGAAACTATTGAAACAGGGTTGTATTTATTATTGGTGATGCGCAATGAAAGTTGAAGATGGTGGAGTTCAACTATAGTCTATCCCATTCGTGAATGAGTATCAGAATGTCATTCCAAAGGATCTGCCAATGTTGCCCCCGTAGCGAGAGGTTTAGTTGCCGATTGAGCTAGCGCTAACGCTTAGTTCCCGAGTTTTAGTAAAGGAAAGAAAGGAAAGGGAAAGAATGTTAGGAGAGAAAAGAAGAGAAAGGAAAGTGAAAGGAAATTGTATTTTGTGTTCCCGAGTTTGAAGGAATTGAAAGGAAAATTAATCATTTTGTTCTTTTCTCTCCAAATCCTTCCAAATTGGAAGGAAAGTTAGGAGGGAAAGTTTTCCTTCCATTTCTTTCCGTTTCTTTTCATTAAAAAACTCAGGAACACCAAATATTTTTTCTTTCTTCTTATTTCCATCCATTTCCATTCTTTTCTCTCGTTAAGTTAAACTCGGGAACTAAGCATAAATGCAGTGCCAGTTTCAAGGGCACCTACCATATGGCTCCACCAGAAATACAGGAACTGAAGAAATAGTTGTACGAACGATTAGACAAGGGTTATATCCCATCGAGTGATTCACCATGGGGCACATCAATATTTTTGTGCAGAAGAAGGATGGATCACTTCGGTTGTGTATCGACTAACACAAACTGAACAAGTTAAATATCAATAACAAATATCAGTTGTTGTGGATTGATGGTTTGTTCAACCAGTTGCAAATGACTACGGTATTTTATAAATTACAGACTTGGGATTCCAATATTCCAAAGACCACATTCAGAATGAGATACGGGCATTATGAGTTTATGGTTATGATTTTCGGGCTAACCAATACACCCGCTGTGTTTATGCAACTGATGAACAAGGTTTTTATCAAGTATCTAGATAAGTTTTTGGTCATATTCATTTATGACATCATGATCTATTCGATAGACCAGGTGGGACATGCTGAGCACTTGTGCATCAGTCTGGATACTCTGACAGCCGAGAAGTTTTACGATAAATTTTTAAATGTGAATCCTGGCTGAAGGAAGTTATGTTCCTTGGCCACGACATCTCAGCTGAAGGTGTTTGAGTCGACCCATAGAATATTATGGTGGTATTACCATGGGAGCTGCCGAAGAATGTCAATGAGGTTAAGAGTTTCTTAGGTCTTGCCAATTATTATCACTGATTTCTCGAGTGTTCCCCAAAAATCGCGCGATCGCTCACTCAGTTGCTATGAAGAGCCAAAAGGTTGAGTGGAATGACGAGAGACAAAGGACATTTGATGAATTAAATAAGAGATTAACTACGACACCTGTCCTAGCCTTACCTCACGGAACCAGTGGCTTTGTTGTGTATATTGACGCTGCTAACCAGAGAATTAAGTGCTTGTTAATGCAGAATGATTGGATAATTTCATATTCATCTTGTGAGCTGAAACGTACGAGGCAAAGGACACTACTCATGATCTAGAGTTAGCTGTAATTATATTCACGCTGATAATATGGAAGCACTATTTGTATGGTTCTACATGCCGAAAATATAGTTACCACAACACCTTGAAGTATGTTTTCTCATAAAAAGAACTTAACAAGCCCCAACAGTGATGGTTGGAATTGATTAGAGATTAGGATCTCGAGGATTCTTAACCACTCAAGTAAAGTTAACATTACAGCCGATGCATTACGCCATAAGTTGGTTGTATTGTAGATACTTGAACTATTTACACCTCAACCAAAGTTTAAACGAAACTAATTGAACAAGGGATCGAGATATGGATTCAAAAAGATTATGGGATGTTACGTTTTCTTGAGATTGCTTCCCCAATAACCGATGATGTTAAGTCTAAGCAGTTTCAGGACCAAAAAATGGTCCAGATTCAGGAGGATAATGCTAGAGGGAAATCCCCTGGGTTCATAATCCATTACGACGAAATTTATGATTCCAGGGAAGACTTTGTGTGCCGAATAATGCCGATCTTAATAAAGCAATCTTAAATGAAGCACATTATACGACATAATCGGTTCATTTGGGTACGAGTAAAATGTATGAAGATCTGAAGAAGAACTTTTGCAGCTCAACATGACGAAGGAAGTTTTAGAATTCATCTCAAGGTGTTTAAATTGTCAAGAGGTTAAGATCAAGCACCAAAAACCTACGGAATATTGAAGACACTTTCTTTCTAGAATGTAAATGGAAGATATCACGATGGATTTTGTAGTATGGATGCCAAGGCCACATTCCAGAATGAATAGACTTGGCCATAATGGTCAATTTGTTTGATATTTTTGGGAAGCCATTCGTTGTGTGTTGGGTACTGAATTCAAATTCATGCGTCTGATCATACCTGTATTGATGGTCAGTCCTAGAGAACAATCGAGACTTTATAAGATATGTTAAGGGCTTGCACCCTAAGCTGGAAGAATGATTTGGAAGCTCACTTGTTGATTGAATTCACGTATAATAACAATTGGAATAACTCGATCAATATGTCATTGTTCGAAGTGCTTTATGGTGTATGGTGTGGATATCCATTATGCTCGGATGAATCAATCCGAACTAATTGGTGTTGAACTGGATTTATTGGTCCAGGCAAGAGAGAATGTCGCCCTAATTCAATAAATGATGTTGAATGTGCCGAGTCGACTTAAATCTTATGCCAATGTTCGATGATACGCTTTAGAGTTCTAGGTCGAAGATCACATATTATTTAAAGTATCTCCTACCTCAGGAGTTTTCAGAGTCGGTAACACAGGAAAGTTGAGCCAGAGTTACATCAGACCTTTCGAGATCTGGAAAGGGTTGGTGAAATAGTATATTATCTGGCATTTCCTCTGTCACCTAGCTGTGTACATAACATGTTTCACGTCTCCCAGCTTAGGAAGTATGTTCCTGATCACAGTCATATTATCGACTTTGGGGAAATCTAGGTAGCTGACGATTGCTCAAAAAGGTACAGAGAGATCTCTAAGAAGGTACTCAAGTAGGAATATATTTAAGGATTATCACTCGTAGAGTTGTGACGAGGTCTTTTGGAGGTAATCATTCAAGGATTATCGCTCAAAGAGTTCTGACAAGGTTTCTATGATGGTAATCAAGTAGAAGTTATTAGAGGATTATTGAATCGCAGAGGTCTGAGAAGGTTTCTCATAAGATAATTGTTGTTACTCTTGGAAGATGAGTTCTAAATTGTATTACATATGTCCTTGATACTTGACAAGAATGGCAATGTGAGATCGTTATGTGTGTTTATTAGATGAGTCTATTGTAGGACTGATCATAGATGGTTGGTAGCGAGTTTTAGTTTAAGGACCCTAAAGTGTTTTTTGAAAAGAAAATGAGTTTTTGGGTTGAGAACCCTAATTGGTTTTGAAATGACTTTTAAGTTTTTGTATTAGAGATACTAAGGGTTTTTGAATTTGTAAAATTCCTGAGATGTTTAAAATATTTTCCAAACTTATGTGACACATAGTTCAAATTATTAAAGGTTATTGAGCCGTTTAATTAAATTGAAGACCTCTTAGAATTTTTGGAAGATTATTTCTGATATTTGGATTCTCTATGTGTGTCCAGTAATGTTAGTTTTATTTATGGATGATGGAATGTGTATGTGATGATTGCTCTGCTCATTGGCCTTTGTTTGTTGATGTAAAATATACTTTGTAATTTACTTGCAATAACTATTACATGGCTAATACCTTCTAGGTCGAACATGTTTTATATATTCAAGTTATGTGACTAAAGGAGCAGCACATTTGCAGCAATATTATTGCTTGTAAGTCTTTGTATCTCTTTTAGTATTACTCGTCAAGTTTAACCGCTTTAGTACTCGAGTACTCTTTGTATATATTTTATTATTTTGAACCCTCATATGCTTATCATTGATTTATTTCTAACTTTTGGTAATCTTTTTTATCATGGAGTGGACTTATTTCATGTTCTGTTGACCTGGATGATCCTGTAGGTCACAGATATATATGGTAAAAGTCTAGAGGGGGGTGAATAGACTTTTAAAACTTTTCTGAAATAACTGGTTTATGAAACTCAGCCATGATACTCAGCAGCTAGGTACACTTGGCTGATTCTAAACTTAGCTGAAATCTCAGTTAGGAAACGTCAGTTGAAAAATATGCGGAAGACTTAGCTAACTAGATTTGTTAATGCAATAGTTAAGATGGATGCAGCAGTTAAGTATGATGTTTAAAAGCTGTAAACCACACAACACTTATAGTGGTTTCAGAGGTGGGGTAATAATCCTCTACTAGTCCACTTTTCTCCAATCCTCTTGGAGACAAATTTACTATAACTTTTAATGGTTACAATAAATTAGTTACAGCATCTTTCAACCAGTGAAAACCCCTAGCGCGATAACTCCCCTTTGGCTGCTTGTCACCTCCTGATTAAAAACCCGTGGATGCCTCACAACTCTCAAGTTGCTTATCACCTTCCAATCAAGAACCCGTGGATGTCGCACAATCCAATTTTCAAGAACTTATGTGAATCATTCAGATTGTCTCCTTTGCTTTATTCACGTCTGTATGTGATTTGCCATATTTGTTGACTTTTCAACGTTTGATGAAGTGGACATAGCTTATTAATACCTGTGGAATTTTGTCTAAGTATCAAGTGTTCCTTGATGTCCATACGGCTGACTTACTTGTCTTGAACATACTTTGCTGATAGTTTGACTTGGCAACTCCCAGCTGATATTTTATCTTGGCTATACTAAGATGATATTTCATCTTGGTCATACCCGACTGATATTTTGCTTTGTCCATACCAGGCTGATATTTTGACTTGGCAATACTCGGCTGATCCTTTGGCTGTCTGCTGAACTTAGCTGAGCGAACTTAGCTAAACGAACTTAGCTGAATGAACTTAGCTGATAAGAACTTAACTAAAAAACCTATCTGAGCTATACTTAGCCTAACTTTAAACAACATATAGAAGATAGTCATTTGGTTCTTGTTTACACTGCCAAATACTTAGAACATATATTTGAATTAAACTGGAATACAGGGATGACATCATCAAAATTTTAAGTATATTCCTAATAACTTCCTCCTATTTTGATGATGGAAAATCTTAATGTTTATTCAAATGAATGTTAGTCATCACACGCACAAAAAAAAAACTCTCTGTTTGAGACAACTAAGGATTATCATTTAAGTCTACTGTATATACGTTTTATCTTTTCATATGATTAAAGTCTTTACGACAATTTTGTCAAACAGAATCAAATAAATAAATTACAAGTAAATGTTAGAAAAAAAATTATTTCCTTCTAGATCTTCATCTGGTCTTGGTTGGAAGGAGTCCTTTTAAAGGTTCTGCCCCAATGGGTTTTTCCACTACAAATCAATCCATATTTCTTCTTTACTACATTGGAGGCAAACTCTTGGTCTTCATGATAAGTGTATTTATTTTTAATGCAGACTTCCCTTATCTCCTCTTGAAGTGCATGGTCATCCAGCTTTCCATTTGCATATATAGGAGCTTCTTGTAGTCTAAAGGAAGGAATCATTGGATATGCATATAATTCTCTTTCAGCATACTTCTTCAGGATTTCCCACAAGTTTGGCCGATTTTTCTCCATATAGTCCATGAAAATTTATTGTGGGGGCAGTTTGGGATCTTGAAGTATTTCCCACATGTAGTACTTCTCAATAAACTGCTTCTTGGTTGTACCACACATTGGTACAAATTCCTCAGGGATGAATTCTTCCACATAAGAAAGCTCTTTCCCTTCCCAGCTAAGTGGTTGAACGATGTCTTTTCTGGTTCTTTTCCTTGCAGGAAGGTCCTGATGCTTAGCTCTGTTTTTAATTTTCAAAGGTTTTGAGCTTGTTCCAGTCCCTGGATAGTGAATAACTGGTGGAGGAAGGCTTCCAGGAATAACAACTAGAAATTTTTGCCTCCATTTACTTCTCATTTCTTCCCCCTTTTTGCCAGCATCAATAAGGTGCGCTAGTTGCTCTTCCACCTTTGTCATGAAATATTTCATGCCAAGGGGCATTCTAACTTAGGCAGGTGCTGAGGAAGATTCCTTCATGTTGAGCAAGAAAACCATTTTCCTGTTCAATCCCTTCAGATACGGTTCAACGTTGGTTGCAGGAGTCCTTCAACTACCTCCTGAACCATTTTTCGGACGAGTTCAGCAAGGTTCTGGGGTAGCTGATCTGTAGATGGTTGACTTGGATGATCTGCTCAGTTATACGAGTTAGCTGGTTTTTCAGCAGAGGGAGACTTGGATGAAAAATGTTCCTCCTGATTTTCGGACTCGTTGTCATTCCTTGAATTTTCAGCTATCCTACCTCCATCTTCATCCGGTCCACCCTGATCCTCATCATGATCAGAGTCATCCTTATCATCATCTTTCTCCTCCTCATCTTCTTATCTTTCTTCTTCTTTTTATTCTTCTTCTTCTTTCTCACTTTATTTATTTTCAGCTCCTTCTTCCTCAGCTTTTTGATTTTCAACTTCAACTCTCTCACCTCTCTCAGAATCAAGACTTTTTCATAGGGATATCCCTTTTATTATATGGAAAATAATTGATCAATATTTCTAGGGAAGTTGTTTATGAACCACTTCTCATCCAATAATAGACTCATATATGTTGTATTACAAAATAATTAGATGAGTTGTTCAGTGGTTAGAGGGTAGTCCCATCCACTCTTCTCAACTAATTCCTTAAGTGCAATAAAGCTAAGGGCCTCAACTATTCACAGTCCTTATATGCAGGTATAATGGAAATCTTGAAGATATGTTTCTTTACCATTTTAAGTTGTTCCTTGTTAAGATGGAATGGATTGTTGTCTTTGAGGTTGATCTTGTAGTGGATGTCTGCTTCCTCAATCATGTCTTGCTCTTCAGCTTCTGCTTCCTCAGGAGTGCTAGGAAGCTCCAGGAGTGGTGCAGCAGGGATGAGGTTCTCTTCTTCCTTTTCTTCTAACATGGCCATCTTGGTTGTCTGAGCTGCTGGCGCTTCAGTTGGGATGCTTTGAGTTTTAGTGTAATACCTGTATTTTTTATTTCTATATTTTTTGATTCTAGAGACTCGCTTGTGTTCATTGACACATTTTGGACATGCTTTGTTCGACACTTTTTGTCATTCGAGCGAGTTTTGATATTGTTTCGGATTAATCGGCATATTATTTCGACTTTTCCATGTTTGGGTTCGATTCTTGTAAATCTTGTTCGAAACTATTGTTTTGTTGTTCCTACTGTTGGAATATTCTATTCCATATAATTATAAAAAAGTTTTGATGATGTGTTGTCGAACAAACCAAAACAACAAAGGAAACATTAGAATGAAGCAAAACTACAAAGAAAACAAAGACGCTCGAGCCAGACATAAAAGCAAAGGAGTTCATTATAACAAAGCTAACATACGTAATCAGCAGAGTATAACGCAGATGAGTACAGACAACATGACTTAACGTATGCAACACATGGAAAATAACGTACGCTACAGAGGATATATAACGTACGTAATGAAATGATACATAACGTATGTAATGAGATTTGAATATGAATTAAAATATTGAAACCGTTGAATGAACAGATGACGTCATGAAGTAGGTCAGCATGTAACGGATCGTTTGACAGAAGATAACGTATGTAATACGTATAATGATAACGTACGTAATGGAAGTACACAGAAGCCACTGGACTGATTTGCATAGTGCATAACGTACGTAACGAAGAAGTGTTAACGTACGTAATGAGCTTAACATACGTAAAAGAAGTGCTATAACGTACGTAAGACAGTCAGCATAAGCTAATGGCTAGTTGAGGCTTTGGAGATTGATTCGGTGTTATTAGGATCGTTGATCCAGAATTATTAGAATCATATCTAAATCCAAGTGAGGTTTGTCTATTACCCATCGAAAGCTAGATAGGTTGCTTCCTTGTCCAATAGAAAAGGAAAACGGTTTATCTTGGACCGACATAAGGAGAAGATTATAATGGTTTATCTCGAACCGATAGAAGACGAGATTGTAACGGTTTACCTCGGACCGATAGAAGACAAGGCGGAAAAGATTGATCTTGAGCCGATAGAAAAAGATACGGAGAGAGGACGTAGGCACATTTGGCCGAACCTCTATAAATCTTATGTCGTTATCTTCCGCAATTTAATTACTCTTCCGCAATGCAAAAGGGTTTGAAAACTCTATCTTCCACCATTCTAGGTGGGGTGCCAATTTACCAACAATTGGTATCGGAGCAGGTATCCGTATAAATCGGCTTAACATCCAAGGAGAAGAAGATCCTGTGGTGTTTCAGTTTGCACCGGTCGAAGGTCTTGCTTTAAATCGACCTCCATTCTTTTATGGATCAAACTTTATGATGTGGAAGAAGAAAATGTCTATTTTCATCAAAGTTATTTGCCTAGGTCCGAAAATTCCTACAAAACTGGATGGCTCTTAGAAAGGCTTTGAAGATTATAATGATGAAGATTGGAAGGACGACCATTGTAATTGCAAAGCAACGCAATTATTATATTGTGCTTTAAATCCAGAAGAATATAACAGGATATCATCATGTGATAGTGCCAAAGAGATTTAGAAGATGCTTGAGGTTACTCATGAAGGATCATCACAAGTCAAGGAGACGAAGATCAATATGCTCCTCCATGAATACGAGCTATTTATGATGAAAAGTGATGAGTCTATAGAAAACATGCTCGACTTTTCGGTCATTACTAATGGACTAGCTTGTTTTGGGAAACCATTAACAAGTAGTGAAAAAGTAAAGAAAATCCTACGATCACTAACTGTTGAATGGGACGGGACGGTTACGGCGATTATGAAATCGAAAGATTTAAATAATCTTGATTTTAGTACCCTTGTTGGTTCACTAATAAACTACGAGATAGCTCTTAAATCTCGAAATGCCAAACCGAAACAGAAGGACAAACTATAGCTTTGAAAGCTAAGAAGTCAAAGAAAGAAGAAATCCCGGTGGACGAAGATGATGAAGAATTGGCATATTATGCCAAAAATATAAATAAGTTTCAAAGCTTATTGAACTGGAGAAGGAAAGACATCAAGACGAGCGAGTCAAAGAAATTCGACAATAATTGTCGAAACTGTGGTAAACCAGGCCACTTTGCTAAAAATTGCCGAGGATCAAATCCCAAGAAGGAAGTCCTCATAGCTACATGAGTGAGGAAGAGGATGATGATGAATATATTCAAAATAACGTCGCACTCATGGCAAGAAGTTCATACGATGAAAGCGACATCAAAAGCCAGTTTAGTACCGCGTCTCACGATGAATTATTTGAAGCATTCGAACTTTTACATACCAATTTTCAAAATGCTTTACTCGATAATAAATCCCTAAAATAAAAAAATAAAAATGATGGAAATCGAAATTTCCAAAATAAATGGAAAAGGAAAATTTGTTGAAACCGATCATTCTAAATGTCTTGAAAATGAAAATAAATTGAAGGATGATCTTTTAAAAGTTCAAACTGAACTCAAGAATTTAACGAATAAATTTTCTTGCGGAAATGACAAATTTGAACAATTGCTTTCCGTTCAAAAAATTTCATTAAATAAACAGGGGATAGGATTCAAACCGTGTGATAAAACCGGATCCTTAAATCTTAAAATACCCCGATGTGAGAAATGTTTAAAACTTGGGCATCAAATTTCGATTTGCAAAAGCCCAAGACGGATGATAAAAATTAAAAATGTTTGTATTTCAAAAGGAACCATTATTCCGAATATCGTCTATATTTCAAAAGAAAAACCAACTCTCGGTTGGATCCCCAAAAATCAAAATTAATATATTTCCATCAATTGGTATTTTGATAATTTCTATTTTTAACAATTGGTATTTAACTCACGGGGAGTTACTACTTTTAAAAAATGTGGAAATCTATTTTTAGGGGGGGGTTTCCCCATTAATTGTCATATTTAATTATTCATCGATTTTCTATATTTATTGCATTTTTTTATTATGACAAAAAACGGGAGAGAGTATGAAAAAGGGGGAGAGAAAGTCGAGAAAAATGATGGGAGAAGAAGAACACGAGTCATGGAAGAATGACGAGAAAAATAAAAACAATATCCCGATCATGAAAGGGGGAGAAAAAGATGAAAGAGAAGAAAGTCGGAATTAAAAGAAAATAATATGAAGAAGTTGAAAAGAAGAAAAGAAAAGATGGGGAGAAGAAAACCAACGAAACGGACAAAGCCGAAAACTTTGATCTGTAATTGTTTATATTTTTGTAGGTATAAAATCCCATTGAAGGTTGTTGTTTTGTCATCACCAAAAAGGGGGAGATTGTTGGAATATTATATTCCATATAATTATAAAAAGGTTTTGATGATGTGTTGTCGAACAAACCAAAACAACAAAGGAAACATTAGAACGAAGCAAAACTACAAAGAAAACAAAGACGCTCGAGCCAGACAGAAAAGCAAAGGAGTTCATTATAACAAAGCTAACGTACTTAATTAGCAGAGTATAACGCAGACGACTACAGACAATATGACTTAACGTACGCAACACATGGAACATAACGTACGCTAACGGAGGATACATAACGTACGTAATGAGATTTCAATATAAATTCAAATATTGGAGTTGTTGAATGGATAGATGATGTCATGAAGCAGGTCAGCATGCAACGGATACTTTGACTGAACATAACATACGTAATACGTATAATGATAACGTACGTAATGGAAGTACACAGAAGCCACTGGACTGATATGCATAGTGCATAACGTACGTAACGAAGAAGTGTTAACGTACATAAAGGAAGTGCTAGAACGTACGTAAAACAGTCAGCAGAAGCTAACGGCTAGTTGAGGCTTTGGAGCCTATAAATACCACTTCGAATGGTATTCAACACACAACAACTACAAACAAATCATATATTGATCAGATATCATTGTATACATCTTTGTTGTTGTAATTGTGCTTAATTGATATAGTGTTTGAGTGTTCATACACTAAATCATACACGAGAGGAAAGATATGGATTGTACATTGATTCGGTGTTATTAGGATCGTTGATCCGACATTATTAGAATCATATCTAAATCCAAGTGAGATTTATCTAGTACCTATCGAAAGCTATATAGGTTTCTTCCTTGTTCAATAGAAAAGGAAAACAGTTTATCTTGGACCGACATAAAGACAAGATTGTAACGGTTATCTTGGACCGATAGAAGACGAGATTGTAACGGTTTACCTCGGACTGATAGAAGACAAGGCGGAAATGGTTGATCTTGAGCCTATAGAAAAATATACGGAGAGAGGATGTAGGCACGATTGGCCGAACCTCTATAAATCTTGTGTCGTTTATCTTCCGCAGTTTAATTACGCTTCTGCAATGCAAAAGAGTTTGAAAACTCTATCTTCCACCATTCTAAGTGGGGTGCCAATTTACCAACACCTACAAGTTCACTCAACATTTATAGTCGTGTTGTGATCTCCAAAGTTGTTAGTCGATCTCGTATCGTTATCTTTCGGACATTTGGGCTGTTTCGTAATTTCCCAAAGTTACATGCTCGTTTTTACCTACGTTTGGGTTTTTGGAATCGAATGTTTGTTTAGCGCTTTAGTTTGTTGTTGAGAATTCTTCATAAGCAGTTCGTCATATTTCTGGAATCATCGCATGTTGAGGCCATTTTGGACTGATCGGACATTTTCTCAAAAGTATTGTGCATCAGGTTCGACTTGGAAAAATCACCATCAATTCTTGGATAAATCCAAAAATTCTAAAACTTTACAGTATGGTAGAGCATCAAGTTAGAGACGATTTAAATGGTGAGTCAATCGAAGTCCGGAAGGAGTTCTGATTGAAATCATAAGACTATGATGTCAGCATATAGTGTATAATTAGCGCACGCTAATGCAGTTATTAGCGCGCGCTAAGTGTTAGGGACAGGACGTTCTATCCTTCAATGGACTGCGTCATTTGCACATGCTAATTCATTGATTAGCGCGAGCTAACAGATCGAGACAGAATGCCCAGTTATTCTCCAGGCTCATTAGCGCACGCTAAGTAGGAGAGCTAGCGCGCGCTAACTGTACTGATATATATATATATATATATGGAACAGATGCGTTTTTCAGACCTATTTCACTTCTCTCTCTCAGTTTTGGGCGATTTGACAAGGGTTTCGATCCTTGAATAGATTACCATCATATATTCTTCATCCGGATTGAGGTAATTCTTTGAAAATCCTTTTTCAACTATTTTTGGGATTTTACCCTTGATTTCCTTTCTAGTCCGATGATGAATCAGTTATGTAATTCTTGTTGTTTTGGTTGTAATCTACAGATTATAATTCCATTTATCGATTTCGTTTCACCCGGAGCATGATTTTGACTTCCTTGAGAAGCCCTTGAACCCTCGCTGTTATTGTTGTTCTGCAGCGAGTCAGAGTTGGGTTTTGAGGAGTATTTTTAGTTCGTTGTGGAGTTATTCTCGTAGTGTTCCGGAGTTTCCACTTGCTCGCTGAAATTGAAAGTTTTCTGATTGCTTGGTTGTGTCCACTCATTGTTTTGTTCGCTCGTGTTTCGAGGCAAGTATCTTTCCCATACATTTCATGCTTCGTAGATATAATAGTTGGTAATCGATTATGTGTGCTACTTGAATGCTTATAATGAACTTTCAAAACAATTGGTATATTTTCAATAAAGGTTTCCTGTAAAGACAACTCGTGTGTTTTGTGAATGAATGTGATGTTCTGAATATGTGTAGTAGTGTTGTATATTGGAATACTTTATTTTCGTGTGGTGTCGTTGTGTACGACTATGTCGCTTGTGGACTTAAAGCTCTATCCCTTTGTCAAGGTGTGTGTGTGTGTGGATATGTGTGCTTGTTGACGAATATGTGGTGTTGTGTGTTATTGGTTTGTGACTCTTTTGTAAGGAGGTCGTGCCATTCGACGTTGTTGGAAAAATATATTTTCTTGCTGGTATGTGATCGGTGTAAAGTGATGTTCTATAGAGTAGGGTTCGTTGGAGCCTCTGGGATACGTCCTTGCTAGTATGGGTCGGGTTTGACCATAGGGTTATCCAAGCCGGGTATATCTAGAGGAGGCTCCGAGGTTCGTGGCTTGTCAGCACGATGTCAGGATAAATTATGGTTATGAGTTGGACTTGTGACATACTTGTCTTGGGTTATCCAAACCGGGTATGTCTCGAGGAGACTCTAAGGTTCGTGGCTTGTTAGCGCGATGGCAGGATAACTATGAATGTATGTTATGATGATGTATGATACGTAATTGGCATGTTTGTTTATTGGTGCAAACGCATGTGTGCGTTTGTGGTTGTTCTTCCACCCGGAGATGGTCTGATGAGGCCTCTTGTAACACCCCCAGAAACTATCCGGGAATATCACACGCCACAGACCCTCTCCGTGGGAATCTACCAGGCTAAATACAGACCAAGACATCACGTTTCATACCGACGTGGCTAAACAACGAACCATTAGACCGATTTGATCTTTCATCATTAACATACAACTCAAATATACATAACTCTGTGAGGACTCATACCCATGCAAGAGTCAAATATACTCACAAACAGAAAAATACGACACCGGAAAAGGCCATACAATGAACGCCAACTAAATACACCCAGAACTGGCCTCCATGTGATTAGTATCATTCGTCTTCCATCATCCTTCAGAACGATCTTGTGTTTAGCTCCCAGGGACCTGCATGTACCTGGACGCAATACAGACATCCACCCCCTGATTACTCGGGGGTTAGCAAAATTCCATAATTTTGCTAGTTCAAGTATAAAGTGCAAATACGAGCCATACACAACATATTCCGAGAATACAATAACATGAATAATCCACATATCAAACAAAACGAAAGACTTCCTGAGATTTCTCATTTGGATAAAATAGTTCAATCGTAAAAGTAGAAATGAAACGAGTGGTCACTTTGAAAGTCAATTCAAGATCTCGGGAGTTTTGTTTCGGAAAATATGATGAAAAATGTATTAAAAATCTAACAACGATGGATAAATTATACGCAACATATCGGACATCAAAATCTCACAACCAAGGAAAAATTACATACAAAACTTCATTCTAATGCCATTCTATTCAAATACCAAGATGCTATATATAATGTATCTCGACCCCGAGAAAAAAGCATTGTGATACTCCGGACATATCACAATTAATCATCACCAAAAACTCTCGAAGGTAATTCTCGTAACAAGACCACTCGGCCAAGTCCCTGTGTGCCCCGTCGAGCTATCCCCGGGTGAGAATACCGCCACCTTGATGATAACCCTCGCGCAAGGCCACCCGACCAAGTCCTTATGTGCCCCTTCGAGCAATCCCCAAGTGAGAGTACCCCGAGAACACATCCTCACATCACACACCAAAATCGCATTCCACAATACGCAGTTGCAAAACCACAAGCCTCGAAAGTCAATCACAATATATATAGTCAAGGTACCTTGCTAGAATGGCCAGTTTGTCCAACACATACACACGACCAAGTAATGGTACAATAAACATTAGCACCCAACGATGCAACTAGTACCAATCACATAATAACGAGAAGAATACATTTCCAACCACGCCGAATGGCACAACCTCCTCATAAAGGAGTTACCACCTTTATCACACAACATCACATTATCATCAAAACACACATTTCCATGCACACACCCTAACGAAAGGTTAAAGCTTTACATATACAAACGTCACAATCACATAAAACAATACGATTCGAAAGTAAGGCATTCCTATACTCAACACTAATACACATACTTAGACAAGCATATTTAACAGCGAAACATACGAGTTATCTCTAAAGGAAATCTTTAGTGAAAAATACATCGTTTCTTTTGAAAGTTAGTCATAAGCATTCATTTAGTACATATCTTCCAACTATTATATCCGCAAAATACGTAATGTATGGGCAAGATACTTGCCTCGAAATCAGCACGCAAAAACTCCGACGAACACGGCTCGACGAAATGCCTCGAAATCTACAACTTCTGCAAGAAGCAGTGAAAACACAATCACAACAAGGAGAAAGACCAATAACAACAAAAATTGCCTCGAACCCACGAAGGAAAACTCATATGAACATTTAATCGAACATTAAATGTTCATATTTCCTCAAGAATCCTAGAATCGTCAACCAAGTTGAACAAGTCGGAATTATGGATATACAATAAATAGAACATGATCAATAACAACATTTAACAACAATCGATTCGTCAAAACCGAATTGGATTCGGAATCAAGAAAAAAATCATCAAAAAGGTCAACTCAAGAAAAATCAAGAAAAGTACCTCGATCTGATGAAGAATAGTGGATTAGAGGATGTTATAATCACCTAGGATACTCCAAAACACCTTTAAATGGAAGAAAATCTGCCAATATCACGAACCCTAGTCTCCCTCGACTCACACCTGCGGAGAGAAGAGGAAATGAGAAAGAAATGAGGAAATACGACTGCTGTCCGGCTTATATACCAGACAGATTACCGTGCGCTAACAAAAGAGTTAGCGTGCGCTAACAGGACATCAATGTAAATGTACTTTCCAAATGTGCAGTTAGCGTGCGCTAACTACAAGCGTTAGCATGCGCTAAAGAGACCCTAGTATGAGTCCAGTAGCTTCTGGACAATTCTGCACTTTCCATATAGCACGCTCTAAGACCGACGAAAGTGTGCGCTAATGATGCGCAGTAGTGCGCACTATAAAGCAGCATATCGTGCGCTATGCTACTGCACAGGCAGTAGGATCGCGCCAAAAATCCAACACCGCGATGATCCGAATGAAAACGAAAAAATAACGAGGCACGACATACGATTTGCACGACTTATGCAACGACAAGTTGTACCCAACGAACACTACAACACGGTACCTCATACCGTACCAAGTATAGGGAAAATCTCAAATAATCACCAACGGAACAAAATAATCGGCACAACCAACAAATAATTCAAAATAACCGGAGACGAAAATCTCGGGTATTACACCTCTGGGGGCATACTGAGGGATACGGCTGCGGAAGTGATTTCCCGCCCGAGGATGGTTCGATGGGACCTCTGGGGGTCGATAATCATGGGTATGGTCGCGGGTTACCAGATATGGTTTTGTGATGCTCAGATGTGATGATATGGTTTATGAAGATGATGCTTGGATGACAATGTGGTATTCCGAGATATGGTTTTCGTAAATGTTTTCCAAAATAAAAACTCCCGAGATCTTGAAATGCTTTTCAAGATGTCTACTCATTTCATTACTACTTTTTATGGTTGAAACTATCTTACTCAAGTGAATTATCTCGGGAAGCCTTTCATTACATTTAACTTGTTGATTGTTCAAGATTATTTGTTTTCGGGGTATGTTGTGTATGGCTCGTATTTTCACTTTATACTTGCACTAGCAAAATTCCATTTTTCTAACCCCCGAGTAATCGGGGGGTGGATGTCTTTATTGCGTCCAGGTACATGCAGGTTCTTGGGGAGCAAACACAGGATCAGTATGAAGGATGATGGAAGACAAATGATACTAATCACGTGAAGGCCAGTACTGGGTACCATTGGGCGTATTGTATTGTCCTTTTTGCTGTAGTATTTTCTATCATATGAGTTGCTAGTGTATTTGACCCTTGCATGGGTATGACTCGAGATAGATATGTGTATGTTTAAGTTGTACGTCATTGATGAAAGACCAAATCGATCTACTGATTCGTTATTTAGCCATGTAGGCATGTAATGTGATGTTTTGTTTCGGTATTTAGCCTGGTAGACTTCATAGAGAGGGTCTACGGCACTTTAATATTCCCTAGTGGATTGGAGGTGTTACAGAATATGGTATCAGAGCTTAGGTTGAGGAAACACCTAGGCTGTCGGGTCGAGTCGTGTATTGATGGGTTGTGTTTGTCCGATCTTATCTATTTGAATCGTTTCGCGATGCGTCGCCTGAGATGTCAGTCGTGATTAGTATCATGGTGCAGTCATCATCTTCATGCGATCTGTGGATGAAAGTCTCCCTATATATTCTGCCTCGTGCTATACGAGCTACTTGTGTGATTCTGTGTTACAAGATGAAGTTTAAATGTGAATTGTGACTACGTGACTTATATTTTTTTGATTTTTGTATTGCGTTTAAATGAAAGGTGGTGCCAGTGTATATCTTTCTGACTAAAGTCTTGTGATAGTTGTAATATCCGAAATTTCTACTACTGTTGTTTGATATTATTTTATCCGAGTTTTATTGTATAGCGTGGAATCTGTACAGTATGGATAAAATAAATAAAGGACTGAGATGTCAGTATCAGTATAATTGTCGTATCTGGTCAACAGTTGCAATTGAGGATATCGTATATCAGGTTATCGTACTTTCGATATAGAGTATATCGTATAAGAATGTGATTGGATCCGGTATATGTATTCAGTATGCGTGTATATGTTTTCGGTATGTCGAGACAGGCAGGAACAGTTGGATTTTGGCTAAGTATAGAGCCCTTAACGTACGCTAAATTTAAGGACTTACGTACGCTAAATTATACGCTTTACGTACGTTAAGCATAAGGCATTACGTACGTAACAAGAGGAATCGGACAGTTGGGCCCAGTGTCGGCAGCTTTCGGTGCGGATGTGGACAGGTGAGTCAACGGATGGAGTTACGTATGTTATACAGGGTGTACTACGTACGTAATACGAGTATAATACTTGTAATATCCGCAATTTTCGATTTTCGGTAAATTTCTTTTTTTCGGCCGGAGTCCATTTTGACGACTCGCTCATGGCCGTTTCGTCATTCTGAGAATGATTAATTCTACACTTTTTGACATCCGAGTTCGTTTCGGTGTCGTTTTGTTGAGTTCCGTGCTTTTTAGCGACTTTTCCGCACTTGAGTTCGATTCTTGCGAATCTCGTTCGAAACTGCTGTTTCGAGTTTCCCGTAAGTCCGTTTAACTTTGTTAGACGTTTTATGAACTTCGGTTTGGTTATTCGATCACGTATCGTGATTTTCGGGCATTTTGGGCCATTTTCGCAATTTCCCAAAGTTTAGGGTAATTACTTTCCGTTGTCGAATTTCGAGCCTTCGGATGGTCGGAATCGTGTGTTCTCTTAGTGCTCGAATTCGTTTTTGCGAGTATTTCGTAACCGTATCTTCGATTCGTATTCAAGTTCGGGTTTCGGGGTCGTTCGGACCGTCGGAGTTGGCCCCGGCCGAGTCATGGCCGGGCAATTTGGGCCCAGGCCGGCACTGGCCGAGTTACGGCCGGTAGTGCTCGGCAGTTACTTCTGGTCGAGCAGACCGTACCGTGGGCCGCGGCACATGACGGCAGGGCCGCGGCACACTCGTGCGGCACTTATCGGCCAAACCTTCTGTACCTTGTGCCGCGGCACATGTCGACTGGGCCGCGGCACACTGCCGATCACTGGGCGCAGTTTTGGCCCTGTGCCGCGGCACACTTCGGCTGGGCCGCGGCACACTGTGCAGCTTATTTATGGCCCTGCAGACGGGTTTTTGGCCATTTTTCTCCTTCTTATCCTTCTCTTCCGCGGCTGAGGGTGTGCTTATTATCATGGAGCCATGTTGTTTAACAACAAATCCACGAAGTTCTTGAGTTCATAACATCAATCAATCATCCGTTATCATACTTTGATCCAGCGAATCAAGGTAATCTTCCTTAGAACCCTAATTTCGTGAATTTGGGGGTTTTTGCATTTTTGTCCCATTCGTTCCGTGTTGTTGATTAATTCATGATGGGTATGATTAATCTTGGTAGTATTCTTGTGTTTAACATCATTTAATCCATTGTTCTTCGTCGAATCGAAGTATATTTCTTGATTTCCTTCAAATTGACTTTTTGGGGGATTTGTTCTCGATCTCGTTTTTCATCCGTTTTTGATGGATCGATTGTGGTTAAATGATGTTGTTAAACACATTCTATGGATTGTATATCCATATTTAAACTTGGAATTCCGTTTTCGTGTTTTGTCGGGACGAATCGTGTTCTTGGCCGTTTTGGGGGAAATCCTTGAATTTTCGTCATTCGTTCTTTGAATTCAACGGCTTTGAGTCGTATTATGGAATTCATTTTCGTTGTTATTGTTTTCGTTCATAGTTCATTGTTGCGGATTGTCGTTCGGTGGAGTCGGCGAGTTCGTAGTCGGTTAGTGCCAACCTACTTCGGCCGATTCTCCGCGTTGTGGTTATTCGAGGCAAGTACCTTGCCCATACATTTCTTATTTTATGGATATGATGATCGGTGATCGTCTTGGTGTGTTTGTTTTGGTTGTTTGGAATGAAGTTTCAAAAGATTTCGGTTTGGCCTCGTTAAAGGCTCTCTTTCAAAACGCGTTTGTGTTTTGTGAACGTTCTGTTTTGGGAATTGATTATTTTGAACGTTGAAGGCTTTGATGATATCCCTATTGTTTAAAGTTATGGAATCGTGTATTCCGTGTTTAATCTTGTTATTGTGTTTTGAAGATTTTGATAATGTTGTCGGATAAATGGCCATCTCTAGTAAGTATTCTTGATGAATTTACATTCTTAGCATATTAGTATTGCATGAGTAACGTGTGTGTGTGTATGCTCACTACGGGTTAGATCCGACAGGGTCTCGGTAGGGCTCCACGAAGCTGTGGGACCGCGAGCTTGCTTTTAACCACTATGGGTTAGATCCGACGGGGTCTCGGTAGGGATCCACGAAGCTGTAGGTCCGCAGTTAATTGTGGTGCATTTTGCAAATGTGATTTGATATTGGCATTTCCGGAAATGAGTGCTTTGGAACTATGTTTTCATGATTGCATGCATTGACTAAGTGTGTAAGAGGTAAGTGTTCGTTTGGCTTACTTAGCTAGGATGGCACTAGAGTATTTTGTTGTTTGTGTTAAATCCTTTAATTATGGATTTTGATGTTGGAAGACGAACCTCGTTGTCGTTCCCGTGTACTGTGAGTTGATGAGATTTGGGGCTAAAATCCAAACGTTTTTGTAAAGGTCATTTGACGGATTTGGGGTTAAAATCCCAACGGTTTGGTAAAGGTTATTTTACAGAAAGTAAACTTTTGGGGTGGTGACCCCATTCGTCTTTTGGGTTTTGAAATGTAGGATTTGATAATCTTAAATTGTTTTCTATTAAAACTCCCGATAGTATTTTAAATCATTTTATAAATTGTTTCCCTTGATATTTTGATCTTGAAATTTTGGGAAGTCTTTACTCAAACTCTTGCCTCGGGAAGTGTTCATCCTATTGTATTTGAATCTTTGAGGATTCCGGATTATTATCGTTCGTGGAATGTGAATTGTATGGCTAGTGTTTGCACTTTGTTCTTGCACTAGCAAAACAGTGGAGTTTTGCTAACCCCCGAGTATTCGGGGGGTGGATGTCTGTTTTTGCATTCAGGTTTTAGAGCATAACACAGGGTCGGCACGAAGGACGATGAAAGATGATCGATACTAATCACATGAGAAAACCGTACATCGTGTATTGGTTCAGTTGTACTTTAATTTCCGCTGCTATATTTTTCCCGTTGTATGGGTGTGGTTGTGTTTTGACCCCTGCGTGGGCACGAGTTGTAATCGAGTTGTATGTTTTTATTGAAAGGCCAAATCGGTCTACTGATTCATTTTAGCCTTAAAGGCATTGTCGATATGTTGCATGTTGTTACTAGCCTGGTAGATCCTTGAGGAAAGGTTCTACGGCGTGTAATATCCCTGAGCGGATTGGGGGTGTTACATAAATGGTATCAGAGCCAGGTTTTGGAAACCTAGGCTGTCGGGTCAAGTCGTGTTGTTTGAGTCTTGTTTCGTCAGATTTTATCTGACTGAGTCGTGTCGCGACGCGTCGTTTGAGTTTGTTGGTGGTGATTAGTATCGTGGGGCGATCATCATCTTCGTGCGACCTGTGGAAGTAAGTCTCCCTTCTTTGTGTTGTGCCTCGTGTGACACGAGCTATTTTTATGATTATTCGTTAAGTGATGTAACCCTTATGTGGATTTTGATTTCACGATATGTATTTACTCGACTCTCGTATTTGATTTATACGAGGAGTGTCGTCGCTTGTGATGTTTTTTAATTGTTGTTTTTGTCCGTTGCTGATGATTTTCGAATCGATTTGCACGTTTTACAAGTTCTATTGTGGAAGCTTTATGCTTATACGTGTTCGACTTGTTCACTAGCCAGTGCGGGAGGGTCCTTAGAGGCCTCGAATGGGGTCAGGGGTTTTGTTCTGAATGTGGTATTTTATCGTTTATTTCCGTTTAAAGACATGTATTGTCTTGATTTTAAACGTTTTGATGCGTGTACTAGGAGTTGTTTTAGTGAACGTCGATATGTGTGAGTTTTGGGCATTCTGGCCTATTGGATTTTTGAAAACCTTGAGTATCTTAGAAAAATAAATTTCGAGACATACTTTTCAAATGAGTTATTTTCTTGTGGTACATCCAAGGTGCCACCATATATTTCAAAATTTTTCTTCCTCGAGGACCAAAATGTTTTGAGATATTTTCAATGTTTTAGAAACACTTTTATTTGGACCTGAGGGTCGAATATTCTGAAAGTTTTTACTAAGAGAAAGTGTCCTCATTTTTATCTAATGTGAAATGGTTCTCCAAAGTCTCGATGACGATGTTTCACGCTTGTACTTTTTTTAAAAGATGATACTCAAGATCAACCGGTGTTCTTCTAAATTATTTTCAAAATGAGGTTTTCGTTTTTAAAACCTATCCATTCCCGTTTGAGGGCTGGATATGTATGTATGATGTTCGCGTTGTCATTTTGATGTTTGCTCCCGAGTATGACCGAATTGGCGGTGTGAGCGTTGAGTCGTTTTCCACACATTTGTTGTGTTAGCCTCTGTGAGAGGTGGGATGTTGGTATTGAATATTGTCGCCTCGTAGTGATTTTTGCGTTGTCGCGCATGTGCGAGCTGTTAGAGCTTGGTTTGGTATGATCGTGTGCATCGGTGATGGTTCCGTTATGTGTCGGTTGTTTAATGTCTTATTAGCTTGCTCCCGTTTTTGTGAATTTTATGGATGAGGTCGGAGGTAATGCCCGTACTATTTTGACTTCTGTATTTTCTCTTTCTCCATTCTATCGATTCGCTCATGTTCGTTGATACTTTATGAACTTGTTCTGTATTTCGGTTTCATCGTCCGAACGAGCTGTGATCTTGTTGTGGGTCGATCTGGTTATCGCCGTGACTTTTCGGGTTCGGTTCGATTCTTGTGAACCTTGTTCAGGAGTGACATCATCTGGTTCTATTAGTTCTTTTATTCGAAGTGGATCGGATTTGGAACTCCTGTGTTTTCGACTCTGTCGACTCGTTTATGTTCGTTGACATTTCTGAGCTTGTCCTGCCCCTTGCTTTTGTTGATCGAACGAGGGTGGTATTGTTTCGGAATAACTCATTTGTCGTTGTGACTTTTCAATCGCTATTTCCTTTCCTGTGGATCTTATGGGAATGCATGTCTTGTTGTTCTCACCAGATCATCCTGGGAGTTGTTGTTTGAATTTTATTATCCTTCGTGTTTCGGACATGATTGTTCGATTTTTGTTGTCTCGGTCGTTTGTTTGTTCGGTTTTTGTTCTCGTTTCGTGATTGTTGAGCGTTCAGGCTCCTTCGTAATTCCCTTAAGTTCGGGAAATTAGTCTCGTTTTCGATCTTCCAACCCTTGGGCGGTGGAATTCCGTATTTGTTCAGCGATCGGCTCGCGTTTTGATTGATGTACCGTTGGGTTGGTCAATCGTATTGATTTTCGTTCGTTGTGTTTTGTGATTGTTCGGATAGTTGACTTTATTGTATTATCCATTTGATGACGCTTGTCACTTGTTGGTTTTATTATGTCTCTAACGGCGACGTTGTGTTGGTCGCCGTGGAGCGTGTTTTCACACCGTATATTCCGTTGCGTTGTTTGTAATGTTCCGCCGTTGGGCGTTAGTTACGCATTTCTTGCGTATCTCGTTGAGTTTTCCTGGCGGGATATTGCTTCTCCCTACTTGTATTAAGTTTCGGGACGAAACTTCTTTTAAGGAGGGTAGAATGTAATATCCGCAATTTTCGATTTTCGGTAAATTTATTTTTTTCGACCGGAGTCCATTTTGACGACTCGCTCATGGCCGTTTCGTCATTCTGAGAATGATTAATTCTACACTTTTTGACATCCGAGTTCGTTTCGGTGTTGTTTTGTTGAGTTCCGTGCTTTTTAGCGACTTTTCCGCACTTGAGTTCGATTTTTGCGAATCTTGTTCGAAACTGCTGTTTCGAGTTTCCCGTAAGTCCGTTTAACTTTGTTAGACGTGTTATGAACTTCGGTTTGGTTATTCGATCACGTATCGTGATTTTCGGGCATTTTGGGCCATTTTCATAATTTCCCAAAGTTTAGGGTAATTACTTTCCATTGTCGAATTTCGTGCCTTCGGATGGTCGGAATCGTGTGTTCTCTTAGTGCTCGAATTCGTTTTTGCGAGTATTTCGTAACCGTATCTTCGATTCGTATTCAGGTTCGGGTTTCGGGGTCGTTCGGGCCGTCGGAGTTGGCCCCGGCCGAGTCATGGCCGGGCAATCTGGGTCCAGGCCGGCACTGGCCGAGTTACGGCCGGTAGTGCTCGGCAGTTACTTCTGGCCGAGCAGACCGTATCGTGGGCCGCGGCACATGCCGGCAGGGCCGCGGCACACTCGTGCGGCACTTATCGGCCAAACCTTCTGTACCTTGTGCCGCGGCACATGTCGGCCGGGCCGCGGCACACTGCCGATCACTGGGCGCAGTTTTGGCCCTGTGCCGCGGCACACTTCGGCTGGGCCGCGGCACACTGTGCAGCCTATTTATGGCCCTGCAGACGGGTTTTTGGCCATTTTTCTCCTTCTTCTCCTTCTCTTCCGCGACTGAGGGTGTGCTTATCATGGAGCCATGTTGTTTAACAACAAATCCACGAAGTTCTTGAGTTCATTACATCAATCAATCATCCGTTATCATCCTTTGATCCAGCGAATCAAGGTAATCTTCCTTAGAACCCTAATTTCGTGAATTTGGGGGGTTTTGCATTTTTGTCCGATTCGTTTCGTGTTGTTGATTAATTCACGATGGGTATGATTAATCTTGGTAGTATTCTTGTGTTTAACATCATTTAATCCATTGTTCTTCGTCGAATCGAAGTATATTTCTTGATTTCCTTCAAATTGTCTTTTTGGGGGATTTGTTCTCGATCTCGTTTTTCATCCGTTTTTGATGGATCGATTGTGGTTAAATGATGTTAAACACATTCTATGGATTGTATATCCATATTTCAACTTGGAATTCCGTTTTCGTGTTTTGTCGGGACGAATCGTATTCTTGGCCGTTTTGGGGGAAATCCTTGAATTTTCGTCATTCGTTCTTTGAATTCAACGGCTTTGAGTCGTATTATGGAATTCATTTTCGTTGTTATTGTTTTCGTTCATAGTTCATTGTTGCGGATTGTCGTTCGGTGGAGTCGGCGAGTTCGTAGTCGGTTCGTGCCAACCTACTTCGGCCGATTCTCCGCGTTGTGGTTATTCGAGGCAAGTACCTTGCCCATACATTTCTTATTTTATGGATATGATGATCGGTGATCGTATTGGTGTGTTTGTTTTGGTCGTTTGGAATGAAGTTTCAAAAGATTTCGGTTTGGCCTCGTTAAAGGCTCTCTTTCAAAACGCGTGTGTGTTTTGTGAACGTTGTGTTTTGGGAATTGATTATTTTGAACGTTGAAGGCTTTGATGATATCCCTATTGTTTAAAGTTATGGAATCGTGTATTCCATGTTTAATCTTGTTATTGTGTTTTGAAGAGTTTGATAATGTTGTCGGATAAATGGCCATCTCTAGTAAGTATTCTTGATGAACTTACATTCTTAACATATTAGTATTGCATGAGTAATGTGTGTGTGTATGATCACTACGGGTTAGATCCGACGGGGTCTCGGTAGGGATCCACGAAGCTGTAGGTCCGCGGTTAATTGTGGTGCATTTTGCAAATGTGATTTGATATTGGCATTTCCAGAAATGAGTGCTTTGGAACTATGTTTTCATGATTGCATGCATCGACTAAGTGTGTAAGAGGTAAGTGTTCGTTTGGCTTACTTAGCTAGGATGGCACTAGAGTATTTTGTTGTTTGTGTTAAATCCTTTAATTATGGATTTTGATGTTGGAAGACGAACCTCGTTGTCGTTCCCGTGTACTGTGAGTTGATGAGATTTGGGGCTAAAATCCCAACGTTTTTGTAAAGGTCATTTGACGGATTTGGGGCTAAAATCCCAACGGTTTGGTAAAGGTTATTTTACGGAAAGTAAACTTTTGGGGCGGTGACCCCTTTCGCCTTTTGGGTTTTGAAAAGTAGGATTTGATAATCCTAAATTGTTTTCTATTAAAACTCCCGATGGTATTTCAAATCATTTTATAAATTGTTTCCCTTGATATTTTGATCTTGAAATTTTGGGAAGTCTTTACTCAAACTCTTGCCTCGGGAAGTGTTCATCCTATTGTATTTGAATCTTTGAGGATTCCGGATTATTATCGTTCGTGGAATGTGAATTGTATGGCTAGTGTTTGCACTTTATTCTTGCACTAGCAAAACAGTGGAGTTTTGCTAACCCCCGAGTATTCGGGGGTGGATGTCTATTTTTGCATTCAGGTTTTGGAGCATAACACAGGGTCGGCACGAAGGATGATGAAAGATGATCGATACTAATCACATGAGGAAACCGTACATCGTGTATTGGTTCAGTTGTACTTTAATTTCCGCTGCTATATTTTTCCTGTTGTATGGGTGTGGTTGTGTTTTGACCCCTGCGTGGGCACGAGTTGTAATCGAGTTGTATGTTTTTATTGAAAGGCCAAATCAGTCTACTGAGTCATTTTAGCCTTAAAGGCATTGTCGATATGTTGCATGTTGTTACTAGCCTGGTAGATCCTTGAGGAAAGGTTCTACGGCGTGTAATATCCCTGAGCGGATTGGGGGTGTTACAATACTGTAGCAAGTCAACATACGTATTACGTACGCAACGGAATAAGTGTTACGTACGTTACGGGGCGGCTGGCCGAGTCGTGGCAGAGAGGACCTGCAGTGGCCGAGCATGGTCGGCAGTGACTCGCAGGGGTGGCTGATCACGGTCGGCAGTGACTCGCTGGGCGCGGGACTGGCCGATAACGTACGTAAGGCTGTGGCCGGTTACGGCCGTAAGTGCCCGTTACGTATGTAAGCACCTGCCGGTTACGTACGTAAGGATGTCGGCCAAAATGGACAGAAGGTTAGGCCGCGGCCGGCTACGTACGTAAGGACCCGCCGGTTGCGTACGTGAGGTGCCGGCAGGTCTCGGCCTATATAAGGCCTGGACCGAGTCATCCTTGTCATTTTTCGTTTTTCTCCATTCCTTTCGCGATTTCTTCAGCAAAGTTAATGGATTTGAGTAAGAACATCATGTAGCAACATGTTTTGAAAGTTGGAATCATGGATTAACATCATCTTCCACCCAGATCAAAGGTAAGAACACATGAACTTTTGGTTTTTGGATGTTGTTGAGGTTTCTTGGTGTTTTGGCCGATTTGCTTCGTTTTGATTCAGATTGTTGGTTGAACTTGATTGTATACTCGTAATCATTCAATACTCTTGAAGTTTTGTGGAACAAATTTGAGTATTTCTTCGTTAAAATGATTAAATTGGACTATGCACCCTAAGTGTTCGATGAAATGCCTCAATGGGTAGAACTTGGAAATTCTACACGTTTTTCGTATGAATGGGGATGGAATTGATATTGTTGTGATGATTCTTGGTATTTACGGGAATTTTGTTAAGGGAAGGTAATGAATTGATGATCAAATGTCTTGATTATGTTGTTATGATTATGGAATCGTAGTATTCTCGATGTTCTTGATAGTTTGTTGCAATCCATGATGTTATGAGAAGTATATATGTTGAAGAACATGATTACATACACCTCGAATTGTGAATAAGGATTGTTTAGATGTTAGAACACATCGGATTATGCCGTTTGGGGACTTTGAATGTGATTTTGGAATAAGTTGTGGAACTCTTGGAATATGATTATCTATAATTAACCGGATTGTCCGGATTGATGATGATAATCAGTAATTGGTTTTATTACGAATATACAAGGAGGAAACTTGTAAGTATTTAAGATTGAATGTGAAATCGTAGTGTTGTCTTGAATTCGTGTTTGATTGGTTTGAGTTGTATTGTTTGGTTTTGTGTATGATCGAGGTATTGTTGAGCCGTTGAGTTTGATTGGTTGGCTATGTCGGTTATTGATTATTATCGGATTGTATGTTAATCGATTATTGCAATAGGTTGAGATTACTGATCGGTGAGTATAACCGTATGTTGCGGTCATGTTCGAGTATGTTCGTGAATTGCTTCAGTCGGGGCCAAGGAGCTCGTAGACGAAGGCATTGTGACTGGCAGCGGCTTCATCATCATCATATCGGTATCGAGGCAAGTTATTACTTGCTCAATTATAATGTTTAATGAATGGTTTCAGTTTCATTTTGTTTATAATGCATATAGCAATGATTATATGTTGTCATTCCGATTCTGGGAGTTCAATCATAATGTATATGATTTATTTCGGTTATTGGCATATTCGGGTATCGAGGCTACATTATGGTAAAGACGAGGATATGAGTATCTGTATTCCATGGTACGTTTGAATCGCCGAGCATTGCGGATAATCGTCGGTGATGGTTTGATATCGAGATTTCTCCCGAAGGACTCGGGGCAAGTATCTTATATCGATTCAGCTAGTGTTGGTGATTTGATCATGCATATTGTCATTCATGTTGTCGAACATGAGGTCGACTTAGTTGATTTGTCATATTGTCGTTCATGTTGCGTTGTTCATGTTGATGAACATTTTGATTTGCATATGTGTATGCATAATTGTGTTGTTTGTGTTGTGTTGATCCGATGGGATCGTGTGATCTATGCTGAGGGCGCTGGATCAGATGTCCACCTCGTGTTGGTCCGACGGGATCATCTTGGGATCTATGCTGAGGGCGCTGGATCATTGGACGGGTTTTTCCACCTCGTGTTGGTCCGACGAGATCATCTTGGGATCTATGCTGAGGGCGCTGGATCGTTGGATTACCCAGTGTTGTGTTGTTTTGCTTATGTATATTGTTGGTTATCCACCTCGTGTTGATCTTGTAGGATCATCTTGGGAGCTATGCTGAGGGCGCTGGGTCATGGGATTTCCATTGAGTATACATTGTTGATATTGTTTTGAGCATATTGACGTGGTCATATGAGTATGCATTTGTAGGTCTTGGGTTAGGATCGTGTCCGTATTGCATTGATCTGATCTCGGATTAGACTGATATGATTGTCGTGGCACTTCATATCTCGAGGTATGTTCCGTATTTCCTTTGGTATTCGTCTTGTGATGGACAATCGGTTATCGTTTTGGGATTTGATGATGCTATCCGATGGATCGTATTGGTCAGAACTCGTACTTTTCCGTATCGTGAGTTGGTTATGATAGTTTGAGAATCTTGAGTATTGTTTGAGGAACAATACAGATATTATATTCGAGTTTATTGGTTAATTGAGTATGAGATGTGAAATGTGATAATGGTTATTCTGATGAGAATTGCTTGAGTAAGTAATGTTATGGCGGTAAGATTACGTTGGTCGTATTCTTATGTTGTATTCTCATTGGTATGTAATTATTAATGTGATGTGACGGTTATCATTGTTGGATATTATGGCTGACCCCGTCGTGGGATTTCTTTTTAGGTTCTTGGAGTATCGAGCATGTAGCGGTCGTGAAGAGATGAGCTTCCCGGAGGATACTGGCTAGGACATGTTTTGTGCATTGAGTTTCTTGATTGGTTCTTGTATTCCGCTGCTAGAGTATCTTTATGGTTGGTCTTTTTCCGCTGCGTGAGTATTTTGAAATGCTCTTTTGGTATCTGGTAACTGATATTACTTTGGAAATCGTTTTCTAAACTTTTGAGTGTCGGCTGTTTGGCCTTGCGATTTCAAATGAGTTTTTACGATGGTTTTTGATAAATGGATTTTATAAGTCTTTGTGAATTTTTAAAGATAGTACCGTCGTTGGCCTCTTGGGCATTTGTAAATGTTTGCGAAAAATTCTTTTAGCCTTGTGGGTTCCATCTCGGGGCCCACGGTGCTGTAATATTTCCGGTTAAATCTGGGGGTGTTACAATAGTATAAAAGCAAGTATAAACCGTCTATACGTGAATAATGACTTTGGTGTGGTTACACGAGGAAAGTTCTTCAATGTGATATTTTAAAGTTTTGAATGTTTTGGAGAGTCATGGAATTTTAAAATATTCTTACAATGAGTGAGATATTTTTTTAAAATAAACCTTTATTCTCATGGAACGTTCTCCGAAGAAAGAAAAATTAGATTTTTGTGTTTTGACTTAAAGGTCGATTTTTTTTTTGAGAATTCTAACTAAAGGTATTGCGTCTTCATTTTTATAAGGCAACATGATTTTTAAAATAGGATGACGGTGGTTGTACTATAATTTTTTAGAATGTGATTCTTAAACTCAAATGAGGTTTACTAAATTTTCACAAGATGTGGCTCTCGCTTTTAACTTTTGGGTTCATGGTTGACAGACAGGAAGTATGTGTATGATGTTGGTTGCTTGTGTGCTGTTGTAATTATGAGAACCGATGACGCTTCGATTTATATGTTGTATATCTATACTAGCCTTTGCAAAGTTAAGTGAATGCGTGTTGGATATTGTTCGGAGCCAATAAAAACTGCTAGACAAACATTGTGTTCGACAGGCGATATGGTAATCTTTTAGATATTGGATATTGGATTGTATAAATTATTTTTCATACTGTCGGTCAGTTGGGACCCTATGTTTGTTGAGGATTTATGATTATATGTTGTTTATATGTAACCCTCAGTTTTAGTATCGTTCAGGATGTGTTTACCATTATATTTCTGAATCAGAGCAGTTAGCGCATGCTAAGTATTCATCTAGCATGCACTGATGTGGTATGGGTAACGCACGCTAAGCTATGTGGTAGCGCGCGCTAATTCGGCTGGGCAGAAGCTATGGGACTGCCTTTTAGCCGTTAAGTATAATTTTTACAGTAGTACAACTGATCACCTGTGACTTTATTCTATCGGTGTTGTCTAGGTGATGATAATTGTTATGTGTGATTATGTGTTATGATTTTCATGGTGCTAGGTGGTTACTTGTTAGTATGCCGAGGGGCAGAGGTCGTGGTCATAACCGTGGTACGGGTGACCAAGAGGATCAGACGCGGGACCAGGAGAATGTTGCCGGGAATGACATTAGTCTTGGTGTTGCTAATATATTGCAACAAGTACCGACATAGATAACTCAGTTAACCCAGACTGTTCAACGTAACACAGATGCAACTCAGAGTGTCGGTGCAAACTGATGGCTTCGAGAAGTGATTCGTATGAATCCCCCTCGATTCGCTGGTGCCGCAGATGCATTGGGCTGGGATGGTTGGCTTTTTCGGTTGGGAAAGATATTCGAGGTAATTGATTGTCTTGAAGATCGGAAGGTGCCTATCGTTCAGTACCTTCTTGACAGAGATGCCACTAATTGGTGGGAAGCTATTAAACCTCGGTATCGTGTCCTCACGTGGGTGGAATTCCAGGAATTTATGAAAGACGAGTTTTGTCCAAAACCGATCAGAGAGCAGAGGATTCATGATTTTTATTTGGCGGAACCGCAGGATACATCGGTGTCACAAGCTACCATCGACTATAGAAAACAACTCAATTATGTATGGGATCAAGTGAGGAGTGAAAAAGATAAGATCTGTTATTTCAACATACGTATGAAGCCGGAGATTCGCCAGTATATAGCGGGACTCACTTGCACTACGTTGAGAGAGTACCATAATCGAGCATTAGCCTACAAGCTAGCTTTGTTATCTACTGAATGTGTGCCCGTGTCGAAGAAACAGAGGAAGTCTCATGATTTTATTGTCAGTACAGGAGTCGGAGTTTCTAAACTGCAACACCGTGGTCTTTCTGCCGTGAAGCTCCACCGCTCGATGAGTGGGACTAAGAGTTCCAAGTCGTCAGCTTTGACTCCTGGTAAATCCAGGAGGTGTTTCAACTGTAATGTGCCGGGGCATGTACGTGCACATTGTCCTTCCCCATGAGTAACGTGTTACAAGTGCGGACTCGAGGGACATAGAATTCAGTTTTGCGAGTTGATCGCCGAGTTTTCTGAGGCACGGACTCCATCATAGATATCAGGAACGACTCTAAGAGGTTCTTAAGAGATACTGTATATCAGTTTCTTGCTATGTTGTTGCCTTGCTTTCATTGTTTTAAGTTTCGGGGACGAAACTTCTTTTTAAGGAGGGTAGAATGTAATACCCGTATTTTTTTATTCTAGCGACTCGTTTGTGTTCATTGACACATTTTGGACATGCTTTTTTCGTCATTCGAGCGAGTTTTGATATTGTTTCAGATTAATCGGCATATTATTTCGACTTTTCCACGTTTGGGTTTGATTCTTGTAAATATTGTTTGAAACTATTGTGTTGTTGTTCCTACAAGTTCACTTAATATTTGTAGTCGTGTTGTGAGCTCCAAAGTTATTAATCGATCTCGTATCGTGATCTTTCGGATATTTAGGCCGTTTCGTAATTTTCCAATGTTTTGGGTACTCGCTTACGTGCTCGTTTTTACCTACTTTTGGGTTGTCAGAATCGAATGTTTGTTTATCTCTTTAGTTCGTTGTTGAGAATTCCTCATAAGTGCTTCGTCATATTTCTGGAATCATCGCATGTTGAGGCCGTTTTGTACTGATCGGACATTTTCTCAAAAGTATTGTGCATCAGGTTCGACTTTGAAAAATCACCATCAATTCTTGGAAAATTCAAAATTCTGAAACCTTATAGTGTTATAGAGCATCAAGTTAGCTTTCTGTCAGTTCAAACGGTGAGTCAATCGGAATCCGGACGAGGAGTTATGGTTGAAATAGCTAAGACTACGCTGTCAGCATATAGTGTATAATCAGCGCATGCTAATGCAGCTATTAGCGCGTGCTAACTATTAGGGATAGGGCGTTCTGTTCTTCACTGGACTGCGTCATATGCGCACGCTAATGCATTGATTAGCGCACACTAATGGATCGAGACAGAATGCCCAGTTATTTTTCAGGCTCGTTAGCGCACGCTAAGTAGGAGAGCTAGCGCGCGCTAACTGTACTGATATATATATATATATATATATATATGTATGGGATAGATGCATTGTTCAAACCCATTTCACTTCTCGCTCTCGGTTTTGGGTAATTTGACAAGGGTTTCGATCCTTGAATATATTACCATCATATATTGAGGTCTTGATCACGTTTAATATCATCCTTGGTTGATTCTTCATCCGGATTGAGGTAATTCTTTGAAAATCCTTTTTCAACTATTTTTTGGAATTTTTTTATTTCGATTCTGGTCCGATTATGATGAATCAGTTATGTAATTCTTGTTGTTTTGGTTGTAATCTATGGATTATAATTCCGTTTATCGATTTCGTTTCACCCGGAGCATGATTTTGACTTCCTTGAGAAACCTTTGAACCCTCGCTGACATTGTTGTTCCGCAGCGAGTCAGAGTTGGGTTTTGAGTAGTATTTTTAGTTCGTTGTGGAGTTATTCTCGTAGTGTTCCGGAGTTTCCACTTGCTCGCTGAAATTGGAAGTTTAATGATTGCTCGGTTGCGTCCACTCGTTGTTTTGTTCGCTCGTGGTTTCGAGGCAAGTATCTTGCCCATACATTTCGTGCTTCGTAGATATAATAGTTGGTAATCATTTATGTGTGCTACTTGAATGCTTATAATGAACTTTCAAAAGAATCGGTATATTTTCAATAAAGGTTTCCTTGGAAAACTTTATTTTCGTGTGGTGTCGTTGTGTGCGACTATGTCACTTGTGGACTTAAAGCTCTATCCCTTTGTCAAGGTGTTTGTGTGTGGATACGTGTGCTTGTTGACGAATATGTGGTGTTGTGTGTTATTGGTTTGTGACTCTTTTGCAAGGAGGTCGTGCCGTTCGACGTTGTTGGAAAAATATACTTTCTTGCTGGTATGTGATCGTTGTAAAGTGATGTTTCACCGGGTAGGGTTTGTTGGGGCCTCCAAGATCCGTCCTTGCTAGTACGGGTCGGGTTTGACCATAGGGTTATCAAAGCCGGGTATGTCTCGAGCATACTCCGAGGTTCGTGGCTTGTAAGTATGATGCCAGTATAACTTATGGTTGTGAGTTGGACTTGTGACATACTTGTCATGGGTTATCCAAACCGGGTATGTCTCGGGGAGACTCTGAGGTTCGTGGCTTGTTAGCACGATGCCAGGATAACTATGAATGTATGCTATGATGATGTATGATACGTAATTGGCATGTTTGTTTATTGGTGCAAATGCATGTGTGCGTGTGTGGTTGTTCTTCCACCCGGGGATGGTCTGATGAGGCCTCTGAGGGCCGATACTAAGGGGTATGGCCGCGGAAGTGGTTTTCCACCCATGGACAGTTCGACGGGACCTTTGGGGGTCGATACTCATGGGTATGGCTGCGGGTTACCAGGTATGATTTTGTGACGATGATATGTGATGATATGGTTTATGAAGATGATGTTTTAATGACAATGTGGTATTCCGAAATATAGTTTTCGTAAATGTTTCCAAAACAAAAACTCCCGAGATCTTATAATGCTTTTCAAGATGTCTACTCATTTCATTCTTACTTTTCATGGTTGGAACTATCTTACTCAAGTAAATTATCTCGGGAAGCCTTTCATTACATTTAACTTGTTGATTGTTCAAGATTATTTGTTTCGGGGTATGTTGCGTATGTCTCGTATTTGCACTTTATACTTGCACTAGAAAAATTCCATTTTGCTAACCCCCGAGTAATCGGGGGGTGGATGTCTTTATGGCGTCCAGGTACATGCAGGTTCTTGGGGAGCAAAACACAGGATCGGTACGAACGATGATGGAATACAAATGATACTAATCACATGAAGGCCAATACTCGGTACCGTGGGGCGAATTATATTGTCCTTTTCGCTGTAGTATTTTCTGTCGTATGAGTTGTTAGTGTATTTGACCCTTGCATGGGTATGAGTCGATATAGAGATGTGTACGTTTAAGTTGTACGTCATTAATGAAAGACCAAATCGGTCTACTGATTCGTTATTTAGCCATGTAGGCATGTAATATGATGTTTTGTTTCGGTATTTAGCCTGGTAGATCTTCATAGAGAGGGTCTACGGCACTGCAATATTCCCGAGTGGATTGGGGGTGTTACATTCAGCTGGGATACAAGACCCATCTGTCATCTAAGGTGCTGGAATCTCAGCAACTGTTTCTTTGGAGGACTCAGTTGGGTAATCAACTAGTCCTTTAATTGTATTTGTTGCAGATTCAAGTGAGGATTCGATGATGATGACTTCCTTCTTTTCAGGGGACTTCCTCTTCCTGAAATGTGCAGACAGTGGAAGGTTGTTGCTATCTTCATCATCTTCTTGTCGGGCAGGTGCCATGATTTGTTTTCCTCAGCAACAGGTAACTTATCTGACAGGATATTGGCTGCATTGATTTCAGCAGGGGTCAATTCAGTTGGGATCTCAGCTATAAGTCAGTTCAGTTGGGATCTCAGCTGTGGATAAGATAGCTGCTGCTGGTTCCACCTCTGCTTAGTCATCGGATCAGACGCCGTTTCGTATGATGATGTGTCTGATTTTTCATTTTCGCCAGCATCTCTTCAGCTCAAGGTTGCTGTGCTGACAGGGCCTCCAGTGCAGCTGTGTCCAAATGTCCAAGGCACTTGTTGATGTGAAATTTTTCTGGCATGCCTTTAGCCATTCAAAGGTGCCCCAGAATCCAGCTGATTTGAGTACCATATGTCAACTTCTGGCTGAATTTCCTATTAGTACTATCCCATCTGACCTTGTTCACCTCTTTTACTAACTACCTGAAGATATAGTCAGGCATCTACCATTATTTATGCATCAACCCTTCCGAAATCTACAAGGAAGTGGTCATTTGCTTTTTCAAGGAAGTGCGAGTAACTGAACGGGGCATAGAAAGCTCGATCTTGGAGAAAGCATCATCAAAGCAAACTATCTCCGATTCTTTCAAAATGAAAACCCATGGAATAGTGGTGGAGGCTCTAAAACAAAAACATTTGGACATCTAGAAATGGATTAAGATGCTAGAACAACCGAGCAAAATGAAGAACACTGCAAAGAAAGAGGATATACAGAAGGAATTTCAATTCATAATGGACATGACCAAAACATTGAGCGCCTGATGATTGAAACCCCCGATGAATCCCTGCCATGCCAAAAGGAGAAGGAAAAGGTGAATCCAGTCTTCCATAAGATCTAGGAAACTAAAAGAAATGCATGAGAGGATTCTGTAGAAACCTCAATTAAGAGTTGGGAAAATCTTTCTCAGAAGCTGTTTTGGAAGCCGAGCTCCTGGTGGGATTCAGGATCTTATCATCTAATATGACGGAGGGTCTGATCCATCAAAGCATTTCCAACGCTTCAGGAATATAGCGATACTACACAGGTACACAAATCCAGTGAAGTGCTTGACCCTCCTAGACACCTGGGTTGGACCGACACAGGATTGGTTCACGCAAATAGCTCCAGGAACCATCCACGATTTCCAAAGTTTTTGTTCGCTTTTCGAAAATCACTTCGCTAGTGCAATAAACCCAAAATTTACTGTAAGCTTGCAAATCGTTTAATTATCTTATACAAGCAATATATGTGAGCCAAGAATCAACTAATATTACATAAAACTCATCAAATAAGTGTATCGTTAACTCTCAAGTGTTTACGAGACCTGTTTGCGCTCAAATTCATTTAATGAGGTGAAAACTACGATAAGCTTGCAAATTATATAATATCACTACCACTCGGTGTGTATGAAACTTCATAAATTAAAAAATTCTTTTTATTTGGTTGTAATGTAGGCTCTATGGTCAAAGTATGATAAGTATGGCTATAGTGACTCGAGTCGAGTAAAATACAATTAAAGGACAAATCAATCACTTCCACCAATCATCATGTAACTTAGAACATTTTAACATTGAAACTAGGATTAGGCATTATGGGGTTTGGAAACCGGAATGGAATCAAAACAAAACCGAAAAAATAATTTCTAAATTGCATCGAATTAATGGGGTCCATTTCAATCTGAAAATTTCTAACACATTTAATGAAACGACCCACACTAACTACCTAACTTAAACTATCTTATATCATATTAGTACTTATAAATTACGGCGAAATATCGGCAGAGTTTCCCCTAAACTAGTACCTATCCCAAAACCTGTGACATAAAACCAACACAAGTATCACACAGAGACATCTAGTCTCAATCCGAATCAAACTCATGACATCAATATCCCCGTAGCTTTAACCACAAGAGATTAGTAAATAATAAAACTCCAATTTTCCCAAATCACTCACTTATTTATCTTACATTACGATATTTAAACAACCTCACCAGCTACATAAACATACTAAGAAAACTAATAGTACACCTCATACCATCAACGACACTCGAATGTATGAGTATATTACCACCACACCTATTTATAAAACAAGGTTCAGAAACAAGAACTAAAACATGTTAATCACGTGTTTAAGCCCGAAAGTCCGTCATCCATGTACGTCGACCCTCAGCAGTAGTGGAACTCCAACCCATCCAACGAGGGAACATGCTCAAGCATCAGGATTACCTACATTGCATAAACTACGTGAGCTAAAGCCCAATAAGTAGAAATCATGCATGTATCATATTTGATGCAACATATGACATATGATCATCAATGAGAATCTCTCTCAGAATCATTTTCTTATCTTTGGGCCCGTTGAAACACGTACTAGGCACCGGAACGAGCTCAATATCATATCATATCATAAGACATGCATCTACCATGCCTGATATATAAGGCATGCATCTACCGCACCAAATATATCGTGAGAACGTGCATCTACCATGTCTCACACATCATATAAGCACACATCTACCGTGCTAAACATATCATAAAATCATGCATCTACCATGCCTCGGTGCTCTAAGAGCGGCCAACAAAACATTTTTCTTTTCTTTCTTTCCATGATCATACCATGCATGCAGACACTAGTGAGTCTCCTATTATGCATGCATGTGGAGATGATAATGGATGTCATGATCATGTAAGGTGCAACTCAACACTTTAAGCATATACAAATCAATCATACAATATAATAGAACACTATAAAGATATCATCATGTTCGACAACTAGTTATACAAACAATACTATGTTTATGCATTGTAGTTGCAGATGGATTTCTACTTATCTAAAGGTAAATATCGTCAGCTAATCCTATCAGTCGTCGGCTAAAAAACTGTCGGCCGATATTCGTCGGCCAAGGTTTAGCCGACAACTTTTATGGTAGTCGTCGGCTAAACTTTGAAGTTTAGCCGACGACTTTGTTAAATGTCGCCGGCTAAAGTTTTTTTCAAAAGAGTAGTAATAAACTTTAGCCGACGACATTTAACAAAGTCATCGGCTAAAACATTTTTTTTAAAAAAAATAATATACTTTAGCCGACGACTGTTGTAAAGGTCGTCGGCTAAAACCTAATATAAAAAAATTAATTCAGATTTTGGGAATAATTTATAGTCAACACAATACACCAATTAATAAATTAGAGAAAAAATACATAACAATTCATACAATTCAACACAAATACATAACACATATATAATACACTAATTCAACAGAATACACCAATTGATAACATAACATACCAACAATACATACAATTCAACACAATACACCAATTAATAAATTAGAGACAAAAATACACCAACAAAATCGGACTAAAATCAGGCAAAAAAATAAAATCTGCCTGCTGGGCGGCGGACATCGGTGGACGGCAGACTGACGTGCGGCGGACTGATTAAATTATGAGGTGAAATAAAAATATACAATACACCAATTCAACATCAACAAAAATACACCAATTCAACACAATACACCAATTAATAACACAATACACTAACAATACATACAATTCAACACAGTACACCAATTAATAACACAATACACCAACAATACATCAAACAAATACAATAAATTCATCAAACAAATGAAAACTAAATAAAACACAAAATTCTAAAAACTAAATAAAACCTAACCTAATAAACTAAAAAATAATAAAAACTACATGAAAAACAACCTAATTATAGATAAAATTAATACACTAAAAATGCACAAACAAAATGGGTTACCGGTGCGGAGGTCGGGCGGCGGGCGGGCGACGGTCGAGCAGCGGGCGGCGGGCGGGCGGACGGTCGAGCGGCGGTGTTCCGGCGGGTGGGTGACGGGCGGTCTGGTGCCGTCGGGCGGGTAACGGGTGGTTGGGGGAAGAAAAAAGAAGAAAAGGAAGAAGAAAGAAGAGAAGAGGGTATATATATATATATATTTAGAGGTTTAGCCGACGACTAGATCTAAGTCGTCGGCTAAACCCCAATTTTTTTGTTTTTTTTTTCCGATGCGGAGGAGAACTGAGGACGATATATAATTTTAAATTTGAGGTTTAGCCAACGACTAGATCTAAGTCATCGGCTAAACCCCATTTTTTTTTTGCGGGTGCCGAGGAGAACGGAGGGCGATATATAATTTTAAATTGGAGGTTTAGCCGACGACCACTAGATCTGGGTCTTCGGCTAAACCATTACAAAAGTTGTCGGCTAAAGTGTTAAACTTTAGGACGACTACGTTGTAGTTGAGCCGACGACCTGGACAAAAGTCGTCGGCTAAAACTTTTTAGCCGACGACAGTATGAGTCATCGGCTAAAGTCCAAAGTTTAGCCGACGACACTTAAAAGTCGTCGGCTGTTTTTTTTAAGTGTCGTCGGCTAAAGTTCTTTTTTTGGTAGTGATATAATGCATTAATGAATCTATTCCTCTCTGTTTATAAAGTCCATTAACCCTCACAACTTAAAATTCCAAGGTTTTATAACAATACACTTGATTAAGAGAGTTTATCAAAGTCTTGTCATAATCAGATTTTGTTTTGCTTATAACCACTAGAATATAACTTGAATTTGCACCAATTTTTGATATAATATCCCTAAGATACTTAAGAACAGGTATATTGAAACTCCTACCCCTGAAACATACGGATGAAGTAACATATACCATTAATTCCAAAAGGTGGCAGAATTAATTCCTTTATTGCCTTAGCGAGTTTTAAGCCTTATATCCATATTAAGCACAAGGGTAAGCCATGGCTGAATTCTTAACATCATTATAACCTGTCTAAAAATATATACAAGCTCTCAAACCTTCGAAATAGCTAAGAACCATAGCAAGAACAAGGAAGAAACAAAGGAAACTCACCTTGATTGTCAAAGGAATTGAGGTGTTGATGTTCTGATGATTTCTTCTTGAATTTTTGGTCAATTTTCGAAGTGGAGAGCTTCTTGTTCATTTCCAGACTGTAAATGAGGTTTTAGGATCGGTTTTATACATCAACCAAGTGTGTTAATTCGGTTATGAAGAATGAAATGTCCAAAATACCCTCGAATAACTACTAGAGACTAGGCTTGAAAGAATGAATCGATTCAAGTAGTTATGATCAGATTCTTGGAGTGTTTGAACCGGTTACTATATTAAATAAACCCTATTTTGGGTATGTATGGCTGGTCTAGGGGTTTCGTACAAGTTTAGTGTGTGTTTGAAGTGTTTAAAGTCGGTTACTTATGTGAATAATGATGAAAATGCTAGTGAAGGAGTTCATTGTCAAACTTTCTAAAATTTCATATACACAACATTATATTTAGGAATTCAAGGATTCATTTATCAATTTGATACCTTTTGGACAATAAACTAAAGGATAAGTTCAATCCTGACCGCAGTTAGAATGAATAAGGTATAGAGAGATCACAATATTTTACAAACGTTATCAGATACAACCATAAATTGTATCATATTAGGTATTGGCAAGAATCAAGGTACTTGACATGTGTTAGTATATTAAATGATGGTTATTCACTTGAATCATTAATCTAAAGTGACCCATTACACGCGTCGACTAAAATCTCGAGATAGGCTAGTTAACCTCCAATAGACACGTTAGTGACACCTTTATGACTTCTAGGCTTACCACGTATACTCAGAGTTTTAGAAGATCTTTATATATACTTTATTTTAGTATTAGAAGTAATATGAATAACATAACTTAGTTCCATAACATATTCCACGATAGTGTTTTAGACTTTAATTCAAATGTTTAGCACATTTCTATGTAGTGAAATCAACTATAAGATCAACTGAACCATGAAACGTAAAGTAATCCAAATAACACATAATTAACATGTAATGCATGAATCATATTGACCAAATGAGTAGTGTCAGGCTCGGGTATCACATCCTCCCCTCCTTATAAAAATTTCATCCCCAAAATTTAACTTACCTGAAAAAATCAGGGTATTTAGCCCTCATTTCATCTTCTCTTTCCCAAGTAGCTTCTTCTACAAGTTGATTTCTCCATAACACTTTGACTAGTGGTATTTCTTTATTTCTGAGTTTCTTTACTTGTCTTAGTAAGATTTCTATAGGTGTATCCTTGTAACTCAAGTCCGCCTCTAACTCAACTGGCTCATTATTGAGAATGTGGGATGGATTCGCAATGTATTTTCTTAGTAGAGAAACGTGAAACACATTGTGTATCTGAGACATTGATGCTGGCAACTCTAGTCGATAAGACACTTCACCAACTTGCACAATAATAGGAAATGGCCCAACGTATCTTGGACTAAGTTTCCCTTTCTTATCAAATCTCATTATTCCCTTCATTGGAGAAACTTTCAAGAATACTCCATCACCCACGGCAAATTCCAGTGCTCTTCTTATGGTATTTGCATAACTCTTTTGTCTACTTTGAGCTGTTCTCATTCTTTCTCTGATTAGTGAAACTGCTTCTGTCATTTCTTGAATCATATCAGGACCTAAAAGTCTTCATTCACCAACCTCATCCCAATGTACTGGTGATCGACACTTCCAGCCATATAAAGCCTCATAAGGAGCCATTTCAATTGTACTCTGATAACTGTCATTGTAGGAGAATTCAATTAGGGGTAAATGTTTACTCCACTGGCTTTGAAAGTCCATAACACAGGATCTGAGCATATCTTCAAGAGTTTGCATAATTCTTTCTGGTTGGCAGTGCTGAAAGATAAGCGGGTACCTAGTGCTCTATGCAAGCTCTTCCAAAAAGCTTATACAAATCGTGATCTGTCTGATACAATAGATAATGGACCTCTATGTAGCGTAACTATTTCCTGTATACGATCGATGGAGTATGTCGTGCAAACTGAAAGAAAGTGAGCAGATTTTGTCAATCGATCAACTATAACCCAGATAGAATTGTGTCCTTTCACCGTTCTTGGTAACCTATCACAAAATCCATCACAATGTCCTCCCACTTTCATTTTGGAACAAATAAAGGTTGCAAGGTGCCTGATGGTCTTTTATGCTCTGCTTTTAGCTGTTGACATGTTAGGCATTGCTCTACATATTGTGCAATATCCTCTTTCATACTTGGCCACCAATAGTGTAATTTCAAGTCTCTGTACATTTTGGTTGCTACTGGATATACTGAATATGGTTTTGAGTGCGCCTCTAGTAATATTTCTTTGCGAACATCTTCAACATTACACACACATAAACAATTTCTAAATTGAATAATACCATCTTCTGATAATTGGAAGTCTGACGATGTTCCTAACTCAATGTTCTTCTTTATTTTTTCTAAGTCTTGATCCTCTTTCTCGCCTTGCTGAATTCTATCAATTAAAGCAGATCGAAGGGTTAATGCTGACAATTTTGCTTCTAACCATCAATGTTGGATAATTCCTATATCCATATTTATCAAATCGTGTAATTCTGGCTTCTGGATCAAGGTCATGACCGCAATGAATTGTGCTGATTTTCTGCTTAAGGCATTCGCTACCACATTAGCTTTACCAGGGTGGTAGTTGATAACACAATCATAGTCTTTAGCAAGTTATAACCATCTCCGCTGTCTTATATTCAATTCTTTCTGAGTGAAAAAATATTTCAGGCTCTTGTGATCAGTATAAATTTCACAGCGTTCTCCATATAGGTAATGCCTCCATATTTTAAGTGCAAACACAACTGCAGCAAGTTCCAAATCATATGTTGGGTAGTTCTTTTCATACTCCTTCACTTGTCTATATGCATATGCTATTACTTTACCATTCTGCATCAATACACAACCTAGACCATTCTTTGAAGCATCATTGTAGACTTTAAAACCTCCAGTTCCCATTGGAATGGTCAAGATCGGTGCCGATGTCAACCGTCTATTCAGTTCTTGAAAGCTCTACTTGCATGATTCTGTCCACTTGAAGGGAACATTCTGATAGTCAATTGTGTTAATGGAGAGGCAATCTTGGAGAATCCCTCTACAAATCGACAGTAATATCCATCTAACACAAGAAAGATGCGTACTTCTGTAGAATTTGTGGGTTGTGGCCAGTTATTGATTGCTTCAACTTTGCTTGGGTCTACTGAAATCCCTTCTCCAGATGTAACATTCCCCAATAATACCATTCGGTCTAACCAGAATTCGCACTTTTTAAATTTAACATATAATCGTTTCTGTTTTAAGACTTCTAAAACTTTCCCTAGATGCACTGTATGGTCTTCTTTGGTCTTCGAATATATGAGAATATCATCAATTAACACGATAAAAAACTTATCCAGGAAGTCTTCAAACACTCTATTCATTAAATCCATAAATGCTGCTGGGGCATTTGTTAGGCCAAATGGCATCACCAAAAACTCATAGTGTCCGTACCTCGTACTGAATGCCGTTTTTAGGATGTTCTCTTTGTAATAGCCGCATTTTTTCTTTTCCCGGTATTTTCATTTTCGGGTGTATTTCTCGCTTGTAGCGACCCTCGTGTATTTTTCAGTGTATTTCTTCCATCATTTAGTGATCTGATTCTCGTAATTGTTGTGCGGAACCGCCGTTTTGGGGTTGCCATGGATCCATTCTATGTTATTATGCATTTTGATATATTTCGTTTGATGTTTCGTTCATATTCCGCGCCTAGCGCGCGCTAATTTTCTGCATAGCACACGCTAGAGATCCCTTAGTAGCGCACGCTACGTCTGCTTCGTAGCGCGCGCTAGCGAGCTGAGCCTTGGGAGCGGCAGTTCTGTTTACAGCCCTCTAGACTAATGGATTAGCGTACGCTACGTTGTCTAGCGCACGCTAATGTCGGGGGACTAGCGCACGCTAAGATGTCCGGTAGCGTGCTCTAGTGTGACTGTCCAGTACTGGACAGTTTACTACTGGACTCGATCAGGTGCCCAGGTAGCGCACGCTACGTTTGGCCGATAGCGCGCGCTAACGGGGTCAGGTGAGTTCTGGGCAGTTCACTTCTGGACTCGGTTGATGTCCAGGTAGCGCACGCTATGGCCGATAGCGCGCGCTACCGAGAGGCTATTAGCGCACGCTACGTTTCGGATAGCGCACGCTAATGGCCCAGAAATCTGGTTACTGGACTGGGACGTTAACTTCTGGACTGGAGTTTTGTCCCGTTAGCGCACGCTAACTTATGAGGATTAGCGCGCGCTAACACTCCCTGGCTATATAAACCAGGGAGTTGACCCAGATGTACGTATTATTCTCATTTCTTCTCCCTCTCCGCGGCCTTGGCGATTTTGGGCGATTTTCTTGGCGATTTCTTCCTCCAATCATCCCAACAATCATCTTCCTTGAGTTCTTGGTGTATAATAACAACATCAACACGAATCATTCATCCTAATCCAAGGTCAATCTCTTAGAACCCTACTTTTGGATAAATTTGGGGTTTTGGGATTTTCGTCCGATTCGTTCCGTTTTGTTGATTAATTCATGATGAATATGATTAATCTTGTTGATATCATTAGTTTTCCTACGGATTCATGGTATATTTTCATGGTTTTGCGAAATCGAGAGGGTTTGGTTGTGGTCCGCCCTCATTGTTCTTTTTATACGAATATACATGAATCGTAGGCGGGTTTTCGGGTGTATCCATTTCCGTATTCGTCTAGAGTTGGTTGTGATTATATTCTTCGAATCGTTAGGTTCGGTTCCGTTGGTTCATAGCGTTCGTCGGTGATTTTCCTTTCCGTTCGTTGCGTCATCAATTATTCAAGGCAAGTATTTTTGGAAACCTTTATGCTTAACGTGAAATGGTAATGTATATTGTGTGTGATTTGCTCACCTCGGGAGGGTCCGACGGGATCACGGAGGGAGTCCAATGGTTTGTGCCCTGGATTCATGAGTTTGTTTAGCTAGCCATCTCGGGAGGGTCCTTAGAGGCCTCGAGTGGGATTTGTGGCTTCGTCCCGGTCCTAGGCGATGCATGTGCGTGATTTGTTTTATGATATGGCCAGCTCGGGAGGGTCCTTAGAGGCCTCTAGTGGGATTTGTGGCTTCGTCCCGGTCCTAGGCAAATGTGATTGACTGTTTGTTTCCGTAAAAGACATGTCTGGTTTTGGTTTTTGAAATGATTTGGTGCAGTGTACTATGAAACGTGTAAGCGAATGGTTTGCCTTGATTACATATACTAGCATAATTGCTAACCCCTTTGGGGACCCGTTTTGGGGAAATTCTTGTTATGGATTTCAGGTTATGTTTTGCCGGACGAGCGGGTGCTGGGACAGTATGAGGATGTTGGCCAGGGTCGTTGACATGTGCATTTGGGTCTTCTTATTTCTTTTGTCTACTTCGATTTGGTTGTTTCCCACATTTATAAACTTATAGATTGTACTCGCGAGTACTTAGGCTTTTCACTTCGCACTTCGTTTTGTATTAACTCAAATTGCTATATTGTCGGTTGATGTTTATTAGACTGGTTGCTCCGGGCGTATCTTTATATGTCGAGTGGTGTTTTTCTTGTTTTAGCCTGGTGGGTCCCATGTAGGGGTCCACGGCGCTGTAATATACTCTGAATATCTCGGGGGTGTTACACTCTTCCTTTATCTTCAATTGATGGTACCCTGATTGCAGATCAATTTTGGAAAATATAGATGCGCCTTGAAGTTGATCAAACAAGTCATCAATTCGAGGCAAAGGATACTTGTTCTTGATCGTGACTTTGTTGAGCTCTCGATAGTTTATATACATCCTCAAGGAGCAATCCTTCTTACGAATGAGCAAAATTGGCGCTCCCCATGGTGAATAACTAGGCCTAATGAGGCCTTTATCTGACAGCTCTTGCAACTGGGTCTTTAATTCCTTTAATTCAGCTGGTGCCATTCTATATGGTGATTTTGATATTGGTATTGTTCCCGGCTACAAGTTAATCACAAACTCTATTTCATGATCTGGTGGCAGTCCCGGTAGATCATCAGGAAACACTTTAGGGTATTCTTTCACCACTGGTACTTCATTGACGTTCGAGTAATCTTGGTTTTCAATGCTCATTACACTTACTACATAGCCTTCACAACCACTGTTTAATAGACGTTGTGCCTTCATTGCCAAGATGACTGGAAATCTAAAATTCTTACTAACCCCGACAAAATAAAAAGGTTCTTCCCAAGGTGGTTAGAATGTCACAATCTTTCTCCGACAGCTAACCGTAGCATGATATTTTGGTAACCAATCCATACCCAAGATTATGTCATAGTCATTCATGTCCAACACAATTAAATAAGCATAGAGTTCCCTATTTTCAATAGGAATACTACACGCTCGTATGATCTCATTTGTTTGTTTTGGATCTCCAGAGGGGGTCACTACATTATAACCTACCTCAATTGTTTCTGGTACTCTACCCAGCCTTCTCACATATCAGTGGATGCAAATGAATGTGTAGCACCAGGATCAAATAATACCGATGTTGAAATACCAAAGATAAGAAGGTTACCTGTGATAATAGACGGATTAGCTTCAGCATCTTCTCTGGTCATAGTGAAAACTCTAGCTGGTACCCTTTCCTATGCTTTGGCTTTTGTCTTGTTTGGGCAAACGTTCGTCATATGTCCAGGTTGTCCACATGAAAATCATACTTTAAAATCCAATGAGCAAACTCCACTATGTGGTTTTCCCCAGGTAGGGCATGCCGGTAATGGTACAAAGGGTCTACCCTCTTCAGACTTCATACGCTTACTTGGATCTCCTTGTTCTTGCCCCTTTTTAGATGAAAATCGGCCTTTGAATTCTGATATTTAGGTGGCCTCTTCTTTTCATTCTTTAACCAGCGTTGGCCTTGTCATTGGGCAAATTGACGCCGAACCTCCAGTGCATGTCGAATCCTCAGTTCTGCTTGTTCTGCGACCAATGATCTCTCAGCAACTATTGAATAAGTCGTCCCTTTAATTCCTGTCATGCTGACATCTCTGTATAACTCTGGTCTCAAGAATTCAAGGAACCTCTCCACTTTCAGTGCTTCCGTGCTAACCATATGCTCAGCAAACCTAGACAGCATTTCGAACTTGCAGATATAGTATGAAACCGTCATACTTCCCTGTTTCAACTGTATAAATTCGTTCATATTCATTGCATGAACAGGAGCTGTAAAGTACTTATTTCACTACACCAAAAATAGGATTTTGTGACATTAAAACTCGCTGGATTTGTGACTGTCAATGACAGTCACAACTTTATGACTGTCAATAACAGTCACAAAAACCGAACAATGATAAATCCAAATGTTTGTGACTGTTAATGACCGTCACAAGTGTTGTGACTGTCGTGAGCAGTCATACACTTTTCAAGTAAAACGATAATAAACCATTAAGCAGTAGCCCACCACTTCTTTCTAGTTCTCTTTTTCTTTATTTTTCTTTTTCTTTCTCTTGAGTAGTAGCCCACCACTTCTCTAGTACACCTCGCCCCGCCCTGCCGCGCCTCAACCGCTGCTACAGTCCGCCCTGCCGCCTCCGCTTCTTCAGTCCACCGACGCATCCACTTCTCCAGTACCGTAGTACCGCTTATGTTCGTACCAATTTGTTTGGTCTCGTGTCCGCCGTGTACAATGCGAGAAGAAGACCACAGTCCAAAGTCCACCACTGCCACTCCCACTCGTATCCCGTTCACCACCGCCGTTGCAGTCTCTTTTATAGTCCACCATTTTGAGAGGTTTAAGTTTCAAGATCCCTTAATTTTTAAACCCTAGCCCCAAATCGCAAATATGTCTGTCAATTTGTGAGTAGAATCGAGGGACTTCAATAACAGGTTTAACAAAGGTTTTTTGTTGTTGATATATTATTTAACCTTTTCCTGTCCATGTCCATTTGTCACTGGGGATGATTTCTCGATTCCGTTGGTATCATGCTATTTTTTCTGTTGGGTTTCTGGCTGCATCAGGGGCTGCAACAGATGTACTTCTCAAGGTACATTTTGGCTTATAGGCAGTTGTGGTACTAGATGTAATACCCGAATTTCCAGTATAAATTTTTCGCATTATTTTATCGGAGATAAATTGTATAGTTTGGTGTCTATACAGTATGGATAAAATAAATTGAGAACAGAGACAGTTGTAATTGTGTAATTGTCGTACTTGGTCGACAGTTGCATTTGAGGATATCGTATATCAGGTTGTTTTAATTTTTGATATCGGGTATATTATATTAGAATGTTATTGGATCCAGTATCTGTATTCAGTATGCCGTATGTTTGTATTATGTATGTCGAGACGTCGGACAGGAACAATTGGATTTTGGCCAAGTACAAAAGGCTATTACGTACGCTAAGCTTAAGGACTTACGTACGCTAAATTCTATGCTATACGTACGTTATGCATAAGGCATTACGTACGTAACAAGAGGAATCAGACAGGTGGGCCCGTGGTCGGTAGCTTTCGGTGCGGATGTGGACAGGTGAGTCAACGGATGGATTTACGTACGTTATACAGGGTGTATTACGTACGTAAGACGAGTATATACTGTAGCAAGTCAACGTACGTATTACGTACGCAATGGATTAAGTGTTACGTACGTTAGGAGGTAGCTGGCCGAGTCGTGGCCGATGACTCGCTGGATGGCCGATCACGATCGGCAGTGACTCGCAGGGATGTCCGATCACGGTCGGCAGTGACTCGCTGGGCGTAAGGACTGGCCGATTACGGCCGTAAGGTTGTGGCCGGGTACGGCCGTAAGGGCCTATTACGTACGTAAGATGGTGCCGGTTATGGCCGTATGGCTGTCGGCCAAAATGGACAGGAGGGTAGCCATGGCCGGTTACGGCCGTAAGCCATGGCCGGTTACGACCGTAAGGTACCGACAGGTCGCGGCTATTTAAGGGCCTGGACCGGGTCACTTGGCATTTTCACATTTTTTCTTTGTTCTTTTTGTGATTCTTCATCAGAAATCAAAGGATTTGATTGGGAACATCATAGAGCAACATGTTTTGGAAGTTTGATTCATGTCTAACATCATCTTTTGCTCGGACCGAAGGTAAGAACACTTGAACTCTTGGTTTTGAGGATTTTTGAGGTTTCATGGTGTTTTGGCCGATTTGATTCGTTTTAAATCAGATTGTTGATAGAACTTTGTTGTATTCTCGGAATCATTCATTACTCTTGAAGTTTTGTGGAACAAATTCGAGAATTTCTCGGTTAATCGATTAAATTGGATTATGCCCTCAAAGTGTCCGATAAAATGCTTCAATGGGTAGAACTTGGGAAGTTCTATACGTTTTCGTAGAATTGTTATTGAATTGATATCGTTGTGATTTGGGAACGAACTTTTTGAAGGAAGTTGTATCGGGACTCTTTTCTTTTGTCGATTTCTTCACCGTGTTAATCAAGACAAGTGTTTACTTGTGTATTTCATCTTCTAAGAGGTATGTTGGATAATCTTCTCTTTGAATTCGGATTTTTGATGTTGTTGTCGATGATTAATTCGTATGGTGCTAGTTATGGAGTTGTTGTGATGATTCTTGGTAATTACGGGAATTTTGTTAAGGGAAGATAATGAATTGATGATCAATGTCTTGATTAGGTTGTTATGATTATGGAATCATAGTATTCTCAATGTTTTTGTAAAAATGTTGCGATTCTTGATGTTAGGAGGATCGTATATTGGATAATATGATAATATACATCTTGAATTATGAATAAAGATTGTTTAGATGTTAGAACAAATCGGATTATGTCGTTTGAGGATTTTGAATGTGATGTCGAAATAAGTTGTGTTCTTAAGGAACTCTTGGATTATATGAATTGATGAACATATTTAAGGGTGTTGGTGTTTTGGATATGAATATGGAATATTCATATCTAGAACTAAGTTATGTGTTTTGGTACAATATTCGTATAGGAATACGAATATGGTTCCGGGTTTGATAAGATTATGATTCACTTTTGAGTTTGAGAATTCATATGTATTGAACAAGGTTCAATTCGGATAATGGAATTATTTTACACCTTTGGAATATGGTTACCTATAATGTCGAACTAATCGGATCGTCAGGATTGATGATTGTAACACCCCAATTCACAAATGGGACATTACACGCCGTAGAACCCTCGTGAGGTCTACCAGGCTAACACATGACACATAAACCACAATGTAATCCCAAATGATGCACTCAAAAAGTAAGTAAGGTCGTGGCCTCGGCCAAAACATTTTAACGTACATGAACATAAGATAAATTTCAATTCATTGCCCATGCAGGGGACTTAAACCAAGTTTAAGAGTAAACAGTCTAACTCCAGTACTCGACAAATGAAATGACAAAACATAAAAATACAGACTCGAGCCACATCATCAAGCCAGCCCATCCTTTGCGTGCATGTCCAGTACTGCTCCTCGGCTCTCCGTGACTAAATGCATAAGACGCATTTCCCCCATTTAAGGGGTTAGCATTCGAATAGCTAGTGCAAGTACACAATTACACAACATTATATACAAATACGAATTTTACACAATCACCTCATTCAGAAATCATTTGCCATAAATATTCCAGAATACTACATTGGCAATCAACTCAGTTTCGATCATCCCGATATCACAAAATCGCAACTGGTATCCCGTGGCCGTACCCCTTAGTATCGACCCCCAGACATCCCGTCGAACGCTCCGGGTGGGATACCACTTTCGCGGCCGTACCCCTTAGTATAGACCCCCAGACATCCCGTCGGACACTCCTGGTGGAAGTTCAATCACACACGCACCCAAGTTCACTTCCGCGGCCGTACCCCTTAGTATCGACCCCCAGACATCCCGTCGGACACTCCGGGTGGAAGGAACACAACTCACGCACCCGAAAATCACAATTCATCATTCATTTCGAAAATCACAACATACATAACGAAATGTAATAAATGTACTTGCCTTGAATAAGACGAAACGAAGGAAACGACGAAGGAATAGGTTTTGGTCCGAACAATCCTCCCAAATCCGTTCCTAACACAATAACGGTATACAACAAGTCTCAATAATGCGGAAAGGTAAGAATTAATCCTAATTCTACCTGTTGGGGCAATTCATCGAACATCAAGAGTGCATAGGGAATTGAAATCGGTCAACGGTGAAATAACGGGATTTCATCCCATCCAATAACAAGGGAACCAAGGGTCACGAGTATACCATCGAAATCTAACAACAACATCGGTTAAATCGGATTAAAAGACAAGATCACCACCAAACCCTTCCCAAATTCATACTAGGGTATAAGAGATCTTACTTCTTGAAGATTCAAGCCCTTTGGTCCAAAGAACACGTGTTAGATCCACAATCCGAGCTTCACGATTGAAAGGAGATGAAGAAAGTCACACAATCAGGTGATAGATGAAGGGAAATCTCCCTCTCAAGCCCTCTCTCTCGTATGGTTGAAGAAAAAGAGGAAAATGAGTGAATCTCATTTGAAAAAATGCGATTATAGCGGCCATTGCATAGTGTCTGCCTAGCGGAAGTGTGCCGCGGCACTGGCCCAAAACTGCGCCCAGTGATCGGCAGTATGCCGCGGCCCGGACGAATGTGCCGCGGCAGTGACTCGGCAGTGTGCCGCGGCCCTGCCGGCATGTGCCGCGGCACACAGTACAGAAGGTTTGGCCGATAAGTGCAACACGAGTGTGCCGCGGCCTGGTCGAGTGTGCCGCGGCACACGGTACAGACTGCTCGGCCAGAAACTGGACAATGTGTGTGCCGTGGCGCACATTCCTTGTGCCGCGGCCCACACCCCCCTTGGGTCCCAAAATGATGAAAAATGATCGGGAAGAGAATAAAAGCAATAGGAATCGATATTTGGGAAACAATAACACGAAATGGAAGTGCGGAACCCCAAAACGGTCCGCGGTACACAACCAAAATCGAACAAGGAATAAATTCCCTAAACTTATAGGAAATTACAAAAACGGCCCAAACATCCGAAAATCACGATACAACGTCGGATTAACAATCCGAAACTCACAACATGCTCTACTCAACCATACGAACTCATGGTAATAGGAAAAAGACAAAATCGAACGAGTTTAATGAGAATCGAACACACATGCGATAAAATATAACTCAAGATGAAATTACGTAAAAACATCATCGAGACTCATCCAAACGGAGAAACTCCAAGAACAAAAATAGATTCAGAATTCCAAAACAGTGCCAAGCGAGTTGTCCGAAACAAATATACACCGAAAATAGAAATTACCGAAAATAGAAAACACGGATATTACATTATCTCCCCCTAAAAATAAGTTTCGTCCCGAAACTTACAACACGAATAACTCGGGGTATCTCGATCTCATACTCTCTTCCGTCTCCCACGTGGCTTCCTCGGACCCATGCCTCGACCATTGCACTTTAACCAAAGGAATGGTTTTGTGCCTGAGTTGCTTCACCCGACGCTCTAAGATCTGAATCGGCCTCTCCTCGAAAGTAATGTCGGGCGCCAACTCGATCTCTCCAAAATCAATAATATGGCTAGGGTCCGGTACGTACTTCCTAAGCTGGGAAACATGAAATATGTTATGCAAGTGGCTCAGGGACGGCGGCAAGCCTAACCGATATGCAAGCTCTCCAACTCTCTCTAGAATCCCGAACCGCCCAATAAATCTCGGACTAAGTTTACCCTTCCGACCGAAGCGGTAAACTCCTCGTGTTGGCGACACCTTAAGCAACACATGGTCTCCCACCTCAAACTCCAACGGTCGGCGACGTTTATCGGCATAAGACTTCTGCCGGCTCTGGGCCGTCACCAATCTATCGCGAATCAGGGCAATCTTCTCTCTCGTCTCAACTACCATATCGGGATCGGTACCAATCAGCTCGGACGCATCATCCCAACACAACGGCGATCCGCACCTCCTCCCATACAATGCCTCGAATGGTGCCATTTTGATCGAGGCATGCCAACTATTGTTGTACGTGAACTCGATCAACGGCAAGTGCGACTCCCAATCATCCTTCCAATCTAAGGCACAGGCTCTCAACATATCCTCCAACGTCTGGATCGTCCGTTCTGACTGCCCGTCAGTCTGAGGGTGGTAAGATGTACTGAGTCTCAACTCAGTCCCCAAAGCTCGATGAACCGTCTGCCAAAAATGTGATACAAACCGGCCATCACGATCCGAAACAATACTCTTAGGAGTCCCATGCAATCTCACGATCTCTGCAACAAACACTCGTGCCAGTCTCTTTGGACCCCAAGTGTCCTTAATACCCAGGAAATGAGCTGACTTGGTCAGTCGATCGACAATAACCCAAATCATATTCATTCCAGTCCGAGTCCTAGGCATACTGGTAATGAAATCCATAGAAATATCCTCCCATTTCCACTCCGGGATAGGAAGTGGTCGCAAAAACCCCGCGGGTCGCTGATGCTCGATCTTAACCTGCTGACAGGTCAAACATATCGACACAAACTCGCTAATGTCTGTCTTCAAATTACTCCACTAGTAGTTACTCCTCACATCCTTGTACATTTTACTCGTACCAGGATGTATGGAGTACGGTGTGGTATGAGCTTCACTCAAGATCTTCTGTCTTAGATCAATAACATTCGGTACACATAGTCTGCCGCGAAATCTCAAAACTCCATCATCCTGAACCACAAATCCAGGGGCTTTCCCCTTCCTCACATCCTCCCTCAGCTGGACCAAAAACGGATCATCATACTGTTTCGCCTTGATATCGTCAGTCAAGGACGAAGTGATCTCCAACGCACATAACTGACCCTGAACTCTCTGAACCCAAACCTCGATATTCTGACAAATAAAATCCCGCTGGATCCTACTCTGTGGCGTAAGTACCTCTAACATCTGTAACGCCACCGGCTTTCGGCTCAACGCATCAGCCACTACGTTAGCCTTACCCGGATGATACAGTATCTCGAGGTCGTAATCTTTAATTAGCTCCAACCACCTACGCTGTCTCATGTTCAACTCTTTTTGACTGAAGATATACTTCAAACTCTTGTGATCCGTAAATATCTTACACGACGACCCATAGAGATAATGCCTCCAGATCTTTAAGGCAAAAACGACCGCAGCTAGCTCCAAATCGTGCGTGGGGTAATTCGCCTCATACGGTTTCAACTGGCGAGACGCATAAGCAATAACCTTATCTCTCTGCATCAAAACGCATCCGAGTCCGAGGCTCGAAGAATCACTATATACCACGAAATCTTCGTTCCCCTGAGGTAATGCTAACACGGGTGCGGTAGTTAGTCGTCTCTTCAACTCGTCAAAACTATTCTGTCTGTCTGCGGTCCACTCGAATTTCTGAGTCTTCTGGAGCAACTGAGTGAGTGGTCTAGCGATCTTAGAAAACCCTTCAACAAATCTACGGTAATAACCGGCGAGACCCAGAAAACTCCTCACCTCCTTCACATTCTTAGGCGGCTCCCAAGCTATCACTGCTTCTATCTTCTGCGGATCCACCCGAACTCCCTCTGCTGAAATCACATGCCCGAGGAACATCACCTCCTCGAGCCAGAACTCACACTTAGAGAACTTCGCGCACAACTGATCAGCTCTCAAAATGTCTAATACAGTCCGGAGATGTAAGGCGTGCTCCTCCCGACTCCGTGAATAGATAAGAATGTCATCGATAAAGACTACTACGAATTTGTCCAGATACTCAATAAAAACATTGTTCATCAACTGCATGAACACTGCTGGGGCATTGGTTAGCCCGAAAGGCATAACCACAAACTCATAATGGCCATATCTCGTCCGTAAGGCAGCTTTCGGAATATCGATGTCCCGAATCCTCAACTGGTAGTATCCCGATCGCAAATCAATCTTCGAAAAGACTGTCGCCCCCTGAAGCTGATCGAATAAGTCGTCAATCCGGGGCAAAAGGTATTTATTTTTGATGGTCAACTTGTTTAATTCTCGATAATCGATGCATAAACGAAGCGATCCATCCTTCTTCTTAACAAAAAAGTACGGGCGCACCCCAAGGCGATGCGCTCGGTCGAATATACCCTTTATCTAACAACTCTCCCAACTGATTCTTCAATTCTAACATCTCCGACGGTGCCATACGGCACGGCGCTCGAGAAATAGGGGCTGCATTCGGCTCTAGATAAATAGGAAACTCCACCTCTCGATGTGGTGGTAATCCCGGCAAGTCATCCGGAAATACGTCGGGGTATTCACTAACAACTGGAATAGACGACAAATAAACTCCACCATCTTCCGCCTTTAGAGCGTAACACCAGTAACCGACACAACCCTGGTTCAGAAGTTTCATCGCCTTCAAGGCGCTAATCACACTCCCCGACCTACCCGGATTACGACCGACGAGGGTATGCTCGGTGCCGTCCTCGGCCACTATCGAGATGGTACGTGTCCGGTAGTTCATGATAGCACCGTGACGATCCAACCAATCGTCCCCGAGGATCAAATACTCACCCTTAAGGTCTATATCAATGAGATTCGAGGGCCAATCTCGGCTACCGATCCTCACTGGGCAATCACTAACTTCCCGGTACCCAACCATACGATCCCCGCTGGGCGTACTCACTACAAATGGCTCACACTCAAACAAGCAGTCAAAACCAATACGACTCACACAATCCGACGCAATAAAGGAATGGGTAGCACCCGAATCAAAAAGCACTAAAACTGGATGAGTAAGGATTTGAGTGGTACCTGATGCCACCGGAACGTCTGCCTCCTCTGTGCGCCTCATCTGATACAATCGGGGGTGAACTGAACCCGAACTCGAGGCTGCGCGGCGATCCGGCTGACCCCGACCCCTACCACGACCCGAACTCTGCGGAACATGAGTAGCTGGAGTGCTGTGATCCCTCTGATCGGCAGTGGTAGTCGGAACTCTAGCGGCCCTGGTGGCTCTCTCACAATGAGCTTCCCGATGCCCGGTCTGTCCGCAAGTAAAGCAAGTAACTAGATGAGAAGGGCAATCCTTCATCAAATGCTCATATTGGTTGCAGTTAAAACAAACCCTGCCACCAGAAGCAACAGACTGAACTGAACGATTACCCTGAGATCCCCCAGCCTAATGAAATGGCCTCTTTCTCGATGTAGGGGCAGACTGTGCTCTCGAAAATCGGCCACTCTTGCCGGCTGAAAAGCTGCCAACCGTTTTCTGTTTCTTGGCCTCGGTACCCAAATCTAATTCCGGTGCGGGCATCCCGATCGCTAGAGCGCGATCCTGATACTTCTTCAAAGTGACACACATGAGCGGGGCCATACTCTGCCTGATATGCAGTTTCATGCGCATATTAAAGTAACGGATTTTATTAGCCTCCATCCTCACTTGATCTCTCACGAAACCCAACTGCTGATTGTAAGTGATGATGGCCTGAGAAATAGGCACATCCTGTGGCGTAGCGGTGAAGAACTCCACAATTCTGCGCTCCTTAACTGGCGGTGGACAATATTCTGCTTCCATAGCAGCCTTGAATTCCTCCCAAGTAGCTCGACGGTCTCTGGGCGCAAGGGCCTCCCACCATTCCGCAGCTTCCTTATGCAGGAGGTACTGGGCAATATGTACCCTCCTGTCTTCGGGACAAGCTACGGCATCGAAGGTTCTGGACAACTGAAAGAGCCAATTCTCCCAACCGAGGGAGTCAGAAGATCCGGAGAAACGAGGTGGGTGCATCTTAGTCACCGTCTGAAGCCACTTACTAGCTTCCTCTTCTGGTGTCGGGGGCGGATTCTGGCGTCCACCCTGAGCTATCTGAGCAAGCTGGGCTACTAACTGCTGAAGTACGGCAGTAGCCCCGGCGTCGGCATTATTACCCGACGGCACTGAGTGGGAGGCTGAGTCCGTAGAGGACTGAGAAAGTGAGCCCTCTTCATTATCAGCACCCCGACCACGGCCTCGGTCGCGTCCCCTAGCTGGTCTACCACGACCTCTCAACATACTAAAGGAAGAATGAAAAGAACAAGATCATAAAGATTCACAATTGACAAAGTTGGTATCACAATTCATAATTCTGAACAACGCAAGAAAACGAATTACAGAAATATAAGAGTTCGAGGAGACTTACAGCCACGGGTCGCACGAAAAGACGGTAGCATGATGATATTAGGCTCAACGACTGACTCTAATGACGCAACTGACAGACCAAAAATTTACCAACAGTCTAGGTATTCAAAACCTAAGCTCCCATACCATAATTGTAATACCCCAATTCACAAATGAGACATTACACGCCGTAGAACCCTCGTGAGGTCTACCAGGCTAACACATGACACATAAACCACAATGTAATCCCAAATGATGCACTCAAAAAGTAAGTAAGGTCGTGGCCTCGGCCAAAACATTTTAACGGAGTACATGAACATAAGATAAATTTCAATTCATTGCCCATGCAGGGGACTTAAACTAAGTTTAAGAGTAAACAGTCTAACTCCAGTACTCGATAAATGAAATGACAAAACATAAAAATACAGACTCGAGCCACATCATCAAGCCAGCCCATCCTTTGCGTGCATGTCCCGTGCCTGTTCCTGAGCTCTCCCGGTACCTGAAATGCATAAGACGCATTTCCCTCATTTAAGGGGTTAGCATTCGAATAGCTAGTGCAAGTACACAATTACACAACATTATATACAAATACGAATTTTACACAATCACCTCATTTAGAAATCATTTGCCATAAATATTCCGGAATACTACATTGGCAATCAACTCAGTTTCGATCATCCCGATATCACAAAATCGCAACTGGTATCCCGTGGCCGTACCCCTTAGTATCGACCCCCAGACATCCCGTCGAACGCTCCGGGTGGGATACCACTTCCGCGGCCGTACCCCTTAGTATCGACCCCCAGACATCCCGTCGGACACTCCGGGTGGAAGTTAAATCACACACGCACCCAAGTTCACTTCCGCGGCCGTACCCCTTAGTATCGACCCCCAGACATCCCGTCGGACACTCCGGGTGGAAGGAACACAACTCACGCACCCGAAAATCACAATTCATCATTCATTTCGAAAATCACAACATACATAACGAAATGTAATACATGTACTTGCCTTGAATAGGACGAAACGAAGGAAACGACGAAGGAATAGGTTTTGGTCCGAACAATCCTCCCAAATCCGTTCCTAACACAATAACGGTATACAACAAGTCTCAATAATGCGGAAAGGTAAGAATTAATCCTAATTCTACCCATTGGGGCAATTCATCGAACATCAAGAGTGCATAGGGAATTGAAATCGGTCAATGGTGAAATAACTGGATTTCATCCCATCCAATAACAAGGGAACCAAGGGTCACGAGTATACCATCGAAATCTAACAACAACATCGGTTAAATCGGATTAAAAGACAAGTTCACCACCAAACCCTCCCCAAATTCATACTAGGGTATAGGAGATCTTACCTCTTGAAGATTCAAGCCCTTTGGTCCGAAGAACACGTGTTAGATCCACAATCCGAGCTTCACGATTGAAAGGAGATGAAGAAAGTCACACAATCAGGTGATTGATGAAGGAAATCTCCCTCTCAAGCCCTCTCTCTCGTATGGTTGAAGAAAAGGAGGAAAATGAGTGAATCTCGCTGAAAAAACGCAGTTATAGCGCTGACTGCATAGTGTGCCGCGGCCCATCGGAAGTGTGCCGCGGCACAGGGCCAAAACTGTGCCCAGTAATCGGCAGTGTGCCGCGGCCCGGACGAATGTGCCGCGGCAGTGACTCGGCAGTGTGCCTCGGCCCTGCCGGCATGTGCCGCGGCACAAGGTACAGAAGGTTTGGCCGATAAGTGCAACACGAGTGTGCCGCGGCCCGGTCGAGTGTGCCGCGGTGACTTCGGCAAGGTGCGCGGCCACTACGGCATGTGCCGCGGCACACGGTACGGACTGCTTGGCCAGAAACTGGACAATGTGTGTGTCGTGGCGCACATTCCTTGTGCCGCGGCCCACACCCCCCTTGGGTCCCAAAATGATGAAAAATGATCGGGAAGAGAATAAAAGCAATAGGAGTCGATATTTGGAAAACAATAACACGAAATGGAAGTGCGGAACCCCAAAACGGTCCGCGGTACACAACCAAAATCGAACAAGAAATAAATTCCCTAAACTTATAGGAAATTACAAAAACGGCCCAAACATCCGAAAATCACGATACAACGTCGGATTAACAATCCGAAACTCACAACATGCTCTACTCAACCATACGAACTCATGGAAATAGGAAAAAGACAAAATCGAACGAGTTTAACGAGAATCGAATACACATGCGATAAAATATAAGTCAAGATGAAATTACGTAAAAACATCATCGAGACTCATCCAAACGGAGAAACTCCAAGAACAAAAATAGATTCAGAATTCCAAAACAGTGCCAAGCGAGTTGTCCGAAACGAATATACACCGAAAATAGAAATTACTGAAAATAGAAAACACGGATATTACAATGATGATAATCGGTAATTGGTTTATATTATGAATTTACAAGGAGGAAACTTGTATCCGTATTTAAGATTGAATTTGGAATCGGCAATGTTTAGACCCTTTTGCTATTGGTTTAAATTGATTATTGATATGACTTTCGGATTGTGGAATCGTATTATGGTTATAAGTTCATGATTGATTGATTTGGGTCGTTTTGGATTTGTATTTAATCGGGATATTGTAGAACCACTGTGTTTGTTGATCGGTTATTGATTGTTATTTATGATCATCGAGTTACGACTTGTATCGTGGATATGAGTTCGTATTTGTTGAGTTGGATTATTTGGATTTATGTATATGATCGAGGTTTCGTTGAACCATTGAGTTTGTTGGTTAAGTATGTCTGTTATTGATTTTTAGCGAATGTGTGTTAATCGGTTATTGCAATAGGTTGTGATGTTTTGATCGTAGATTATGATCGTTATGTTGCGGTTAAGGATGAAGAGTTCGTAAATTGCTTTTAGTCGGGGCTTAGGAGCTCGTATACGAAGGTAATGGATTTTGGTAACGGCTTCGTGGTATCGGTATCGAGGCAAGTTATACTTGTTCAGTTATAATATTTAATGAATGATTTCGCTTTCATTTCATTTATAATTCATATAGCAATGATATTATAAATATAAATTATCGGGATGATGGTTTGTATATTGTGTTTTGGTTTGGGTTAAATCATAATGTATATAGTTTAAACGTGTTGGTGAATACGGAGATGTGAGTTGTATTTGGTCAGTGATATGGAATATCGGATATCGAGGATAGTTATGTCGATATTGATGTCGGGACGGTGGTTTGTTGGTATAAATGGACTATACCTATTTCGGGATTATTCGTATAATTGTGTATTCGTTTAGGGGTGTTGGTTCGTGGAAAGGATATTGTCTTCGACCTTGAGGTAATTTAAGTATTGATCAGTTGTGAAGATAATTATTATGTTGAGTTGTTGTATATGTTGTACGATGATGTTTCGTATATTGGGATTCGTATTGATTATTTCGTTGAGGGATGATGATCCCAGGGCTGATTGTATTGAGATCGTTGATCGTGTTGATCATTTGTCGGGGATGATGATCCCAGGATTGTTGTTTTGGATATTGATTAGTCGTGTCGACTTTTCTTTGTCAGTTTATCTTTGTTCACTTCAGTGAGTCTTTTGATCCTTATTGGATATGTGATTCTTTGAGTTTCGTTGTCATGTTGCATCGTGACATATCTGGAGTCATATCTGCGTGCCGATTGGTTATTGTGTAGGGTTTTTAGCTGGGCACATGATGGTTATGCGTGGATGTTTTTGTATTGAACCGTGCACACGAGACGTAGTTCGTGAGGCTAATTAGGTACATGTCCCATGTATATCCTAGATTCCGTATACGGGGTGGACATGTGCACGGATACATTTCCGGATCGGGCGTACTGTGACGTCCATCTTTTGAGCCATATTGTTGGGTCGTTCATAGTCCATGTATGATTGCATATGTTCGATGGTTTGCGACTGGTTGTTCATACGCCCGAGGGGTATGTTCGACAGTTGGGGTTTTTTCTTTGAGATCCATTATTGTTGATCGTTTGGAGTTTATCTTGTTGAGGGTATTCTCGGTTATTGTTGATCCTTTGTTGATCGTGTTTGGAGTTTACCTTGTTGAGGGTATTCTCGGTAATTGTTGATCTTTGTTGATCGTGTTAGAATTTACCATGTTGAAGGTATTCTCAGTTATTGTTGATCCTTGTTGATCGTGTTTGGAGTATACCATGTTGAGGGTACTCTCGGTTATCGTTGATCCTTTGTTGGTCATATTGGAGTTATCATGTCGATGATATTCTCAGTTGATGTATTGGTTGATCATTGTTATTGATCGTATAAGCATTTTGACTGTACGTCGATGTTCGGGATTTGTTATCATTATCATGTGGTAGTTGATCTACAGATATGTTGTGTATTATTGGTTTATCTAGGTTGAGATTTGATTGTGTAATCTGACGGACAAAATTTGGCACAGATTTGATTATTTCCGCACTTATGAGTTATGATTATATTTTAAGGATTCTTGGTATTGTTTGAATACAGTACAGATGATGATTGTCGAGTTCATTGCGTCATTTGAGGATGCGAAATATGGATTATGGTAAGGATTGATTTGTTATGAATTGCCATGGATTGGTAAGGTTATGACGGTAAGATTACGTTGGTAGTATTCTTACAGTATTATTACATTGGTATGTAATTATTTATGATGATGTGATCGATATCATTATTGAGTATTGTGGCTAACCCCATCGTGGGCTTTATTTTTAGGTACTCGGAGATAGAGCTAGTAGCGGTCGTGAAGGGATGAGCTTCCTGGGTGATACTGGGTGTGGCATATTTTTGAGTATTGAATATTCCTTTCTGGTTGTTTTATTTCCGCTGCGAATGTGTATTTTAAACTGTGTCTTTTTCCGCTGCGTGTGTATATTTCAAAATGGCTTTCAGTTATTTTTATCAGCGTGTGTATTTTAAATGGCCTTTTGGGGTATTTCGTAAACTTGGGTTATTTCGTTAAACCCCTTTTCCTAAACTATTTTATCGGTACGTCTAAGTGGTAGCTTAACGTACATTTTGAATTGTCGAGATTTGGCACTTCACCTTGTATTTTCAAATGGTATTTTATGACGGTATTTGAGAACTATGCTTTTGAAAATATTTGAGTATTTAAAATATTACCGTCATCGGCCTTTTGGCGTTTTTAAACGTTTTTGAAATGGTTTTTAGCCTGGTGGGTTCCAGCGCGGGACCCACGGCGCTGTAATATCTCGGATGATTTTTGGGGTGTTACACTAGAGTTGTTCTTTTGTCCCCCCCCCTTTTTAATGTACCTAAAGTCTGGGCACTTTATTCATCGTATTGCACATCTATAGTTATATATGGTATTACTTGCATTAGTTGGTTTGTTACTCCTAATTTGATGTATGTTTTATGGCATGCTTTCCAGAATAAAATTATCCCTAGATTGAAGTCTTCGATACGGAAGGTTGTATTAGAAGAAGATGAAGAGGGTCTGAAGAAGGAAAATGGTGCAAAACCAAATATTGCAGTTGTAAATGCTGCCAAAGCTGCCGCAGCTACAACAGCTGATGTGGCTCGAGCGTGCCAGGATATGCTAATAACAAAAAGTGAAGGTAGGTGTTTAATGGGCTCTAGTGTATGTTATGCAGCTTAGTTATTTAGGGTGTTTGTGTTGTTTTGTATCTTTTAGTGAATTTTCGTTTCTGATAGATTTTCGGTAGACCTCATGGTTGGTGTTATTTCTTTTGTTTTTCAGAGAAGAGATTCTTTGAGGAGCTTATCAATTTGTTAAGTGTGCAAGCATATGAGATGAAATCAATGACTTATGGAATGCAGAAGTTGGAAGTTAGTAACAAGTTGCTATTTGTTAATTTAATTAATAAATGCTTACTCTCTCATGGTTTATGGAAATTATGTAGATTTTCGTTCTTTACCATGTGTGTTTCTGTTCCTTTTTTTTTTTCTAGTTCTACTTTGTATTTTAGTTTCTAAATCAATTTATACATACACTTTATTTACCCAACGTCAGTTTGTTTGTTCAAGATTCTACTTTCCTTATTGTTTGCACCACGGAACTTTCTCGTACTGTATATCTCAAAATGGCATTTCTCTGAAGATTTTTTTTCTTACTGTCAATATTAGGAAAAAGTATAAATGGACGAATTACTTTGGAGGAACAGGTCAACCAGAGGGTTTCAAGTGCGAGTTCACAGGTGAGTTCCTTAATTTTGTTTACCACGATTTCTACGTTGGTATGTGAAGTTACCACTAATGAGATTGAACTATGTGTTGATTCTCATATCTTTGTGATTTTTTACAGAAACCTTATGCAAATGGCAAGTCATATGGTGATCTACCTTCAGGTTTATTCATTCATCAGTTTATGATTTTATCCAGTTAAATTTTGTTCCTCTTTAATATTCTCGATCAGTTGGACTGTTCTGTGCAGTGAGATCTTTGTCCCCACCTGCATCTGTGGAACCTTCTGCTGCTCCTCATCCTAAGTCGTACAATGAGGTATTTATTTCTCTCACTCTTATCCACCCAATGCTTTCTTATGAAGATCGTATGCTTGTAAACCGGATCTTGCTTGATTGGGTTGTGGTCCAATCCGAGCCCAATGCTTTCTCTCCTTCACATCCTGTATCTTAGTATCCTTTTCTTTTATTCCCAATAGGCTAGTTCGGAGATTTTTTTACATGTGTTAATTTTCAGCATTACATTGTGATTTTTACATGTCTTGTAAAAATTAATTGGAGTGTTGTGTGAATACTTTGAGAAATATGTTTGGATTGTATTATGAACTCATTGTGAAAAATAATTAGATTGCATTCAGATTAAAATGGGGTTTTACTATTTTTTTTTGTATTTTTTTCAACATTTGTGACTTCTAAAAACAGTCACAAGACAGTCAAGAAAAATGATACTGACTGTCTATAGAAGTCACAAAAGTTGAAATTCGTGACTGCTAATAATTGTCACAAAAGTGGAAATTCGTGACTGCTAATGACAGTCATAAATGATATTTATGACTGCCATGGAAAGTGGTATTGTAAAGTCATATAAATGAGGTTTTGTCACTATTTTGTGACTGTTTTTCACAGTCACAGAAAAAAATTGTGGCTGGTGATTTATGACTGTTTTTGCCATTTGTGACAGTTTTTGATAGTCACAAAATCGTGATTCTGGTGTAGTGTTTCTAAAGAGTTCCTTGGACTTGGCCCAAGTCATTGTTTCCACATTCTCAATAGCGCTTATTGTATCCCACCAATGACCTGCACTACCCCGTATAATGAAGGATGCACAAAGTACATTATTCTCTTCAGAAACTTTACTATACTGGAACATATTCTCTATGGTCCTTAACCAGTCCTCTGCTTCTGTAGGATCCACTGTGTTCTCAAATGTTGGGGGATTTAACTTCCTGAACCTTCCTCCATCTAATTCAACTTGTTCTACTCAAGGTGGAGGTTGATTCATATCATCTCTCTACTGTCCTCCCATGTCTCTTTGTTGGATGAGTTGTTGGATTTGTTGAGATTGCCTTTCTACTAGTTCAGTCATGTAATATCCGCATTTTTCTTATCCCGGTATTTTCATTTTTCGGTGTATTTCTCGCTTGTAGTGACCCTCGTGTATTTTTCAGTGTATTTCTTCCGTCATCTATTGATCTGATTCTCGTAATTGTTGTTCGGAATCGCCGTACGGGGTTTCCGTGGATCCATTTTATGTTCCATTTTATGTTATCATACGTATTGTGTTGTTCCGTTTGATATTTCATTCATATTCCGTGCCTAGCGCGCGCTAATTTTCCACGTAGCGCACGCTAGAGATCCCTTAGTAGCGCACGCTACGTCTGCTTCGTAGCGCGCGCTAGCAAGCTGAGCCCTGGGAGTGTCAGTTCTATTTTCAGCCCTCTGGACTAACGGATTAGCGTACGCTACTTTGTCTAGCGCACGCTAATGTCGGGGGGCTAACGCACGCTAAGATGTCCGGTAACGTGCGCTGCGTGATCGGCCCGATCGACAGCTTGCTACCGACTCGATCAGTGCCCGTGTAGCGCACGCTACGTTTGGGCCGATAAGCGCGCTAACGGGTCGGTGAGTATCGGCGCTTCACTGACTCGACTGATGTCCAGGTAGCGCACGCTATGGCCGATAGCGCGCGCTACCAAGAGGCTATTAGCGCACGCTACGTTTCGGGTAGCGCACGCTAACGGCCCAGTAATCTGGTTACTGGACTGGGACGTTAACTTCTGGACTGGAGTTTTGTCCCGTTAGCGCACGCTAACTTCTGAGTGTTAGCGCGCACTAACACTCCCTGGCTATATAAACCAGGGAGTTGACCCAGATGAACGTATTATTTTCATTTCTTCTCCTCCCCGCGGCTTAGAGCTCCTTTGGCGATTTTGGGCGATTTCTTGGCGATTTCTTCCTCCAATCATCTCAACCATCAACTTCCTTGAGTTCTTGGTGTATAATAACAACATCAATACGAATCTTTCATCCTAATCCAAGGTAAATCTCTTAGAACCCCACCTTTGGATAAATTGGGAGTTTTGGGATTTTTGTCCGATTCGTTCCGTTTTGTTGGTTAATCCTTGATGAATATGATTAATATTGTTGATATCATTCGTTTTCCTACAGATTCATGGTATATTTTCATGGTTTTGCAAAATCGAGAGGGTTTGGTTGTGGTCCTCCCTCGTTGTTATTTTTGTACGAACATACATGAATCGTAGGCGGGTTTTCGGGTGTATTCCATTTCCGTATTCGTCTAGAGTTGGTTGTGATTATGTTCTTCGAATCGTTAGGTTCGGTTCCGTTGGTTCATAGCGTTCGTCGGTGATTATCCTTTCTGTTCGTTGCGTCACCAATTATTCAGGGCAAGTATTTTTGGAAACCTTTATGCTTAACGTGAAATGGTAATGTATATTGTGTGTGCTTTGCTCACCCTGGGAGGGTCCGACGGGGCCTCGGGGGAATCTATGACTTCACTCTGGATTCACGAGTTTGTTTCGCTAGCCAGCCTGGGAGGGTCCTTAGAAGCCTCGGGTGGGATTCGTAGCTTCATCCCGGTCCTAGGCGATGCGTGTGCGTGATTTGTTTTTATAATGTGGCCAGCCTGGGAGGGTCCTTAGAGGCCTCGGGTGGGATTTGTGGCTTCGTCCCGGTCCTAGGCAAATTTGATTGTGACTGTTTGTTTCCGGAAAAGACATGTCTGGTTTTGGTTTTTGAAATGATTTGGTGCATTGTACTATGAAACGTATAAGCAAATGGTTTGCCTTGATTACTTGTACTAGCGTAATTGCTAACCCTCTTGGGGACCCGTTTTGGGGAAATTCTTTTTATATATTTCAGGTTATGTTTTGTCGGACGAGCGGGCGCTGGGACAGTACGATGATGTTGGCCAGGGTCGTTGACATGTGCATTTGGATCTTCTTATTTCTTTTGTCTACTTCAATTTGGTTGTTTCCCATATTTATAAACTTATAGATTGTACTCGCGAGTACTTAGGCTTTTCACTTCGAACTTCGTTTTGTATTAATTCAAATTGCTATATTGTCGGTTGATGTTTATTATGCCGGTTGCTCCAAACGTATCTTTATATGTTGTATTATTTAAATGTGTGTCCTTGCTAACTGAGATGGTTAGTCGGGTGGTGTTGTTCTTGTTTTAGCCTGGCGTATCCCATGTAGGGGTCCACGGCGCTGTAATATACTCTGAATATCTCTGGGGTGTTACAGAAAATGGTATCGGCGCACTAAGTTTATGGATACCTAGGCTTGTCGGTTAGTTGGGTCTAGTTGTGTTTTGTTTTGCACATTGTCACACCGCTGCCGGCATCTCAGTATTTCCAGTGTTCGTAAGTCTTCCTTACTCGATTCTTTACTTTCTCGTACCGTATTTCCGTTTCTTAAACTGTGGTTATTCTCCCTCTTTTACTTATCATCGAGTTGCTTTTTGCCACCTCGTAACACCAGCATGGATGCTGGAAGGGGCCGTGGTCGTGGTCGTGGACGCGGTCGGGGACGTGGGGCAGCCGGTGGGGCGGCCACGTCCGCTTTCTTCGGGAGCCGACAGTACCGGTGACCGTCACAGTCATGCTTCTTCTCAGGAGCGCGCTGACCTCGGTATTGCGGCCGTTATGCAGCAAATCGTAAACCAAATGGCGGCGATAGCTCAGGTGGTTCAGAACCCGGATCAGGCCCATGCTAATTGGGGTGGAGCAGACTGTTGGCTCCAAAATGTCATCAAGATGCATCCTCCCGCCGGGAGCATCGGACCCGATTGGGCCGAGGTGGATCAAGGAGATATCTAAAGTCTTCGTTGCCACCAACTGTCCCGAGGACCGTAAGGTCCTTATTGCCCAGTACTTTCTCACTGGGGACGCTACGGATTGGTGGGAGGCCGTTGGGCCCAAAGACCATGTTGCTTCGTGGGCCGAATTTCAAGAATTGATGGAGACTGAATATTGCTCATGGCCGGTTAGACAGGCTTGAGTCCATGCTTTCTATGATGCTCAACCACGGGACATTCCCGTATCCCAAGCTATTGTCGATTTTAACAAGGAGTTGGGCTATGTGAAGACCCAGGTTGTCGAAGAGAGCGACAAAATTTTCCATTTTTCTAGGAGGATGAAACTGTCAATTCGGGACTACATGTCTGGGCTCGTCTGTACTACTTTGAAGGATTATCAGAGTCGAGCTCTTGCTTATGATATGTCGGTAACAGCCAGTGCGGCGGTTTGGGAGAGTAAGAAACAGAAATCCGCCGAAAATTTCTCGGGTCACAGAGGTGGAGGTTAGTAGAAGTCTCAGTCTGCGAATATTCCTAGAGGTAGTTTGGCTCGTTTCTATGGGGGCTATCGGGGTACTGCTAGTGCCTCCGTTCGGGATGTCAAATGCTTTAACTGTGGTGAGCCGGGCCACCGGAACCGGGAGTGTCCTCGTCCGCCTCTAACTTGTCATACTTGTGGCCAGTCGGACCAGAAGGCTTTATTTTGTGAGCGGGCAATAAAGGCCCTTGGTGCTCAGGCTTCTTTTCCAGCACCTATGGAGCCGAGTGTGAATCAGGGCTCATTTACTCGGCAGCCTCCGCCGGGTGCCGGTCGAGGTAGAGGTCGGGGTAAGCCCGCTAGAGGAGGAGCTTCCAGTGTCGGCTCTGCCCAGCCACGTATCTATGAGATGAGGAGGGCCGATGATCCAGCGGCCACTGTGGCGACAGGTACCGTTCATATCCATTCCCATCCTGTCAGTGTGCTTTTCGATTCGGGTGCAACACATTCGTTCATATTACTGGAGTGTGTACGCCGTTTGACTCTCGACTGTTTGTCGCCTTGCCAATCTTTCGTTGTTAAACTTCCTAGCGGTGATAGGATCGTTGGCGATCGAGAGGTTCAGGACTGTCCTGTGTTTATTTGTGAGAGGGCTTGGCCCTCCAATCTTATTGTCGTGGGTATCGAGGGTGAGGATTTGATTCTCGGGGATGATTGGCTCGAGCAGCATGGCGCAATCATGAACTACCGTACGAGAATCATCACTATGTTAGCCGAGGACGGCACCGAGCACTCTTTCGCGGGACGAAAGAGGGGAAACCAGAAGTTCGTTATTAACACCTTGAAGGCGATGAAACTCCTGCGAAAGGGGTGTACTGGTTATTGGTGCTATGCCTTGAAGGCAGAAGATGGTGGAGTCGAGCTTTCATCGATTCCAGTCGTTAGCGAGTTTCCTATTGCCTGACGAGTTACCGGGATTGCCACCGGACCGTGAGGTCGAGTTTGCTATAGAGTTAGAGCCAGATGCGGCTCCGATTTCGAAGGCGCCGTATCGCATGGCACCTTCAGATATGACCGAGTTGAAGAAGCAGTTGAGTGAGCTTCTTGAGTCGGGGTATGTTCTACCGAGTGCCTCGCCTTGGGGCGCACCGGTCCTGTTTGTGCGGAAGAAGGATGGTTCAATGCGTTTGTGTATCGACTATCGCGAACTAAACAAGGTGACCATCAAGAACAAGTATCCTTTGCCGAGGATTGATGACTTGTTCGACCAGTTGCAGGGAGCTGCGGTGTTCTCGAAAATTGATTTGAGATCGGGGTACTATCAGCTTCGGGTGAGGGAGTCCGATGTGCCGAAAACAGCTTTTCGGATGAGATACGGACATTATGAGTTTGTAGTTATGCCTTTCGGGTTAACTAATGCCCCGGCGGTGTTCATGCAGTTGATGAACAAAGTCTTTATCGAGTATTTGGATAAGTGTGTCGTCGTCTTCATTGACGATATTCTTATTTATTCGAGGAATGAGGAAGAGCATGCCCATCATTTGCGGATAGTGTTAGACATTTTGAGGACCGAGCAACTCTATGCGAAGTTCTCGAAATGTGAGTTCTCGTTGAAGGAAGTGATGTTTTTGGGTCACGTGATTTCAGCCGAGGGAGTTCGAGTGGATCCGCAGAAGATTGAGGCAGTGTTGGATTGGGCACCGCCCAAGAATGTGAAGGAGATCCGTAGTTTCTTGGGTCTGGCCGGATACTACCATAGGTTCGTCGAGGGTTTCTCGAAATTGTCTTGGCCACTTACACAGTTGCTCCAGAAGTCCGAGAAGTTCGTCTGGAATGATGAGAGACAGTCGAGTTTTGAGGAGCTGAAGAGGCGTTTGACTTCAGCCCTGATTTTAGCGTTGCCGTGTGGCAACGGGGGTTTTGCTGTTTATAGTGATGCTTCGGGTCAGGGTCTTGGGTGCGTATTGATGCAGCACGGCAAGACCATCGCATATGTGTCGAGACAGTTGAGGCCGTATGAGCTTAACTACCCTACTCATGATTTGGAGTTAGCGGCAGTTGTTTTTGCGCTCAAGATTTGGCGTCACTATTTTTTCGGCTCTGCATGTCAGATTTTTACCGATCATAAAAGTCTGAAATACATATTTACTCAGCGGGAGTTGAATATGAGGCAGAGGAGGTGGTTAGAGCTGATTAAGGTTTATGACCTCGAAATCCTTTATCATTCGGGCAAGGCGAACGTCATGGCCGACGTCTTGAGTTGGAAACCGGTTGCGTTGCGAACGCTTGAGATCCTTACATCTCAGTCTGAGCTTCGACGAGTTTTGATCGAGTTAGATGTTGAGGTTTTGTTGCCTGGAGTTTTCGGGCAACTTTGTGCTTTAAAGATTTCGTCGTCTTTGATCGACGAAATTAAGCTGAAGCAGTTGGAGGATCCGATGATTACTAAAATCCGAGAGAACGTTCTTAAGGGAAAGTCTCCTGGGTTTGTGATTCATGAGGATGGTGTTTTTAGATTCCAGAGTCGGCTTTGTATACTGAACGACTCAGAGTTGAGACATAGTATTTTGCGTGAGGCCCATGCTACACCTTACTCCGTTCATCCTGGTTCGAGTAAGATGTACAAGGACCTGAGAAGGAATTTCTGGTGGAATGATATGAAGGAGGAGGTCGCACAGTTTATAGCGAGATGTTTGACTTGTCAGCATGTCAAAATCGAGTACCAGCGACCGGCCGGGTTATTGCACTCACTTCCTGTTCCGGAATGGAAATGGGAAGATATATCGATGGATTTCATTACGAGTTTGCCGAGATCGAGGTTGGGCATGAATATGGTATGGGTGATTATTGATCGTCTGACCAAGTTGGCACATTTTATGGGCATCGAAGACACTTGGGGCCCGGAGAAGTTGGCTCGTGTGTTTATCGCGCAGATTGTGAGGCTTCACGGTACTCCGAAGTCTATTGTTTCGGATCGTGATGGCCGTTTTGTATCGCATTTTTGGCAGGCGGTGCATAAGGCGTTGGGTACTCGTTTGCGTTTGAGTACCTCTTTTCATCCTCAGTCAGATGGACAGTCGGAATGCACTATCCAGACATTCGAGGATATGTTGTGTGCTTGTGCTCTCGATTGGACCAATGACTGGGAGGAACATTTGCCATTGATCGAATTCACATACAACAATAGTTGGCATGCGTCGATTCGGATGGCACCGTATGAGGCACTTTATGGGCGGCGTTGTCGATCGCCGATTTGTTGGAATGAGGCATCTGATATGGTGGGGACCGAGCCAGATATCGTTCTAGAGACGAGGCGGAAGATAGAATTTATTTGGGAACGGATGTTGACTGCCCAGAGTCGACAGAAGTCATATGCCGATGTCCGTCGTCGACCTTTGGAATTCGAGGTGGGAGACCACGTTTTACTGAAGGTGTCGCCGACGAGAGGAGCTTTCCATTTTGGGAAAAAGGGGAAGTTGAGTCCGAGATTTATTGGACCCTTCGAGGTTCTCGAGCGAGTCGGTGGGTTGTCATATCGTTTGGCGTTACCCCCGGTCTTGAGTCATGTTCATAGCGTTTTTCATGTTTCCCAGCTGAGGAAATATGTCCCGGATCCTAGTCACGTCATCGATTATGGTGAGATTGATGTCGCCGAAGATATTACTTTTGAGGAGCATCCCTTGAAGATCTTGGAGCATCGTGAGAAGCGACTGAGGCATAAGACCATCCCCTTGGTCAAGGTGCAGTGGTCGAGACATGGTGTCGAGGAGGCAACTTGGGAAACCGAGGATAGCATGCGTGCTAGGTACCCTGAGTTGTTTGCTTCTTAAGTTTCAGGACGAAACTTATTTTTAGAGGGGTAAAATGTAATATCCGCATTTTTCTTTTCCCGGTATTTTCATTTTTCGGTGTATTTCTCGCTTGTAGCGACCCTCGTGTATTTCTCAGTGTATTTCTTCCGTCATCTATTGATCTGATTCTCGTAATTATTGTTCGGAACCGCCGTACGGGGTTGCCGTGGATCCATTGTATGTTCCATTGTATGTTATCATACGTATTGTGTTGTTCCGTTTGATATTTCGTTCATATTCCGTGCCTAGCGCGCGCTAATTTTCCGCATAGTGCACGCTATAGATCCCTTAGTAGCGCATGCTACGTCTGCTTCGTAGCGCGCGCTAGCAAGCTGAGCCCTGGGAGTGTCAGTTCTATTTCCAGCTCTCTGGACTAACGGATTAGCGTACGCTACATTGTCTAGCGCACGCTAATGTCTGGGGGCTAACGCACGCTAATATGTCCGGTAACGTGCGCTAGCGTGATCGCCCAAAGATCTTGGACGCTTTGCTATCGACTCGATCAGTGCCTGTAGCGACGCTACGTTTGGCCGATAGCGCGCTAACGGGGTCCGTGAGTATCTTGCGCTCACTGACTCGGCCGATGTCCGTAGCGCACGCTTATGGCCGAGAAGCGCGCTACCAAGAGGCTATTAGCGACGCTACGCCGGTAGCGCACGCTAACGCCCAATGTCCGTTACTGGACTGGGACGTTAACTTCTGGACTGGAGTTTTGTCCCGTTAGCGCATGCTAACTTCTGAATGTTAGCGCGCGCTAACACTCACTGGCTATATAAACCAGGGAGTTGACCCAGATGAACGTATTATTTTCATTTCTTCTCCTCCCTGCGGCTTAGAGCTCTTTTGGCGATTTTGGGCGATTTCTTGGCTATTTCTTCCTCCAATCATCTCAACCATCAACTTCCTTGAGTTCTTGGTGTATAATAACAACATCAATACGAATCTTTCATCCTAATCCAAGGTAAATCTCTTAGAACCCTACTTTTGGATAAATTGGGGGTTTTGGGATTTTCGTCCGATTCGTTCCGTTTTGTTGGTTAATCCTTGATGAATATGATTAATGTTGTTGATATCATTAGTTTTCCTACGGATTCATGGTATATTTTCATGGTTTTGCAAAATCGAGAGGGTTTGGTTGTGGTCCGCCCTCGTTGTTATTTTTGTACGAACATACATGAATCATAGGCGGGTTTTCGGGTGTATTCCTTTTCCGTATTCGTCTAGAGTTGGTTGTGATTATGTTCTTCGAATCGTTAGGTTCGGTTCCGTTGGTTTATAGCGTTCGTCGGTGATTTTCCTTTCCGTTCGTTGCGTCATCAATTATTCAAGGCAAGTATTTTTGGAAACCTTTATGCTTAACGTGAAATGGTAATGTATATTGTGTGTGCTTTGCTCGCCCTGGGAGGGTCCGACGGGGCCTCGGGGGAATCTATGACTTCACTCTGGATTCACGAGTTTGTTTCGCTAGCCAGTCTGGAAGGGTCCTTAGAGGCCTCGGGTGGGATTCGTGGCTTCGTCCCAGTCCTAGGCGATGCCTGTGCGTGATTTGTTTTTATAATGTGGCCAGCCTGAAAGGGTCCGTAGAGGCCTCGGGTGGGATTTGTGGCTTCGTTCCGGTCCTAGGCAAATTTGATTGTGACTGTTTGTTTCCGGAAAAGACATGTCTGGTTTTGGTTTTTGAAATTATTTGGTGCATTGTACTATGAAACGTGTAAGCGAATGGTTTGCCTTGATTACTTGTACTAGCGTAATTGCTAACCCCTTTGGGGACCCGTTTTGGGGAAATTCTTGTTATGGATTTCAGGTTATGTTTTGCCGGACGAGGGCTACTGGACAAGACGAGGATGTTGGCCAGGGTCGTTGACATGTGCATTTGGGTCTTCTTATTTCTTTTGTCTACTTCGATTTGGTTGTTTCCCATATTTATAAACTTATAGATTGTACTCGCGAGTACTTAGGCTTTTCACTTCGAACTTCGTTTTGTATTAATTCAAATTGATATATTGTCGGTTGATGTTTATTATGCCGATTGCTCCAGATGTATCTTTATATGTTGTATTATTTAAATGTGTGTCCTTGCTAACTGAGATGGTTAGTCCAGTGGTGTTGTTCTTGTTTTAGCCTGGTGGATCCCATGTAGGGGTCCACGACGCTGTAATATACTCTGAATATCTCGGGGGTGTTACAAGTCAATCGACCAATGATCATATCACGATCAGAACTTGTGGACGTCATTTCTGTATCTTGTGTTCTACCCCTATCACTGCCTTTAGTTCTTGTTCTCGGTATTATTTTCTGGTTATGATTGAGCCCTATATCATATGGTCAATATAATTCATGAAATATGAGTGCACACAAATAAAATAACACTTACTGGATTTGTTGTGCTCCACATGCTCTGAGCTCGTGTACATTGACAGTCTACAGGGCACAAACTGGGCTCCGATACCACCTGAAACGACCTACACTAACTACCTAACCTAAACTATCTTATATCATATTAGTACTTCTAAATTACGGTGAAATTTCGGCAGAGTTTCCCTTAAACTAGTATCTATCCCAAACCCTGTGACATAAAACCAATACAAGTATCACACAAAGACATCTAATCTCAATCCGAATCAAACTCATGACATTGATATCCCCGTAGATATAACCACAAGAGATTAGTAAATAAAACTCTAGTTTTTCCAAATCACTCATTTATTTTTCATTACGATATTTAAACAACCTCACCAGCTACATAAACATACTAAGAAAACTTAATGTACACCTCATACCATCAACGACACTCGAACGTATGAGTACATTGCCACCACATCTATTTATAAAATAAGGTTAAGAAACAAGAACTAAAACATGTAAAGCCCATGGTTAATCCCGACAGGTCGTCATCCATGTACGTCGACCCTCAGCAGCAGTGGAACTCCAACCTATACAGCGAGGAACATGCTCAAGCATCAGAATTACCTACAATACATAAACTACGTGAGCTAAAGCTCAATAAGTAAAAATCATACATGTATCATAACTGATGCAACATATGACATATGATCATCAATGAGAATCTCTCTCAGAATCATTTTCTTATCCTTGGGCCCATTGAACCACATACTGGGCACTGGAACGAGCTCAATATCATATCATTATCATAAGGCATGCATCTACCATGCCAGATATATAAGGCATGCATCTACCACACCAAATATATCGTGAGAACATGCATCTACCATGTCACACACATCATATAAGCACGCATCTACCGTGCTGAACATATCACAAAAGCATGCATCTACCATGCCTCGATACTCTAGCAGCGGCCAACAAAACATTTTTCTTTTCTTTCTTTCCATGATCATACCATGCATGCAGACACTAGTGAGTCTCCTATTATGCATGCATGTGGAGATGCTAATGGATGTCATGATCATATAAGGTGCAACCAAACACTTTAAGCATATACAAATCAATCACACAATATAATAGAACACTCTCAAGATATCAACAAGTTCAACAACTGGTTATACAAACAATACTATGTTTATGCATTGTAGTTGGAGATGGATTTTCACTTACCTTGATCGGGTAATACCTTTACGTTTATACCAAGTGGTTGTGATGATATATCTTCAGAACCTGTTTCAAAGAATATGTTTGTGGGATTTACAGGCTATACATGAAGTTTAACTCTGTACATATAAATAGGGCTTTACCACTTCCTATTATGCGCATAACCGGTGTTCTACGTATTTTATGTCTGTTTATCGATGTATACCATCCCAGTAACCAATCAATTTTGTACTTATAATGCATTAATGAATCTATTCGTCTCTGTTTATAAAGTCCATTCAAACCTCACAACTTAAAATTCCAAGGTTTTATAACAATACACTTGATTAAGAGAGTTTATCAAAGTCTTGTCATAATCAGATTTTGTTTTGCTTATAACCACTAAAATATAAGTTTGATTTGCACCAATTTTTGACATAATATCCCTAAGATACTTAAGAACAAGTGTAACAAAACTACTGCCCCTGAAACATACAGATCAAGTAACATATACCATTAATTCCGAAAGGTGGCAGAATTGGTTCCTTTATTGCCTTAGTGGGTTTTAAGCCTTATAAATCCATATTAAACATAAGGATAAGCCATGGATGAATTCCTAACATTATTAACCTGTCTAAGAACATATACAAGCTCTCACACCTTCGAAATAGCTAAGAAACATAGCAAGAACAAGGAAGAAACAAAGGAAACTCACCTTGATTGTCAAAGGAATTGAGGTGTTGATGTTTTGATGATTTCTTCTTGAATTTATGGTGAATTTTCGAAGTGGAGAGCTTCTTGTTTATTTACAGACTGTAAAGGAGGATCGAGGTTCGAATTTATCCATCAACCAAGTGTGTTAAGTCGGTTATGAAGGTGAAATGTCCAAAATACCCTCGAATGACTACTAGAGACTAGGCTTGAAAGAATGGATCGATTCAAGTAGTTATGATCCGGTTCTTGGAGTGTTTGAACCAATTAATAATGTAAATAAATCCTATTTAGGGTATGGATGGCTGGCCTAGGGGTTTCTTACACCTTTAGTGTGTGTTTGAAGTGTTTAAAGTCGGTTACTTATGCGAACAATGATGAAAATGCTAGTGAAGGAGTTCATTGTCAAACTTTCTAAAACTTCATATACACAACATTATATTTAAGAATTTAAGGATTCATTTATCAATTTGATACCTTTTGGACAATTAGCTAAAGGATAAGTTCAAATTTGACCGCAGTTAGAACGAATAAGGTATAGACAGATCACAGTATTTTACAAACGTTATCAAATACAATCATAAATTGTATCCTATTAGGTATTGGCAAGAATCAAGGTACTTGACATGTGTTAGTATATTAAATGATGGTTATTCACTTGAATCATCAATCTAAAGTGACCCAGTACACGCGCCGGCTAAAATCTCGCGATAGCCTGTTAACCTCCGATAGACATGTTAGTGACACCTTTATGACTTCTAGGCTTACCACGTGTACTAAGAGTTTTATAAGATCTTTACATATATTTTATTTTCGTATTAGAAGTAATATGAATAACATAACTTAGTTCCATAACATATACCACGATAGTGTTTTAGACTTTAATTCAAATGTTTAGCACATTTCTATGTAGTGAAATTAACTATAAGATCAACAGAACCATGAAACGTCAAGTAATCCAAATAACACATAATTAACAAGTAATGCATGAATCATATTGACCAAATGAGTAGTGTTAGGCTCGAGTATCACATTTAATATGATGTGGATGTGGGTTGGGCCCAAACCCAACCCACTTTGAAACCTACCCACATCACTTAAGTCCCAATATATATATATATATAAATATTAAATCATTAATTGGTAGAAAAACAACTGGATTTGTTTTCTTTGATTTGAATTATGTGTAAGACTTAAGTCGTTATACGAAATAGAGAATGTTTGAACTTTTTAATTTGAATTTTCTAGATGGTTAGTATTTTATTGTTGATGCTTGAACTAGTCAATTTATAGGATATGTTGAAATCCATCCCAACGTGGAATGGATTCAACCCGCATATAAATGTAGTACAAACTATTATTGCTGTTTAGACCAAAAAATTTATCCATCTCAATTTTAAAAATCCCAAACCAATTAATGTGATTTGAATATGATTTGAGTCCTAAACCGCATGGAACGGATCCACGTACCCCTAACTGAAACTAACTTCTTTCAACCACCCTCTAATCATAATAATAAAAACAAGACATCTTCAAATTGAAAATCAATGCCTTATTACACCTTATTTTTCTAGTTTTTTTTCTACATACCTCCATTCCATGATTACCGTTTTACATAAATATAAATAATGAGCAACATGAATATGTCAGGTTACTAGGTTCCCAAAGAGTACATAATCTTTTTTATTATTTTTCTCCGACTATCAACAAGTTACTCCCTTAATGGAAAAATGTGTATAACCCATAATATGGTTTATAACCCCTTCATGTCATCACTTCTTCAAGTACTCTTTTTCATAGATAATTCTAAGAGTTCAAGTGCAGGAAAAAAGATATGAAGTGAATGGAAAACTCGTTACGTGGTTACAAAAATATAGCACAACGTGGCTAACTAGAAAATTAATGATTTTTGGGTTAAACAGAAGGCTTTGAAAGGATAAAAAATCGCCTAAGAGCATCTTTACTAATTGCATATACGTGTTGGTTCGACAAATATACCAATCCCAATTCTAGGGTTCCACAACACAAATGGTACACTCAACCACGAAAATTTGCGTAATAATTATAGGCAAGGCTCAAAAGTTCACAAGTTTAAAAACGTCTAGAATCGTCTTCTCGACTCACATACTATCATGCATATTTCAAGATCACTCAAGGCAAGTTCTAGACACCAAAATATTTTTCATTGTTATTGATAGAAAATAAAAATAGTAAATTCAAGAGGTCAAAACATAATCAAGACCAATAAGTAATTTGTTAAAGTGTAATATTTTATGCTCTCAATTATTATTTTTTCTAAACAACTTGCATTCCAAAAACCTTTTCCATCTATAAAATTCTCATTGCCAACTATTACTTTATCCTCGATGAAACTAATTTCTCGGTACTTTTCCAGCCTTAATCCCAATACCCAAAACCTCGGCTTTCCATCTATCTATAATACAAAGGACAATAGTATTTTCTGATCGTCTTCCACAGCTTAAAAGACCAGTTGATCCCTCCCTCTCCTCAATATTGGATGTAATAATAATATCAAATGTTCAACAACAATAAATTTTCAAAAGTACCCTTAGGGTATTAAATTAATTAAATTAATAGGACAACTAAACCTCTATTCTTTTCTATTCTCCGGCGACCTCTGGTAGGTCGCGGACCGGCGGAGCTCTGGCGATTGGCCAATTTTTTTTTCTTTTGTTACATCCCACTGCCAGACTATTTTCCAGTGGGATGCAATGTAATATCCGGAATTTCTATTACTATTGTTTAATGTTATTTTATCCGAGTTATGTTGTACAGCGTGGAATTTGTACAGTATGGGTAAAATAATTGAAGGACCGAGACATCTGTATTGGTATAATTGTCGTACTTGGTCGACAATTGGATGTAAGAAGTATATGTATTCAGTATGCCATATGTTCGTATTCTGTATGTTGAGACGTTAGACAAGAATAGCTGAAAATGGCTAAGTGTAACATTATTAGCGCACGCTAATAATCATGAGTAGCGCACGCTATCATGCAGGTTTAGCGCACGCTACGGATATAAGATAACGCACGCTAATGCATTCAGATCGGAAGGAATCTGCGTGTGGACCAGGCCACTTTCGGTGCACGTTCTGATAAATCAACGGATGTTTGTAATGTAGTACTAGCGCACGCTAAACACTAAAGGTTAGCGCACGCTAATGGTATATTGGATAAAAAGGAATCTTATCCTCGTCAGCACTTTCGGTGTGTGGACCAGTCCGCGGAGCATACAGACAAACGAGTCAACTATGAGTAGCGCACGCTACGGTGGAAGGCTTGCGTACCCTAGACAGTGTAAGTTACGTACGCTAATGCATGGGCATTACGTACGTAAGCACATGTACAAAGCCAGACTGTTGCCTCTGGACTGCGATAGCGCACGCTAACAAAAGTCAGTTAGCGCACGCTAAGGCTATTGCGCACGCTAAATATGAGATGTTAGCGCACGCTAGTAATGTATTCTATATAAGGGGACAGACGGGTATTATGAAGCATTTCGTCCATATCTTTCCTTTCACCCGATCGAGAGAACCTTGGGAGGATATTTGGAGTTCCTAAATACTGAGGGATGATCCTATTTAACAAGATTAAAGATGAAAATCATGGATTAAAGCTTTGTTCTTGAAATCATTGGTGATTCTTGGAAATGGATTCAACCTTGAAAATCAATCCATTCCTTCATAAAGGTAATCACTCTTCATCTTTGGATTTCGTTTTGGATTGAATGTTGATGTTCTTGAGTTGATGATTATTACATAAACAAGTTGACAAGCATGATTATGAGATGGATTACCGGAGTATGATGATATTAATATGATTCGTGTGGTTTGAATTATGTAGTTCGTTTTCTTGAGATAAGTTGGTGAATGTTTCTTCTCATTTGCGGATGTTGATATCATTATTGATGATTAATCTCGTAATGTTATATTAGGGGAGTGTTATTAAGGTTTTTGGTGTTCATGATACTGATATTTGAGGAAGAAGATGATATTTGAATATAAGAATTGGATTAAGGGTTGGATGATTACTTATATGTTAAAGGATATCGGATTTCGTTGTTTTGATATCTATGAGCATGATTTAGAATCACTTAGTGTTCTTGATAATCGGCATATGTTGATCAGTATCTGAAAAACATGCATCAGTACAGCATTAGCGCACGCTAAGCGTACTGGCTAGCGCGCTCTAATAGGAGCAACTTAGCGCACGCTATGTTAAGTGATTAACGTGTGCTAAAAAGGCAGAAAGTGCAGTATTTTCGTGTTGTGGTTATGAATTCGTGCTGGTTTGAGTTGGATTGATCCGACTAGTGTTTAGTCGAGATATTGTCAAGCCGTTGGGTTTGTGATTTGGTTTTATCGATTGTTGATTGTTATCGAACTTGTTGTCTATCGATTACTGTAATAGGTTGAGAATATTGTTCGGTGATTACAACCATGCGTTGCGGTCGTGTTCGTGAATTGTATGGATCAGGGCCGAGGGACATGTAGATGACGGCAATGGATTTGGTAACGATTTCATCGTCGTGTTGGTATCGAGGTAAGTTATTACTTGCTCAGTTTATAGTATTTAATGAATGGTTTTCGTTTCATTCGTTTATAATTCGTATAGCAATGTTTATAATCGTAATCACAGGATATTTGGGATTATAAATCATATTCGAGTTTTGGGAATTTGAATCATAATGTATATGATTTACTTTTGTTATTGGTATACTTGTATATCGAGGATATATTGTGATAAAGACGGATATATGAATTTTCTGGAATCCGTGATACTTTGGACCGTCGAGTATTGAGGATAATGGTTCGTGATGGTTTAGACATTGAGATCGTTCTCGAAGGACTCGGGGCAAGTACTCTAATCATTTTTATCATTTGTGTCGATCATGTCATGATACATTCGTGTATCGTTGTTGTCATGCATTTGTGCATTGTTGTTGTCGAGTATTGTGTACTGTTGTTTTGTGCAGTTGTGCATTGTTGTCATATGCCCACCTCGTGTTGGTCCGACGGGATCATCGGGGGATCTATGCTAGTGTGCGCTGGATCATCAGACGGGTTTTCCACCTCGGGTTGGTCTGACGGGATCATCGGGGGATCTAGGCAGTGAACTCTGGATCATCGGATTGCCATATATTGTTGTTGTGCATATGTATATTTTGGGTTTGCCATAAGTATACATTGTCGTTATTGTTGTGAACATATTGACGTTGTCATATGAGTATGCATTTGTAGGTCTTGTGTTAGGACCATGTCCGTATGTTGTGTTGATCTGATCTCGGATTAGACTGACGTGATGGTAATGGTATTTCGTATCTTGAGGTATGTACCGTATTTCCTTGGTACTTGTCTTTGATGGACAATGGATTATCGTATTGGAATTGTCAACGTTATCCGATGGATTGAATTGGCCAGAGTTGGTATAATTTCCGTGTCGCGAGTTATGATAATGTTTTGAGAGCCTTGGGTGTTGTTGAGATACCGTACAGATATTTCGGTATTATCTTATTGTGTTGTTAAGGATACGAATCGTGGATTTTCATAAAGTTACGACGGTAAGATTACATTGGTCGTATTCTTACTTAGTATTTCCATTGATATGTAATTATTGACGTGATGTGATGGTTATCATTGTTGGATATTATGGCTGACCCCGTCGTGGGCTTTCTTTTTAGGTTCTTGGATTATCAACCTTGTAGCGGCCGTGAAGAGATGAGCTTCCCGGAGGATACTGGCTAGGACATGTATTTGTGTATTGAGCTTCTGAACAGTTTTTGTATTCCGCTGCTAGAGTATTTTAATCGTTTGTCTTTTTCCGCTGAGTGAGTATTTTTAAAATGACCTATTGGTATCTGGTAACTTAGGTTACTTTGGAAATTGTTTTCTAAATTTGTTCTGTCGGTACGTGTAAGCGATATCTTAACGTATGTTTTTAAACTGTTGAGTCTTGGCATTCCGGGCCTTGTGGTTTCAAATGAGATTTTACGACAGCTTGATTAACGAGTTTTATTAAGTCTTCGAATGTTTTTAAAAGACAGTACCGTCGTTAGCCTCTTGGGCGTTTGGAAATGTTTGCGAAAATTTCTTTCAGCCTTGTGGGTTCCATCTCAGGGCCCACGGCGCTGTAATATTCCTGGATGGCTCTGGGGTGTTACAGAATATGGTATCGGAGCTTAGGTTGTGAAAACCTAGGTAGTTGGGTCGAGTTGGGTCGTGCTTTTGTCATGTCATTCGAGTTGTCGGTTGACAAGTGTCTGAGCTCTGAGTTTTTGTTGTTCACTCGGGCTTGTGCGTTATGTGATTTACCAGTGTGGTACTGGGATTGTTGTAACTTTTCCAAATGGTGTTAACGTGTTTCTTCAGATAGAGCTGTGTTGTGTTCTCGAGTGGAACTGAGTTTGCAAAATGTGTGTTTTGAAAATATCTGTGTCGAGTATTTTCTTGAGTCGAGACATGTGCCAGTATCACGGGGAATCATCGACTTCACGATCGGTAAGTATTTGGATTTTTGAATTGCATTGAGATTTATTGCCGTTCTAAGTTGATATGCGTTGAGATTCCGCAAATATTATGCGTAATAGTATAAGTTGACAGAGTTGGGACAGGATTGATGATCTTGAGAAGTTATGATTTTGGAAATCAATATGTCGGTTAAATTTTGGAACGGAGTTGCGCAATTGGGAGAAAGATTGTGGATTGATGAGGAGAACATGTAGTCATGTTAGTACATTTTGAGATGTATGAACTGTTTTTGAGCAAAATGATACTTTTCAAAATAAATATTTTACGAATGTTTTACGGAAAATAATTTTGGGCCGAGACCCAATCGATTTTGAAATAGTTTTGTAACTCAGGACTTGGAGTCCGAAAAGAGTTTTCTATTTTTCTCTAAACTTCTCGTAACGTGGAACGGGATATGGGTTGAGACCCTAATGTTTCAAAAGGCTTTTCTGTTTTCTTAAAACTCCCGAGATTTGTAAAACACTTTACCAATCGTTTATCTATTTTATTTCCTCCTTTCGAGATTTTGGTTTACTTGTTCAAATGAGACTTCTCGGGAAGTCTTTCACTGTGTTGATTTGTTTCAATGTTTTGTCATAGCATATTTGAGGTGATCCAGGATGGGTTAATGATTCACATTGCGAGTCATATGTGGAAAAGGAGTTTTTGGTTGGAGTTTACATATTGAGATTTTGGAACTCTATCGTGTGGTTTTCCGATGGAATATCAGTGGATATTGGTGACGAGCCGAACTGGTATACATGAGTATAGATGTGGTCAATCATTTGCATAGTTTTCATTTTAAATTTCAAAATCGTGTGGATTCGAAGGAAACTGTTATCGAATACTTGGCATTAACGAGCCAGTTTAATTTTTCGAAAATTGATTCAGTGGTCTTACCAAAATTTATGTTTTGAGCTTTGAAATTTTTGAAAGGACTTTCAAAAATTTGTCTTCTTGACAAGACTATATGATTTCAAACTGGTTTTGAAAATGTGACCGATATACATACGCATTTAGTGCATAGTGCATATCATGGTGAAGTTATGAGTGAGACTCACGAACTGGATAAGACATCAGTATGGAACAATGAATAAAGATTCGAACTTTAGTATGGTAGTTTGGTTATCCAGGGATGATCGGTTGATTGATCAGATAAGAGAATTATATGCTGCGTATTGTAGATCCGGGTACAGAATATGATTTTGGAACTTAGGATTTTATGAAACTGAAGAAGATGTGCTATGTGATTCCATTGGTATGGTAGTAGCGCGATTTTATCATAGGTGATTTTTTGAATGATTTCTTTGTAAGTGTAGATTTGGGGATGGTGACCCCATGCTGGTTGTTTTGGATAGTGAGTGGTCCTTCCCACTCCATGTATGGTTGGATATGTTCGTTGGATTGTGATTGGTTGTTCGTATGCCGAGGAGTATGTTCACCAGTCGGATATGTTTATTGAGATCCATTATATGTGATTGGTGTGTCGTTTTGAGAACTTTATTCGTTCATATATCGGTTTCTGTAGTTCTGTGTTGATCGTGTTGGAGTTTACCATGTGAAGGTATTCTCGATTTTTATTGATCGTTCGTTAGTAATATTGGAGTTTATCATGATGATGATATTTTCGGCTGTGTTTTGACCTTTGGATTGGTCGTATTAGAGTTTATCATGTCGATGATATTCTCGGTTAATTTATTGGTTGATTATTGTTGGTGATCATCTGAGCGTTCAGATTGTCTGTCGATGTTTCGGGATTCGTTGCCATTGTGTTGAGCAGTTGTTTCACAGATGTATCGTGCATTATTGATTTTTAAAAAATTGGGACTTGATTGTGTATTCAGGCAGACAGGATTTGACACGGATAGATTATTTCATCCGAAGATGATATATTTTGTTGAGACTCATGGAATTGTTATTGTAAACGTATTGAGGCTTTACAGTGAAGTCACTTGCTAGTATCTCAGGAGATCGCCGACTTGGCGCATATGTAAGTATGTTATTTTGGTTATTCGGTAATAATGATGATTGATCGTTGTCGTGATGGTTTCGGGATATTTTGGTTGAACGGATTGTTTGTTTTATGACGGGTTGCAAGTTTCGAGGACGAAACTTATTTTAAGTGGTGTAGTATGTAATATTCGGAATTTCTATTACTATTGTTTAATGTTATTTTATCCGAGTTATGTTGTACAGCATGGAATCTGTACAGTATGGGTAAAATAATTGAAGGACCGAGACATCTGTATTGGTATAATTATCGTACTTGGTCGACAATTAGATGTAAGAAGTATATGTATTCAGTATGCCGTATGTTCGTATTCTGTATGTTGAGACGTTGGACAAGAATAGCTGAAAATGGCTAAGTATAACATTATTAGCGCACGCTAATAATCATGAGTAGTGCACGCTATCGTGCAGGTTTAGCGCGCGCTACGGATATAAGATAACGCACGCTAATGCAGTCAGATCGGAAGGAATCTGCATGTGGACCAGGCCACTTTCGGCGCACGTTCTGATAAGTCAACGGATGTTTGTAATGTAGTACTAGCGCACGCTAAACCCTAAAGGTTAGCGCACGCTAATGGTATATTGGACAAAAAGGAATCTTATCCTCGTCAGCACTTTCGGCGTGTGGACCAGTCCTCGGAGCATACAGACAAACGAGTCAACTATGAGTAGCGCACGCTACGGTTGAAGGCTTGCGTACGCTAGACAGTGTAAGTTACGTACGCTAATGCATGGGCATTACGTACGTAAGCACATGTACAAAGCCAGACAGTAGCCTCTGGACTGCGATAGCGCACGCTAATAAAAGTCAGTTAGCGCACGCTAAGGCTGTTGCACACGCTAAATATGAGATGGATTACCGGAGTATGATGGTATTAATATGATTCGTGTGGTTTGAATTATGTAGTTCGTTTTCTTGAGATAAGTTGGTGAATATTTCTTCTCCTTTGCGGATGTTGATATCATTGTTGGTGATTAATCTCCGTAATGTTATATTAGGGGAGTGTTATTAAGATTCTTGGTGTTCATGATATTGATATTTGAGGAAGAAGATGATATTTGAATATAAGAATTGGATTAAGGGTTGGATGATTACTTATATGTTAAAGGATATCGGATTTCGTTGTTTTGATATCTATGAGCATGATTTAGAACCACTTAGTGTTCTTGATAATCACCATATATTGATCGGTATCTGAAAAACATGCATCAGTACAGCATTAGCGCACGCTAAGCTTACTGGCTAGCGCGCGCTAACGGGAGCAACTTAGCGCACGCTACGTTAAGTGATTAACGTACGCTAAGAAGGCAGAAAGTGCAGTATTTTCGTGTTGTGGTTATGAATTCATGCTGGTTTGAGTTGGATTGATCCGACTAGTGTTTAGTCGAGATATTGTCAATCCGTTGGGTTTGTGATTTGGTTTTATCGATTGTTGATTGTTATCGAACTTGTTGTCTATCGATTACTGTAATAGGTTGAGAATATTGATCGGTGATTACAACCATGCGTTGCGGTCGTGTTCGAGAATGTTCGTGAATTGTATGGATCAGGGCCGAGGGACTTGTATATGACGGCAATGGATTTGGTAACGATTTCATCGTCGTGTTGGTATCGAGGTAAGTTATTACTTGCTCAGTTTATAGTATTTAATGAATGGTTTTTGTTACATTTGTTTATAATTCGTATAGCAATGTTTATAATCGTAATCACAGGAGATTTGGGATTATAAATCATATTCGAGTTTTGGGAATCTGAATCATAATGTATATGATTTACTTTTGTTATTGGTATACTTGTATATCGAGGATATATTGTGATAAAGATGGAGATATGAATTATCTGCAATCCGTGATACTTTGGACCGTCGAGTATTGAGCATAATGGTTCGTGATGGTTTAGACATTGAGATCGTTCTCGAAGGACTCGGGGCAAGTACTCTAATCATTTTTATCATTTGTGTCGATCATGTCATGATACATTCGTGTATCGTTGTTGTCATGCATTTGTGCATTGTTGTTGTCGTGTATTGTGTACTGTTGTTTTGTGCAGTTGTGCATTATTGTCATATGTCCACCTCGTGTTGGTCCGACGGGATCATCGGGGGATCTATGCTAGCGTGCGCTGGATCATCGGACGGGTTTTCCACCTCGGATTGGTCTGACGGGATCATCGGGGGATCTAGGCAGTGAACGCTGGATCATCGGATTGCCATATATTGTTGTTGTGCATATGTATATTATGGGTTTGCCATAATTATACATTGTCGTTATTGTTGTGATCATATTGATGTTGTCATATGAGTATGTATTTGTAGGTCTTTTGTTAGGACCATGTCCGTATGTTGTGTTGAAATGATCTCGGATTAGACTGACGTGATGGTAATGGTATTTCGTATCTTGAGGTATGTACCGTATTTCCTTGGTACTTGTCTTTGATGGACAATCGATTATCGTATTGGAATTGTCAACGTTATCCGATGGATTGAATTGGCCAGAGTTGATATAATTTCCGTAGTGCGAGTTATGATAATGTTTTGAGAGCCTTGGGTGTTGTTGAGATACCGTACAGATATTTCGGTATTATCTTATTGTGTTGTTAAGGATACGAATCGTGGATTTTCGTAAAGTTACGACGGTAAGAATACATTGGTCGTATTCTTACTTAGTATTTCCATTGATATGTAATTATTGACGTGATGTGATGGTTATCATTGTTGGATATTATGGCTGACCCCGTCGTGCGCTTTCTTTTTAGGTTCTTAGATTATCAACCTTGTAGCGGTCGTGAAGAGATGAGCTTCCCGGAGGATACTCGCTAGGACATGTATTTGTGTATTGAGCTTCTGAACAGTTGTTGTATTCCGCTGCTAGAGTATTTTAATCGTTTGTCTTTTTCCGCTGCGTGAGTATTTTTAAAATGACCTATTGGTATCTGGTAACTTAGGTTACTTTGGAAATCGTTTTCTAAATTTGTTCTGTCGGTACGTGTAAGCGATAGCTTAACGTATGTTTTTAAACTGTTGAGTCTTGGCATTTCGGGCCTTGTGGTTTCAAATGAGATTTTACGACGGTTTGATTAACGAGTTTTATTAAGTCTTCGAATGTTTTTAAAAGACAGTACCGTCGTTAGCCTCTTGGGCGTTTGTAAATATTTGCGAAAATTTCCTTCAGCCTTGTGGGTTCCATCTCAGGGCCTACGACGCTGTAATATTCCTGGATGGCTCTGGGGGTGTTACATGCAGGCTGCCGACTGACGGAGCTTCAGGTCCTTTTTTTATTTTAAGTTTTTGCCGACTGTCGAACTATTCTCCAGTGCGCCGCCGGCCGTCTGTAGGGATTTTTTTCGACGGTTCGCCATCCAGAGGCCGTCAAACTTCTGGTGCCAGCAGTTTTTTATCTCCATTTTTTTAATAATTTTAATCCAATTATGGATCCACCACCGTGCCATTATATATGACATGTGTTATCTATAGTCTATAATATAAGGGACAGTAGTATATTTTGGTCTTCGTCCATGTTAAAAAAGACAATTGTACCCCTCCATTTATTTTGTTTTAAATAATCTAATATCAAATGTCCAACAATAATAAATTTCTAAAAACACCTTTAGAACGTTAAATTAAAGAGACAAATAATCTTAATATTTTTATTTCCTAAGGAGTTCTCCGAAGGACCTTTTGTGGGTCACTGGCAAGCGGCCCATCGATTTTTCCGGCGACAGACCTCCGATGGACGACTGTTTTTTATTTATTATACGAAGGTCTTCTGGCCTGCTTTTCGGCAGGCCATTTCTATATTTTGTCCTGTCGGCTTTCTTTTCGGTGGGCCGCCGCAGGCAGACCCCCGACGACTGACATGGTATGTTTTTAACGGCAGGCCAGTCGGCCTGCTTTCTGTCCGCCGGTAGAATTTCGGGAGCCAACATATTTTTTTAGCAAGATAATCTGGTAATTTAGTTATGGCACCACCACCACCGTAAGTGCCATTATGACACAAGTTATTACTAGTAAATACAAAGGGAATGTTCAATTATAGCCTCATATAAAATTTTAGGTTGTTAAGGAAAATCTGTCATTTTTCAAGCAACTTGATTTTTTTATTTTCATGGCGAAACTTTACTGATGAATAATTTTCTAATTATATCATGGAAATTAGCAAAAAATGCAAGTATCTGAAATTGAATATAATGATATCATTTTATAGTGGCGCGTTCAATGCAGTACCAATATTAGATGCAGTACTTTACAGTACTAATTTATGCATGAGTTTTGTACTAATTATGCATGAAATATATACATTTCGTGCATCAAAATTTCAATGCATTACTTTACAGTACTAATTTATGCGTGAGTTTTGTACTAATTATGCATGAAATATATGCATTTCGTGCATTAAAATTTCAATGCATTAAAATATGCAATATATGCATCAAAATATCGATGCATTAAAATATTAGATTATATGCATCAATTTTTTGTGAGAATTAATGCATTGAAATTTTGATGCACGAAATGCATATATTTCATGCATAATTCGTACAAAATTCATGCATAAATTAGTACTGTAAAGTACTGCATCTAAAATTGGTACTGCATAGAACGTGCCCCTCATTTTATATACTTATTGATATAATATCTTAAAAGTAATAAATGGTCATCAATATTGGAAAGTTAAATGACACTTATTAAAAAATGGATGTAGTATTTCGTAGTATAATTTAATTACTCCAACACGCGATTTTTTATGAAGTTATTTTGCATAGATGATTCTAATAAAATAAAGAACCTCTTGTATAGTACTCCATCCGTCCCCAAATTTATTTCTGAGAATTTTCTACAGCAAGAGTTTTAACAACAAATTGTTGGGTGTAATGTGAGTGAATGAGTTCCACATTTGTGTAGTATTAAGTTAGTTAGTGTTTATCCATGGTATAACAATAAATATGAGGGAGGTAACGAAAAAGAAAAATAAGAATAAACGAGGCATTCGAACCCGTGCGATGCACGAATTATGTTGTTGAGTAACTGATTAAATTCGCATGGGTCTGAATGCATGAATTATGTTGTTGAGTAATTAACTAAATTCGCATGTGATTCACACATCTTTGTGTATCATACATAATCTAAATGAACATTAATGTCAAAACACATTAATTGACTTTTGGCTTATAACATGATTTCCTATGTTAATCGAAGCTCGATAACTAAGAACATTTTTGACAAAATCAATATAATTTTCCTGTACATATATAATTTTATATGTCATTTTAGTGTTCAAGCATTATCGTCTCGTATAAACAATTTTCTACTCGGTACTATGTTTTAAATTGGCAAAACTATACCTTTACTGATTCACTTCATTGTATAAATCACCATAGGATACCATTATAATATGTTTTGTAAAAGCATATAATTGCATATCCTCGGCTTTCAATTAGTCAGCTTTTCATAAAAAGAGCACCATCGATTTATGTTACTTTTTGCAACAACCAAAAGACCTATGTTCATCACAAACTAATAATTACTCTTTAGACTATGAAAAATAAATAAAGATTAAACTTATATTCAGCATGAACAAAAATAAAATGAAATTAGAGACATATGAGGATATAAACTTAGGCTAAAAGTTAAAACATTCACATATACTTTACAAAGGAATCATGGGTACAAAGAATCTAACTCAGTGGAACAACTTTAAATAGATTTTAAGCTTTTTGACAGAGATATATTTATTCTTCCAAAATCATAAGCCCGGCCCACGTTACCCACAAGATAAAAAAATTCAATTCAACCCAAAAGTGAAATACCGGTCCAAAATAGATGGCATAATCACTCAGATAACACTTTAACTTAATTCACTCACATTCTCCTCATTTTATCCGCGGGTCCGATCCAAAAGGGTATTAAATGTTATAACACTGGGCCAATTGAAGATATAACTGGCCCAAAGAAAAACGGTCAATCCCAAAAGAAAACCCACCCTAAATAAATCTACAACCGTCGCCCCTTTCTGACATATTTAATCTAACCCTACTCAAGTTACACCGCCCCCCATCCCCTTTCTTTCTCTCACCAAACTAATCTCTATCAGACAAACTCGATCTCATCATCATCCCATCTCATCATCCTTGAATCCGAACACACAATGAAGCATATGAACAAAACCCTTATGAGTCTCTTGTTTCCTTTAATACGTGCGAAGCTTCAGGAAATCAAACACAGAGACCACCTTTTGTTTCCTTCGGGTTAGCAAGAATCAAGAAGCTATGAAGAATTGTGACTTCAAGATCTTGATATAAGGTCTCGGGTAGGTTTTATTTTGTTTTTCGTTTTTGATTTTGTTATTTTCGAATCAAAGAGAGATTATAACATAGTTGTTATAAATCTTATCTTTCTTTTTCGAATATAAAAAGAAGCTAAGCTTCATAAGATGGATCGATGATGAGGTACTTCTCTTCGTGTTTCGATCTTAAAAAGTCTAAGATGTTGTTGTTACACACGAAAGAGAAGAAAAAACTGAGATCTTTTATTATTATTTGTTCGTTTCGAGTCGTGGCTGTGTTTGGAGATGGGATTTTTTGATGTAGTTGATGTTGTTATTGATTGTGTTCGAGTGGTGAGATGGGTTTAGGATAGTCTTGGTTTTGTTGATGTTGTCGATTTGGAAAAAGGTCGAACTATTTTGAGAAATGATGGTGGTGAAAATGATGATAGCGGGTTATTTATAATCTTCAAAATCTAACTGAAAAGTTGTAAGCAACTGAAAAGTTGAATGCAGATGTGTGTAGAAAGCATACGAATGGTCTTTTCTAATTACTTAGTTTTGATCATAGAAACTCAAAAAAAAAAAAAATGAAAGAGGAGTAAAATAATATGAAAAGAGAAATGCTCGTGCAAAGGAAGGAGAAACGCTCTTAGTGTCTTTTGAAACCGTGCCAACATCTATTTTTCGACTTTCCCATTTATTCGGCGACCTTTCGTTTTTTTATCTCCTTTTTTATATATTTTTTATTACAATTAAGTTGAAAAACATTATTGTTTTTCCATTAACACTTGCACATTGAATTAAGGTACTGAATCTTTTAGTGTTATAGATTTAAGGGACGAAGGGGATCTCTCTCTCTCTCTCTCTCTCTCTCTATATATATATATATATATATATATATATTAATGCCCGGATAAATGGTGTATTTACCTTGTACTCGACCTTGTATTATTTCGACTTCGTGATATTATAAATCGTAGATTGGTTTCCCGTATTCGTGCCCTTATGTTTTTATATATCTTCAGCATTGCATGCATGATTCTGCACGTACTTACGTACGCTACGGACTTATGCTTAACGTACGCTAAGTCTGCTGTTTAACGTACGTTATCTGTTGAGCTTAACGTACGTAAGCTCAGTCAAAGTCAAGATCCGACAAGGGTCGGCGTGGGGGGACCGGATGGAGATTCGTGGAGATTGCCAGCATGAACCTGGACGGTTTTCCAGCACATGCAAGTCAACGGCTTAACGTACGCTAGAAGAAGATTTTAACGTACGCTAAGGTCATATATGTTACGTACGTAACACCTATAGGATAACGTACGTAAGCGTATGGCAGAAACAGTCCAGCGAGCTCTGGCCGAGCGTTAACGCACGCTAATGTTCTAGTATAGCGTACGCTAACCATGTTACGCACGTAATGGGCGTTGGTTAACGTACGTAATGGTTTAAAATCTATTTATAGGACCCGACCCTCATCTCATTTTCCACTCTTACCTTGGTCGATTTTTGTGTTATTGAGACTATCCATCACCTCATAGCCCTCATATCATCATCTACATCCGATTTTGGGAAGCCTAGACCGTGTGATTTGGTGATCAAGCTTCCGGTGAAGAGTTTATCCAAGATTTTCTTTGTCTCTTAAGGTATGTTAACTCTCCACCAAGATGAAGACATTGTTCTTAGTTGTATTATGAGCTTCTTCCTGATATTATTGAGCTTGTTTCATCATAATGAATCCAATACCAGATTTGAAAGGATTTTATTGGTTGAATTAAGGTTTCCATGGTTAGAGTTTAGTCATAATCTTCACCAACCTTAAGGATGAAATTTCTGAGATTTAACACACCTTGATGATCCTTTCGTAACACTCTTTTGTGAACAAATGTAAGGATTACCCCCGTGTTTGATGAAATTGTGTAGTTGTACATTGAGTGTGTTCGAATATAACACTTGCCTTGAGGAACTTGTGTAAATCTTCTTAGAGGAGTAGAACCTTGATAGGATTATTGGAACAACCATTTGAAGGAAGAATTTGTTAAGAAAATCACCCACGGAAGAACAAGAATCGCAGAGACGAATTAGCCTAGAACTAGAATGAACATGATTATCTCATAATATTCGATTTAGCCATCGAACCGAACCTTCAAGTGAGAATCGGAATTTGAGTTTGGATTTTGGAACATAATGATATGTTGAATGTTCTTGAAACTTTAGATGCCAACCTTGTGTTCCACTACCATCTCATGAATTCGCAAATCTTTTTCCAAAGCGTAGCACTCGTCAGAAAATAGAACCGAAAACCGATTTTCCGTTATCGATAATTCATTTATAACTTCAGACGTTCGAGACTCATACGTAAGTTTCGGGAAGGTTATTGAAATTCTTGTTATTCCCTTGTACAAGGTGATAGATCGAGGGTCGGCGACCTCCGGACGAGTGACATTTGTGGGTGTATTTAAATTCTTGCCATCTTGAGGCAAGTATCGTAGTTTAAGCTTATTGATATTGTACTGTTGATCATGTGTACGATTTATTCGTGTTGTTGAACATGAGATTTTATTCTTTGAGTTGTCATGATATTTACGTCGATGAACGTGTTGGATTTGCATATGTGTATGCATAATGGTATTGCTTGTGTTGTAAATGATCCGAGGGGATCATGAGGATCTATGCTGAGGGCGCTAGATCGAATGTCCACCATGCGTTGGTCCGACGGGATCATCATGGGGATCTATGCTGAGGGCGCTGGATCGTTGGACGGGTTTTCCACCATGCGTTGGTCCGACGAGATCATCATGGGGATCTATAGCAAGGGCGCTGGATCGCTGGATTACCCTGTATTGTGTTGATGGAATCGTGAGTATTCGCATCGTTGGATTCTGGTGACGGAAGTCCGTTTTGCATGTTTTATGATGCACTGATGATTTATGTATTATGATACTTGTACTAGCATTGTTTTGCTAACCCCTTTGGGGGTGGACATTGTTTTGATGTTCAGGTAGCCGAGGAGCGGGGAGGCAACCACAGTACCGACATGACGATGAAATGGCTCAGTGATGTGGTTGATGTTATTGTTATTGTGATTTGTCTCATTGATTAGTACTCGAGTACGCGTGTTTTTAATGTCATTTTTCGATATGGTTGTATAAGTTAAATCGTTGGATCAGGTGAACCGGTTCTGTATTTTGAACTTCAGTGGTACTGTTGAATTATATTTACATTTCTTTTAATTAGCCTTGTAAATCCTTACTTAAAGGGTTTACGGCGCTGTGATTATTCCGAATATCTCAGGGTGTTACAGAATATGGTATCAGAGCTAAGATTCATGGATATCTTGGCAGTCGGGTTAGTTGGGTCTGTTTACGTTATTTGATTTATGCGTCGCTTGTAACATCACTGCTGAGCCAGCATCGTCGTGTGGACCGTGGTTGTAAGTCTCCAAATCTCTAAATACTACCGCTTTATTTAATTCCTACTTTGTGATTTTGATGGACTTTCTTTTAGAAAGTTTGCCCTGGAAATTGAGTATTTGTGTTTACAGTATGTTGAGGGGAGGTCGTGGACGCGGATGTGGTCGTGGACGCAGACGTGGAAATGCGAGACAGGAGGATTCGGTGTCTACCCCAGAAATAACCGCTAGTCGAACAGATTCCCATTCTGGAGGACATCAGGGATCAGCAAATCATAATGCAGATCCTAACGTGCCGGGAGTGCTTCAACAGGTGGTTGCTCAGATAAACCAGTTTGCTCAAGTTGTTGATCGCATGCAAACGGCGATGGGACAGCAGCATAACGAGGATAATCGGGGGGACAAATGGCTTACTGAGGTGGTCAAATTGCACCCTCCGAAATTTGACGGTTCTGCTGAGACGCTTTCTTGGGATCACTGGTTGAAGGAGTTAGAGAAGATCTTTACAGGGATTAACTGTCCTAACGACAGAAAGGTTCCGATCGCCCAGTATCTTCTAACTGGGGAGGCTTTCGACTGGTGGGAGGCCATTCGACCTGAGGAGCATAATGTTGACTGGACGGAGTTCAAATTAATGATGGAAGCGCAATATTGTCCTCGCCCAGTTAGAGAGGCCCGAGTTCGGGAGTTTTTCTCGCCACAAAACATAGAGGCATCTGTGACAGACGTGATTAAGACATTTAATCACCAGTTGACTTATGTGCGCCACTTGGTCAGAACTGAGGTGGAGAGGATTTTCCATTTCGACATGCGGATGAAGCCGGAAATTCAGCAGTATATGTCTGGATTTTAATGTACCACCCTGCGACAGTATCAGGACAAGGCGCTGGCCTATGATATGAAAGAGGCGGCAGTAGAGAAATCAACGGAAGCAAAGAAGCAGAAAGTGTCTGGCAACTTCACGGAGAATAAGAGTAGTGGGCCCCGCAGGGGCCAGTCCTCATTTCAAGCATCCAGGAGGCCTCCGCATCCTTCTCGAGGTGGAAAGAAGTTCCGGCAAAGACCGACTGCTTGAGACGCAAGGAAGAAATGTTATAAGCGTGGCAAAGTGGGGCATGTTCGACGTGGCTGCACTCTTTGTGACTGCTTTGAGTGTGGGACAGGAAGGACATCGCGCAACATTTTGTGGAAATGCGACTCGATCTTTTGGTACTCGCACTCTGCACCGGTCCCAAGGACACTAGTGTAAACCAGACGCGGCAAAGTGGTTTCCAGCAGAGAATCTTTGGGAGGAGAGAGGCATCCAGTCTTTGGGTCCGTTCCTCGCGTATTTACGAGATGAAGAAGTCGACGATCGAACACATTTGTTGCATCGTGCGATTCAGATCCTTTTGCAACCAGTTAGTGTCTTATTCGATTCAGGAGCTACGCATTCTTTCATATCTTTGAACTGTGTTAATCGTTTGAAAATCTCGTGCTTGTATGATTGTGAACCTTATGTTGTGGGATTACCGAGCGGAGAGAAACTTGTGGGAACCCTAGAAACTAGAGATTTTCTAGTGACTATAGGACGGAGATATTGGCCATCAAATCTTATTGTAGTCGACATCCAAGGTGACGATTTAATTCTCGGAGACGATTGGCTCAACCGTTATGGAGCTATTTTGAATTACCGAAAGAGAGTCATTTCTATAATTGCTGATGATGGATCTGAACATTTATTCAAAGGATGGAGACTGGGTAGCTCAGGAAAATTAATCAAAGCGATGAAAGCAGCTAGATTGCTAATGCAGGGTTGTTACAGATTTTGGTGTTATGCCATGAAGAAAGAAGAAGGAGTAGAGCTCTCATCTATTCCAGTAGTGAATAAATTCTCAGATGTATTCCCTGACGAACTACCTGGGTTACCTCCGCAGAGAGAAGTGGAGTTCACTATCGAATTAGAGCCTGGAGCCGCTCCTATTTCTAGGGCACCATACCGTATGGCGCCAACCGAGATGTATGAACTAAAGAAGCAACTGGAGGAATTGATGCAGAAGGGTTTCATTCAACCTAGCGTTTCTCCTTGGGGAGCACCCGTTCTCTTTGTCCGGAAGAAAGATGGATCCCTTCGATTATGTATTGATTACAGGGAGCTAAACAAAGTGACGATCAAGAACAAATTTCCTATACCTCGGATCGATGATTTGTTTGATCAACTACAAGGGGCAAGGGTATTCTCGAAGATTGATTTACGATCAGGATACCATCAGTTGAGAATTAAGGAATCAGATATACCGAAATCTGCTTTCAGATCCTGGTACGGGCATTATGAATTTGTAGTGATGCCATTTGGACTTACCAATGCTTCTGCGGTATTTATGCAATTGATGAATCGGGTATTCTTACAATACTTGGATAAATTTGTGGTCGTTTTCATTGATGACATCTTGATCTATTCGAAAGACACAGAGGAGCATGCCGAGCATTTGCATGTGGTTTTAAGCACCTTGAGGAATGAACAGCTTTATGCGAAGCTTTCCAAATGCGAGTTCTGGCTTAGGGAAGTAATCTTCCTTGGGCATGTAATATCAGCTGACGGAGTTCAGGTGGACCCGAAGAAAGTCGAGGCAATCTTGGAGTGGGAATCTCCTAATAATGTGAAAGAAGTCCGGAGTTTCTTGGGACTTGCGGGATACTATCGCCGTTTTGTAGAAGGATTTTCCAAAATCGCTCATCCACTTACTCAGCTGTTGCAGAAAACCCAAAAGTTCGTGTGGAATGAGAAATGCCAGGCGGGCTTTGAGGAACTTAAGAGGAGACTGACGACAGCACCTATATTAGCATTACGAGATGGAAATGATGGATTCATGGTATACAGTGATGCTTCAACTCAAGGTCTGGGATGTGTATTGATGCAAAAGGATAAAGTGATTGCCTATGCCTCTCGACAGCTGAAACCGTACGAAGTTAATTACCCGACTCATGATCTGGAGTTGGCAGTTGTGGTCTTTGCTTTGAAAATTTGGCGACATTATTTATACGGCACCCGTTGTCAGATCTTCACCGATCACAAGAGCCTCAAGTATATTTTCAGTCAGAAGGAACTGAATATGCGGCAGAGAAGGTGTCTGGAATTTATCAAGGATTACGATTTGGAAATCCTTTATCATCCAGGCAAAGCAAACGTGGTAGCTGATGCACTGAGCCGAAAACCTGTTTCTCTTCGAGTATTGGAAGCGTTTACATCCCAAACCAACATTCAACGAGAACTAATCCGTGAAGGAATTGAAGTGTGGTCGCAAGGAGTCCAAGGGCAATTGTGTGTGATGGAACTAACTTCATCGTTGGTTGAAGAAGTCAAATCTAAGCAGTTGGATGATTCTCTGATTCTTCGATTGTGTGACGAAGTGAACAAAGGGAAGGCCCCAGGATTCGTGCTACAGGATGATGGAGTTCTGAGATTTCAGAACCGACTTTGCATTCCCAATGATGATACTTTGAGACGGACAATTCTGAAGGAAGCTCACAGCGCGCCTTACTCTATTCACCCGGGCAGCAGTAAGATGTATAAGGATTTAAAACAAAACTTCTGGTGGGGGAATATGAAAAAGGACGTAGCAGAATACGTTTCGAAGTGTTTGACTTGTCAGCAGGTTAAGATTGAACATCAGAGACCTGCCGGAATGTTGAAACCACTTCCGATCCCTGAGTGGAAGTGGAAGGATATATCGATGGACTTTCTCACCAGTATGCCAAGAACCAAGACGGGAATGAACATGATTTGGGTTATAGTTGATCGATTAACCAAGTCGGCTCACTTCCTAGGAATTAAAGATACTTGGGGACCCGAGAGATTGGCGCGAGTATTTATTGCAGAGATAGTCAGATTACATGGGACGCCGAAGACCATTATTTCAGATCGAGATGGTCGCTTCGTGTCGCACTTCTGGAAGGCAGTTCACAGGGCCTTGGTGACCGAGCTAAACTTTAGCACGGCTTATCATCCTCAGACGGACGGTCAGTCCGAAAGGACTATACAAACAGTAGAAGACATGCTTAGAGCTTGTGCTTTGGATTGGTCAATTGACTGGGAAGTTCATTTGCCCTTGATTGAATTCACCTACAACAATAGTTGGCATGCTTCTATTAAGATGGCACCGTTTGAAGCTTTGTACGGGAGAAGATGTAGATCACCCCTATGCTGGGATGATTCTTCGGACTTGATCGGGACGGAGCCGGAATTGATAGTCCAGACTCAAGAGAAGATAGCTTTGATTCGGGAAAGATTGTTGACCGCCCAGAGTCGACAGAAGTCTTATGCAGATACGCGTCGTCGCCCGCTAGAGTTCGACGTTGGGGACTACGTACTACTGAAGGTGTCTCCTACACGAGGAATTTTCCATTTTGGGAGAAAGGGTAAGCTAAGTCCGAGATATATCGGACCATTCGAGATCCTCGAGAGAGTTGAGGATTTAGCATACAGGGTGGCCTTACCACCATCGCTGAGTCATGTTCACAACGTGTTTCACGTATCCCATTTGCGGAAGTACGTACCAGATCCCAGTCATATTATTGATTTCGACGAGATCGAGATAGCTAATGACGGCACCTTCGAAGAGAGACCAATCAAGATACTCGAGAGTCGAGTTAAACAGTTGAGGAATAAACCGATCTCCTTGGTAAAAGTTCAGTGGTCTCGACATGGAGTCGAAGAAGCAACTTGGGAGACGGAGGAGAGTATGAAGTCGAGATACCCGGAATTATTTTCGTTTTAAGTTTCGGGCCGAAACTTCTTTTTAGAGGGGTAGTATGTAATGATCGGATAAATGGTGTATTTACCTTGTACTCGATCTTGTATTATTTCGACTTCGTGATATTATAAATCGTAGATTGGTTTCCCGTATTCGTGCCCTTATGTTTTTATATATCTTCAGCATTGCATGCATGATTCTGCACGTACTTACGTACGCTACGGACTTATGATTAACGTACGCTAAGTCTGCTGTGTAACGTACGTTATGTGTTGAGCTTAACGTACGTAAGCTCAGTCAAAGTCAAGATCCGACAAGGGTCGGCGTGGGGGGACCGGATGGAGATTCGTGGAGATTGCCAGCATGAACCTGGACAGTTTTCCAGCACATGCAAGTCAACGGCTTAACGTACGCTAGAAGAAGATTTTAACGTACGCTAAGGTCATATATGTTACGTACGTAACACCTATAGGATAACGTACGTAAGCGTATGGTAGAAACAGTCCAGCGAGCTCTGGCCGAGCGTTAACGCACGCTAATGTTCTAGTATAGCGTACGCTAACCATGTTACGTACGTAATGGGCGTTGGTTAACGTACGTAATGGTTTAAAATCTATTTATAGGACCCGACCCTCATCTCATTTTCCACTCTTACCTTGGTCGATTTTTGTGTTCTTGAGACTATCCCTCACCTCATAGCCCTCACATCATCATCTACATCCGATTTTGGGAAGCCTAGACCGTGTGATTTGGTGATCAAGCTTCCGGTGAAGAGTTTATCCAAGATTTTCTTTGTCTCTTAAAGTATGTTAACTCTCCACCAAGATGAAGACTTTGTTCTTAGTTGTATTATGATCTTCTTCCTGATATTATTGAGCTTGTTTCATCATAATGAATCCAATACCATATTTGAAAGGATTTTATTGGTTGAATTAAGGTTTCCATGGTTAGAGTTTAGTCATAATCTTCACCAACCTTAAGGATGAAATTTCTGAGATTTAACACACCTTGATGATCCTTTCGTAACACTCTTTTGTGAACAAATATAAGGATTACCCCGTGTTTGATGAAATTGTGTAGTTGTACATTGAGTGTGTTCGAATATAACACTTGCCTTGAGGAACTTGTGTAAATCTTCTTAGAGGAGTAGAACCTTGATAGGATTATTGGAACAACCATTTGAAGGAAGAATTTGTAAGGAAAATCACCCACGGAAGAACAAGAATCGCAAAGACGAATTAGCCTAGAACTAGAATGAACATGATTATCTCATAATATTCGATTTAGCCATCGAACCGAACCTTCAAGTGAGAATCGGAATTTGAGTTTGGCTTTCGGAACATAATGATATGTTGAATGTTCTTGAAACTTTAGATGCCAACCTTGTGTTCCACTACCATCTCATTAATTCGCAAGTCTTTTTCCAAAGCGTAGCACTCGTCGGAAAATAGAACCGAGAACCGATTTTCCGTTATCGATAATTCATTTATAACTTCAGACGTTCGAGACTCATACGTAAGTTTCGGGAAGGTTATTGAAATTCTTGTTATTCCCTTGTACAAGGTGATAGATCGAGGGGCGGCGACCTCCGGACGAGTGACATTTGTGGGAGTATTTAAATTCTTGCCATCTTGAGGCAAGTATCGTATTTTAAGCTTATTGATATTGTAATGTTGATCATGTGTACGATTTATTCGTGTTGTTGAACATGAGATTTTATTCTTTGAGTTGTCATGAAATTTACGTTGATGAACGTGTTGGATTTGCATATGTGTATGCATAATGGTATTGCTTGTGTTGTAAATGATCCGAGGAGATCATGAGGATCTATGCTGAGGGCGCTGGATCGAATGTCCACCATGCGTTGGTCCGACGGGATCATCATGGGGATCTATGCTGAGGGCGTTGGATCGTTGGATGGGTTTTCCACCATGCGTTGGTCCGACGGGATCATCATGGGGATCTATACCAAGGGCGCTGGATCGCTGGATTACCCTGTATTGTGTTGATGGAATCGTGAGGATTCGCATCGTTGGATTCTGGTGACGGAAGTCCGTTTTGCATGTTTTATGATGCACGGATGATTTATATATTATGATACTTGTACTAGCATTGTTTTGCTAAGCCCTTCGGGGGTGGACATTGTTTTGATGTTCAGGTAGCCGAGGAGCGGGGAGGCAACCACAGTACCGACATGACGATGAAATGGCTCAGTGATGTGGTTGATGTTATTGTTATTGTGATTTGTCTCATTGATTAGTACTCGAGTACGCGTGTTTTTAATGTCATTTTTCGATATGGTTGTATAAGTTAAAGCGTTGGATCAGTTGAACCGGTTCTGTATTTTGAACTTCAGTGGTACTGTTGAATTATATTTACATTTTTTTTAATTAGCCTTGTAAATCCTTACTTAAAGGGTTTACGGCGCTGTAATTATTCCGAATATCTCGGGGTGTTACATATATATATATATATATACCTCATATATATGAGTAAGTTTAGGTGAGAGACGCCCATATTTCGTGAGAAATGAGAATGAATTTGGGCTCCTGATTATTGTAGATCAGTGGTCTATATCTATTTTAGAGTGTGCAAAATATTTTAACTGTTTGTACAATGATTTATTTATACATGAATATTATGGGAATTTTTTTTTTTAGGACTGTAACTTTAGGGGGGTGGCAAAAGTAGGACTGTAACTTTTCGGGCTGGCAAAAGTAGGACCGTAACTTTTAAAAGTAGCAAAAATTGGCCTCTAACTTTTAAAAATAGCAATTTAAGGCCAAATCAAACCCAGATAAATAAAAAAATTAAAAAAAATTTGAAAATTCTGGAAAGTTTAAGAAATGTGAAAAAAATAAAAAAATCTGAAAATTCCCCAAAATTTAAAAAATCTGAAAAAAAAATCGAAACTTTTATTTTTTAAGAAAAATTATCTTGAATAATATTAAAAATCAGATCTTTTATTTAAAATTCAAAAATAAAAAGTAAAAAATAAAAAAAAAATCTGAAAAATTTAAAATAAAAGTTCCAATTCTGGAAAATTTTGGAAAATTTAAAATGAAATTCTGAAAATTCTGAAAATAATAATATTAAAAATCAGAACTTTTACTTTTATTTTTGAATTTTAAATAAAAAATCTGATATTTATTATTATTATTCCAGATAATTTTTTCTTAAAAAATAAAATTTCTGATTTTTTTTTCGATTTTTTAAATTTTCCAGAATTTTTAGAATTTTTTTATTTTTTACTTTTTATTTTCGAACTTAATATAAAAAATTCTGATATTTAAAATTATTCCATATATTTTTTTTCTTAAAAAATTAAAGTTCCAATTTTTGTGTCAAATTTTTTAAATTAATTAAAACACATCAATTAATTAAAGTTACACTCCCAATTTCACATATTATTATTCAAGATAATTTTTCTTAAAAAATAAAATTTCCGATTTTTTTGCGGAATTTTCAGTTTTTTTATTTTTTTCAGATTTCTTAAATTTTCTAGAATTTTCAGAAATTTTTTTACTTTTTTATTTATCTGTGGCCTTAAATTGCTATTTTAAAAAGTTACAGGCCTATTTGCTACTTTTAAAAAGTTACGGTCCTACTTTCACAAATTTAAAAGTTACGGTCCTACTTTTCACACCTAAAAGCTTCTGATTTTCACACCCTAAAGTTACGGTCCTTAAAAAACAATTTTCCCTGAATATTATTGCACAAAGTGTATTCAATTGTTGGACAAAATGTATCCAGTGATTGCACAAAATGTATCCAGTTGTTACACTATGATAATGTTGCACAAAATGTATAAAGTTGTTGCACAATATTGTGCAACAATATTATTGATTTTGTGCCAAACAATTATACATTTTGTGCAACTTTCGTAACATTTCGCACAGTCTCACGAAAAAATGTCTTCTCACGGTATATATATGTGTGTGTGTGTGTGAATGAGAGAGAGAGAGATGGAGATTGAATCGTGTGTGTGTGTGGTGTGTGAAAAAGGGAGTGGCGGTGACGATTGAACAGTAAGTTTGATGTACTTATGTAGAAGAAGGGAAAGGTAAGGAGTTGTAATGAAGTGTCAACAGTGAATGGTAAGGAGGGACAGTATGCAATCGCTGAACAGACCAGTGCTCACCTATCTATGCACTTGCTGCCAATTCATATTCATTCATTCATACTGTTTGTTTCCCAAGAAACACCAAAATTACTTCACAGTGAAAATGCAGGTCTTTATTTGTATCTATCTGTATGCGTATATGTATCGATTTCTTCTCTTTCTAGAATTTTGTTAATAGAGAGACAATAACATCACAAACCCTAATTTCCTCCCCCATGTCTTGTGACCCCTTCTTCTTACCACTAACCATGTGATTTAATTATCATTTAATATTAGATAATACTACTATAATACTCCTTCCGTCCCACCCAAAGGCTTACATTTTTCTATCAAAAAGTAGTCCCTTTAGTAAGTTTACATATATCACTTTTTACAATCAAATCAAACAATCATTTTTTACTTTTTAATCTCCATCACTCATTCATCATCAATATTTTTTACTTTTTAATCTCCACCACACATTTAACCATCATTACTTATACTAATCATTACCTAAAATACACCAAATATACACCCTCTGTCAACCTTTGGTTGGGACGGAGGGAGTATTAGATAAAGTACACATTTCTTGATCTTACTTTTTTGTCACTGTTCAAAGGGCCTCTCTTGTTCTTTCATTGTTCCAAGATTACTGTGAGCTCTTGTTTCCATCTTACGAATCCCACCATCTCTCTCTCTCTCTCTCTCTCTCTCTCTCTCTCTCCACACACACAAACACTTGCTTTAGTTTTTGTTTTCCTTGTTTAGTCACATTTCACAAAGTGATATCTTGTCTCTCCTTTTCTCTATTTCAGTTAGGTTTTACCTTGATAACCACCCCCTAGCAATTACTTAATAGTCTCTTAACTACCCCTACAAGGCTACCCAGCTAGAAGGTCCTCCACTAGTTTAAATTTGGTTGGTTTTTCGCTTTGTGAACTTGTGAGTCATCTCTATAGTAGTAGATCCAGTAAGTATTTGTTTATGCTCTCTCTCTCTCTCAACATTCTCTCTCACCTCTTGCTCCAACCTAATTTCTTTCTCCCTCCATTTTTCTTCTTCGAATAAGCTAGCTAGCTCTCATCAATCATGACCGATCCTTATGAATCCAATTACTTCAATAGTAATAATAATAATAATAACAATGGATATTTCAGTCGTCTTCATCCGAATAATTACCTTTCCACCCCCTCAACGACATCATCCTCTTCCTCACCATATAATAACTATCATCCCTACCATAACAGCAATAACATCAACTCTTTGTTTTTCACACATTACTATGTGCCCTCACCACCATCCCCACCACTAAAACAGGCTCTTCCCCTCCTCAGTTTGAGCCCCACGAGGCCTAACTGTCCAGAAAATCGAGAATCATCATCATCATCTCGTTATAGTATGAATAATCTTGTTATCGATGATCATTTCGAAGACGTGACTCTAAGTTTAGGGCTTTCAATTACTCCTCCGGCTTGCACCAGTTCTATCAGTGATTCCGATCATTTGGTATCGAGGATCACATCCTGCACCGACACAGCGGGAAATAAGTACAACAGCTGTGGTAAAGAAAAAGAAGAAGTTACAGTTGCTAACCATGGATATAACTATAATTATCCTTTAAGCCCCCTTAACAAAGGGCAGTATTGGATCCCAACTCCGGCCCAGATTCTCATTGGACCCACTCAGTTTTCTTGCCCACTTTGCTTCAAGACTTTCAACAGATACAATAACATGCAGGTCTGTCTGTCTGTCTCTCTCTGTGTGTGTGTGTGGGCACAAACTTTCTCTGATTTCAATTTTTCTCTCTCTTTATGTTTTTCCTTTTTTGTGTCTGTCTGTGTGTGTTTCTTTTTTTTTTTTCTTGTTGTCCTTTAGAATTTGCTGAAAAAGAGAAAACCCATGTCCCTCTTTGTTTGCAAACACACATCTTTTGCAACATTTGGTGTCTTTTTAAACATGCAATATTTCGTTAAATTAGTGCAATTACTTCTCTAAAAATACGCTAATTTTACTCGAAATATTGCGTTTTGATCGAGACGAAGGGAGTATTTACTTTTTCATTTCCTTCATGGACCATCTATGTTCTTTCTCTTTTCTCTTTAAAAATATTAATTAATTAAGGATGGACTTAATTCGAGTGTGACTCACACTTGTGACGTTTGATTTGATGGGTGGTTGACCCATTTTTTAAATTTTTTTATTTAAAAGCTGTTTTTCTTTAATAGTATTAATTAATATTTTTAAAAGTATTAGTTGTTTTTGTGATAGCATAACCGCTGTCGAACGTGTCTGTCAGGCGCTATATTTTTTATTTAATATTTCACTTCAGCCCAATTATTTTTATTTACTTGCTATAGTAATTTTATTTCTCTCCAGCCCATTTTTTATGATAATCTTTTAATGATAAAAAAATTTCTTATGCACAACAATGACGATGAACCACGACGAAAATGGTAAAAAATGGAAAAACATGAAACACGACGGAAAAGAGTATGAACCGGAACGTTTACGTATATTTCAGGCTGAAAAACAAAAACGGCAGCAGAGAAGATACTAATATACCAATCATTTCATATTGAATTTTAGTTTTGTCATTTTTTACCATTTTCGTCGTGGTTCATCTTCATTGTTGTGCATAAGAAATTTTTTTATCATTAAAAGATTATCATAAAAAATGGGCAAGTAAATAAAAATAATTGGGCTGGACTGAAACATTAAATAAAAAATATAGCGCCCGACAGACACGCTCGACAGCGACTATGCTATCACAAAAACAATTAATATTTTTAAAAATATTAATTAATACTATTAAAGAAAAACAGCTTTTAAATAAAAAAAATTAAAAAGTGGATCAGCCACCCATCAAATCAAAATCAAATGTCACAAATGTGTTTTTAGGTATTGTGACTTAATTCCGGGGGTCTGGGGATCTACATAAATCTACCTGGTCTAACTGAGAACTCAAGCCAGTCGCACTCTTTTATTTGACATAAATACATGTCTACCCATTGTGCCTTTTGTCCTTAAAGTTTGTATTACACACGTTGAAATGTGTGTCAAACTTTTTTCCCCATTTAATTTGCTGCTTCCAGAATTTGATTTTCAAAAAAAAAAAAAAAGAAAACACTCAACCTCAATACCAGCAGGAAAAAGAATTACTAGAACTGTTGTTGCTTACTTGCTTTCTGTATCATCATCTTCATCATCATCAAGATGCAAAGGACTTCACACTCACTTCAGAAACTGATCAGACTCGATAAAAAACACTTTTCTATATTTGTTTTTTCCGGAAAAAAAAACTTATGTTCTTCCATTGCCTCTATAAAAATTTCAGGTAAAACAGATAAAATTATATAGCCCATGAATTAATTTATATTATTAATTTTGATCTTAATCGCATTTTCGCCCAATAGTAATTAAAATGAAGTGACATAGTATACATTTTGTCATGCAAGTATATTTTCTTTTTACCGATTTTGGTCCCATAAAACTTAATTAGGAGGTGACCTTTTACATACCACCCATTTAGATATTTCAAAATACTATAGGCCAATATTACTACTATGCTCCCTACATAACAAATGTTTAATTGGATATTCACCTCGTGACAATATCGGTTCTGTTCAGTGATCCCTCTAATCTTGTACAACACCAACACACCAAACATGTCTAAATGGATATTCACCTTGTACGCGAGAAAGTTACTTTGGGGATGTTCGTATCCTGCATGTTCCTTCCTCTCATTAGTCACTACTGTCGTCATCATGAAGAGCCTATTGTCACAGTATTATCTTCATTTTTGTCTACCGTCTTCGGCGTGTTAGCGTATATATCTATGTATAGCTAGTTACCATAATTGGATGATTTCTCATATCATATTGTTTCATACTTCTTCCTTCCAAATTTAAGTGAGAGGTTTTTATTTTTTCTAATTGTTAAAAATTGCAAATCTAGTACATGATTTTCTAATTTTCTCCTTGACTTATTACCCACGCCTCCCCACTTGAAAGTGGTAGGTTTCACCATTTTTCTCATTTTTCAAAATAATTTTTTCATTATATTTTATGGAACTACAATATTTTTTATTCTCATAGACTATTTTATGGAACTACAAAAATCCTGGTTAGAGAATAAATCCAACCTCTTATACTCGGATTCTCATGAAATTCATATTTTTAATCTAAAATTTATCAAATTTTTATAAATCAAATAATCAATAAAAATTCATAATCGCAACTATCATTATATATTTTGAAATAAAGATCGGTACTTTTAGTGATTCCATAAAATATTCCATGAGAATAAACCTAAAAATCCTACCTTTTGTAGTTCCATAAAATTATAAAATAGGGGTAATATGGGTATAAAGATGAATAATATTCAAATGGAAAACTTATTTTGGGAAATAAAAAAAAAGTAAAATTTCCATTTAAATTGGGAAGCACGAGTATCTTTTCGGGGCTTTTCTACTGCCAGGTCGGAAAAATTTGGCCTGACGTTAGGCCGGTATTAAAATTACAGATTTTTTATATTTGTCGATTCCAATTTGTATATTATTCTTTTTAGGGTGGAACTGTTTAGAATCAACAAATATAAAAAATATGCAATTTTAGTACCGGTCTAATATAAGACCAAATTTTCCTGACCTGACGATAAGAAAATACATTTTAATTATACTACATATTTGTTCATATTTGTCGATTTCAGTTTATATATTCTTCTTAGGGTTGAATTGTGCGGGTTGAAATCGACAAATATGAAAAAAAATATGTAATTTTAGTATCGACCTAACGTCAGGCCAAATTTTCTGGCCCGACGGTAGAAAATCCCATATTTTCATATATTTTTGTTCCTTATCGGTTTAGGGTTTTTGGGTTTCTCCTTTGTACTATATATACATACTTTGTGGTTCCATTAAAAGATGTCGGTTTCTCTTCGGTTTAGCACCCAATATATGGGTTATATATATAGGAAAGAGATCATATGAAAACTAATTACTTTGTGAAATCTAGAAACTTTTGTAGGCCATTGATAGTAGTGATCTAACGGCTGTAGATGAGTAGGATTATATAATTTCATACTATTTTTTATTATGTTTTAATTATGTTATATTAATTATGGGGGTTATGAAAGTTTTTTTGGAAAGATTCTATTTATTGACTATTATGCTTATTATTAATTTGTTTAATCTAAGCCATTGATTGTTTTTTTATCTAGGGTGTGTATTGGTTTCTAGATTTCACATTATAAATAGTTTTCACCATATACTAACCCATATATATATATATGGGTAAATAACAACTTTTTGTCCACAGATGCATATGTGGGGGCATGGGTCTCAATACAGGAAAGGCCCAGAATCTCTAAGAGGAACACAGCCCACGGCCATGCTAAGGCTCCCTTGCTATTGCTGCGCCCCAGGGTGTAGGAACAATATAGACCACCCGAGAGCCAAACCCTTGAAAGATTTCAGAACCCTTCAAACACACTACAAGAGAAAGCATGGAATCAAGCCATTCACGTGCAGAAAGTGTGGGAAAGCGTTTGCGGTGAGGGGAGATTGGCGGACGCACGAAAAGAACTGTGGGAAACTGTGGTACTGCACTTGTGGTTCCGATTTCAAGCACAAGAGATCGCTCAAGGACCATATAAAGGCGTTCGGGAGCGGGCATTCGGCTTGTGGGATTGATTGTTTTGAGGAGGAGGAGGAGGAGCCGGCTTCTGAAATTGAGCAGGATAATGAGTTGTACTCTCAGACGTAGGTATCGAAGGGTTATTACATGTCGCCGAGTCGGGGCGTTATCAATAATTATTATTAATGTTTAAATGTTTGGGAGAGGGGAGAGATTACTGTGAAAGAGCATGCAGCCATTTTTGTTTCTTGGTTTTCATTTTTGTATGCTCGATAATTAACTTCGAGTAATTACTTGTTAGTAGCAGTACTGATTGATGTTTCGGTTTATCAAATAGTTCATATTTCTCTTTCTGGTATTTCTTTTTTTGTCTTAAAGCACATCGTAAACACTACCTCCTGAGTAAATTTTAATAATTCAACTAATTAAGCTCCACTCGGACTTCATATTATAATTACAAAAATAGGGAGATTTTGAAATATATTCCAAAAGTATCTACCTTTTTATCATTTAATTCAACTAATATTGTTTACACTATCAAAAAATAACTTTAACCGACGACTGACCGGATAACAGTTGATAGCCGAACGGCATCATCGGCTAAAGTATCGATTTTAGCCGATGGCCGGACTCTCGACGGCTAAAAAAGTATAGCCGACAACCTTTTTTTAGTCCGTCAACTAAAGTTTTAGGGTTTAGCCGATGATCGAACGGACTTTAGTGTATGGCTGATGACCCTTTAGCCAACAAAAAATCATCAGCTAAAGTCCGACATCTCTATTCATGCAGAATGTTTCCATCTCATCCTTGAGTCACCCCATTTACACCAAATTCACAAAATACACAACACGAACACCCCATTTACATCAAACTAATAAATACTTAACTAGAAAGTGAAAAATAATAATGTTATCTGGATTGATCATTAAAGAACTTATATTTAAGGTATGTCTATTTAACTTTGATTTCAATTGGTCACATTATGCATATATAAATATTGAGATTGTTCAACAAGAGAATTATAATGAAGATTAGAATATTGTTTACGCTACTGTTAAGATGATGATTATGGTTATTATGTTCATTGAGATACTTAATTATGGGTAGAACTTGAAGTGTGTTATAAACCGTCAAGATGTTGTGTAGTATTGTGATATATGAAAATTTATATATATGTGTTGGTGTATATAAGATTTATTGATCTATGTTTGTTGTTATTTATGTTTTATGATGGATAAAACTTGGATTGGCCTACAAAAATGGGATCCAAGAGTCATGATAAAATGAGAGAACTTATTCAGTTTTTCAAGGAGTATGATAGTGATAGTACAATGCATCACTGTCCGTGCAATATATATATATATAGGAAAGAGATCATATGAAAACTAATTACCTTGTGAAATCTAAAAACTTTTGTAGGCCATTGATATTAGTGATCTAACGGCTATAGATGAGTAGGATTATATGCATTTATGTATTTTTTTTATTGCATTATTATTGCATATCCTAGCGACCAGCTTGATGCAACAAATAATAACAAATATGCAATGAAATTACTTAATAATACAATTGGTTTCTAGATTTCACCATTAAGAGGGTTTCCACCATAGCCAATCCCTATATATATATATATATATATATATAACAAAAAGCAATTTCAAATTGAATAAAATTCGAATGTATATAACTGGACCAAATATACAATTGTAATGTCGTACATAATCAAATTCTCAACTACCATATTTTAAAGACTTTTGACTCTTCACCGTCATAGCTTGCCTTTGCACGGTTTCACGAGAAACATAGTTTTTGCACTTCGATTGTAATTTTTGTCCAGAATTGTTGTCACTAATCTTTTGTGTCGTAGTTGGTGGTGTAACCTGTAGTAAACAAAAGACGCTTGTATCAAACATTGAATTAAATATGAAGAATTATATATATGTAGGTTGAAAAAACACATGTATGTACCTCCTCATCAAGAACAACTTGATTCTTTGGCCATGCAAAGATCCAAGATCAAAACAGCATGAAAATCAAACAATTTCTTTATTAACATCAAAGATCCATGATCAAAACAGCTTGAAAATCAAACAATATCTTTATTAAAAAAACTTGTTCACAACATGAAATTGAGCTAAATGATTATGATCAAGACCACATGAAATATTCCTGGATTTTACTTATCTGCCACTAACTGTTGGTGGCTCTATTTGTCAAACGATAAACCATTTGCAGTGACAAAGACATTACATTTTGTGAAGGGAGTTACCTGAGATTTGTGTTCACCGTATTGTACATTATCACCCCTTTTAGCCGCAATTTCAGCACCAAAACACCCTTCTTTCAGCCCACGTTTCAGCACGCAAACATGCCCATTTCATCCCCATTTAAGCACCTAAACCCACCCACCTCAGGTCCCATTTCAGCAACCAAACCCACCCGTTGCAGCCCCCATTTCAACAACCAAAACGCACACACCTCTTTTAGCCGCAATTTAAGCACAAAAAACCCCTCCTTTAAGCCCCTTTTTAGTACCTAAACACTCTCCTTTCAGCCCCCCATTTCAGCCCCTACAGGTTGCATATCATGTACAGCAAGAACGACCTACTGTGGAACAGTTTGCATACCATTTGCAGCAAGAACACCTTACGGTCATTGTGAAACCTAAAGATGATTCGAATGAAAAGAAAAATATTAACACTCTGTTCTCAAGAAAAAAATAGGAAGAAAGTGAAAGTAAAGTAAAGAAAGAGGAAGTAAAGAAAGAGAGAGGAAGAAAAGTTCACTTTCACCCCAAAAGTGGAGTGAAAGTTTTCAAAGCAAAATCTCACCACTTTCCCTCATTTACTTACACTTTACTTCCTAAGAAAAACTTGAAAACGCAACTAAAATCACTTTCTTTTACTTTCATCTATTTTACTCAACTTGAGAACAGAGTGCAAGTAAAGGAAAAAAAATCACATATCAAAAAGCCAATGTTATATAAATGTTGAAAACATCATACCGTGATACAAAGAGTGAGCGGGAACTGTAGTTGGCGCAACTGTTTGTCCAGCCTGGTAGTACTTCCCGCATATCTAATTAAAAGACGCAAAAATATTTATATGAATATGCGCTATAAATATTGAATTTTGTAGGGAAATAAGCATCAGCCAGTCATATTACCTTCACGGGCGCGGCCTGATTGGTTATTCTTTTGAACTGAGGTAAGAGTAGATGCGGCAATTGCTTCAGCTACAATGCAGAAAAATAATAGCGCGTACGTTAGTTATATGCAAATGCTAACAGGTAAAAACATTACATATTGCACTTGAAAGTTTACCATTCGATTTCCGTTGGCTGCCTGTTTGATCTACCGCATCAGAAGGTTCACGTGTCCAAGACAAATCCATTTCATGGCAGAAGACATTGACTTCACAAACACTACGCGCTGCAAAATCAAGCACTACCGGTCCCGAAACATCATCTAAATTGATCATTGGCTTAGTGTTATTCTAAACTGAGACTAAAACGTTCACAACAACAACAACAACATCTAAGCCTTAGTCCCAAAATGATTTGGGGTCGGCTAACATGAATCAAACTTTGAAACCGTCAATAATCGTTACATAAATAATATAAAAGGAAAAAAGAGGGGAAAAGTAGAGAAAAAAACAAATAAAAAAAGAGAATGAATGAAAAAAAAAAGAAAAAAAAAAAAGAAAAAAAAAAGATAACATGAAATAAAAGAAAATAGGAATTAAAAAAAAAAAAAAGAATCAGACTCCATCCACCATCCGTATTCTTTCCCGCCACATTTGCCTCTCCATCGCCATACTTTCTCCAATTCCAAGAAACCGCATATCATTTTTAATCATCTTTATCCAAGTTTTCTTGGGTCTTCCTCTACCTTTCACAACAAAAAAAAAAAAAAGAATCTGAGACTAAAACGTTAATAGAAAAAAATTCGTCTGCAGACATGTTCCTTACTGGCATAAATACATACACATAGGTTATACCAGACTGTGGGCAAAAAGTCGTACGATCACAAATAACACCTGTAGTAAAATCAAACACTTTGAGTCTACACTCCCCGCCTACAATTGTTGATCGAAAATTGTCAATATACACGTACAGAACTGGTTCTCTGTGAGTCCTGCATTCCAGAAACAAACTATGCATCATGTCATCATTATAAAGGTTGCGTTACACCTAATAGTTGTACTACTTTTGTTGATATTGTTACTATAACAATATTCTGAGACAAATCTCACAAAAACAAAAAAGAACTTGGTAGCCCTTAAGACGAAGAAAAGCAAATCCAAAATGGAAATCCAATAAGCAGTTCGAAAAATGAATATGGACTGATTATTGCAACTGAACGTGAAAGTGGAACTCAATGATGAGTATTACGAACCTGTAATGGTAGATGCTACTACCAGACTGAAGGCAAAGATAAATATTTGCAGATATGCCTTTCTAGGGACGATGTACCTGTAAGGATAGATTTTGAAATCAAAGGCCGTCAATAATCTAACATCTCTATAATCCAATAGTAAGCAAAAAGACAGTTATGATTTTTCAAGAATTTGATGCATACCAAATAACAATCAAATCCCCACTCCTACTTACCCTCATAAGTTATTTTAGAACCGCAGCAGGCGTATTACCTGGAATTTTTTCTGAAGAAGTGCTGCAGTCTATCTCCTCTTGCAGGCTTCGGGCTACATCCTTCAGCTTTTTCTTTCTAGTCATGCCGGTTTCCCATCACCGCGAGAGCAAACTTTCACGAATTCACAATGTTTAAGCTCCGATTCTGTACCAGATTATTGGATTTGGTCGGTCAACGTTCGGGAAAGGTATGTCAGAAAATCGGATTTCGTCCCACAGAAGCAGAAAATGAAAAAAAAACGATCGATCGGAATTGAGGTTGTGTGCGCGATTAACAGAAAAACTCAAAATATTTGCAAAGAATTGAAGAAAATCGATTGTCAGGCACCAAGGAAGCAAAAATCGCCCAAGGGGAGAAAACCTTCTCCTGACCTGACTGATGGATATCATTTTGATTTTGGGGGAAAAGGATATGTGTGACTGAAGAGGAAATAAAAAATGGAGGGATCTAAAAATGAGATTTTGATTTTGGGGAAAAATTGGGGCGGGATATGATGAAAAAATTTTAGAGGGAGGACAAAATTTTGGCAAGCAAACACACACTAAATTTTAGACGCACATATTGACTTACGTGTGTTAGGGATATGCCCTCGAATGCCACTCAGAGCATGAGAGAGTGAGAGTATTTGCATTGTAATTATGAATATTTAATAAGGCAATAATTATTTCTATATTATTGTATATCACTGGCATTGTGATTTGGTATATAGGATAATAGTCCTTGCATTTGAGAGCAAACACTCTACTCCTTATGGAGATAAAGAGATAGGCACTGGAAGTGTTTAGAGCTCAAATACTTAACTCGTTCGCAAGTCGATAAAACTTAACTGGGCAATAAGTTTAGACAAGACTTGTATAACGTGTACTTTGACATGTAGAGTGTCGGTCTTCACTAAGAGTTAGTGGGAGCACACGCTATTAGTATGCTAATGAGATTAGTGTACTCGAACACGACTCACCTCGATTCGGTCACATGGATATCACTCAGGGTTTGTCAATGACTGGATCGAAGGTTGTGATAGGTATACGTGGACCTTTGACTTGAGGTTTTGATGGGAGATGTGCTTGTGACATTGAGTCGTCATTAGAGTAGTTCGATCCAATCGCCGGTGGGTGGGGTCAACCTCGAAATGCAACTTAGTGGGCAAGTAGCGGTCTCTCGAATACCAAGATAGAATTCTTTCTCCCGTAAGTGAGCGAGTAAATGTCTATGCGGTTAATGGCAAATGAGATTATAAGTCTTTGGTCAAAGCATTTAGAGCTAGTTGTATTTGATACACGAGAGCTCGATGATCTCGATTTGCATTAACAAAGCATAGTGTCAAGTTCTGATGAGGTTTGACTTTTCCGTGACCCTAATACTTTCTGGGACATATGATTGAAGGGTTTATACGTATACGGTATTCACGACATAATGGTTTTGGAATGATCCGATCATTCGTTCTTAGTTAGATTCTGACGAAGCACTAGGCGGCTAAGTGTTACCCGTACTCCTTGGTTCCTCCCATTGCCGACTAAGACGGACCTACGGAGTCGCGCACAAGGATATTTGATGGATAAATATGTATTTATTATCTCTTCATTAATATTGGATATTAGATATCTATTTTGATTTATTTGATAAATCATGCGGTCTAGTGAATTGAAATTAATTACTGGGTAATTAATTTAATTCATAAATAATTATTTCTTGAAAATATATTATTATAATTTTGTATTTGATAAAATTAATTAATTGGATTAATTAATTAAGTATAAATACATTTGGGATAAAACGAAGTGTATTTAACGGACTAGACACGCGAACGTCCGGTATACGAACCGAGTGGCTCGGGTCGTTTTCTCACCAAACCTATGTGGGTCCCCCCTCCCTTCCTTCCATGTGGTGTGTGTTGTGTGTTTGATTGTTTAATGGGTGGAAGACAAAAGGATGAGATTTCATATCTCATCATTTTGATATCATCTCCATTATATAATGTAAATATCTTCACATTATGGAATGACTTTGTATAACAAAGAAATACACTCAAAAATTCCATGAGAATTCAGCCGTGAGTTGTCATAGTAAGGGAGAGAAATTTTTTTTTTCTTGTTCATATTTGAGAGAAAGAAAAGGAAGAAGAGAAGAGAAGAAAAATACCGTATCAATTCCTAGCCGTGTTCTTTGAGAACGAATTGATATTTTATTTTTCCGATCAATATCCGACGCGTAATAACGTAGAGACATTCGGCAATTTCGGTGTTGGATCATTCAACAAGCTACAACGAATTGGATTCGTGTTTGTGTCGGTAACTGGAGAAAGTTTGTTCGGGTTTCACCTTCGAAGATTATATCATCAAAGGACTACGAGGGTAAGTATTGTTTGATTCTCTTCCTCGTTATTTATATTCGTTTATATGATGCTTGATCGGTCCGTGTTTGGGGTTTGGTTTTATCCGGTTGGACCGGTTTATTTTCCACTGCGTAATTCGATTTTAATTACAGAATCCCAACAGAGGTATCGGAGCAAGGTCTATGCGATCGTATATTCGATATTTGCATTTGGAATGCTTGATTTTTTTTATGATTTAGTATCATAAAAATTTTAATTGTTGATGTTTAATTGTTCATCTAAAAATTATTTTTCATGATTTCATGTTACAATATAAATCTATTTTTCTTTTGAAAAACTGATTTATTTGTGTAATATAAAAATTAGAAAAATATTATTTTTGGATTCGGGACGAAAAAATGAGCCGGAAAATTGGCGGACCGTGACTCAAATTTCTTGGAATTTAATTTAATTTGGTCAAATTTGAAATTTCTTTAATTTATTTATTTCTTTAAATTTGAAGCCTGGCTTGGCCCGCCTTGTGTTTTCCGACTCGTTTTTATATTTCGTTCGGTAAATTAATTTTCCGCAAATTAAATTGGATTTAATTTGACTAAAATATAATTATGGTAATTTTATTTTAAGGGAATTAATTTAATGAAATATTTATTTTGTCCGGAGCAAATTAAAATTAACGATTAAGTGAATTAATTGGATTAATTCTAATTGTTGGATTAATTTTTATTGATTAGATCAATTTTAGATTAATTATTATTGCCATTTATTTTAATGCAATTGTTGCATTAATTTTGAATGGGGATGTAGTTCATGGACCTAGTTTTGAATCGTTTGTTTTGTTCGATTGGGTTGTAAAGGCCGTTTTGAGCCTATTTATTTTGCTAGAAAATTTGTATAGGATGCAATTTTTCAAATGTAAAATTTATATGTAATGACGAAGACCGGAGGAAGATTCGCTCGAGAAGACGAAGATTCAAGACCGAAGACATGTAATTAGATTACGATGTTTTTTGTTCTAGGAACGGTCCATGAACTGCATGTTGTTAGTTTTAGGTTGTGTATGTTTTCATATTGTATGACAAACAAACAAACCGACAAACCGCGCTTATACGGATTAATGTGCAAAGTGTAACATATAATCGCGTTAATACTCCCACTTACAGACACTAAGTTATAAAGGTTACGAGGTTTTCTACCCTCCGTCAAACTCATGGAAAATTGAAATCTAAACCAGAATATTATTCTTCCGAGTATGTCGGGGTAATATTTTTGGGATAAGTTGATAAATTCCTAGAGTGCATTAGATGCCTTTGGTTGTGACAAATCAAACCCCTATAAACCGTATGGGTTGCCGGGTAAGATTCAATTGTCAGACTAATAGGAGTTGATGGTTTAAACTTAGATAGTTCAGCGAGCCATAGAAACCGAATGGGTTGAGGGCAAGTGAACTAGGGGTAAAAGAAGATCGAATCATCCATTAGATGGGTTGGTATTAGACACCACTTTATAAAGAATAATAGAATAGAAACCGTATGGGTTGCCCTCTATTAAACTTTGTAAAGAAATCGATCACCACTATGAAGTCACCCAAGACTCCTGGATTTAACATGGGAGTGTGTAAATGCCGATAAAATAGTGGGAGCCGAGTTATGAATAAAGAAAGTCCTTAAATTCTTTACTCGGATCATAATTAAATAATCACTAACGAATCTTAAATTATTCTCTGCAGTTAACAAAACTCTCAATATGACAATGAACCCACTCGCTATACTACTTGAAAAGAACGTCTGATCGTCCGAACTATGGATCGGCTTCGGAACTTGAGGATTGTCCTAACTATGGAAATGCCGGGATACGCTTGGAGGCGGACATCCCAGCGGCTCCTGCAAGAACCCGAGCCAATCAGGAAGATGTCGATGCCCATGAGAAATGGGTAAAAGACGACATAAGAGTGCGAGGGTACATGTTAGGCTCAATGACCAATGAGCTTCAACGTGCCCATGAAAATATGACGTCTTCGAGAGCCATCTTATCGCACCTGGCTGAGCTCTATGGAGAGCATAGCCGAACTGCTAGATATGAGATATCGAAGCAATTATTCGGCGCCAGGATGAAGGAAGGAGAGAGGGTTGGGGACCATGTCCTCAAGATGATCTCGATGATTGAGAGATTAGAAGCTCTTGATTTTCAGATGCATGCATCTCTCCAAACTGACCTTATCCTGCAGTCACTTCCTGACTCATTTTCACAATTTGTCATGAACTTCAACTGCAATGAGATTGCATGTAACTTAGCTGGGGTAATGAACAAACTAACGACTGCCCAATCTCAGATGAAGACAAAGGGAAAGGAAGCTGCACTTGTGATTTCTTCTGGGACTTGAAAGTCCAAGAATAAGAAGAAAAAGAACAAGAAGCAGTTAGGTCCAATAGCCAAGATCGACAAGGGAAAGGGCAAGGCCCCAATGGTTCAAAAGAGCAAGGGGGCCAAGAAAACAGATGTATGCCTCAACTGCGGTGAGCTAGGCCACTGGAAGAGGTACTGTCCAAAGCTTGACCGTAATGCGCCTTCAGGTACGGAACTACTGGTTTTAGAAACAAATTGTTCTGTAACTGTATATTCTACTTCTTGGATACTTGATTCCGAAGTAGTTCTCACATTTGTACAATGAATCGTGATCTGGAACGGCAGTAGGAAGTCGATTCGGGGAGGTGATGGTCACCGTCGGAAGTGGGCATAGTGTCGAGGCTTCTGATATCGGATCCCTTATGTTGGATTTAGAATCTGGTTTTATTCTTACTTTAGATGATGTACTTGTTTTGCCCAAGGGGCACAAAAATATTGTATCAATTCCGGTCATGGACCGAAAGGGATTTCACTTCTTTATTGGAGATGGGTCATGTCGTATTTATTTTATAAATAAATTGGTTGGTACTGCTACATTATTAAATGGTTTATACCATTTAAATCTAAAGAACAAAACAACTGTGAACACTATAACTAGGAAGCGTGGTAGGGATGAAACGAACCAAGCACTTAAGTGGCATCTTAGACTTGGTCATATCGGTCAGACCAAGGTTCATAAAATGGAGAAAGATGGGCTTACGGGTCCATTGGGATCAGATCCCTATCCAACTTGTGAATCTTGCCTTCAAGGCAAAATGACTAAGTTACCCTTTGCAGGGACTTTTGAAAGAGTCAAAAACTCGATTGATCCATACCGACGCCTCATGGCTCTTTTGAAGTGGCACGAGACGCTTTCGATTTCATTACATTCACCGATGACCATACTGTATGGATTCGTACTTAATGAAACATAAGTCTGAAGCTTTTGATAAATTCAAGGAATTTAAAGCCCTAGTTGAAAATCAAACAGGTAACCGTGTTAAGACTCTTCGGTCAGACCGGGGTGGTGAGTACATGAGTACCGAATTTGATGAGTTCTTAAAGGATCTAGGAATAGTGTCACAATTCACTCCTCCAGCTACTCCACAATTAAATGGTGTATCAGAAAGAAGGAACCGAACCTTGTTGGACATGGTTCGCTCCATGCTTAACTATACTGATCTACCGATTTATCTGTGGGGTTACGCGCTCCTTACTGCTGTGCATATCTTGAACAGATATCCTTCCAAATCCATTCCTAAGACTCCCCACGAGATGTGGAGAGGTAGGAAACCAAGTCTTAATCACATTAGGATTTGGGGATGCCCTGCTTATGTCAAGAAGACTAAAGTAGAGAAATTGGAAACTAGGTCTGTGAAAGGTCGTTTCATAGGATATCCAGGGGATTCCATGGGATATCTATTCTACATGCACGAAGATCATAGGATCATCGTTGCTATACAAGCACACTTCCTGGAAGATCAGTTTATTCAGGAAGGAGGGGCATGTAGAAATATTTCTTTAGAAGAAATAAAAGAAACACCAAATGAGACACCTATGCAAGATATTAGAACCCAACCTTCAGAAATACAAACACAACCTCGCAAGTCTAGTAGAATTTCTTAATTACCTGAGAGGTATGGCTATCTACATCAAGAGGAACTGGGTGTCCATGAGATGACAGAAAGTAGTCAAGAGAATGATCCTTCTACATACGACCAAGCGATGGTATATGTTGACTCCACCAAGTGGCAAGAAGCTATGGAAGCTGAGATAGACTCAATGCATGCTAATCAGGTCTGGACTTTAGTAGATCATCCTAAAGGCATAGTGCCTATTGGAAACAAATGGATCTATAAAAGAAAGACTGATGGAGATGGCAAGGTTGATACCTATAAGGCCAGGCTTGTGGCAAAGGGTTATTCCCAAAGAGAAGGAATCGATTACTTCGAGACCTTCTCGCCTGTAGCTATGATTAAGTCTATTCGCATGATGCTTGCCATAGCAGCCCACTTAGATTATCAAATATGGCAAATGGATGTGAAAACGGCATTCCTAAATGGATTTCTCGAGGAGGAGATTTACATGGAACAGCCTAAGGGATTCATATCTCAAACCAATATTCATAAGGTATGCAAACTTCAGCGTGCCATTTACACGGAGTTGGAATCTTCGTTTTAACGAGACAGTCAAAGAGTTTGATTTTGTCCAAAACGAAGAGGAGCCCTGTACTTACAAGAAGGTTAGTGGGAGCAAAATTGCGTTCTTAATATTATATGTAGATGACATTCTACTTATAGGAAACGACGTAGGAATGCTCAGTTCTGTGAAAGCTTGGCTTTCTAAAGAGTTATCAATGAAAGACTTGGGAGAAGCTACCTATATTCTGGGTATTCGTCTCTACCGGGATAGAGCAAAAAGAATGTTAGGTCTTTCCCAAGCCCTCTATATAGAAAAGATCCTGAAGCGATTTAGGATGGAAGATTCTAAAAGAGGGTTCCTTCCTATGCAACATGGTGCAAAACTTTCCTTAGATATGTGTCCTCAAAGTGAGGAACACAGAAAGGAAATGAGTAAGGTGCCCTATGCTTCGGCAGTAGGTAGCCTCATGTATGCTATGATTTGCACTAGACCGGACATTGCCTATGCTGTGAGCGTAGTAAGTCGGTTTCAATCAAATCCAGGGCAGGAACATTGGACTGCTGTAAAGAATATTCTTAAGTACCTAAGGAGGACTAAAGACTTGGTTCTTACATACGGCGGTGGAGAAATTAGAGTGATGGGCTATATGACTGCATTTTTCTGGGGACATGGATGCTCGATGTCCACATCAGTATATCTTCACTCCGAATGGTGGGGTTTCTGAGAAGTGCCAAGCAAAGTTCGATCGCTATCTCTACATGTCAAGCCAAATACCAGCAGCCACGGAGGTCGCTAAAGAAGCTTTTTGGATTAAGAAGTTCACCGAGGAACTTCAAGTGGTTCCTAATGCGAGAAGCGTGACTTTTTGTGACAACGACGGAGCTGTTGCACAGGCTAAGGAGCCTAGGGCTCACCACAATACCAAACATATTGCGAGAAAATATCATTTTGTGAGAGAAATGGTTCAGGAAGGAAATGTTATACTGCAGAGAGTAGATGTAATATCCGCAATTTTCGATTTTCGGTAAATTTCTTTTTTTCAGCGGAAGTCCGTTTTGACGACTCGCTCATGACCGTTTCGTCATTCTGAGAATGATTAATTCTGCACTTTTTGTCATCCGAGTTCGTTTCGGTGTCGTTTTGTTGAGTTCCGTGCTTTTTAGCGGTTTTTCCGCACTTGAGTTCGATTCTTGCGAATCTCGTCCAAATCGTTGTTTCGACTTTCTCGTAAGTTCATTTAATGTTATTATTCATGTTGCGAGCTTTGGCTTGGTGTTTCGATCACGTATCGTGATTTTCGGGCGTTTTGGGCCATTTTCGTAATTTCCCAAAGTTTGGGGTAATTACTTTCCGTTGTCGAGTTTCGAGCCTTCGGGTAGTCGGAATCGTATGTTCTATTAGTGCTCGGATTCGTCTTTCGAGTACTTCGTAACCGTATCTTCGATTCGTACTCGTGTTCGGGTTTCGGTCGTTCGAGCCGTCGGAGTTGGTCCCTACGAGTCATGGCCGGCATGATCGGGCGGCCAAACCGCCGAGTAACGTGCGGTAATGATCGCCATTACGCACGTAAGGCGGTTACGTACGTAAGGCCCTGGCCGTAACGCACGTAACGCCCGGCATTTTCGAGCGAGTTCGCCATGGCCGTTACGTCGTAAGCCATGGCCGTTACGTGACGTAATCTACGGCCGTGATCGGCTATAAAAGGCCTCGGCGTTTTCTTGACATTTTCTCACTTCTCTTCTTCCATTCCGCGGTGGAGATGGTGTAATCATGGAGAGATGTTGTTGGACAATCAATCCATGAAGTTTTGGAGTTCATATCATCAATCATCAATCCTATAACATCCTACGATCTACTGACCAGCCGATTTCCTAGAAATCTAGTTTTGGGGAATTTGGGTATTTTGGTTGTTTTCGTCCGATTAATCCGATTTAACTTAGGATTATGATGGATTGATGATTATTTAGATGTATTATATCATTTACCTTGTTATTCCATGGTTGGATCGTATCGATTCGTTAGTTGGGTCGAGTTCTTGACCGACGCCTTGAAGGTGTCCTAAAATGTTATAGAGGGGTTTTCGGGCGTTCTACGATTATTCCTCATCGTATGATCATTGATTTATTAATTATCTGATGTTAGTGTCGAGTTTATTACGAAGAAACCGAGTTGAACCCTTCAGATCGGTCTCGTCATCCTATACGATAGCATCGGTCGTTTCTAAGCTTACCGGTTGAGCCGTGTTCGTCAATACTTGCGTGCGATTTTGAGGCAAGTATCTTGCCCATACATTTCATATTTCTTAGGCATAATTATTGATAAATGATTTTATGCGAAATCCAATGTTTAATGAACGTTAAAAAGGATCGGTATGTTCTCGATAAATATTGTCTTTCAACGATAATTCGTATACTTCGTGAATGGATATGTTCTCGGAATATGTGTGTTAGTTTCGTACGTTGAGAGACGTTATGATCGCATTGACCATAATTGTTTGCCGAGGATTGTGCATTGAATTGTATATTTGTTCGGTGGGTATTCGACATGATGTGATGTTAGTCGTTACTCCTTTGAAAGGAGGTTGTGATGCTTAGTGTTGCTTGTCTTGATAATCGGTTATTGTTGTGTGCTTATTGTATGTGATGTGCCTCCGGGTAGGATGGTTGAATCTCCGGGATCCATACTTGCTAGTATGGGTCGGGCGAAACCGTAGGGTTATCCAATACGGGTATGTCTTGCGGGGACTCCGAGGTTCGGGGCTTGCTAGCCCGATGCCGAGATAACTTGTGTGGTTATCATCGGGTATGTCTTGCGGGGACTCCGAGGTTCGTGGCTTGTTAGCACGATGCCGGATAACTTATGGTTGTGGTTTGATTATGTAAGTATATGTGCTTTTAGTCACGTGATCGCGGTTACGGTGACATGTGATTTGATATAGTTTCCTGTGGGTTATTCACTCGGGTTTGTTCTACGGAGCATCGAGGTCCGTGGCTTGCTAGCACGGACGCGAATAACTGTGGAAACAGTTGTTAAGGTACGATCGGGTCGTGGACCCCACTTGTTGTTATCGAATTTATGTTTTGGGAAAATGACTTTTGGGCTGTGTCCCTAAATGTTTTCGAAAGGCCTGAAGATTTTTAAATCCCAATGTATTCAAAACTCCCGAGGTCGTAAAATATTTTTCACAAGATGTTTATCGGGTTTACCCCATCTTTCGATTTAATCATTTAATTAAGTGAATCACCTCGGGAAGTATGTTTATGATTAACATGTTTCGTGGAGTATGATATGTATGGCTCGTTTTCGTATTTTATACTTGCACTAGCAAAACAGTGGAGTTTTGCTAACCCCCGAGTATTCGGGGGGTGGATGTCTATTTTTGCATTCATGTTTTGGAGCATAACACAGGGTCGGCACGAAGGATGATGAAAGATGAACGATACTAATCACACGAGGATCCGTTGATGTCGTATTGGTCTAGTTGTATTTTCTTTTCCGCCGCAAGATCTTTTCCCGTTGTACGGGAGTTTATTGTTTTTTGACCCTGCGTGGGTATGTGTTTGTAATCGAGTTGTATATTTTATTGAAAGACCAAATCGGTCTACTGAGTCATTTTAGCCTTGAAGGCATTGTCGAGATGTGAAATGTTGTTACCAGCCTGGTAGATCCTCGAGGAGAGGGTCTACGGCGTGTAATATCCCTGAGTGGATTGGGGGTATTACATAAATGGTATCGGAGCTTTGGTTGTGGAAACCTAGGCTGTTGGGTCAGTGGTGTCTATTGAGTTTTTGTCTCGTCGGATTTTATTTGATTGAGTCGTGTCGCGACGCGTCGTCTGAGTTTGTTGGTCGTGATTAGTATCGTGGGCGATCATCATCTTCGTGCGACCTGTGAATGTAAGTCTCCCTTCTTTGTGTTGTGCCTCGTGTGACACGAGCTATTTTTATGATTATTTGTTAAGTGACGGAATCCTCTTATGGATTTTGATTTCGTGATGCGTGATTATTTGACTCCCATTTTTTTTTCGTTCATATGAGGAGTAGTGTTGCTGTCTTGTGCATGTTTGACTTTATTTCTTTTATCCGATGTGTGAGTTCTTTTGTAATGGCTTTCGGTATTTTACCGATCGAGTTTTATTTGGAAAAACGATTCCCTTAACCGAGTTTTTGGCATTATGGCCTTGATCGTTTTGGCAAAATTCTTATGACGGTATTTATTATTTTCTAAATGGCTTCTGTGAGTTTTTGAAATATTACCGTCATCGTCCTTTTTGGCGTTTTTGTAAATGATTTTTAGCTCTTTGGTTAGCGCAGGACACACGGCGCTATAATGTTCCGTGTAAGTACTTAAACTTTTTGGGCATTCTAGCCCATTGAATTATTTTTTAAAACCTTGAGTATCTTAGAAAACTAAAATTCGAGACGTACTTTTAAAACGAATTATTTTCTTGCGGTGTTTTCAAGATGTTTTCTAATGCCGCAATACATTTCAAAAATTTTCCGGTTGAGGACCAAAAATATTTTGAGATATTTTCAAATGCAGTTGCTTAGACCCAAGGGTCGAATATTTTTGAAAGTTTTTCACTAAAAGAAAGGTGTCCTCATTTTTGTTCAAACGCAAGATGATTTTCAAAGTCTCGATAATGGTGTTTGTACAACTTTTTGAAAATGTGATACTCAAGATCAATTGGTGTTTTCCAAATTGTTTTTCAAAATGTGGTTTCATTTTCTTTAAAACCTATCAATTCCCGTTTGCGGTCTGGGAATGTATGTATGATGTTCGCATTGTCGTTATGATGTTAGCTTCCGAATATGATCGAATTGGTGGCATGAACGTTGAGGCGTTGCCACGTATTTGTAGTACTAGCCCTCTGTGAGAGGTGGCGGTATTTACTAATTGTCGCCTCGTGGTGATTTGCCTGTTGTCGCACGAGTGTGAGTTGTTAAAGCTTGGATTTTTGTGCGTTTATGCACATGGGTGATTGTTTCATGAGGTTTGTAATTATGTGCTGGTTATTGTTCGGGCCGTTAAGGTCTCCGAACGATACCATCGTCGCTGTAGTGTTTGTGTGCGTATTACTTTACAAAGGTAATCGTTGTATATGATATGTGTTATGATTCTTTGTTGTGCTGAGTTGGCATCTCTGCTATGTTGTTTTGCGACGTTATGCCCCATTGTATCTAGCATTTGTATTTTCGGTATGCCGAGCCGAGGCGTTTCAACCGTGATGTGCCGGGCATGCACGTGTAAAATTGTCCTTCTCGCCGATAACACATTTCAAGTGTGGACTCGAGGACACCGAATTCGGTTTGCGAATTGACTACCGAGACTTTCGGAGTTCGCGCTTCAAAGACAAGTATCAGAATCGGCTTTGAGAGGCCTTCGAAGGATGTTTCTATCGGTTGCTTGTTGTGTTGTCACATTGATTTTGTTGTTGTGAGTTTCGGGGACGACACTTCTTTTAGAAGAGGTCGAATATAATACCCGTATTATTTTTGGCTCCTGCATTTTCTCTTTCTCAATTCTATCGACTCGCTCGTGTTCGTTGACACTTGTATTTCGGTTTCATCGTTCGAACGAGCTGTGATCTTGTTTTGGGTCGATCTGGTTATCGCTGTGACTTTTCCGAGTCCGGTTCGATACTTGTGAACCTTGTTCGGATGTAACATCTTTTGGTTCTACTAGTTCTTTTATTCGAAGTGGATCAGATTTTGAACTTCTATATTTTCGACTCTGTCGACTCGTTTATGTTCGTTAACATTTTCTGAGCTTGCCCTATCCCTTTCTTTTATTGATCGAACGAGTGTGGTGTTTTGAAATTACTCGTTTGTCGTTGTGACTTTTCAATTGTTATTCCCTTTCCTATGGATCTTATGCGAATCACATCTTGTTGCTTTTACCGGATCATATATTGTCTCGAGCCGAGACGTGAACTGAGTTGTTGTTTGAATTTTATTGTTCTTCGTGATTCGAACATGATTGTTCGATTTTGTTGTCTCAACCGTTGTGGTTCGATCGTTTGATTGTTCGGTTTTGTTGATCTCGTTTCGTGATTGTTGAGCATTGAGACTCCTTCCTAATTTCTTTATATTCGGGAAATTTGTCTCGTTTTCGATCTTCTAACCCTTGGGCGGTGGAATTAGTATTTCTTCACGATTGGCTCGCGTTTTGGTTGATGTACCGTTGGGGTGGTCAATCGTATTGATTTTCGTTCGTTGTGTTTTGTGATTGTTCGGATAATTGACTTGATTGTATTATCCATTTGATGACGCTTGTCACTTGTTGGTTCTATTATATCCCTAACGGCGACGTTGTGTTGGTCGTCGTGGGCGTGTTTTCACACCGTATATTCCGTTGCGTTGTTTGTAACGTTTCGCGTTTCGCATTAGTTACGCGTTTCTTGCGTATCTCATTGAGTTTTCTTGGCGGGATATTGCTTCTCCTAGTTGTTTTAAGTTTCGGACGAAACTTCTTTTAAGGAGGGTAGAATGTAATATCCGCAATTTTCGATTTTTGGTAAATTTCTTTTTTCGCGGAAGTCCGTTTTGACGACTCGCTCATGACCGTTTCGTCATTCCGAGAATGATTAATTCTGCACTTTTGTCATCCGAGTTCGTTTCGGTGTCGTTTTGTTGAGTTCCGTGCTTTTTAGCGGTTTTCCGCACTTGAGTTCGATTCTTGCGAATCTCGTCGAAACTGTTGTTTCGACTTTCTCGTAAGTTCATTTAATGTTATTATTCATGTTGCGAGCTTTGGCTTGGTGTTTCGATCACGTATCGTGATTTTCGGGCGTTTTGGGCCATTTTCGTAATTTCCCAAAGTTTGGGGTAATTACTTTCCGTTGTCGAGTTTCGAGCCTTCGGGTAGTCGGAATCGTATGTTCTATTAGTGCTCGGATTCGTCTTTTGAGTACTTCGTAACCGTATCTTGATTCGCACTCGAGTTCGGGTTTCGGGGTCGTTCGGGCCGTCGGAGTTGGTCCCGGCGAGTCATGGCCGGCATGATCGGGCGAGCCGACCGCCGAGTAACGTGCGGTAATGATCGGCCATTACGTCGTAAGGCCGGATTCGTCGTAAGGCCACGGCGTAACGTGCGTAACGTTCCGGCATTTTCGAGCGAGTTCGGCCATGGCGATTCGTCGTAAGCCATGGCGATTACGTCGTAACGGCCGATCGGCTATAAAAGGCACGCGGCGTTTTTCTTGACATTTTCTCACTTCTCTTCTTCCATTCCGCGGTGGAGATGGTGTAATCATGGAGAGATGTTGTTGGACAATCAATCCATGAAGTTTTGGAGTTCATATCATCAATCATCAATCCTATAACATCCTACGATCTACCGATCAGTCGATTTCCTAGAAATCTAGTTTTGGGAATTTGGGTATTTTGGTTGTTTTCGTCCGATTAATCCGATTTAACTTAGGATTATGATGGATTGATGATTATTTAGATGTATTATATCATTTACCTTGTTATTCCATGGTTGGATCGTATCGATTCGTTAGTTGGGTCGAGTTCTTGACCACGCCTTGAAGGTGTCCTAAAATGTTATAGAGGGGTTTTCGGTCGTTCTACGATTAATCCTCATCGTATGATCATAGATTTATTAATTATATGATGTTAGGGTCGAGTTTCTTACGAAGAAACCGAGATGAACCCTTCCGATCGTTGTCGTCTTCCTATTCTATAGCATCGGGCGTTTCAAGCTTTCCGGTTGAGCCGTGTTCGTCGGAATACTTGCGTGCGATTTTGAGGCAAGTATCTTGCCCATACATTTCATATTTCTTAGGCATAATTATTGATAAATGATTTTATGCGAAATCCAATGTTTAATGAACGTTAAAAAGGATCGGTATGTTCTCGATAAATATTGTCTTTCAACGATAATTCGTATACTTCGTGAATGGATATGTTCTCGGAATATGTGTGTTAGTTTCAGACGTTGAGAGACGTTATGATCGCATTGACCATAATTGTTTGCCGAGGATTGTGCATTGAATTGTATATTTGTTCGGTGGGTATTCGACATGATGTGATGTTAGTCGTTACTCCTTTGAAAGGAGGTTGTGATGCTTAGTGTTGCTTGTCTTGATAATCGGTTATTGTTGTGTGCTTATTGTATGTGATGTGCCTCCGGGTAGGATGGTTGAATCTCAGGATCCATACTTGCTAGTATGGGTCGGGCGAAACCGTAGGGTTATCCAATACGGGTATGTCTTGCGGGGACTCGAGGTTCGGGGCTTGCTAGCCCGATGCCGAGATAACTTGTGTGGTTATCATCGGGTATGTCTTGCGGGGACTCGAGGTTCGTGGCTTGTTAGCACGATGCCGGGATAACTTATGGTTGTGGTTTGATTATGTAAGTATATGTGCTTTTAGTCACGTGATCATGATTACGGTGACATGTGATTTGATATAGTTTCCTGTGGGTTATTCACTCGGGTTTGTTCTACGGGAGCATCGAGGTCCGTGGCTTGCTAGCACGGACGCGAATAATAACTGTGGAAACAGTTGTTATGGTACGATCGGGTCGTGGACCCCACTTGTTGTTATCGAATTTATGTTTTGGGAAAATGACTTTTGGTCAGTGTCCCTAAATGTTTTCGAAAGGCCCGAGGATTTTAAATCCCAATGTATTCAAAACTCCCGAGGTCGTAAAATATTTTTCACAAGATGTTTATCGGGTTTACCCCATCTTTCGATTTAATCATTTAATTAAGTGAATCACCTCGGGAAGTATGTTTATGATTAACATGTTTCGTGGAGTATGATATGTATGGCTCGTTTTCGTATTTTATACTTGCACTAGCAAAACAGTGGAGTTTTGCTAACCCCCAGTATTCGGGGTGGATGTCTATTTTTGCATTCGGGTTTTGGAGCATAACACAGGGTCGGCACGAAGGATGATGAAAGATGAACGATACTAATCACACGAGGATCCGTTGATGTCGTATTGGTCTAGTTGTATTTTCTTTTCCGCTGCAGTATCTTTTCCCCGTTGTACGGGAGTTTATTGTATTTTGACCCCTGCGTGGGTATGTGTTTGTAATCGAGTTGTATATTTTATTGAAAGACCAAATCGGTCTACTGAGTCATTTTAGCCTTGAAGGCATTGTCGAGATGTGAAATGTTGTTACCAGCCTGGTAGATCCTCGAGGAGAGGGTCTACGGCGTGTAATATCCCTGAGTGGATTGGGGGTGTTACAGTAGACACGGCAAATAACGTTGCTGATCCGCTTACCAAGCCACTATCTCAGAAGGTCTTAGAGAGACATCTGGAGAGTATGGGTATTAGATACCATAGTTTGTGGCATTGAGTGCAAGTGGGAGATTGTTAGGGATATGCCCTCGAATGCCACTCAGAGGATGAAAGAGTGAGAGTATTTGCATTGTAATTATGAATATTTAATAAGGCAATAATTATTTCTATATTATTGTATATCACTGGCATTGTGATTTGGTATATAGAATAATAGTCCTTGCATTTGAGAGCAAACATTCTACTCCTTATGGAGATAAGGAGATAGGCACTGGAAGTGTTTAGAGCTCAAATGCTTAACTCGTTCGCAAGTCGATAAAACTTAACTGGGCAATAAGTTTAGACAAGACTTGTATAACGTGTACTTTGACATGTAGAGTGCCAGTCTTCACTAAGAGTTAGTGGGAGCACACGCTATTGGTATGCTAATGAGATTAGTGTACTCGAACACGACTCACCTCGATTCGGTCACATGGATATCACTCAGGGTTTGTCAATGACTGGATCGAAGGTTGTGATAGGTATACGTGGACCTTTGACTTGAGGTTTCAGTAGGAGATGTGCTTGTGACATTGAGTCAGTCATTAGAGTAGTTCGATCCAATCGCCGGTGGGTGGGGTCAACCTCGAAATGCAACTTAGTGGGCAAGTAGCGGTCTCTCCGAATACCAAGATAGAATTCTTTCTCCTATAAGTGAGCAGTAAATGTCTATGCGGTTAATGGCAAATGAGATTATAAGTCTTTGGCCAAAGCATTTAGAGCTAGTTGTATTTGATACGAGAGCTCGATGATCTCGGTTGCATTAACGAAAGCATAGTGTCAAGTTCTGATGAGGTTTGACTTTTCCGTGACCCTAATACTTTACCGGGACATATGATTGAAGGGTTTATACGTATACGGTATTCACGACATAATGGTTTTGGAATGATCCGATCATTCGTTCTTAGTTGGGTTACGGTACGAAGCATTAGACTGGCTAAGTGTTACCCGTACTCCTTGGTTCCTCCCATTGCCGACTAAGACGGACCTACGGAGTCGCGCACAAGGATATTTGATGGATAAATATGTATTTATTATCTCTTCATTAATATTGGATATTAGATATCTATTTTGATTTATTTGATAAATCATGCGGTCTAGTGAATTGAAATTAATTACTAGGTAATTAACTTAATTCCTAAGTAATTATTTCTTGGAAATATATTATTATAATTTTGTATTTGATAAAATTAATTAATTGGATTAATTAATTAAGTATAAATACATTTGGGATAAAACGAAGTGTATTTAACGAACTAGACACGCTAACGTCCGGTACACAAACCGAGTGGCTCGGGTCGTTTTCTCACCAAATCTATGTGGGCCGCCCCTCCCTTCCTTCCATGTGGTGTGTGTTGTGTGTTTGATTGTTTAATGGGTTGAAGACAAAAGGATGAGATTTCATATCTCATCATTTTGATATCATCTCTATTATATAATGTAAATATCTTCACATTACGGAATGACTTTGTATAACAAAGAAATACACTCAAAAATTCCATGAGAATTCAGCCGTGAGTTGTCATAGTAAGGGAGAGAAATTTTTTTTTTCTTGTTCATCTTTGAGAGAAAGAAAAGGAAGAAGAGAAGAGAAGAAAAATACCGTATCAATTCCTAGCCGTGTTCTTTGAGAACGAATTGATATTTTATTTTTCCGATCAATATCCGACGCGTAATAACGTAGAGACATTCGGCAATTTCGGTGTTGGATCATTCAACAAGCTACAACGAATTGGATTCGTGTTCGTGTCGGTAACCGGAGAAAGTTTGTTCGGGTTTCACCTTCGAAGATTATATCATCAAAGGACTAAGAGGGTAAGTATTCTTTGATTCTCTTCCTCGTTATTTATATTCGTTTATATGATGCTTGATCGGTCCGTGTTTGGGTTTTGGTTTTATCCGGTTGGACCGGTTTATTTTCCGCTGCGTAATTCGATTTTAATTACCGAATTCCAACAACGTGACCATATCTATCGAATTTTGGTTACATTTAATCATGTATGTCTATGGTTTAGTGTGACCATATATGTCATTTGGTCACACTGTTCAAGTGTGTGACATATATTTGTCACTTTTAAATGCATATCATGACTAATGCTTCAAACATACTTTTCAGTTGTCACACATTTCAAATTCATGTGGCTAAATATTCAACAAAAAATAGCAGTCACTTTTAAAAAATGTGTGACAAACTTGACTATATGATTTAGCCACATACACAATTACTTCATGTGACCATATATGGATTTTGGTCACACTGTTCAATTGCGTGACATATATTTGTCACATATGTATATATATATATATAGTGTGACTAATGTTTCAAACTTATTTGTATCTGTCACACGTCCCAAACTATAAGTAACTAAATAATCAACAAAAAATTACCAGTTACCTCTAGTCACATAAATATTCAAATGTGTGACAATAAAATTCCGAAATGGTCACACAAAATGAGTTCAAGTGTTGCTGTTTATTTTATTCTGGTACATTTAGTCACATAAATATCTGACTGTGTGGCCGTTCAAAAAACAGCATGTGTGACGAAATCCCAGATTTTTACTAGTGTGGGCAGTGCACTTAGGCACTCAACAGGGACGCACGAGCATGACACATGAGCAGGTGCTCATGCATGAGGTCAGTAGTTGGGTAGCGGCCTAACGCACGACCAAACGCACGAGCATTGGTCGTGCATGATTGGGCGTGCATCTCTGATGTATATAAGGGGACAAACGGGGTTTTCACCTCATTTTCTCCCATTCTTCTCTTTTTCTCGCGGTTGATGGACGGGTGAGACTAGGGCTTGGATTCTTGGTCGATTCTACTCAATTCCAAGGTGTTTTGGAGGGTCTTAGCTGATTGTAACATCATCTAATCCGTTGCTCTTCGTCAAATTGAGGTAATTTCCTTGGTAATCCCAATTTGTCCATTTTTGGGTTTATGCTCTTGATTTCATTTTCAGTCCGGTTTTGATGGATTGATGGAGGTTATTATGTGTTGTTATACATGTTTTATGGGTTGTATGTCCATATCTTCAATTCGTTTAACCCGATTGATGATTCTAGGGTTCTTGAGGAACTTTGAACATTTAATGTTCGATTAAATGTCTCAAAGAGTTTCCTTCGGTCCTTGGTTGTGATTCCCATTGTTTTTGGTCCTCATCCTCGTATTGATTTTGTTATAGTTGTTGTTCGCGGGAATTGTAGGTGTTCGGGCCTATTCGACCGAGCCGTGTTCGTAGGAGTATTCGGGTGACGATATCGAGGTTGTTCGAGTGCTTGTGATTGTCGGAAGACACCATTCATTGCTCGTGGAAGGATTTCATCGCCTTCGGTTGAGGCATGTTTTATACTTGTACTAATCAATGAGATTAATGTTATCATATATGTGTATGAATGTGTTGTTTCATTTTGAGACGTAGTCTCTTCATGATTTTCGTTAATATCAGGGAATTGTTTGATACGATACCCTTCGGTAATTATGCCAAATATTATTGTTGTTCGTTAATAGCCATTCAAGGCATTGAGATACTCGTTGTTGATGTTATTGTCGATAGTCGGTTCGTGGTATCGATTTAAGACATTGTTGTGATCATTGTTATTGACGTTGGTGTTTTGCTATTGATGTTGTATTGGCCGGTTGAAGGCATTGACATATTCGATTATCATCTCCGTCGTCGGTAACCGATTAAAGGTGGTGAGGCATCCGTTGTATCATTGTTATCGATTGGCCGTTCTAAGGCAATCGATGTATTGAATTGGGACTATCGAGGATGGTTCCCATCTGTTGTATCATTATTATCGATTGGCCGTTCTAAGGCAATCGAGGTATTGAATTGGGACTATCGAGGATGGTTCCCATACGTTGTATCATTGTTATCGATTGGCCGTTCTAAGGCAATCGAGGTATTAAATTTGGACTATCGAGGATGGTTCCCATCCGTTGTATCATTGTTATGGATTGGCCGTTCTAAGGCAATTGAGGTATTGAATTGGGACTATCGAGGATGGTTCCCATTCGTTGTGTCATTGTTATCGATTGGCAGTTCTAAGGCAATTAAGGTATTGAATTTGGAGGCTAGTCTCGGCTAGTGCTCGATGGGTAAGTCTGGGGCTTGAACCTTCGCGGTTGGTTTCCCAGCACCTGCAACTCAGTAGGTCACGGTCATTAGATGACCTCATTGTGATACTGCTTCGTGCTGTGGCTTTAGCCGTCATTGTGATACAGCTTCGTACTGTGGCTTTGGCCCTCATTGTGATAAAGCTTCATGTTGTGGATTCGACCCTCATTGTGATATAGCTTCGTGCTGTGGCTTCGACCCTCATTGTGATACAACTTCGTGTTGTGGCTTCGGCCCTTATTGTGATACAGCTTCGTGCTGTGGCTTCGGCCCTCATTGTGATACGGCTTTGTGCTGTGGCTTCGACCCTCATTATGATACAGCTTCATGCTGTGTGGCTTCGGCCCCTCCTGTGATACAGCTTCTGGCTGTTTGGCTTCAGGCCATTGTGATGATTTGCAACTTCGGCTGAGTGACTTTTAGTCCATGTGTGATGTATTGGTGTTTCCATTGGAGCCTTCGGGCATTGTGATTCATATCTATTTCTACTTTGGTTAGGTTTATCTTCGGGTAATTCGTTGTTGTGTTCTATATTGATGATTCGCCGTAGGGTACTTGTGTTCTAATCTGTTGAGCATGTATTGATCGTATGCCGTGGACATAATGTTTCACGAATGATTGGTTCTTACCTTGGTTTGTGAGCATCTTGTGTTACCATTGTTGTACCGTTATTCTGCCTTTAGATGTATATCATGTTGTACATGTATTTGATATTCATTATCTCGATGAATGACCCCGTGGGTGCGGAACATATTCTCATGTTTCAGGTGTTTGCGAGGAGAGAGTTGAGACACAGGGGCATGACGATGGCGACGAGTCATTCGAGCGATACTAGTCCTGAGTTGTTCGGTGTTCATGTTGGTCAGTCAGTTGTTGGAGTATTCTTCTTCTTGTCGGTTGTTATTTTGTGTTATTCGAACAAGTCTCGTGGATGTGGTTGTATTCTTATTTTGGCCATGTAGGCTCATCCTTGTCATGTAAATTCCATATCGGAATATTATGTCAGATATCATAGTAGGGACTGTGATCTCCCCTTTTGGTCAGTTTGATGTGTTTTAGTCGTGTTCGCCTGGTGGATCTCCTGGTGTTGGGTCCACGACACTGTAATAACCCAATAGGTTTTGGGGGTGTTACAGAAGATGGTATCAGAGAAATGGGTTGTGAGATACCCTGATATGTGAGTTATGTGGATCTACCGACGCGGTAGTAGTGGGGCTGTCAGGTTATGACAATCTGGACAGTCGGGTTTTGTTAGTCGTGATAGTTGGACGACTGTATGAGTCATTCTTTCATCGAGTCGTCATTAGTGAAGACTAGTATCGCAAGACCTAGAAGCTTCGTATGATCTGTGTAAGGACTCGATTCTCTTTTATGTTTATACATTCATTATGTCATTGATTATACATGTTTTGTTGAAACTTGTATGTAACATTTGTGTTACGATTGCTTCATGATTATTTGTTTTGGAGCGTGTGGGCTCTGTATTGGATATGATTAGCATGATTGATGTGATTGCTTATCTGTTGAGTATGTATACTCGTGTTTGGCATTTGACTTAGCATTCTGGATTGGCTGTTGAGCCGTATTTGAGCTATGATCATGATCGAACGTTATTCTTTCAGTATGGAAAGAGGAATCTGAGGACGTGACCGAGCGGGTAAAGGCTGCAGAGCGATACAGAACCCAGAACCTCATGTTTATGCGTGTGTGGATGTCAAGATGGATCAAAGTACGACCGGTGGTGTTACCTACGAGACCGATTCTCCTTCGGTACGTCATACTCGAGAAGTCGATCAGACTAAGAGTGGACACGTCGACCCTTTATTGATTATGAGTGACACGATGGACCAGATGACTCAGATGACGCAGATAGTGGAGACCATGCAGGCCTCGATGATTTTTGGTCCACCGCAGCAGGAAATCCAGGTGCCGGTTCATGTGCAGACTGGGGGTGTGAGCCAGATTGTTGGCGATCTCTCGTCAGAGGCCGCCTACTTTTTAGGGTTTGTCGGAACCAGCTGACATTGTTCATTGGCTTGAACATTTTGATAAACTCTTCTACATGGTTCAGTGTTCGAAAGAGAGTAAGGTGGCAGTAGCGGCTTACTACTTGAGTAAGGGCGCTTATTCTTGGTGGCTTTCTATGAAACTCACCGTGATGGTGTCTGGCGCGAGTTCAAGACTCTCATGTTAGAGAGGTATTATCCGGCTCCACTTTGTGAAGCCAAGTTGTCAGAGGTTTTGAACCCCGAATCCATCGAGGACGAGGGTGTTATTTTCATTGCTGAGAAGTTTCATGGACTTCTTCAGTTTACTTCGTCCATTATCCGTACTGAGGCGGATAAGATCAAGTATTTTAGCAAGAGGCTAAACCCGCGGTTGAGGATGCAGTTGCTCAATCATAATTGTAATTCACTTGGTGAATTCATCGAGAAGGCTCGTGGAGCAGAGCTTTTGATCAAGGAGCTTGCTCGGAAGAACCCTTCAGTTTCTTCTAGTGAGAGGACTAGAATGCCGGTTCGTTTAGAGGGACATCGGGATCCAACATCCAAGAGGTTGTTTTCTAGTCATCTTCGTGCTGGGAAAGCATCTTCGTCTCAAACGACGAGTTCGACTGTTGTTTGCTTTAACTGTGATTCAGCGGGGCATGTTAGCACTCGTTGTACGGCGCCTGCTTTTGTTTGTCGTTCATGTGGGATGCAGGGACACCTTCGGAAATACTGCAGGAGTTCTAGTGCCATTAGATCTCAAGAGAGCTCACGGGCCTCGAGAGATTTTGTTACTCAAGTCCGTACTTCATCCAAGGGGTCCTATCGGGCTTCGAGAGACAGAGGTCAGGACAACCGAGGAGGAGCAGCAAGCTCAGATTTGGGTCTTCCTTGAATCAATGAGATAGAGAAGATCGATGATCTGGAGGATATCGATGTTGGGTACACTTGGGATGTAGCCTTGATTTATGTATTCCTTTCTTTGATTTTTGGATTAATGTTTAACTTAATTTCTATTGTGATATTGCGGTTGTGAACCATTTGTTGTTGATCTATCTTATAATGATAGTATTTGAGAATCTTGAGATTTGAGGTCGTTGATGTGATTTTCTTTCCTTTTGTTGTTGTACCGGAGATTTTGTGATAATCTAGGTAATTGTTCATTGTGATTCGAGATGTCAAGTCGTGAGGACTTGGGCGTGCGATTGATATGGTCCCGAGGACTATATGTGCGTTGTTGTTTTTCTTTTGTGGCGTGAGTCAGTGTTTGCATGGACGTCCGATGCCGACGAGGACGAGGAAGTGTACACCATTGATTGTAGACATGTTCAATGAGAGGCTCCCTCGGGATGTGTACGCCAGCATTACAAGTCATGTGGGTGGTACAACTTTCTGGCCGGCCTCTAGCGGAGGAGTCATGATTCGACTGATCTCGTATCCGGATGAGTGTTTTATCACTTGGTTTTCGCCTTGTTCAGGCAAAGGAGATGTGGGGACCCATGGGGTTGGCCCAGTTGCTCAGGCGAAGTGATTCGCATTGAGGAGTATTCCTAGAGATGTTGTTTTCAGACCCGGATGTATATTTTATATTTTAAGGGACGAAACTCTTTTTAAGAGGGGGAGTATGTAATATCTGGTGGTAATTTTTTTTACTATTATATTGTACGTATTCATTTAGAATTGTACAAGTACTGTTGCATTGGACTGATAAAATGCAGATTGTATTGGGATATTTCGGAATCAAAATATTTATGTTGTCGTCGATATTTTTTTACCGATTGGTCGTGGCTTGTTGTTGTGTAAGTCGTGCAGATCGTGTGTATGCATGCGTGGTATGGCATATTATATTCCATTGTCTTTTTGTCTCTTAGAGGGCGTTGTGAACTCTTGATATCGTTCCTTTTCGAGTTGGTTATGTTTTGGGTGCTTTCGGAGCCGTGTCGGGCTCGATTCTAGCCCTTGTTTGTTGCACACGAGAAAGGCACACGAACAGGTGCTCGTGCGGCACAACAGGAGCTGGGCAGTGCACTTAGGCACTCAATAGGGACACGCGAGCACGACATACAAGCAGGTGCTCATGCATGCTGCTCGTGCATGAGGTCAGTAGTTGGGTAGTGGCCTAACGCATGACCAAACGCACGAGCATTGGTCGTGCGTAATTGGTCGTGCGTCTCTTATATATATATAAGGGGACAGATGGGTTTTTCACCTTATTTTCTCTCATTCTTCTCTTCTTCTCGCGGTTGACGGACGGGTGAGACTGGGGCTTGGATTCTTGGTTGATTCAACTCAATTCCAAGATGTTTTGGAGGGTCTTTGCTGACTGTAACATCATCTAATCCGTTGCTCTTCGTCGAATCGAAGTAATTTTCTTGGTAAACCCAATTTGTCCATTTTTGGGTTTATGCTCTTGATTTCGTTTTCAGTCCGGTTTTGATGGATTGATGGAGGTTATTAGGTGTTGTTATACATGTTCTATGGATTGTATATCCATATATTCGATTCGTTTAACCCTATTGATGATTCTAGGGTTCTTGAGGAACTTTGAACATTTAATGTTCGATTAAATGTCTCAAAGAGTTTCCTTCGATCATTGGTTGTGATTCCCATTGTTTTTGGTACTCATCCTAATATTGATTTTGTTATAGTTGTTGTTCGTGGGGATTGTAGGTGTTCGGGCCTGTCCGACCTAGCCGTGTTCGTAGGAGTATTTGGGTGACAATTATCGAGGTTGTTCGAGTGCTTGTGATTATCGGAAGACACCGTTCATTATTCTTGGACGGATTTCATCGCCTTCGGTTGAGGCAAGTTTTATACTTGTTCTAGTCAATGAGATTAATGTTATCATAGATGTGTATGAATGTATTGTATCATTTTGAGATGTAGACTCTTCATGATTTTCGTTGATATCAGGGAATTGTTTGATACGATACCCTTCGGCAATTATGTCAAATATTATTGTTGTTCGTGAATAGCCATTCAAGGCATTGAGATACTCGTTGTTGATGTTATTGTCGATATCCGATTCGCGGTATCGATGTATCGATTGTTGTTGTTGATATTGATGTCGATTTAAAACATTGTTGTGATCATTGTTATTGATGTTGGTATTTTGCTATTGATGTTGTATTGGCCGGTTGAAGGCATTGACGTATTAGATTATCATCTCCATCGTCGGTAACCGATTAAAGGTGCCGAGGCATCCGTTGTATCATTGTTATCGATTGGTCGTTCTAAGGTAATCGAGGTATTGAATTGGACTATCGAGGATGGTTCCCATCCGTTGTATCATTGTTATCGATTGGCCATTCTAAGGCAATCGAGGTATTGAATTGGGACTATCGAGGATGGTTCCCATCCATTGTATCATTGTTATCTATTGGCCGTTCTAAGGCAACCGATGTATTGAATTGGGACTATCGAGGATGGTTCCCATTTGTTGTATCATTGCTATCGAGTGGCCGTTCTAAGGCAATCGAGGTATTGAATTGGGACTATCGAGGATGGTTCCCATCTGTTGTGTTATTGTTATCGATTGGCCGTTTTAAGACAATCGAGGTATTGAATTTGGACTATCGAGGATGGTTCCCATCCGTTGTGTCGTTGTTATCGATTGGCCATTCTAAGGCAATCGAGGTATTGAATTGGGAATATTGAGGATAGTTCCCATCTACTGAGTCGTTGTTATCGAGTGGCCATTCCAAGGCAATCGAGGTATTTGAATTGGGACCGCCGAGGACGGTGCCCATCCATGAGTTATTGTTGTCGTGTTGGCCGACTCAAGGCAGCACACTATCATTCTTGTGAATTCGGTAATCTTGTGATCGTTGCCGTTTGTGATTAATTGTGTTTTGGAGGCTAGTCTCGGCTAGTGCTCGATAGGTAAGTCTGGGGCTTGAACTTTCGCGGTTGGTTTCCCAGCACCTGCAACTCAGCAGGTCACGGTCATTGGATGACCACATTGTGATACAGCTTCGTGCGGTGGCCTCGGCCCTCATTGTGATACAACTTCGTACTGTGGCTTCGGCCCTCATTGTGATATAGCTTCGTGCTGTGGCTTCGGCCCTCATTGTGTCTGACTTCGTCTGGCTTCGCCCTCATTGTGATACTGACTTCGTCGTGGCCCGGCCACCTGCCTTCTTCTTTGGTTGCTTCGCCCTCATGTCTGACTTAGGCTGTTTGGCTTCGGGCCATTGTGATGATTTGCAACTTCGGCAGAGTGGCTTTTAGTCCATGTGTGATGTATTGGTGTTTCCGTTGGAGCCTTCAGGTATTGTGATTCGTATCTATTTCAGCTTTGGTTGGGTTTACCTTTAGGTAATTCGTTGTTGCGTTCTATATTGCTGATTCGCCGTTGGGCACTTGTGTTCTAATCTGTTGAGCAGATATTGATCGTATGCCGTGGGCATAGTATTTCACGATTGCTCGGTTCTTACCTTGGTTTGTGAGCATCTCGTATTACCATTGTTGTACCGTTATTCTGCCTTTGGATGCATATCATGTTGTACATGTATTTGATATTCATTATCTGAATGGCTGACCCCGTGGGGGCGGAACATGTTCTCATGTTTCAGGTGTTTGCGAGGAGAGAGTTGAGACACAGGGGCATGACGATGGCGATGAGGCATTCGAGCGATACTAGTCCCGAGTTGTTCAGTGTTCATGTTGGTCAGTCAGTTGTTGGAGTATTCTTCATCTTGTCGGTTGTTATTTTGTGTTATTCGAGCAAGGCTCGTGGATGTGGTTGTATTCTTATTTTGGCCATGTAGGCCCATACTTGTCATGTAAATTCCATATCGGAATATTATGTCGGATATCATAGTATGGACTGTGATTTCCCCTTTTGGTTAGTTTGATGTGTTTTAGTCGTGTTCGCCTGGTGGATCTCCTGGTGTGGGGTCCACGGCACTTGTAACACCCCCAAAATATCCCGAGGTATTACAGTGCCGTGAATCCCACGTGGGACCCACAAGGCTAGTTAGAAAAATAGGCATTTTAAGAAAACCGCGATAAAACCTTAAATTCAAGGGTTACATGACGTGAAACGAAAGATTTAAGAAAAATGTAATTCGGAGAATTATTACACAACAAATGTTTTTCCAAAGAAAACAATTTATTCCAATTTAAGCAACGGCTAGAGATAATTCCAACACCGCTCAAGTATGACCGGACCCCTCGGGAATGTCCTGCACATGATGAACAATTTTACCTGGTATGACGAGTCATACCAGGTAACCAGGGTCAGAGAATGCATACCAAATAACAACTACTAACAACAATAAACGACATCTTTACAATCACTGTATCCAGTAATCACAGGGAATATTTCATCACTCAACCGACGTGTCTCTCTCTTTATCACATAAGCCCCCAAGGTCGCAACCAAGGGTCACGGAAGTATCCACACGGGAATACCCCGGAACATAGGTGCCCAATTCGGGTCTTACCCCCTAACACATTTCCACACGGGTACCATACAGGTTTTATCCCCAACACATCGGCCCATTTATAACATCTTTAGAGAAAGACAACGTCGGCTTTTATCAAAATGGCACGTACACACATACGGTATAACATTGATATTAGAAATTCACGAGCAAGATTTCACTTGCCTCTGATCCGATAGTAGGTGCTTTACGATAACGAAGTCCCCACGCCCGCTCGAGCTTAACCTAGCCACGAAACATCCGATTAACACCTCGTACGGATCATAATGAATAATACTAGTCTCCCTTTCCTAACCGGATTCCTAGTGTAGTTTTAATTGTCGATATGAGTATCGTTTCTAAGTTTTCAAGTGTCGTGTACCATTACCTCGTTCAATCTTATAGTTAACATTAGGTATATCGATTTACTCAAGAAGATAATCCTACCATTCTTCGGTTGTCAACGAATTATTATGGCGAAATCGAATCTTATGCTTTCTAATACAATTCTATATTCCGAATACTACAATCGACGGATTTTATTGCACAATAACTTCGTGGTTTAACAACCAATATTGATTATACTATCGAATTACTTCCTTAGTTTGCTAAGTGTCAAAAATCACAAGGTGAGGGTGGCTACGAACAATGGAACATACGGTGACGGATTACTACGAATTTCCCCACAATTGATTCGTCAAATATTACATTCCTAGTGATGATTTGAAGTGAAATTTCGTTTGCATGAAACGAAACATATAAGAAACGGAATTTCCGGTTACTACAATTTCATCCGACAAGATTGTCTACGAAGTTTAGCAAAATCTACCCAATACCCGCAATATAACAAGTATAACTAAGAAAACATCAAAGATATAACTCCAGAGATTGGTGGCTTACCTTATTGGAAGAATAATAATGAAGATAGTTGACGGATTCACAAGAACTACGAGGAGAACGAGAAGTGACTTGAACGACTTGGATAATCTTCACCGGAGCTCAAGAATCCACCTCCTCAATGTTAATTCAAGTGTTTAAGAGGCTTAAGAACCGGGTATAGGGCTAGGAATTTCTCCAAGGGTGGTAGTTTGTGATGTTGGGTCGTGCAAATGAAGAAGGGAGTTATCATTTTATAAAACTGGATTTTGATAACGTACGTTAACGATAAGAGTGTTACGTACGTAAGGTGTATTACGTACGTAACAGTGCGATGACAACGTACGTAAAGAACTCACTGCCCGAAATGTGCCCAAGTGTTACGTACGTTAAATTTGGGACATTACGTATGTAACAAACAGTTGACTCGTTTGTCATCTAGCCCGCCGAAAGCAGCCCTGTCCGTGTCAAAAGAAAGATTCTGGTCGGGAGACCGACCCACCCGTTACGTACGTAATGTGGCTGCCTTAACGTACGTAACAATTGAAATATAGCGTACGTTAGGCATGGGTTATAACGCGCGTTAGACAGAACTTTTTAGCCTCAAACCACATTCTAACCATTTCGGGTGACCATCCCTTCCACTCGTCAACAATTATCGGGGAACAAGACGTTGGCCACCGTCATATTCGCACCGACGATCGTCCCACGGCATCAAGGTGTGTCACCCCCGTTTCATTCACATCGTACAATTATATAGCATTCAATGAAATACATAAATAGAAATGACGTCACATTACCAAACATTCACACAGTACAAAGTAATCAAGCATGGAATACCGGAGGTATTACATATCACCCCTCTTAAAATAGTTTCGTCACGAAACTTAAGAAAATAACTCGGGATGACTCTCCTTCATGATCGACTCGGTTTCCCAAGTCGCCTCTTCCGTGCCGTGGTGCGACCACTGAATCTTCACGAGGGGTATGGCTTTATTTCTTAACATCTTCACACGCCGATCCAGAATGGCGGTCGGTATCTCCCTAAAAGTAGCGTCATCGGAAATTTCCACTTCTTCGAAATTGAGCTTGTGACTCGGGTCATAGACATACTTCCTTAACTGGGAGACGTGAAAAACATTATGCACTCCATCCAGATGCGGCGGTAGAGCTAATCGATACGCGAGTTTCCCTACCCGGTCCAATATCTCAAACGGACCTATAAATCTCGGGCTTAACTTGCCCTTCTGGCCGAAACGCCGAATACCTCGCATAGGTGATACTTTGACCCAAACATGATCCCCGACCGTAAATTCTAAATCGGTCATTGCTTGCCAAAGATAATATTTCGCCGGCTCAGGCGGCATGTGTTTCCGAACTATAGAGATCTTCTTAATGGACTCCTGGATAAGATCCAACTCGGTAACCGCGGTGTCGGAGGCATCATCCCAGCATAACGGTGACTTGCATCTTCGCCCATACAGGGCCTCAAACGGTGCCATGCCTATGCTTGCATGCCAGCTGTTGTTGTATGAGAACTCCACTAATCCCAAATGTCTAGCCCAATCCTTTCCCCAATCGAGCATGCACGCCCTCAACATATCTTCCAAGGTTTGAATCGTCCGCTCGGTCTGTCCATCTGTCTGAGGATGATAAGCCGTGCTAAAGTGTATTTGTGTCCCCATAGCTTTATGTACGGCTTTCCAAAAACGAGACACATATCTGGTGTCCCTATCCGAAATGATGGATGAGGGAACACCATGTAGCCTTACGATTTCTCTGATGAAAATGACGGCCAGCTGCTCTGTCCCGGTTGTCTCTTGAATAGGAATATAATGTGCTGACTTTGTCAATCGATCAACAATGACCCAAATTGTATCCTTTCCTCCCACCGCCGTAGGTAGCTTAGTGACAAAGTCCATTGATATGCTCTCCCATTTCCACTCCGGGATGGGTAGGGGTTGCATAATTCCACCTGGTCTGCGGTGTTCGATTTTCACTTGTTGGCATGTCATACATCGGGCGACGAACCTAGCAACTTCCCACTTCATGTTCTTCCACCAAAAACTCTGTCGCAGATCCTTGTACATCTTGCTTGCTCCGGGGTGAATAGAATAAGGGGTGGAGTGCGCCTCCTTCAGTATAGTTTGCTTCAGTCCGTCATTCGGTGGAATACATATCCTGTTCTTGAACCTCACCAGATCATCCTGAATATTATAGTCGGAAACATCCCCTTTCTCGATTCTTTCACCAATCGCACGTAATTCAGGATCTTCCATCTGTGCTAGACGTATCTCGTCTAGTAAGGACGAAAGTATATTGATTGAGCATAATCGTCCTTGCCTACGTTGTACCCATACTTCGGTGTTGCTTCTCCTGATCTCTTGCTGCAGTTTGGGCTGAATTATCTTTGGATACCATCACCTCTTGTGTAGTTTTCCGACTAAGAGCATCAGCTACCACGTTGGCTTTCCCGGGATGATAGGAAATTTCCACATCGTAGTCCTTGATTAGCTCCAACCAACGCCTTTGTCTCATGTTTAGTTCTCTCTGTGTGAAGATATATTTCAAACTCTTATGATCCGTGAAAACTTTGCAAGTAACTCCGTAAAGATAGTGCCTCCAAATCTTGAGGGCATGCACTACCGCGGCTAGCTCCAAGTCATGTGTCGGGTAATTTACTTCGTACGGCTTCAGTTGTCGGGATGCGTACGCAACGACTCTGCCATTCTGCATGAAGACACATCCTAGTCCATGCTTGGATGCATCCGTGTATATAATGAATCCTTCTGTACCCTGTGGTAACACTAGTACTGGGGCAGTAGTTAGCCTACTCTTGAGCTCGTTGAAGCTCTTCTGGCAGTCTGCAGTCCATACAAATTTGGTGCTCTTTCTCAGTAGGCTCGTTAACGGTCGGGCGATACAGGAAAAAGCCTCGACGAATCTTCGATAGTAACCCGCCAATCCTAGGAAGCTCCTAACTTCTTTGACATTCTTCGGTGGTTCCCAACTCATTATTGTCTCGATCTTTTGTGGGTCGACCTTGACACCTTCTGCCGAAACAACATGTCCGAGAAAATTACCTCCGGCATCCAGAATTCGCACTTGGACAGTTTCGCATAAAGTTGGTGTTGTCTTAACACGCCCAGCACTTGCCTCAAATGTTCCTCGTGTTCCTGTCGGCTTCGAGAATATATCAGGATGTCGTCGATAAAAACCACCATGCATTTATCGAGGAAATCAATCAAAACTCTATTCATCAGTTCCATGAAAACGGCAGGGGCATTAGTCAACCCGAATGATACCACGATATATTCGTAATGCCCATATCTCGACCGAAATGCAGTCTTGGGTATATCTTCCTCCCGAATCCTCAATTGGTGATATCCGGACCGTAAATCGATCTTTGAAAACACGACTGCCCCTTGTAACTGATCCAAGAGGTCGTCAATACTTGGTAGTGGATAACGATTCTTGATAGTAACCTTATTCAGCTCCCTGTAGTCGATGCACAAGCGTAGAGAGTTATCTTTCTTCTTAACGAAAAGTACCGGCGCGCCCCACGGCTAGGTGCTTGGGCGGATCAACCCTTTCTCCAACAGATTTTCGAGCTGTATCTTTAATTCCTTCATCTCGGCCGGTGCCATTCTGTAAGGAGCTTTGGAAATAGGTCTCATCCCCGGTTCGAGTTCAATGGAAAGGTCAACTTCTCGGTGCGGTGGCCACAGTAGTTCATCAGGAAAAACGTCTGGAAACTCATTCACCACCGGAATGTTTGTGATTGCAAGTTGTGAAGTGTCCTCTCGAAGAACATAACACCAGTAGTATTCACTTCGAGAGCTGCATGAGGCTTCTGATGCGATAATGCTGAGAGATCCTTTTATACTAAAGTGTTCACGTCCGCTGATGACATGTGTGGTACCATCATGAGCCGAAATGGATATAGTCAGGTGGTAGGTATCCAAGATCGTTCTGTGCAATGGCATCCAGTCCATACCTAATATGATATCTTCATTCTGGAGCGGGAAGACCATAAGATTAGCGGTCCAGCTGTGATCGTTGATGCAGATCCGACAGTCTCGAACCTTTTGATCGCCGCTTAATCTACTACCCTCGGGTAGTTTTACGGTAAAGGGATCACAAGGTACACAAACAAGATTTAAGCGTTCAACACATTCCACAGATATAAACGAATGGGTGGCTCCGGTATCAAATAGTACATGCACTGGCTAAGAGTTAACAAGAAGAGTACCTGAAATAGCTGGCGCAGGCTGACCATCCGTAGCCCTCATCTCAAATACACGAGACGGCACTGACTCCAAGAAGGACGAGGTACCTCCGCCGCGCCCATGGCCTCGTCCGGCACCGTGCAATGGTGATTGGTTCTGGTGGGATGGAGCTCGGTAGTTGGAAACAGCAGGCGTCCTAGGGGATTGCACAGAGCCTTGTTGACTTGGTTGCGAAGCTGGGCTCTGAGTGGAATTGGCCCGCCAGCAGTAACGAGACATGTGTCCACTCTTTCCGCAAGTGAAACATTTGGTAGCCGTCTTCTGACACCGATCCTTAGTATGCCCGGTCATGCCACAATTGAAACAGTCCCTACGGTAAGGCCGATCAGATACACCCTTCTGTTGGTACGAAACCGCCGACTTAAAAGAAGATGCGGGCCCCGAATTCGTTTTGTTGTTGCTCCTGTGCTGAATCGATGTCTTCGCTTCTTCGAGTTATGCCCGATGTCGGTATTAACAATTTGTACGGCATATCTTTGTGACTACGTCCTCGTATGCTCTCGTGGTGGTGCGGTGAAATCCGGCGGCATAGCGTTGTACATCCTCCGTAACCTCATGCAAGATGGCATATTCGTTGATCTTCGATGGAACCATCGGGAGATGTAACTTAGCTCGGTTCGGTAGGCCGAATGATCTCTCGTCTTGGCATGTTCGCGGGCCGGCCTTTGAAAAAGTCTCGTGCGCGAGCGGTTCGGGCTGATCTGGGACAGTACTCGCTCCGTAGTAGTCGGGCAAATTCGGTCCACCCGACCACTCGGTCCTCTGGCCTGTAAGTCCTCCACCAACGTGCAGCAGTGTCACGAAGTTGATTAATTCCGAGCGGCACCTTTCTGTTTTCTGGGCATCCGATTACTTCGAAGGCGGTCTCCATTTCAGAAATCCAGTCGTCCACGTGTTTCTCTCCTGTCCCGTCAAATAATGGAGGCCTAGCCTTCAGCATCTCTCCCAACCATCGATCCCTTCCTGCGTTTTCTTCCACATTGAAGACCGGTATCCGTTCCGCCTGATTGACCTGAGCAATTCCCATGGCGATAGCCTGAGCAAGGGCCTGAACAAAAGTTGGATCCATGCCTCCCGGGTTGTTGTTCTGGCGTTCCGCCTCCTGATCGTTTTGATTAACTGGTGGCGGCTGGCCCCCAGCAGGATGGGTCTCGGCGGTGTTCCCGTCCTCATTGTGGTTCGCGGCGGAACCCTGAGCGTCATTCACCACCCTTCTATCTCCTCGGCGTGCCATCACTAACGGTATTAATCTAAAGCCAGTTCCACGCATGGTTTACAATTAAATGTTGCACGAAATAGAAACACACACATATCACTTACTTGCATTCCCATGAGGAGCTTCGATCGCTTGGGGTGTTGGACTTTGAAAAAAGAAATAGGAGAAAGTTTATTCAAACCAGGAGTTTCGCTCTGATACCATTTTCTGTAACACCCCCAAAATATCCCGAGGTATTACAGTGCCGTGAATCCCACGTGGGACCCACAAGGCTAGTTAGAAAAATAGGCATTTTAAGAAAACCGCGATAAAACCTTAAATTCAAGGGTTACATGACGTGAAACGAAAGATTTAAGGAAAAATGTAATTCGGAGAATTATTACACAACAAATGTTTTTCCAAAAAAAACAATTTATTCCAATTTAAGCAACGGCTAGAGATAATTCCAACACCACTCAAGTCTGACCGGACCCCTCGGGAATGTCCTGCACATGATGAACAATTTTACTAACCAGGGTCAGAGAATGCATACCAAGTAACAACTACTAACAACAATAAACGACATCTTTACAATCACTGTATCCAGTAATCACAGGGAATATTTCATCACTCAACCGACGTGTCTCTCTCTTTATCACATAAGCCCCCAAGGTCGCAACCAAGGGTCACAGAAGTATCCACACGGGAATACCCCGGAACATAGGCGCCCAATTCGGGTCTTACCCCCTAACACATTTCCACACGGGTACCATACAGGTTTTATCCCCAACACATCGACCCATTTATAACATCTTTAGAGAAAGACAACATCGGCTTTTATCAAAATGGCACGTACACACATACGGTATAACATTGATATTAGAAATTCACGAGCAAGATTTCACTTGACTCTGATCCGATAGTAGGTGCTTTACGATAACGAAGTCCCCACGCCCGCTCGAGCTTAACCTAGCCACGAAACATCCGATTAACACCTCGTACGGATCATAATGAATAATACTAGTCTCCCTTTCCTAACCGGATTCCTAGTGTAGTTTTAATTGTCGATATGAGTATCGTTTCTAAGTTTTCAAGTGTCGTGTACCATTACCTCGTTCAATCTTATAGTTAACATTAGGTATATCGATTTACTCAAGAAGATAATCCTACCATTCTTCGGTTGTCAACGAGTTATTATGGCGAAATCGAATCTTATGATTTCTAATACAATTCTATATTCCGAATACTACAATCGACGGATTTTATTGCACAATAACTTCGGTGGTTTAACAACCAATATTGATTATACTATCGAATTACTTCCTTAGTTTTCTAAGTGTCAAAAATCACAAGGTGAGGGTGGCTACGAACAATGGAACATACGGTGACGGATTACTACGAATTTCCCCACAATTGATTCGTCAAATATTACATTCCTAGTGATGATTTGAAGTGATATTTCGTTTGCATGAAACGAAACATATAAGAAACGGAATTTCTGGTTACTACAATTTCATCCGACAAGATTGTCTACGAAGTTTAGCAAAATCTACCCAATACCCGCAATATAACAAGTATAACTAAGAAAACATCGAAGATATAACTCCAGAGATTGGTGGCTTACCTTATTGGAAGAAGAATAATGAAGATAGTTGACGGATTCACAAAAACTACGAGGAGAACGAGAAGTGACTTGAACGACTTGGATAATCTTCACCGGAGCTCAAGAATCCACCTCCTCAATGTTAATTCAAGTGTTTAAGAGGCTTAAGAACCGGGTATAGGGCTAGGAATTTCTCCAAGGGTGGTAGTTTGTGATGTTGGGTCGTGCAAATGAAGAAGGGAGTTATCCTTTTATAAAACTGGATTTTGATAACGTACGTTAACGATAAGAGTGTTACGTACGTAAGGTGTATTACGTACGTAATAAAGGCGATGACAACGCACGTAAAGAACTCACCGCCCGAAATGTGCCCAAGTGTTACGTACGTTAAATTTGGGACATTACGACGTAACAAACAGCTGACTCGCTTGTCATCTAGCCCGCCAAAGTAGCCACTGTCCGTGTCAAAAGAAAGATTCTCGTCTGGAGACCGACCCACCCGCTACGCACGTAATGTGGCCGCCTTAACGCATTTAACAATTGAAATATAGCGTACGTTAGGCATGGGTTATAACGCGCGTTAGACAGAACTTTTTAGCCTCAAACCACATTCTAACCATTTCGGGTGACCATCCCTTCCACTCGTCAACAATTATCGGGGAACAAGACGTTGGCCACCGTCATATTCGCACCGACGATCGTCCCACGGCATCAAGGTGTGTCACCCCCGTTTCATTCACATCGTACAATTATATAGTATTCAATGAAATACATAAATAGAAATGACGTCACATTACCAAACATTCACACAGTACAAAGTAATCAAGCATGGAATACCGGAGGTATTACAACACTGTAATAACCCAATAGGTTTTGGGGGTATTACATGTATGGTCCTTGAAGGATAGACCAATAGGCTTTTCAAGTCTCCTCGTACAGCTAAGGCGATGATATGGTACGTCGAGCCCTACGTTAATGATGAGGATACTATGATACACATTTTTTATGGAAAATATTGGAAACATATACAAAGGGAGTTTCTAGAGTTTGCATTAGATGCCCGAAATGTAAGACTGGGGCTCGCATCTGACGGATTTAATTCTTTTGACAACATGAGTCTCTTGTATAATATATGTCAGTGATAATGATTCCTAACAACCTTTCTCCATAGACATGCATGAAGAAGTAATAAATATGTTGACTCGGTTAGTACCGGGTCCTCGGTATCCAAAAATGTGTGATGTGTATTTGAGACCTTTAATCGAGGAGCTGACGTTGTTGTGGGGGCAAGGTCATCAGATGCATTGTAACGCCACCAGAATATTCAGGGTAAATTACAACACCGTGAGCCCCTGTCATGGGACCCACAAGGCTATACACATACATATCCATAATATTCGACCGGGAAGGTCTAAATATAACCAACAAGGAAGACAATAAAAGTCAACATCCATGACAATAATCAAAGTCAACGAACAAGAGTCAACGAGGATTCAACCCAGGAAAAAAAATATTGACACCAGACAATAAAAGTCAACATCCATGACAATAATCAAAGTCAACGAACAAGAGTCAACGAGGATTCAACCCAGGAAAGAAAATATTGACACCAATAAAACATCATATAGTACTCAAGTACTAAAGACTATCCAAAGCACGACATCACAAATGAATGACATAGATAATAAAGACAATGTAGCACGACATCACTCTTGCCCATCATCTTCATATCGACTAGGTACTCGCTCGTCTGCTCTCTCGGTACCTCAAATAGATGAAACGTATTTCTCCCTAATGGGATTAGCCATGAAATAGCTAGTGCAAGTATATCAATTATGAAACAATATGATCATTTCTTAAAATTCAAGACTAGTATTCCGGAATATCTAAATATCATATCACGTTACATTTCAAAATACATGCATGATTAACCATGGATCACACCAGAAGCAACGACCCATCATAGGCCCTATTGGACCGTCCCAGAGTGAAGATATACTCATACACAACACATATACTTCACTTTCAAACTCAAGAATATACAATCATAAAATATACTTGCCTTGTGACATACTTGAGTCGAAGGAAAATGGTATTCAAGCTCGGTTGGTCCAAAAACGCACTTCGGACCCTAAATGATTTGTAAGAAATATGACAATCAATAATCAATACTCAATTCTCAAGGAGGAACTCCCGAAACCTTGCCTACGATTCACACTAATTCAAATATTCACATAGAGATTATAAATCATCCAAACCCTCTCAAATCCGAAAAATGCACTAAATTATTCATAAATTCGTAGGGGAAACATGTGTACATGGTAGATACTTCGTAATCTCAAGGATTTCAAGCTTCAAAATAGATTAAAAGGACAAATCTAAGAAAATCCCTAAAATCTTTAATTTAGGGTCCTAAGGAACACTTACCTCAATTTGAAGGAGAAAGAAGTATTAAATGATGATAAACCACGTTAGGAACTCAAGGATGGAGTTAAATAATGATATGCAGATCAAACCCACCACTTTCTTGCCAAATCGCTGCCTGTCGCTCGAAAGGGGAGTGAAATGAAGAAAAACGCGATTGCTGCATTCTATTCAGATACTTATACCTGTGCGATCTTATGACCGTAACACCTATCAAATACGGCAGAACGAAGTCATATTACGACCGTAATGTAATACCTTTACAACCATATGTAGCCTACTGGACTCCAGTGGCTGAATCACAAAGTACTCTCGACCCTAGCCTGTGGGACTTACGGTCGTGACAACCCTTCCGTATGTTACAACTTGACAATGTCCGCAACCCTTTTCTATAACATACGTTATGACAGTCACGAATTGAGGTAGTAGCCACTCGAACCCTAAAGTATATAATAACATACGCTATTTGTTGCTTATTATGGTTGCTATTGCCCTTGGCGTCCATTGTATGAAATATTCAGAATCTTAAAAACCCGATCGGCCCTAATTCCTCATTCTCAATTTTCAGAAACTCAAACCCTAAGCTCTCGTGATTTTTAGCAAAACTTCACCAAATCTTCTCCAAACTCCATACTCAAGCAAAATTCATCATCCTTCTACCTCAGAATCATGACTAGCACTCGCGGAAATTGGAAGAGAAGAGGGGAAATCTCATCTATTCTATCCAGTCCAGCCCGTTTCATCAATCGACAGTCTGAGAAGGTATTTTTCAGAATTCTTGTTGATGAAGAGGTGACTCAGAGTCATCATTTTGATTTTGATTCATTGAATGGTATTGGGGTGAACATTGAAGAATCTTTTGAGATTTTAGGGATTGGAAATTTTGTTAATTTATCCAGACCTGTTTTTGAGGACTATGTACGTGAATTCTATGCTAATTTTAGTTTTATTTATAATGATAACAGACTTGTAGTGATTCATTCTCGTGTTGATGGAAAAAACATCGAATTTGATGCAAATACTCTATCGGATACTTCTGGTTAGCCGAACGAAAATATAATTTGCACGGAGAATTTATCGTCCGATGATGAAAATGGTACTGGCATTGGGTTAAATGAAGTCACTGTGAGAGATTATCTCAAGACACAATATGTCATTGAGGTAACCTCTGATAAATTTGAAAATGATAATTTTGGTCAGAATGTAAGATTGCTTCATGATATTATAACACAGAGTCTTATGACTAAGGTGAATGCTCAGCAAAAATAGGTAAATATAGACATAATATCTACCATGTTTTAGAGGTGAACAAGTCAATTTTGCTGCTGTCGTGATGAAGTGGTTTGTGGAGAAAGGATTGATTTCCAACAAAAAGGGTATGCCAAGAAGGATCGTCAAAGGAAATTAGAATTACCTTTCGGTTCTGTCTTAACAGAAATTTTTGAGAAAAATGGCGTCGATCTTACTGGGCTCCAAGGAGTTGCTATCTCTAAAGGGCAAATGACTTGGGAAGGGACCATTCGGACCATGAGATAAGTCTGGATGATTAACTGTGGTTGGATTTTCTATATGTATCTGAGAGATGATGTTTTGGCTGAAGGGGATTTGTTACCCCAAGTAGAGGACCACATTATGGCCAGAGGACCACAGACAGACCGACCATACATTCAAGTTTCTATATTTCAGCCGAGTTCGTCTAGAGGGATGAGGTGGTGCTTCCTCATCTCAGGATGCTGATCGTATTGGAAGGCTTGAGGAGTGCTTTCAGAGGATGGAGTTACGGTATAGGAGAACAGAGAAGATGATGGAAAGTCTTTACACATATTTTGGTATAGCAGTCCCACCACAGCCATCCGAGGGCGACCACGACCTGGACTAGTGATTTTCTTCACCATTGATCCTATCTGAACATTTTCACATTTATTTTTTTCATGCATATGTTATTTTATCTCTGAATTTGAAACATGTTTGATGCTTGCCTTTTAATTTGCTTTATGGTGCTTTGGATATTTTGGATTGATTTTAATGTTATTTGGATTTTTTGCTATATTTACTGATATTGGTGTTTTTGAAGTGTTTTTGTAGTTTATAGGTTACAGCTTATTTGATTAAGCACTTCCAACAGTACATTCTATAGCTTGTAACCTTGTTTTAAAAAACTATCCAACTTATTTTCAACTCGAAATTTCATTCTAATCTCATAATATAGCTTTTAGCTTATAACTTAAGCATTTATTTTTAAGCTAAAATCTCATAAGCTCCCTTGTTACATACCCTCTTTCACATTCTTTTTGTTAAACGAAAAGGGGATAAAAGTGTTTTGAACTTTCGATCGTACCTAATATTAAATTTAGGGGGAGTTTTTCGAACCCTGAAATCTTTTAGTTCAAAACAAGTTATTTCAATAATTATTTGTCAATATCAAAAGGGGGAGATTGTTGCATCAATATTTTTATCACACATTTTGATGATATTCTTAGTCAAAATAATCATTCCAATCACACAAGCTTAATCTTACAAAAACATTAAATAATTGATTTTGGCAACAATAACGTGCCGTATCATAGATACATAACGTACCTAATACTTACTGAGCTGAACCAGCCAAGATTACACTGTTAATGTACAATATGCTCTTATTATAACATACGTAAATCTCACCTAGCTAATTTCATGTAAAGTGTTAATATGTACAGGGTTACTTGGCTAGACAAGCCGTGACTGTAACGTACATAGTGTTCAAATCTCAACCATTGTACTGCTTCCAGAAGGTCAACACATCCGACAGTCACATACAACTTAACGTACGCTGAAGTTACCAACGAGAAGAAGAGATCTCAAGTTTCCAATAGTTGAAGATCCCAGAACTATAATTGGAGAATAAAAATTAGTTTTGTAAGCAGCACTTTGCGTTGCATAAGCCCCATCATCAAGGACAGTGGGTCTTCTAGATGAAATTGTAATTGAGGTAAGTTGTTGGGGCTTTTTTCAAGATCAGTTGCTGCATCTTCTTCAGAATTGAGAAAAATGGTAATTCACCAAGACACTGCTTTATGGTTGCAATGGCGCTATCAACTTCAGAAAGTTATAAGGAATACTCTCCCATAATACAAAGAGTACAAGAACAAACTCTTGCAGCTCGAATCTCATAAAAAGTATCCAGAAGCCTGGTGATGATAGAAACCCTTAACGTAGGGTTGGTTTCAACATGCTTGTGACGGCCGCTCGGCTTTTATATATTGAACTCAAAATTGGACTGTTGATAGCATCTAGAAGGTCAACCATCCAGTGACTAACTGATGATATATCTAACGTATGCAACATACAAAGTGTAACTTATGCAGCGGAACAGACATAAGCTACTGATGTCACTGGACTGATCTTACGGCCGCTACTATGAGAAAATTACGGCCGCTATGCCATTGACATACACAAATGACACTATATAACGTACGTTAATGAGGAGAATTGTGCTAACAGTCACTTAGCTCCTAAAGGATACAAATAGATGGTTCTTGGAGGAGTTGATACACAAGAATTCATTGCAAACACAAGGATATCATATGATTATTCTGATCTTAGTTCATATACACTTTGAGCGATAAAATTACATATTGTAACTGATACAAGAAGAATTGTTCAAACAATCCTCTATATACATTCTTGTATCACTCTGGGCTATTATTCTGTAAGTCGAGTAATTGTACTCGAAAAACTCTTCGCAATTTTGTGAGGTTGTCTTGTACCTAGAAAAACAAGAGTGTTTTAGTTGTGGTTGTTCTTGAGCCAGGAAATCAAGAAAAAGTTCAGTCCTAATCCTGAAAGTGCTACTGTAAAGAGTTGGCATTATATAAGTGCAATCATTTTGAGAAAAGGTCTAGTCAGTAGCACTAGGTAGGAGACATAGGCTTTTGGAGAGCCGAACCTATGGAATAATTTCTTGTGTCATTTACTTTCCGCAACATTCTTTTGATAACTCCAATTTTATTTGCTTCCGCACGAACATAGTTCAATACTCTACACTATACTATTCAACCCCCCTTTCTAGTGGTGATACAAATCTAACAAAACTGTTATGTTGCGGCCGTACACTCACCTTGCTAATGGCCGCTAAGAACCATGCAAGCGGCCGTTATGGCTTAACCGGCTTAAGATCGGGCTCATGGTAAGAAAGAGATCCTTGGCACATTTTCCCTTAATTTCTCAGCTCTTGCGCGGCAGCCTCATCCCCATCACTATAAACTTGATTTTGATCTCGTCTTTTATGTGCTAATCATCCATATAACATCGGGGAATCAATCTACAAAGTCCATTTCAATTGGTTTCACTAGTTTTCTTCGATTTTTGAGGTAATCTGGCCATGAACCCCAACCTTGTTCATTAAGAATTTTGATCGATTGTTGTTTATAACTTAAAATAGATTAATTGTGAAGTGCTTTGGGGCTGTTCATATCGATTCTAGTGGAATAGAAATCAAATATTTCGCTCGAATCATTCTATTCAACTGCCGTTTGCTAAATGTCCGACAAAAGTTCCCAATGAGTTTTAGTTAGGGTTTTTGTTATCGATTCAATTAGTAACGTCCCTACAATTAATAGTTAATTGTAGGGACGTTACTAATTTAAAGGTTTATAAATAATAAGATATGGTCGAAGGGGCGTGTGATTACTATTGTTTTCATACGTTTAGGCAATAAAGAATGTCTTTGCGTTAGTATTACTTAGTATAGTATATGCCCATATCAGGTATCTTGTGTACTCAGTGATTACATAGTACCCTGTGACACGTACCTGTGTGTAAGATACAAAGTACATTCGTAGAATGGAGGTACTTATGTAAATCGTTATGTGTCGGCATGACGAGGTATGTATTTATGATATTATGTTAGACCTGGTCGGGTACGTATATGTTATATTCAGATTTGGTGACGTAATTTATATATGAATTTGTATCGTATTTGTGATGATTTTGCTGGGGATATTATGATGGTTGTTCTGTGCTATTATTACCAGATTATTAAATTATGCGCTTGTACTTATCTTGGTATGGAGCTGTGAATCATGTGAATTAAATGATTTGTCTGGATAGTGAGAATTATATAACTTATGTGAACTACGTGGACCACGTGGCTTATGTGAATTATGTGCTTCTGTGTACTCGTATGCGAAGTTGATGAGAGCAGGAGTGTTGCCGGGCCATGTTACACCGCAATGTGCGACTCTTGTCGGGAAGTGCACATTCGGTGCCACCATTCGAGTGCGGGTGCACGGTGGACGTGTTTAATGGACGGCTTATCACAGAGAGTGAATGCTGATTTCATTGTGACCAATAGAGCTGCTTCGTTAGCTTCTCGACTGAGCATACTTGCTTGTTGCTGAGTCACTGATACCAACTATTTATGTGATATGTTCGAAATTACTTTGTGAAAACATTGATATCATGGAAGTTGGAACAGAAGGTCATCATACCAGGCGAGAAAATGACCTTGATGAGCTGTGGCCGCCAATAATTTTTTATATATCTGATTCAGTTGGGCCTTGGGCCCCAATGGTTTAAGATATGCTTGATCTGCGGATTTAGTTCCTCACCACATTTTATGAAAATAGAGTTGGAGTCGCGAACCGTAAATGGATTTGGAAATATTTTGATAAAAGTTTTGACACGTGTATTTTCAAAGAAAATGTTTTATAATTTTATTTCCGAGGTTGTTAAACGTGTTTCATGAAACTAATTATTTTCGTTTAATATATAAATAATTTTAAAGCTATCTTGAAAACCCTCGGGCTCTCTAGAGAAGTTTCTGGGAATGATCTTGTAATATACGTTGTTCTACTAGACGATATTTGATTATTGGCCGCAATGATGTAGAGTATATTTTGTGTTTGTTTTACTTGCACCAGCAATTGCTGACCCCTTCGGGGGTGGATACATTTTGTGTGTTCAGTTACATCGAGGCTGAGGAGCATTCATAGGATTGGTGTAGAGACGGGATGCCGCAGCGATATTAACCATTCAAAATTCGAAGAGTTCCTCCCCAATTGTTGAGGAATATCTTCCCCGATCGTGTTTGAAGAGCCCATATATGGGCCAAGGTATTGTGTTGTATATTTTAATCATGTAATCAGTTGTCGTGTTATGTATTCGACCTTGTCGGTCGACGTATGCGTGTCAGGTTAAATGTTCGACCTTGTCGTCTGATGTTTTGTTTTTGTATTACGCAGGTTTCTATCTTGTAACCTCTTATTAAAGAGGGACCTACACAAATTATTTTGATAATTAGCCTGGTAAATCCTTACGGAAGGGTTTATGATGCTGTAATTGCCTCTAATATCTGGGGGTGTTACAGGCAGCCCGGCGAACGCCAAGTACCGAGGCATGACCGACTAGCGTCGGTCATTTTCTGATTTACGCATCGAAATTGTTCTAATTTTCATATGACCCCCATTTGCAAACGGCTTGGCAGAATCGCTTGATTTTTGATCCTAGGGGTTTTTATCGATGGGCTGTACGCTATAGATAATCTTTCAGTTTAAAATTCGAGTTAACATGTCACTGGTTGGCTCGAGAACCGACTCCCTTGTTTGATTCTTTTTTCCCTTTCCTCTTTCTTTTATGTGGATTATGTTTACTCCGTGGTGTGATATGTCATTATGTCATTGTGTGTATGTTATTACTTGATCATGTCTTGTTGTTTTTTGCATATTTTATTACCTATTTGTGGGTAGGTTTATTTTTGTGAACCTTTTTCCCTACTTCTCCATTGGCGGTTCGCTTGCAGGATACAAGAGTTTTTGCTTATCTCCTCTTTTACATTTTATAGCAATGAGTACATTGCTAGTTTTAAGTGTGGGAGAGAGGATAAAATACAATATTCATGTTTATTACTTGAATATTGTGTTGCGTAATTTACCTAGTTTGTTTCTGCAACTTAGCATTTGTGTTGGGATTTACATTTAAAAGAATGTTTGTATTTAAGTTCATGTGAATGAAGTTTCTTATGGTAACTTTATTTACGGCTTTAATTAGGATGGAGATGTGTTGATGTGTATATTAGCAAAAGTAAATATTAGCCACTTCCATAGGATTGGAATACTCGGGTATGATGAAGTGATTGATTATACTTTGTGATTGGTCGTTGGTGTTTGTGTTACGGTGCACTAGGATTGAATTTACAAGTAAATATGCTTCTATTAATAAATCTTTGAAAATCTCAAAATAATGTTTTGTGAATAATCTCACATGAGAAGCGACCTGACGACTGAACCTTGAAGGGAAAGGTCAGTTAAGATAGTCGATTCGGCGTAGATGCTTCGATGAGAAATCTTGTAATTCACCGAGAGCTTGTCCCTATTTCTCCATTGGCGGTTCGTTGTATGAACCGTGCGCTGTTGTCACGTCGAACGATGGCACAAGCATTGCACCTCGAACGTGAAATTTTTTTAGTGTATATATGTTTGTACAAGTGGTTCAAGCTAGTGCATTTTTAGATACACTTTCACGGTTGTGGTGTATTTTTGACAGGGAGCTGTGCGCGGAGTCAACCTCTCTTCTGTTTGAGCAGCGTTCATCGGGAGTGAAGTAGCCAAATTCCTCTTAGGTAAGTCCCATGTGGATTAAGCCATGGGCTCAGGTATGGTATTGAGTTTTTTCGTATCATATGCTTCCCTTTGTATTTTTCACTCAATATGTTGTTGTGCACTAAGCTGAGGGTCTTCACGGAAACAGCATCCCTACGGTAATAAGTAGGGGCATGGTCTGCATACATCTTACCCTCCCCAGACCCTGCTCTGAGCGGGATATATTGGGTATTTTTGGTTTGGTTTGGTTTAACATGTCATACTCTAACGTTCCACTTAACTAAGCTACAATCACTAATAGAAAACACTTTGTAAATCGGGTAAAATAGACATTCTAAATTGGTTAAATAACCGTTATAGATTCAACCGATATAGAAAGTCTGGACTTTCTACATCGATTTTCAGAACCGATCTAGAAAGTCTGCTTTCTACATCGGTTATTTAACCGATCTAGAATGTCTATTTGAACCGATCTAGAAAGTCTTATTTTTTTTCAAAAATAATGACCCTAACCCAGCTCGGGTACGACCCGACCACAGCCCGGCCTCAACCCGACCCAGTCTTGAAATTTCAATGTATTTCAATTTGTTGTCATGAGGGTTTGAACCCTTGACCTTGTGGTTAGGGAGTGAAGTCCCAACCACTAGGCTAAAGTGAGTTGTTTGAGAAACTTACATTATATTAAATTTAAATAGAATTTCTCGACTGGGTTTTAAATCAGTTCTAAAATAACCGATCTAGAAAGTAGACTTTCTAGATCGGTTATTTTAGAACCGATTTAGAAAATGGCCGCGTCACTTTCTAAATCGGTTATTATAGAACCGATCTAAAATGTTCGATGTGAAATGTTATTTTTCTACTAGTGAATATTTTCATTTCTCTAAGATCCGAGTTAAGGTTTCAGGATAAGTCGCTTAGGCTATGGATTGCTATGAATTTAAACATGTCATTTTTTCTTTTAACGTTCCGTCGCACGAGTGTTTTGCTTGAGTACAAACAAATGGTTAAGTTTGTATTTTTTTAGGTAAAAATAGAGACAAGTCGAATGGAGCGGGTCCACCACAAAATAGGTCGAAAAACTCTAAAAACACCCCATGGAAAGGGACAGTCCCGCACGCATACTGATAAGTGCCATGACCAAGCGCCTCCTTCAGCAATTTGCACGGACCAAAGCTATATATACAACACAACCTAGGTCGTGTGCTTGCGTTCCAGCACGATCAAGGCCGTGCTCGGCCATTTCCTGCGTGATCAAGGCTATTTTTCTGCCGGAATGAGGCCTGACCGAGGTCGGGCAAAGTGAAAGACCCATGGGCAGAATTTTGCCTATTTTTATCCATTTTTACTCAAATCTATAAATAGATATTTTGACCATTTATTTCCATGATCCATCCTCATTTTTTAGACACTCTTTACCTCTTCCTTTTTCTCTTTAGTTCCTTTCTCTTTCTATGAACCCTAGTTTTAGATTTATATTGCAATTTCAATTCCATTTCAATTCTACTTTCAATTAGTTGTAATTGCACCTCCTCTCTTCAATTCCAAGTCTATTACAAGCATTCAATTCAATGTTACTTTTATCTTCAAGCATTCAAGTAAGTTTTTTCTCATGTTTATATCTTGTAGTGATAATCAATCTCAACTCTATGTTCGAGCTTTGTTGTTTACAGCACACATTTCTGTTTCTTCGCATTTTTGTTTATTGATGTCTCCTTCTAAACTTTCTCGAGAGATCGACCTCAGTTGATTTACCATTCCTACAAATCGATCCCGTTCTCTTATGGTTGAGATTTAGTAAGAATCTAAATTCTTGAAAATAGAAGCACACTATACGAGAGTACGCATACCACTCCACCCAAATCCAATTCCAACATAATTGAAGCTCCCATCATCAATTATCATCATAATAATTGAATTCAATCCCATTCACCGTCCATTGGCCTTAATTAGGAAATCAGTTTGATTAATTATCAAAAATTCCCCATAAATCCTACACTTTCACCATTCATTTAAGACTAGGTTCACGCCTCAATAATTTATATTGATGGAACAATTAAATCTTCATTACCAAATATGTAATCTACAACTACATCGAATGTTTTATGTAAATTAAACATGGTTGGAGATTTTTTTTAAAAAGGGGTGCGACACGAGGATTTTTCCCAGGACTCACTCATCCTAGTACTACTTGTTGGATGTAATGGTTTTATACCATTATTTGTGGTGGTTAATTATTTAATTTGTTAATAATGGATGATTATTTTACTTGTCGAGTAAATAATCGGTATATATATATATTCATGTTTTGAAAACCATTAATTGATGAGTGAGAAATGATATATTTGTATTGTGTGTGTTGAAGATGAATTTGTTGTAGACAAATTCATTAATTGGAGGAACGAGCTTGAACTCGGACAACTCGGACAGTGGCCTTGGATTTGGATTGGACTTGAATTATTTCTTGTACCGAACTTATTTCTAATTAGAATTTGGGATCGTCCCAATTGTCCAATATCCATAAGCTAATTAAACATTTTTTGTTTAATTGTTTGAGAATTGACTTCCCATGTAACCAACACATAAAGCTTGAGGTTTATTGCTTTAATTGATGACTTGAAAAGTTTTGTTTCAATTGGCCTTGAAAAGTTTATTGCTTTAATTGATGACTTTTCATTTCTTTTTTTTGCATGGATTTGTAACCACCAAATGGTGACTTTTTTGTTGCCATAACCGTAGGTTTTGATGGATGCCATCATTGCCTTGTGTGTCCAAGAGTCTCCCATGGTGGCTATAAAATGACAACTTTGGCAGCTGTTTTTAGGAGGGATTATTTTTTTATCTTTTTTCTCTTCATAGTGTTGCATTCAATTTCATATAGTTGCATTTAGAAGTTTAAAGCTCAAGTTCTCAAACTCTATTTAGTTCGTCGGAGCTCGTGGGTTTTGTGGTGCTACTACCTCCGAGACGCAGCCGTTTTATCTTTGGGGACGATACGTCAGAACCGAGAGTACTACCGGGGCGTATTTCGTCTTGCGGATAGAGGACTCCTCGACTCGGCAATAGTTTACTGTTTTACAATTTATTTTCTTGTATTTTCAATTTTGTTTCGAGTTTTGTATTTTTTCATTTCCGTACGAGTTTGTAGTTTCTGTTTTCGAGTTGTAATGTTTTGTATTCCAGTTGTAATTTCTTTTTTCCGCCCAGCAAGTTTGTAACACAGAAAATCAACAAGCGCAAGACGAAATACTTACTTGTTAAATCCTACAACTGGAGATGACGACCACTGCTTCCACCGACACCACCGCTATCTTTGCCTCCGCGACTACCAATTCGAACGTGGCAAACACCATTGCCGCAACCATGTCCAGCATGATGAGCTCAACTACCTCATCAACAACTCCATGGGTGTTTTCGAACCCCTTTCTGACTACCGGTGGATCTACCTCGAGTGGCACCGTAGGTTCCACTTTTAGTGGTACCGTTGGATCCATGTTAGGATCTAGTATTGGAGCCTACATGTTCAACACGAGTGGTTCTTTTTTTGGAACAACCTCGGGGCCAAGGATGATGCCTGCCGCCGAGAAGCCTCCAAAGTTTGGTAGAGCCGACTTTAAAAGGTGGCAACAGAAGATGTTGTTCTATTTGACAACATTGGGCTTTGCGAACTTCCTTAAGGAAGATGCGCCACCGGCGCCAAGTGCTCAAGAGACTAGTTTCACAGTCCGAGCTGCCTATGATAATTGGCACAATGGAGACTATCTTTGTAAAAACTTTATTCTGAATTCCTTAGAAGATAGTTTGTACAATGTTTATTCTGTTGTAAACACATCAAAAGAGATGTGGGAAGCACTTGAAAAGAAGTACCGTAGTGATGATGCAGGTACAAAGAAATTTGTAGTCACCAAATATTTGGACTACAAGATGGTTGACTCAAAACCAATCATGGAACAAGTGCAAGAGTTCCAACTCATCGTTCATGATGTCAATGCCGAGGAAATGGTCCTACCGGATGCTTTCACTGTTGCAACTGTGATCGAAAAGTTGCCCCCCAGTTGGAAAGACTTCAAGAGCTATCTCAAACACAAAATAAAGGAGATGACTCTTGAAGACTTGATTGTGAAACTGCGCATCGAGTCAGACGTGCGCAAAAATGACCACAAACCAAAAGGCCTGATAGATGCTAAGACCAATTTGTTGGAGCATGACGGTCCCTCCAATAAAAGAGCTCGCCCAAGTGTCCAAAACAAGAGCAAAGGGAAGCAACCAGTCAAGAAGTTTGATGGTGATTGCTTCAACTGTGGCAAACATGGGCATACGGCGAAAGACTGTCGAAAGCCGAAGGCCAACAAGAAGAAGAAACATGTTGCCAACATCGCCGAGACTAACGACGGATGGAAAGAGGATGACCTTGCTGCTGTAGTCACCGAAGAAGTCAACCACATTGAGAACCAAGGTGGTTGGTACGTCGACACCGGTGCGACCGCCCATGTTTGTGCCGATAGGAGCCAGTTTAAGAATTATCAAGCTGTTGAGGGGAGGAAGCTCAACATGGGGAATCCAACTTCATCTGAAATTATCGGAGTTGGAGAAGTGGACCTCAAACTTATGTCCGGACAGACACTCACCTTGAAGAATGTGCTTCATGTTCCGGATATGAGGAAGAATTTGATCTCAGGCTCTATACTAGTTAAAAAGGGGTTTAAACTAGTGTTTGAGTCAGATAGAATTATCATAAAAAAGTTTGATAGGTTTCTTGGTAAGTGTTACCTCACGGAGGGACTCTTTAAACTTAATGCTTTGGCTAAACGCCATGTAACCAAGTCCAGTAATGCTAATGAAAATGCTACTGCTTCCTCTTACTTGACTGAGTGTTCTGATTTATGGCATTGTAGATTAGGTCATGTGAATCTAAATGCTATAAAAAGATTAGTAAACTTAGATTTACTAAAATTAAATGAATTCAATACTCAAAACAAATGTGAGATTTGTGTTGAAGCAAAAATGACGAAACTTCCGTTTCATTCGGTAAAACGAAACACACAACCCCTTGAATTAATTCACACAGATATGTGTGATTTAAAGTTTGTGCAAACTAGAGGTGGTAAGAAGTACTTTATCACTTTTATCGATGACTGCACAAGATATTGTTATCTTTATCTTTTGAGAAGTAAAGATGAGGCTATTGAAGCTTTTAAGAACTTCAAGAATGAAGCCGAGAATCAATTAGGCTGTTGTATTAAGATGGTTCTAAGCGATAGAGGTGGCGAATATGTAGCCCCGTTTGAGGAATTATGCAACGAAATTGATATAATTCATCAAACAACAGCTCCATATGCACCACAATCTAATGGCGTTGCTGAACGTAAGAATCGAACCCTTAAAGATATGATGAATGCCTTATTGATTAGTTCAGGGTTGCCCCAGAACATGTGGGGGGAAGCTGTCCTGACAACCAACTACATATTGAACAAGATTCCACGCAAAGGTAAGGATATTACCCCTTATGAGTTGTGGAAAGGTAGAAAACCTTCATACAAATATCTCAAAGTGTGGGGGTGTTTGGCTAAGGTTGAGGTACCTCTACCTAAACAAGTTAAAATCGGGCCTAAGACGGTCGATTGTATCTTTATTGGGTATGCATTGAACAATAGTGCCTATCGGTTTGTTATCCACAAGTCAGAAGTTCCTAAAATGACTGTGGGAACAACAATTGAATCAAGGAATGCTGTATTCTTTGAAAACATATATCCTTGTAAGGATAATGATAAAGTTGAGAACAATTCTAGCAATAGAGTTGAAGATGAAGGAACAAGTTCAAAACCTGTGGATGTAGATCCAAAGTCACGTAAGCGATCGAGATCTAATCTGGAAGATGTAGAACCGAGACGTGGTAGTAGGGTTAGGACACCAAAGACATTTGGACCTGACTACATAACATTCATGTTGGATGAAAAACCAACGTCGATCAAAGTAGCTTATGCCAGACCAGACGGGTTGCTCTGGAAAGAAGCTGTTCAGAGTGAAATTGACTCAATTTTACAAAACCAAACTTGGGTTTTGGTTGATTTACCTGAAGGTTGTAAGCCCTTAGGATGCAAATGGATCCTTAAAAGAAAGTATAAGGCTTATGGGTCAATTGACAAGTATAAAGCTCGTTTAGTAGTCAAAGGTTTCAAACAGAAGGAAGGGTACGATTTTTTTCGATACCTATTCACCTGTAACGAGAATTACATCTATTCGAGTACTTCTCGCGATTGCTGCTTTGCACGATCTAGAGATTCATCAAATGGATGTTAAGACTGCTTTTCTGAACCGTGATCTGGATGAAGAGATCTATATGGAACAACCTGAAGGGTTTGTAGTACCTGGACAAGAGAAAAAGGTATGCAAACTGGTTAAGTCTCTATATGGATTGAAATAAGCTCCACTACAGTGGCACTTGAAGTTTGATAATGTAATGTTATCAAATGGTTTTAAAATAAACGAGTGTGATAAATGTGTTTATATTAAGAACACTAATAACGGTTATGTTATTGTGTGTCTTTATATAGATGACATGTTAATCATGGGTAACAATATACAAGTGATTAACGATACTAAGAACATGTTAAAAATAAATTTTGACATGAAAGACATGGGGCTGGCCGATGTGATTCTTGGAATGAAAATTTTAAGAAAATCAGATGGAATCATCTTGACACAATCTCAATATGCCGAGAAAGTTCTCAAGAAGTTTAATGCTTTTGATAGCTTGCCGGCTAAGACTCCAATAGATTTAAATGATCACTTGAGCAAAAATCGAGGGGAGCCCGTTGCACAAGAAGAATATGCACGAGTCATTGGGTGTTTAATGTATCTTACAAATTGCACTCGACCCGATTTAGCTTGCGCTGTGAACAAATTAAGTCGTTACACGAGCAATCCAAGCAAAGAGCATTGGAAAGCTCTCGTTAGAGTTTTGAGGTACTTAAAGTATGCTCAAAACATTGGGCTCCACTATTCGAGATACCCCCCGGTACTTGAAGGGTACTGTGATGCGAATTGGATATCCGATACGAAAAGTTTATTTTCTACAAGTGGTTACGTGTTTACCATTGGGGGTGGAACTGTCTCGTGGAAGTCCGCGAAACAAACGTGTATAGCCCGATCCACCATGGAATCGGAATTCATAGCTTTGGACAAAGCTGGTGAAGAAGCCGAATGGCTCAGAAACTCTCTAGAAGATATTCCATGTTGGTCAAAGCCAGTGCCCGCAGTGATGATACACTGCGATAGCCAAACTGCTATTGGTAGGGCAAGAAGTAACTTGTATAATGGAAAGTCTCGACATATTCGTCGACGCCATAATACCGTGAGACATTTGATCAAAAGTGGAGTTATCTCTATTGACTATGTGAGGTCATTGGATAATCTAGCGGATCCGCTAACCAAAGGGTTAAACCGTGATCAAATGAATAAATTGATAGAAGGAATGGGTTTAAAATCCACAAATTGAGAATTATCATAGTGGTAACCCAACCAAGATGACTGGAGATCCCAAGAACTTGGTTCAATGGGAGAACTAAGCTATGAGAGTTCGTGTGAAACACTCATCTAAGTTTATTCCCTATAGAGCAATTGAGTGTTGAAAGCTTGCCTAGTGGTGAGGTTAAGTCCATGACTTTTAATGATTCCTAAAAAAACCTCGAGGAGGTTGAGTATGGCAAGATACTCGATAAAAAATCACCTATATTAGTGAGAAGTGGGGGCCGCTTCATGAAAATCACTTATGAATCCAAAGTGTTGTCCATGGCCGAAACGGACACGAACGTGAGAACAAATAGAGTTGAAATGGTATTGTGCTAATATTATTGGCTCGGTATATGCCATGGAGGAATAGTTCAAGGCATCGCGTCCACTAGTCCGCCAGTATATCTGATAATGTTAACTATGGAAGGTTCAAAACCACAAGTTACCTTTCCAAACGCAATATCGTTTCGTGAGGACTGAGCTAGTGTCTGCATACATGCACAAGGTATTTCCACTCATGTGAGGGATTGTTGGATGTAATGGTTTTATACCATTATTTGTGGTGGTTAATTATTTAATTTGTTGAGAAATTAAATAATGGATGATTATTTTACTTGTCGAGTAAATAATCAGTATATATATATATATATATTCATGTTCTCAAAACCATTAATTGATGAGTGAGAAATGATATACTTGTATTGTGTGTGTTGAAGATGAATTTGTTGTAGACAAATTCATTAATTGGAGGAACGAGCTTGAACTCGGACAACTCGGACAGTGGCCTTGGATTTGGATTGGACTTGAATTATTTCTTGTACCGAACTTATTTCTAATTAGAATTTGGGATCGTCCCAATTGTCCAATATCCATAAGCTAATTAAACATTAGTTTTGTTTAATTGTTTGAGAATTGACTTCTCATGTAACCAACACATAAAGCTTGAGGTATGAAAAGTTTATTGCTTTAATTGATGACTTTTCATTTCTTTTTAATTGCTATGTAAATGATGACCCCTTGCATGGATTTGTAACCACCAAATGGTGACTTTTTTATTGCCGTAACCGTAGGTTTTGATGGATGCCATCATTGCCTGTATGTCCAAGAGTCTCCCCATGGTGGCTATAAAAGGACAACTTTGGTAGCTGTTTTTAGGAGGGATTATTTTTTATCTTTTTTCTCTTCATAGTGTTGCATCCAATTTCATATAGTTGCATTTAGAAGTTTAAAGCTCAAGTTCTCAAACTCTATTTAGTTCGTCGGAGCTCGTGGGTTTTGTGGTGCTACTACCTCCGAGACGCAGCCGTTTTATCTTTGGGGACGATACGTCAGAACCGAGAGTACTGTCGGGGCGTATTTCGTCTTGCGGATAGAGGACTCCTCGACTCGGCAATAGTTTACGGTTTTACAATTTATTTTCTTGTATTTCAATTCTGTTTCGAGTTTTGTATTTTTTCATTTCCGTACGAGTTTGTAGTTTCTGTTTTCGAGTTGTAATTTTTTGTATTCCAGTTGTAATTTCTTTTTTCCGCCCAGCAAGTTTGTAACACAGAAAATCAACACTACTCTCGCCTAAGCACGCTTAATTGCGGAGTTCTGATGAGATCCGGTGCATTAGAGCTGATATAATCGCACCCAATCACGATTGGAGGTTAAACTATCTTACTTTAAAGTTGAATGATTTGTGCCACACTTGTTGAATGTCTATCAAAATCCTTCCAATACGTGTTAAATTTGCGTCCCGATGATTATAAGCTCAAATCCTGGGCAAAAATCAGATGAGTGCAAGGGATCTAAATAGGTTGTTTCTATCCCAAATGACACCACTGCTACTTATAACAGCAGATCTCAGTTCAAACATGGCGCAGAACATGCCCAAATCCGATTGTTTCTATCCGGAGTTACCCAGTTATTTTTTCGCTATGCAACACAGTGCTGAGAATACGACAAAGTTACGTCGTGTTTTGCCTCATATTGTACACGTCTCTTGCGATCTTTACTATTCTTCTCATAGTTTTTCATCTGAAATCCTGTTAACTCGTTGTCTAGAGCATCAGCAATCTAACTCAATTTTCGGTGAGCATTGTAAAATTTTATAATTTTCTGGAGTTCTCAAGTGACAGGTGGTTAGCATTCAAAACCACTCTTGTTAACAACGCCAACATCTCCAGAAATGACCAATCACATTTCTTCCAACACTTTCTGTGTATGATCTTAGCATTTTGAATAGTCCAAGTCCACAAATAAATACCACAACCTTCATTGCAAGTATTATCCGACTTTTCAATTCATAACAACCAAACTACCGACTAACACACTCAATAATACTCAACACATACGTGATACATCAAACAATCCCATATATACCTGCAAGGGTAGCCAAATTGGTGGAGTAGGTGAGCGCGGGACTGAAAGGTCACGAGTTCGATTCCCCCACCAACACTTTCTTGATTGTCTTTGCACAGTGGCTGGTTCCGGTTGGCGTAATTTGCGCTATTACGCCCACCGAGGTTTATTCAATGCAAGACTCAAGAAGAGAATGCCAAGCTTACCGTCATCAAAAAAAAAAACGATCCCAAATATATTGTCTTCAATTAGTATTTCATATTATCTAATATAACAAGCCATCAACAGTTCAACAATATTTTAGTATAATTTACTAGAATAGACACGGTTTGGATCTCAATAACTCTTGCCAAAAAAAGTATCACAAATCAAACGGAAAAAGAGTCTAACTCAATTTTGGATACTACAAAACCAAATCATGTGAAGATTGGAATTGGCAAACAAAATTGACGGCGAGTCTCTTACTAGTTTGACAATTATATGGGAAGAGTGTATTGGCATATAGATCAAGATTCTCGTATTGATGAATTTTATTATTTAGCTCATTTCTCAACATCAGAGTCTAAAGGAGAAAAACTAAGGGTTAAGATTTATATATATAAAAAAAAGGTCAAGTTCAAAAGTTGAAGCAGGTGAAGAGTGGAATTCACAACATAATTGACGATAGGTTTCTTGTTAAATTTGACTTTTTTTCTTTTTTATATTGAAATAAGACTTATTGACAAATTAGATCGAGATTCCCTTAAAAGCCAAGGTTTCAGGAAGTGACTGTAGGATAATGTCAGTTTAAAGAGTGACATCTATCTAAAAATCGAGAACTTCCAATTCTCAACCATTAAGATCATCTTGGGGATATGGTATCCAACTCTCTCTCCCTCCATCCTTGGGCCGAAGAATTGTTTTGTATCTCATATCTAGCAGTTCAGTTATGCTCACCATAGAGCTCAGCCAGGTGCATTAAGATGGATCTCGAAGACGTCATCTTTACATTGACACATTACAACTCATTAGTCGTGGAGCCCAACATGTACCCACGACAAATGAGGATAGCTGAAGCCAAGACCGCCTGTGCTATGATTGAAAACAGCTCTCAGCTGCGTGCCCACGACAAATGCATTAAAGATATGTCGCAGGCTCTTTCCTCCCTTGTAGAGAGAATGACTAGCATCGAGACAAAACAGGACGCTGCTCTAGAAATCCTGAAAAGTCTTGATGATGCCAAAAAGGGGGAAGAGGCACGAGAAGCTGCAAGGAGAATCAGGCTGCAACAAGAAAGGGAATTTGAGGCTGCTCAAAATAGCATCTCTGCCGAGTTGAACAAGCTAGCACCTCCCTCCCAAAGTTTTAAAATTTCAGGCTCCCGACCGGAATTTCATGATCCCAATGTCCCTTGGCAAACTCTTATTCAGAGACCTTCTGAAATTCGTCTGCCGACCAACCGCAATCCCACTGCCGACGAAGTGAAGCACTGGAGGAAGAACGAACTGATGAGATATTTTGTCAAACTCATCAGGGAATCCGCCATCTTCAAGAACTATAAAACGTTAGCGGAGGCCGCAGATAAATTTACGAAGATGCTTGAAGACGGGAAACTCCCTCTCCAAATCGAGATGAAATCTAAACACAGAAGAGGAGATCGGATCACCCATCCAGAAGACTGGATACTTGCCTTTGATCGATCCTATGAAGGAAGAGCTATATACCAGGATCGAGGCAATGATTCTCTTCAGAACTGGTGGCGTGGTACCGAGAATGAACCAGGGAAAAAGCCATGGAGGCATGCGGATTATAGATAAGGAGCTGAAATCTATGTATATTTTTGTTTTGTAATTTCTCTTCGAAACAGCAAACTCTGTACTCAATTCATTTTGAATAATCAATAAAAACGTTTGTTTGTCTTGAAAGATTATAACTCGTAATCTACTGTGTTGATGTATGATTACTTAAATTGTTTGATAACTATCTTAAGTTAGATAAACTTGATTGAAAATTAAGCTGTACGAACTAGTCTACGAACAGTTCATAATTTCAGTTGTAAGCTTAGAATACATTGTAAGATTGTGCCTGCGCGCCAATCATAAGCTTAAGTTGTAATAATCCTTAAACTGTATCGAACTTGCCTGAGAGCAGTTCATCATTTAGACTAAGTCAGACCTTTTGATGAAAGACCAAGAAAGTTGCCAGAAGACATCAAGAAGATCACTTCATGAAGAAGGTTTTGGCATCATCAAGAAGACTTGAAAAGTTAAGAAAGTAAGTCTTGGCGAATTGTCAAAAAGGGGGAAATTGTTGGGAAAACAAGAACCCTGTATCGAATCAGCCGGGATATCCGATCCCTGTATCGAATGATATTTGATAAAGAGGTTTTGACATATATGCCAATCCGAATACAGTAAAGGAAACTTTATCGAAACTTTGAGTGTTAAATCCTGTATCGAAGACCTGTCTCGAATCAGCATATAATGAAGCCCTTCAGTACAGCAAGAAGTATTGTAAAAGACAAAGTATGGAAACTGTCTCGAAACTCAAAATACAGTTATCTTCCATACAGCTCACAACAGGACAAAGAAGGAATCTCCAGAAGTCAAGTCCCGTTGAATAAAGAAGTATTTAAATACTCAAGGATAAAGTATTTAAATACTGCCAGTCTTCAGATCTTCAGAATCCCGCGAAAACCGGATCGTGTCATAATCCCGTTGAAACGGAATCTCATTCAAACAGACACATCTCAACGGATATATTCTTCAGAGACTATATATATCTTATGAAGTCATTGAAGATAAAACACCAGTAACCTAACACTCAAGCTATCAAAAGTTATCATCAGAGCAAAACATATCTCCAAAGCTTACTGCAATCAAAAACGAAAGAGATATACAGTGCTCATCATCCTGAACAACACTTCATCAGCTGAAAGCTCTTAAAGTCAAAGTTGTTGTTCACCATCTGTTCTATACATTGAACAAACTCAAGATCAGCCCTGTGTGGACTGAACAATCTGTGCTCCTCCGGAACTGTGTGTGAAGGATTTGCATTGAAGAAGACGAAGCTTCAGAACTGTGTGTGAAGAAGCAAGTCATAGCATTAGCTCAAAACCAATCTGTGTGAACGGTTTAAGCTAAGATCTTTATATCAATCTGTGTGAACGATATATTGATTGTGTGTGTTGTTATAATTACGTAGTTGTGTACGTAGTAATTATAATAAACTTTACTCTGTGTGGAGGACCGGTGGACGTAGAGGGTTTACCTCGAACCACTTTAATTAATGTGTTATTTACCTTCGCCTTTTACCTGCTTTAAATTACCGTGATATATTAAGTATACACTATACACTTAGTTGTCAGATCCACAACAACCTCATCAGATCCAAGACTTCCGCTATGCACTCAGATTTAAAATCCATACAGTTTGTCGTTTAAACTATTTTCCAAACTGTATCCAGTATACTTAGTGGCCAACAAGGCTCAACGGAAGGCACAATGTTAGTTTTGACTATGGGAAGGCATGATTCTTTCTTTTACACAAGGGCATGCACAACATGAGAAAGACAAAAAATATAGACCTGCTTTGCTATTTTAAAACTTTCGCGGATACGTAGATAATTAATAGCTCAAAACGAGGGAAGACAAGTGCCTTGTCTTGCCCTGTTGTGCCTCCGCCCTAATGTATCCATGAACTCTTATGTCGTCTTTGACCCATTTTTCATGGGCCTCGACCTCTTTTTGGTTGGCTCAAATCTTACAGGAGGTGCTCGGATGTCCGTCTTAAAGACGTATCCGAGTATTTCCATATCGAGGATAATTCTCAAGTTCCATAGCCAGTCCACAGAGTTAGTGTAACACCCCCGATATATTCAGGAATATTACAGCGCCGTAAATCCTTTACATAAGAATTTACAAGGCTGAATAAATGAAAAGACAAGAACAGATACTAAATCATTAAATCACTGAAATAAAATACGACAGTTTTGGTTCAATACCGAGAATGCAAATATCCAAATGAAGAATAATAATACATAACTGAAATCCAAACATCACGAATTACGACGTACTCGAGTACTTATTAAAATAACCAACAACATACAATAACCCCGGCCGGAACATCACTCTGCACCCTCGTCGTCATGCAGATCCAGTGGTTATTTCCCCGCTCTCCTGGATCCTGAACATAAACAAATATTCACCCCCGAAGGGGTTAGCACAACGATGCCAGTACAAGTACAATAATCATACAACAGTGATGTAATCAAACAATCATCATAACAAGTTTCTCCAACGAGAAACAACAACAACACATATCACATCATAACAGTCTCAACACACTGATGGTATTCCAACGATCCAGCACACACAACTATAGATTCCCATGATGATCCCGTCGGACCAACGCATGGTGGAACTACCTGTCCAACGATCCAGTGCACACAGCTATAGATTCCCATGATGATTCCCGTCGGATCAATGCATGGTGGACATTTAATCACAACACATGTACATAATACAATCACAATATTACTAACATAACATAAACAATTTTAATTAAAGTACTTGCCTCGGTTCGATGACAAGAATAAAGCTTCCACGAATATCAAAACACTCGAAGGTCGTCCCCTTCGATCAATCACGATGCTAAGCTCGAACCTTAACCAAAGAAATAATATAGAATTCATCTCAAGTCGTACGGACATCTAACAATCCAAAATACGGTCGGAAGTTCATAAAACGTAATCTGTCTAGCTTGCTTAACGCACGCTACGTATCCTAAGTAGCGTACGTTAAGTCTACTCGTTAGCGCACGCAATTATACGTAGTCTAGCGTACGCTAACCATGCACGGTCAGAACCTCACTGATCAGTCGATTGATTCGTCTGATGATATAACACACGTTATGTTCCAAGCGTAGCGTACGTTAACTTATGCCCGATAGCACATGTTAACTATAAACCTTAGCGCGCGCTAAACACGTATGCCAGTTCTTCCCTGGGCAGTCGACTATTCTAACGGTGATGAAACTTACGAAATCCTTAGTGTTTAATATATGTTATCTCCATGCATATCACGTTCATCTCTTTACAAATGATCTCACAGACTCAAACATCTTCGAGATACAAGAATACGCATAATTATCACAACATCATATTCCTTCTTGATTACAATTCTCATGCGAAGTTTGGTGTTCTTAAGGTCGATGCACTAGATTCCAATATCATCATTACATTCTAATTTAACCATGAAGATGAATTAACCATTCCAACTTATGAGAAAGGATGCCAATCTTCTATGATTCTCTCCTAAGTCCGTTTAATAAAAGTGATAACAACTTTACGTCTACGAATTATGGTAACGTCATCAATACGGATAATCAATCTTAGAATATTTTTCCCATCATTCGACGTGGTAAGATGCTAGTCATGATGATTCCAACGATGATATCTTAAGTATAAACATTCCAACTTATAAACATGATGTGGTTTTGATAAATCACCAATGGAACTCAATATCTTGATAGCATAATTTTCATATCCTTAATAACACGAATCCAAGGTAGGAGATAGTATTAACATACCTTAAGCTGAAGAAAACATTGAAATAATAGGTAGACTTCAACCCCGGTTGCTTGTGTGTCACTCCAAAGTGAGTTCCTTCTTCAATGATCAAGTGTAAGTAATCTCCAATCTTCAATGATCATGTAAGGAGGGTTTATATGTGTTTAAGAAGTATGGAAGGCTCTCTGGACTTTCCGAGATATGAAGAACGAGTGAAGAAACGTAAACCAAATGAAATGAGGGTGGTGTCCCTTATATAATGTTTCTGCATATTAGCTGATTAGCGCACGCTATTCTACTACCCTTAGCGCACGCTAATAAGCGTTGACTCCAAAACTGTCCAGGTTCGCTCGCGGGAATCTTATCCGGACCCATGTCCGGCTGGCGCATGTGCTAGCCGCCTAGCTCAATAATTAACTGCCTAACGCACGTAATTCTTCATTCGTAGCGTGCTAGTTTTAGCCGCTAACGCACGTTAAGCTACACTCTAAGCGTGCGTTATCACGAGTTTGCATGAGAAAATTTACATGATACTATACTCATGTACAAAGATACAAATGTGAGAAATATCATACTCCAATTATCGAGATCACAATTCCGAATAATACAGGGCTCAAATACAGATGAAATACTCAATAATAAATCCGGATATTACATACTCTCCTACTAAAAAGGAGTTTTGTCCCGAAACTCAAGACGAAAATAACTCTGGATATCTGGACTTCATGCTATCTTCCGTTTCCCAAGTGGCTTCTTCTGCTCCGTGGCGTGACCACTGAACTTTGACCAAAACGATTGGTTTGTTCCTCAACTTCTTAACTCGACTCTTGAGTATCCTGACCGGTCTTTCTTCAAACGTTCCATCCTGAGCGATTTCGATCTCGCCGAAATCAATGACATGACTAGGATCCGGTATATATCTCCGAAACTGGGATACGTGGAACACGTTATGAACATGGCTTAGTGACGGCGGTAATGCCAGTCTGTATGCCAACTCTCCAACTCTCTCGAAAATCTCGAATGGTCCGATATATCTTGGACTCAGCTTTCCTTTTCTCCCAAAACAAAAAATTCCCCGAGTAGGAGAAACTTTTAAAAGTACGTGATCTCCAATACTGAACTCTAATGGATGACGACGTACATCTGCATAAGATTTATGTCGACTCTGGGCGGTCAACAGCCTTTCGCGTATCAAGGCTATCTTTTCTCGTGTCTGATCAATCAATTCTGATTCTGTTCCGATCAAGTCTGATGAATCGTCCCAACATAGGGGCGATCTGCATCTTCTCCCGTATAATGCCTCAAACGGTGCCATCTTAATAGAAGCATGCCAACTATTGTTGTAGATAAATTCAATCAACGGTAGATGAATTTCCCAGTCAGTTGACCAATCTAAGGCACAGGCCCTCAGCATGTCTTCCACCGTTTGAATAGTCCTCTCGGATTATCCGTCTGTCTGCGGATGATAAGCTTTACTGAAGTTCAACTCGGTCCCCAAGGACTTATGAACTGCTTTCCAAAAATGAGACACAAAATGGCCGTCTCGATCAGAAATAATGGTCTTCGGCGTACCATGCAATCGGACTATCTCTGAAATAAATACTCGTGCCAACCTCTCTGGTCCCCACGTGTCCTTAATGCCTAGAAAATGAGCTGATTTGGTTAAACGATCAACTATCACCCAAATCATGTTCATTCCTGACTTGGTTCTCAGCATACTAGTGATAAAGTCCATCGATATGTCCTCCCACTTCCATTCAGGAATCGGGAGCGGCTTCAGCATTCTGGTAGGTCATTGATGCTCGATCTTAACCTGTTGACAAGTCAAACATTTCGAGACATAATCCGCTACATTTTTCTTCATGTTGCCCCACCAAAAGTCCTGCTTCAAGTCCTTATATATTTTACTGGTGCCCGGGTGGATAGAATAGGGCGTACTGTGAGCTTTCTTCATAATTGTCTGCTTCAGAACACCGACATCGGGAACACAAAGTCGATATGGAACCTCAATACTCCATCATCATGAATTACGAATCCGGGGGCCTTTCCCTTGACCACTTCATCACGTAACCGAATCATCAGAGGATCATCTGCTTGCTTAGATTTGATTTCATCGGTTAACGATGAAGTTATTTCCATCACGCACAGTTGTCCTTGGACTCTTTGTAACCATACTTCAATTGCTTCTCGAATCATCTCTCGTTGAATGCTGAGCTGGGAGGTCAGAGTCTCCAGCATCTGAATAGAAACAGGCTTGTGGCTAAGTGCATCGGCCACTACATTTGCTTTGCCTGGATCATAAAAAATCTCCAAGTCATAGTCCTTAATAAGTTCCAACCATCTTCTTTGCCGCATGTTCAGCTCTTTCTGACTGAAGATGTATTTGAGACTCTTATGATCCGTGAAGAACCGACAGTGAGTCCCGTACAGATAATGTCTCCAAATTTTCAAAGTGAAAACTACTGCTGCCAGCTCTAAATCATGCGTTGGGTAATTCACTTCATAAGGTTTCAGCTGTCGTGATGCATAAGCGATCACCTTATCATTCTGCATCAATACGCATCCGAGTCCTTGGTTCGAAGCATCCCTGTAAACTATGAATCCTCCAGTTCCCTGTGGAAGTGCTAAAATCGGTGTTGTCGTCAATCTCCTCTTCAATTCATCAAAGGCTTTCTATCACAACTCATTCCACTCAAACCTTTGAGTTTTCTGCAGTAGTCGAGTAAGTGGGCGGGAGATTTTGGAAAACCCTTCCACGAACCGACGATAATATCCAGCAAGTCCTAAGAAACTCCGGACTTCTTTCACGTTCTTTGGAGGCTTCCAGTCCATAACTGCTTCGAGGATCTACTCGGACTCCTTCAGCTGATACCACATGGCCGAGGAACATTACTTCCTTTAGCCAGAATTCACACTTAGAAAGTTTGGCATACAATTGTTCATTTCTCAACAGGTCTAACACAATCCGTAAATGCCGTGCATGCTCTTCCGGGCTCTTAGAATACACCAGAATGTCATCAATGAACACAACCACAAATTTATCCAAATATTCGATGAACACTCGGTTCATCAATTGCATGAATACAACAGGTGCATTAGTGAGACCAAACGGCATCACTACAAACTCATAGTGTCTGTAGCGAGTTCTGAACGCTGATTTCAGAACATCAGATTTCTTAATCCTCAGCTGATGATATCCTGATCTCAGGTCGATTTTAGAAAATACTGTTGCTCCTTGCAACTGGTCAAACAAATCATCAATCTGTGGCAACGGATACTTGTTCTTAATCGTCATCTTGTTCACCTCTCGATAGTCAATACACAGTCGAAGCGATCCATCCTTCTTCCGGACAAAAAGAACTGGTGTCCCCAGGGCGAAACGCTTGGCTGGATATAGCCTTTGTCCAGTAACTCCTCCAGTTGCTTTTTCAACTCGTACATCTCAGTAGGTGCCATACGATATGGCGCCTTAGAAATTGGTGTAGCTCCGGGTTCCAGCTCGATGGTGAATTCTACATCCCGTCGTGGAGCTAGTCCAGGTAACTCGTCAGGAAATACATCCGGAAATTCGTTCACAACAAGAATGGATGAAAGTTCCACAATTTCGTCTTCTTTCTTCATTGCATAGCACCAGTATGCCGTACAGCCTGTTTCAACAATTTGACAGCTTTCATCGCCTTGATCAACTTTCCTGAGCTCCCTGGTTTCCATCCTTCAAACAGTATTTCGGAACAATCATCAGCGATCAGCGAGATATTCCTCTTTCGGTAGTTTACAATAGCTCCATATCGATTAAGCCAATCATCTCCGAGTATCAGGTCGTCTCCTTGCATTTCTATCACAATCAGATTTGAGAGCCACTCACTGCCTCCAATTGATACAGGGAAATCTCTAGTTTCTAGGTTTCCAACAATCCTCTCTCCGCTCGGTAAACCCACAACATAAGGTTCACAATTATGGAAACTAGAAATATTGAAACGATTTATACAAGACAAGGATATAAATGCATGCGTAGCTCCTGTATCGAATAAAACGCTAACTGGCTGGGAAAGGATCTGAACAGTACCTGATGCGACAGCAGCATCCTGATCGTCTGTTCTCCTCATCTCGTACAGACGTGGGGGAACAGATCCGACACTCGATGTACTCTTTCGGTCCCACTGTCCTCTGCCTTGTCCCCGGCCAAAATTCTGAGGCATCTGAACACTTTGCTGCGTCTGTTGGATACTGGCTTCTCTTTGAGCTGCCTGTGATGTACGAGTTCCATTGATCTTGGTGGCATCCTTACAAAACGTCGCACGGTGCCCTTCCTGTCCGCAATCAAAATATGTAACTGGAGTACGCAAACAATCACGCCAAAGGTGGCCTGGGCGACCACAGTTAAAGCACTTCCTAGATGTATCCGCTGGCCGACATCAAGCCGAAATTCTTTCCGCTCTTAGATGGGTGCGGAGGTTTCTTGAAAGAGTGAAAGGATGACTGGGCCTTGCGGGGCCCACTGCTCTTGTGCTCTGTGAAACTACCAAAGACTTTCTGCTTCTTGGATTCTGCAAACTTTTCCATCGCTGCTTCTTTGATCACATACGCCAATGCTTTATCCTGATATTGACGAAGAATGGTACATTCAAAACCGGACACGTACCTCTGGATTTCTGGTTTCATTCTCACATCAAAATGGATCATTATTTCTGCATCTGTTCCGACCAGATTTCGAACAAATGCCAGCTGCTGGTTAAACGTCTTAATTGTCTGGGATACGGGTTCGTCTGACAGCTGTGCGGAGAAAAATTCCCGAACTTTGGCTTCCTTCACAGGACGAGGGCAGTACTGAGCTTCCATCATCAATTTAAATTCTCCGATCAAGATCATGATCTACAGCCGGATGGCTTCCCACCACTCGGATGCTTCCCTATCGAATGTCTTGAGCAATAGAGGCTCTCCTATTGCAGACAATTAATTCCGGCAAAAATTTTCTCCAATTCCTTCAATCAATGGTCCCATGTGGGAGTCTCAGAAAAGCCATCGAATTTAGGTGGTTGCATCTTTGCCACCTCCTGCAGCCATCAGTCACCTCGATTTCCCATGTCTGGGATACCTTGTTGTCGATCTCCCTGTTGTAACCCTACTGCCACCTGCATTCGGTCCACGACTTGGGCGAACTAGGTCATCTGGTTCACCACCTGACAAAGGATTTCGGGCACATCAGGTTCCGGTTCATTATTAATAGATCTCTGTGGCTCGCCTGAGATGTGGCTGGCCTGAGTAGAAGGCGAAGCTTCTCTTTCGGCATTCCTCCGTCCGCGTCCGCGACCGCGAACACGTCCACGTCCACCTCTCAACATACTGTAAGCATAAATACTCAATATACAGGAAACAATATCGTTTTAATGTTCGAGTATAAAGATATACAACATGTAAAGAACGAGATAGAGTTTAGGAACTTACAACCACCGTTCGCATGAAGACGCAGGCAGTACAGTGATGTTATTCGCGGCCGGTTACCTAAAAAGACATATATGACCCCTATTTTAACCCAATGGCCAAGATATCCATAATCTTAGCTCTGATACCATATTCTGTAACACCCCCGATATATTCAGGAATATTACAGCGCCATAAATCCTTTACATAAGAATTTACAAGGCTAAATAAATGAAAAGACAAGAACATATACTAAATCATTAAATCACTGAAATAAAATACGACAGTTCTGTTTCAATACCGAGAATGCAAATATCCAAATGAAGAATAATAATACATCACTGAAATCCAAACATCACGAATTATGACGTACTCGAGTACTTATTAAAATAACCAACAATAGACAATAAACCCGGCCGGAACATCACTCTGCACCCTCGTCGTCATGCAGCTCCAGTGATTGTTTCCCGGCTCTCCTGGATCCTGAACATAAAAAATGTTCACCCCCGAAGGGGTTAGCACAACGATGCCAGTACAAGTACAATAATCATACAATAGTGATGTAATCAAACAATCATCATAACAAGTTTCTCCAACGAGAAACAATAACAACACATATCACATCATAGCAGTCTTAACATACTGATGGTATTCCAACGATCCAGCGCACACAGCTATAGATTCCCATGATGATCCCATCGGACTAACGCATGGTGGAACTACCTGTCCAACGATCCAGCGCACAGAGCTATAGATTCCCATGATGATTCCCGTCGGATCAACGCATGGTGGACATTTAATCACAACACATGTACATAATACAATCACAATATTACTGACATAACATAAACAATTTTAATTAAAGTACTTGCCTCGGTTCGATGACAAGAATAAAGCTTCCACGAATATCAAAAAACTCGAAGGTCGTCCCCTTCGATCAATCACGATGCTAAGCTCGAATTTTAACAAAAGAAATAATATAGAATTCATCTCAAGTCGTACGGACATCTAACAATCCAAAATATGGTCGGAAGTTCATAAAACGTAATCTGTCTAGCTTGCTTAACGCACGCTACGTATCCTAAGTAGCGTACGTTAAGGCTACTCGTTAGTGCACGCAATTATACGTAGTCTAGCGTACGTCAACCATGCACGGTCAGAACCTCACTGATCAGTCGATTGATTCGTCTGATGATATAACGCACGTTACTTCCAAGCGTAGCGTACGTTAACTTATGCCCGATAGCGCACGTTAACTATAAAGCTTAGCGCGCGCTAAACACGTATGACAGTTCTTCCCTGGGCAGTCGACTATTCTAACAGTGATGAAATTTACGAAATCCTCAGTGTTTAATATATGTTATCTCCATGCATATCACGTTCATCTCTTTAAAAATGATCTCACGGACTCAAAAATCTTCGAGATACAAGAATACACATAATTATCACAACATCATATTCCTTCTTGATTACAATTCTCAAGCGAAGTTTGGTGTCTTAAGGTCGATGCATTAGATTCCAATATCATCATTACATCCTGATTTAACCATAAAAATGAATTAACCATTCCAACTTATGAGAAAGGATGCAAATCTTCTATGATTCTCTCCTAAGTCCGTTTAATAAAAGTGATAACAACTTTACGTCTACGAATTATGGTAACGTCATCAATACGGATAATCAATCTCAGAATATTTCTCCCATCATTCGACGTGGTAAGATGCTAGTCATGATGATTCCAACGATGATATCTTAAGTATAAACATTCCAACTTATAAACATGATGTGGTTTGGATAAATCACCAATGGAACTCAATATCTTGATATCATAATCCTCATATCCTTAATAACAGGAATCCAATGTAGGAGATAGTATTAACATACCTTAAGCTGAAGAAAACACTGAAACAATAGGTAGACTTCAACCCCGGTTGCTTGTGTGTCACTCCAAAGTGAGTTCCTTCTTCAATGATCAAGTGTAAGTAATCTCCAATCTTCAATAATCATGTAAGAAGGGTTTATATGTGTTTAAGCAGTATGTAAGGCTCTCTGGACTTTCCAAGATATGAAGAACGAGTGAAGAAACGTAAACCAAAGGAAATGAGGGTGCTGTCCCTTATATAATGTTTCTGCATATTAGCTGATTAGCGCAAGCTATTCTACTACCCTTAGCGCACGCTAATTAGCGTTGACTCCAAAACTGTCCAGGTTCGCTCGCGGGAATCTTATCTGGACCCATGTCCGACTGGCGCATGTGCTAGCCGCCTAGCTCAATAATTGACTGCCTAACGGACGTAATTCTTCATTCGTAGTGTGTGCTAGTTTTAGCCGATAACGCACGTTAAGCTACATTCTTAGCGTGCGTTATCACGAGTTTCCATGAGAAAATTTACATGATGCTATACTCATGTACAAAGATACAAATGTGAGAAATATCATACTCTAATTATCGAGATCACAATTCCGAATAATACATGGCTCAAATACAGATGAAATACTCAATAATAAATCCGGATATTACTGTTAGAACCAGTGAGGGTGGTCCGTTTGAGTAATATTACTAATGGGTTCAACATCATTTGAGAGGGTTGTCTGTTTGACTGCAAAAAAATAATATTATATTTATTAGTGATTGTTTAATTATGACTTGAATAAAGAATTAAGGACTTTCACTATTCATTAACTTGGCTCCCATTAATTTTAACGGCATTGAATATGGGTGAAATCTAGAAGAGATAGTTCGGTTGACTTCATAGTGGTGATCAATTTTTTTATAAAGTTTAATAGAGGGCAACACATACAACTTCTAGTCATTATTCTTTATAAAATGGTATAATGATTCGATCTTCTTTTATCCCTCAACCCATTCGGTTTTTATGACTTGCTGAAACATCTAAGTTGAATTTATCAACTCTTATCAGTCTGACAACTGAATCTCATCGGGTAACCCATATGGGTTCTATGATACTATTTCCAGAACCGAAAGTATCTAATGCACACTAGAATTTATCAACCTTCCCAAAAATATTATCCTGGCATACTCGAAAAAATAGTATTTTGGTTTATATATCAATTTTAATGAGTTTAATTGAGGGTAGGAAACCTCGTAACCTTTATAACTTACTATTTAGTTCTGGGAGTATTCCGGTGTTTAATGTTACAGTTTTTACATTAATTCATTTTACAAGCGTATTTGTCATTTATACAATATGAATAAAATTAATAAATAACAACCTTGTTGTTACCATCATGAGTTCATGGACTTTTGTTAACTATTGGGCCAAAATAACCCAATAAGAATAAAGAAAATAAAATAGAATTACAAGTCCTGAATCTTCGTCTTCTTGATGGATCGTCCTTGGATTTTCTTCATAGCTTACAAATTTCTTACATCGCTCCTATACAAATTTTCTAGTAAAAATAAATAGGCTCCAAACGACATTTACAACCCATACATTCAAATACATCGATTCAACAACTAATTCCATGAACTAAATCACCATCACATAAATATGCTCAAAATATACATCAAATAATGGTTCAAATTAATTTTATTAATTTATATAATGGCCAAAGTCAATTTGCTCGAAGTAATTCGATTAAAAATGGCATATTTATATTTTAATCAAATTAAATCTGATTTAAAGTACGACATGTTATGAATACTTATTAGATTTTGATGATGTCATCCCTGAATTTGTTTATTCAAATGTATCTTTTTAATACTTGGCAAATTGTAAAGAAGAACCAAATGAGTATCTTTTGTAGGCCAGATTATGTATAGTTGAAAACTTGGCAATATGTAAAGAAGAACCAAATGAGTATCTTCTCTAGGCCATATAAGCTAAGCTAAAATTGGCTAAGTACAAATCGCAGACAAGTTCATATCAGAGAAGTTCTGATCAAACAGATACATCAGAGAGGTTTGACCAAACACTGCAGAAAGCCGAGTTGCAGACAAGAGTTTATCAGAGAAGTCTTGGTCAACTCAACTATTCATAGAAGGTTGACCACAGACGGCTTATCGTCAGATAATATTCTGCAGAAGCGATTTATCAGAGAAGTCCTGGTCAACTCATTTATCAGAGAAGTTTGACCAGACTGCAGTCAAGTGATCAGACAGAGTCCAAGTCATCTTAAGTTTGACCATCAGATCAGATAAGTTCATCAGGTCAGAAGACTACAGATAGGTCGTCAGATTAGAGAAGATTCGTCGAGACATCAAAGAAGTCATCTCAGAGAAGTCATCAGAGAAAGTCCGACATCATAGAAGGTTGACTGCACGTCAGACAGATTGACCAAAAAGAGATCAGATAAGTTCTGTCAAAGTAATCAGCCAAGTAATCCAGTCCACGTCAGCATGCGTTGAAAAGTCAATAATCACGGAAAGTCACATGCGGGCGATAAGAGACAGACTGGAGAGATTCCCGGATAGCAATGAATTAAAAAATTCATCAAGACCCACCACAGAAGACTTTAAGCATATTATAATCTAAAGTTTCGGCGCCTCAACGTAAAAGTCTTCACAACGGTCGGAAATGGATTAAAATACGGGAATCCAGCCTTGCAACGTTCGGAAACAAAACAAAGAAGTCTATTTCTCCAACGTACGGATTTGTTACAGGAATTGCAACGGCTATGAAGGGAGCTCAAGGATCGACATCTATAAATACCTGAAGATTGGAATTGAGCAAAGTACGTGCGAACAACACTTACAAGCGGACAAAGCAAACAAAGCAATCAGAGCGAACAATAGCATCGTGAAAGAGCAAGAGTTCAAAAGTTCTTATTTGAAGAAGATCTTAGTTGGAGAAGACAATCACTCGTGTCTTTAAATCCTGAGTTCGGGGTACTTCACTGGTTGAATTTCAAGAGGCTGTAAAGGCATCCAAGGATCGTAGATCAAGAGGTGCAAGACAATCAAAGGGAGTTGCAACAGCAAGGAATTCCACTGGTTGGAAGATGTTGTAAATTGGTTGAATCACTGTAATATTTATCACTGGTTGAGAATTATAGTGAATTTATCTCCAACTGGTTTGGAGAAAAGTGGATTAGTAGAGGATTACCCACCTCTGAGACCACTATAACTGCCTGTGTGTTTTACTGCTTTCATCATCATACTTACCTGCTGCATACATACTTAGCTGTTCCATTGTTTAGTTATTTGCTTTCGTCATCAGCTGACTTCCGCATACCTATCTACAGACGACTTCAAGTCATCTGTACCTATCAGCTGAGAAACTCACCCTTTGCGGAAAAGAGTTTCAATAAGTCTATTCACCCCCCTCTAGACTTATTCCTGGACGACTTGTGACCTACAAGGGATATCAGAGAGGTTGGTTAAATTTTTCATAACCAGATCCATATATCGAGGAGATATATTTTTTTTAATCTCTCATTTTAGAATGGAACACATGCAACACATGCACTCTAGGTTACTGTTTTTTCAGTTGGCGAGTATGATCTTTGGAAGATAAGGATGCAGGCACATTTATCTTCCATACATGACGACATGTGGTGCATAATTGAAGACGGTCCTTTCATCTTTGAGAAGGATAACTCACCAGAAGAAATTGCAGCTGGGAAGCCAGAGAAGATCCCCAAGAAAAGGATGGAGCTGACCACTGAAGAGAGGAAGCTGGCCAATCTTGACAATCGGGCCAGAGATGTGCTGTACCAGACTCTTGAAAAATCAACAATGGTCAAGATCAAGAATTATAAGAATGCCAAAGAAATTTGGGATACTCTAGATGTGATGTGCGAAGGAACTGAGCTAATAAAAGAGAACAAGTTGTCAATCGCTACCCAAAAGTTTGACAACTTCAAGATGAAGAATGGAGAGTCTATCGACCAAGTAGACACAAGATTCACAGAGATAATTAATGAAATTAATTCTCTGGGAAAAACATATGGCAACGGGGAGATTGCCCTGAAAGTTCTAAGATATCTCAACCCAGAATGGAATATGAAGACAGTAGCCATGAGAGAATCCAAGGATCTTAACAAAATAAAGATCCAAGAGCTTTTCTCTGACCTAAAGGCTTATGAGTTTGAGCTTCCAAGTTCATCATCAACCGATCCTGCAGAGAAGGGAATAGCGTTTGCAGCTGAGTCCCCCGCCAAGAGCTTATCTGAAGTCAAGCCTACAAATACCCTAGATTTTGAGGAAGAAATGGCATTTATAATGCAGAGATTCAGCAACTTCCGGAAGAATTACTCCAAATATAAGAAGAATTATAAAGAAAATCACAGGAGAAAGGCTGGAAGCTGGAAGTGGAGTGCTACAATTGCCACAAGACAGGACATATTCAAATTGAATGTCCTGGCCTCAAGAAGGATGAAGGCAAGAAGGAAGTGGCCAGAAAAGAAGACAAGAGAAAAGCTTTCATTGGAGAAGATCAAGAGAGAGTAGATTCCAGCAGTGGATTCTTCTCTGATGATGATGAGTACAATTGCCTGATGACCAACTTAGCTGATGAAGAGGTAACATCTAAACCCTCAATTTCAAATAATAACAGCTCAGCCATGTCTCAGGATATGGACTTACATGAGTCTGTCAATCTGATTCTCAAAGATTTTGAGAAATTAAAATCTGCACACTTGACTGTATCAGCCGAGAACACCTAGTTGCAAGAAGAGAATAGGCAGCTGAGAAACAACTTTGAAAAAATCACCCTAGAGTTAAATAAAAGCAAATCTGAATTTGAAAAACAGGCTGAAGACCAGTTGAAAAACCAGACTGATAATACTACAGCTGAGATCAAAAGATTAACTGTTTTGAATCGTGAAAAATCAGCTGCACTTGTTCATGTTAAAACTGAGTTTGCTAAACTGACAGAGCTTAGTAACACACAGGCTAAGGAGATAACTTCTCTCAAAGCTTCTATAACCTTGGATGAGTTGTGTATGAATAAAAGTCCACTATATTCCAGATCAGGCCTTGGATATGACCCCAACACTCCCTCTAGTTCAAAAATTACTTTCATCAAGGGAGAACACTTGTCCCGTCTGCGGAGCCAACTTACAAACCTGTATCTCAAAATAGGCAGCAGCCAAGTCAAAAGTTTAGGCAGCAACCAAGGTATACAAGGCAGCAACCTAGACAAAAGACTAGGCAATGGCCAAGGCAAAAGCAGCAGCCTAGACAATATGCCCACTATTATCAAAGACTCCCCAAAAATAGATTTCAAAATGGGAGGGGCAAATGGAAACCTCAAGGTTGTCCAAGTTTTCAAACTCAACAGGTGTGGAGACCTCAAAGATTTTATAAATGGTCTCAACCAAGATATAGAAATGGCCCACACCACCAATTATGAGGCATATCCAGTACACAATCCTAACCGAGGGTATAGGCCCAGACAATATGTAACACCCCTAAGTTATTCAGGGTATATTACAGCGCCGTGATCCCCGCCGTGGGACCCACAAGGCTAATCATACGCGGAACTATAAATCTTGACCGAAAAGGTCCAAATACAATGAAATGAAGGACAATACAAAGGGTATTCAAGCCATATAAAATGTATCCAAAAACATCACAACACAAAATCAATACCTCGGCAACACAGGCTGGAACATCAAGGAAACTGAAAAACAATACTCGAGTATTCAATAACCATTCCAGTACAACAATACTGAATGAGGAACACAAAATATAACTGGAGATAAGACACAGTATCACGCTTGCCCATCATCTTCATGCCGACCCGATACCCGCCTGTCCGCTCTCCTGGAACCTGAAATACATAAAAAGTATTTCCCCCATAACGGGGTTAGCAGTCGAATAGCTAGCGCAAGTATATCGAATATGAAATACAATACTCCTCGACAATAAAGTAAAAGTAACCGTCAATTCATCATTTCAAGACTAGTATTCCGGAATAACTAAATCTCATAGCATCACATCAATACATACATGATCAACCGTGGAACCGCACTAGAGGCTACGGAACCCTCAGAGGACCCGTTGGTCCGTTCCAGAGTGGTTAACTCATATTATCCGTGGAATTGCACTAGAGGCTACGAAACACTCAGAGGACCCATCGGCCCGTCCCATAGTGGATATAAACAATCATGCCATTCATATATATTACTTTCAAAATCGAGAACGTACAATCATAAATATATACTTACCTTTGAGACATCGAGAAATCGAACGAAAAAGAGTATGAGTTCGGTAGGTTCAAGAACTCACTTTCGGTACCTAAACGATCCGCAAGGGATATGATAATTAATAATCCATACTCATAACTCACAAAAAAACTCCCGAAACCCGTCTACGATTCACGAAACTACAAAGGTAAACAACTAGAGGTTGGAAAAATCACCCAAACCCTCACAATTCCGAACACGGCACAAACCAATCCATAAAATCGTAAGGGAAACATAGATATGGGGTAGGTAAATCATAATCTCAAAGTTCTCAAGTTCCACAATGGATAAATCGGACGAATATAAGAAAATCCCCAAAATTCCCAAAAATTAGGGTTCTAAGCATTCTTACCTTGATTTGGAAGATAGAATGGATTAGATGTTGTGAAATCTTTGTTCTACAACCAAAGATGTTGATATCTGAAGAAGGATCGCCTCCGAACTCCCCGAATCGCCCAAATCCCGCTGCTCCCGATCGGAAATGTGAAAAGATGAAATAATGACGAGTGCAAGTCAACTGTCCAATATATACTGCGCCCAGTCTAGCGCACGCTACGCCTCAATAGCGGGGTCACCGGGTAGTCCAGTGGCTTCTGCCAGCCTCGCTAGCGTGCGTTAGGTAAAACTGTTGCGTGCGCTAATCGCCTTCCTTTAGCGTGCGCTACCTAGGTGTTGGTGTCCAGAAATTGGAGTCCAGAACCTACTATCCTCTACCCTGTTCGAGTCTTAGCGTGTGTTGCTGTGATAGCTTAGCGTGCGCTACGCAACACTTATAGCGTGCGCTAGCCGAAGCCTGGCGTACGCTACCTGATAGTCCAGACGGCCTGAAAACCTCACTGTCTCTGTCAACCCAGCTCGTTAGCGTGCGCTACGGACGTGTTAGCGCGCGCTACTGACCACGAATAGCGTGCGCTATCTAACCCCTAGCGTGCGCTAATTGCTAGTCCAGAGAGCAGAATGAGCTACTGGCTCCATCCTGTTTGGTCTCTTTGCGTGCGATAAGGCTCAAAGTTAGCGTGCGCTACTCAAGAAGAATTAGCGTGAGTTAGCCTTGGCCTAGCTTGCACTATCTCTCCGACCCAGAACACTTCCGAAAGGTCTAAACAACATGATCATGATCTAAACAAGGTACAAAACTCTATAACAACATGGACAACTTCACAAAGAGTTTACAGAGCGACAAAATAGGAAAAACGGTAAGGTCAAACAGTCAATAAAAAGTACGGGTATTACATTCTCCCCCTCTAAAAAGAAGTTTCGTCCCGAAACTTAAGAAGTAAAAAGTTCGGGGTACTCCGACCGCATCTTCTCTTCCGTCTCCCAAGTCGCCTCCTTGACTCCATGTCTCGACCATTGTACTTTAACCAACGGAATGGTTTTATGGCGAAGTTGTTTCTCACAACATTCAAGGATCTTCACAGGTCTCTCCGGAAAGGTAATATCCTCGGCTACGTCAATCTCACTATAGTCGATAACATGACTCGGATCCGGCACGTACTTCCTAAACTGAGACACATGAAAAACACTATGGATGTGACTCAAAGCTGGAGGCAACACCAAGCGATAAGCTAAATCTCCAACCCTGTCCAAAATCTCGAAAGGTTCGATATGCCTCAGACTAAGTTTCCCCTTTTTCGCGAAAGGGAAAACCCCTCTGGTCGGTGACACTTTGAGTAGAACATGATCCCCCACTTCGAACTCCAAGGGTCGACGACGAGTATCAGCATAAGATTTCTGATGGCTCTGGCAGTCAGTAACCAGTCCCGGATAACAGAAATCTTTTTCTTAGTCTCCATCAACATATCCGGCTCCATTCCGATTAGCTCCGAAGCCTCGTCCCAACATAGTGGCGACCTATATCTCCTACCATAAAGTGCCTCGAACAGTGCTATTTTGATCGACGCATGCCAACTATTATTGTAGGCAAACTCGATCAACGGAAAATGAAGCTCCCAATCATTACTCCTGTCTAGGGCACAAGCCCGCAACATGTCCTTCAACGTCTGAATCGTCCTCTCCGTCTGACTGAGGATGAAAGGACGTGCTCAATCTCAACTCGGTACCCAAAGCCTGATGAACGCCCTGCCAAAAATGCGATATGAAACGATCGTCTCGATCAGAAACAATGGTCTTGGGGGCACCGTGCAATCTTACGAACTCAGCTATAAAAGTTCGAGCCAATCTCTCCGGTCCGCAAGTATCCTTAATACCCAAAAAGTGTGCAAACTTGGTCAACCGATCGACGATTACCCAAATCATATTCATTCCGGATCTAGTTCTCAACATGCCAGTGATAAAATCTATAGAGATGTCTTCCCATTTCCACTCGGGAATGGGAAGCGTCTTCAACAACCCCGCCGGTCGTTGATGTTCGATCTTGACTTGCTGACACGTCAAGCACTGTAATACAAATTCTGTGACATCTTTCTTCATGTTATTCCACCAAAAATTTCGCTTCAAGTCTTTGTACATCTTACTCGTTCCGGGGTGGATAGAGTAAGGCATAGCATGAGCTTCTCGGAGAATTCTCTGCCTTAACTCTAGATCATTCGGGACACAAAGCCTGCCCTGAAATCTCAGAATACTATCGTCGTGAACCATAGAGCCAAGGGCTTTTCCTTTAATTACATCTCCCTTCAGTTGAGAGATCATCGGGTCACTCCATTGTTTCCCTTTGATGTGTCAACCAAGGACGGAGTAATTTCGAGAGTGCATAATTGTCCTTTTACTCGTTGAAGCCAAACTTATATTCCTTGCTCAATTAAATCCTGACGAATCTTTGTCTAAGATGTAAGAACCTCGAGCATTTGAAGCAATGCCGATTTGCGGCTCAAAGCATCCGCGACTACATTGGCTTTTCCTGGGTGGTAAAGAACTTCCAAATCGTAATCCTTTATCAACTCTAACCAACGTCTCTGTCTCATATTCAGCTCTTTCTGACTGAAAATATACTTCAGGCTCTTGTGATCGGTATAAATCCGACATGGGGAACCATACAAATAGTGTCGCCAAATCTTGAGTGCGAAGACAATTGCGGCCAACTCCAAATCGTGAGTAGGATAGTTCATCTCGTACGGCTTCAGTTGTCGTGATTCAAAAGCTATCGTCTTATCATGCTGCATAAGTACACAGCCAAGACCTTGACCCGAAGCATCACTATAAACCGCAAATCCATCACTACCATGCGGTAAAGCTAGAATCGGCGCTGAGGTCAATTGTCTCTTCAGCTCATCGAAGATCTGTTGTCTCTCAGCCGTCTAAACAAACTTTTCTGTCTTCTGGAGTAATTTTGTAAGTGGCCGAGCGAGTTTCGAGAACCCCTCGACAAACCGATGGTAATACCCAGCAAGACCCAAAAATCTACGAACATCCTTAACATTTTAGGCGGTGCCCAATCTAGCACTGCCTCAATCTTCTACGGGGCTACACGAACCCCTTCGGCTGAAATCACGTGGCTGAGAAACCTAACTTCTTCCAACTAGAACTCACATTTCTAGAATTTTGCATAGAGGTGCTCGGTTCTCAAAATATCTAGTACCAAATGCAAGTGTCGGGCATGTTCCTCCTTATCTCGAGAATAGATCAAAATGTCGTAAATAAAGAAGACTACACACCTGTCGAGGTACTCGATGAATATCTTGTTCATCAACTGCATGAATACTGCCGATGCATTAGTCAATCCAAAAGGCATAACTATAAATTCATAATGCCCGTATCTCGTCCGAAATGCGGTCTTCGGAACGTCGGACTCTCTCACCCTGAGCTGATAGTACCCTGATCTCAAATCAATTTTGGAGAAAACTGCAGCCCCTTGCAACTGATCAAATAAATCGTCTATACGAGGCAAAGGATACTTGTTCTTGATAGTCACTTTGTTCAGCTCACGGTAGTCGATGCACAAACGTAGTGAACCATCCTTCTTTCTCACATAAAGAACAGGCACGCCCCAAGGCGAAGCGCTCGGTCTGATGTACCCTCTCTCCAGAAGTTCTCCCAACTGATTCTTTAATTCTTGCATCTCAGAAGGTGCCATCCGATAAGGTGCCTTAGAAATCGGAGCCGCATCAGGATCTAAATCAACAGAAAATTCTATCTCTCGATCTGGCGGTAATCCCGGAAGGTCGTCCGGGAAAACATCGGGATACTGATCGTTCAAAAACTTATCCTAAAAATAGGAGTTTTTGAGTCGCTCGCAAATACGAGGTAGAAGTAGTTGTGGTAAGTTCTACCAAGGTCTTTTCTCTCGAGGATTGTTCAACAGGGCTTCGTATAATATTTTGTTACAGATTGTGAAAAATAAATACTAAAATATTTTAAAATAGATTATTGAGTTTTTAAATATTAACTAAATTAAAATACACTGTTTTTAATTTAAACTATTTTTATTAAGACTATTTATACTAGACTATTTATATTAAGACTATTTATACTAGACTATTTATATTAAAACTATTTATACTAGACTATTTTTACTTGACTATTTATATTAAAAAATTTTTTAATACTACTATTTTTAATACTACTATTTTTAATGAGACCATTTTTATACTAGACTATTTATATAAAGACTATTTATACTAGACTATTTATACTAGACTATTTTTACTAGACTATTTATATTAAGACTATTTTTAATACTACTATTTTTATCCTAAACTATTATATTAAGACTATTTATACTAGACTATTTATATTAAGACTATTTATACTAGACTATTTTTAATTAAGACTATTTTTAATACTACTATTTTTAATACTACTATTGTTAATGAGACTATTTTTATATTAGACTATTTATATTAAGACTATTTATAACTAGACTATTTTTAAAGTAGACTATTTTTGACTAGTGAAAATGAATAGAATTAAAATGAGTTGGGAATTTATAAAATATAGGGGATTACGGGTTCATTAAATTAGGTTTTTAATTAAGTATAGGAATTGATTTACACGGATATAAAAGAAAAACGAATGTTTATCGAGTAATCAACTTTTCACCTCATAACTTTCGTATTCAAAGATGTCTTAACCACTTTCGCAATCTTAAGATGTTGATAACAAGATTAACACTTGATAGATTGAAAAGATGTGTTTCCGATACACTTAACAATCAATCAAGGAGGTTTCACTAGTAGAAATAGGATATGATCAATCTCTATTTAAACCAATTAGTCCTTTCATTTCTTTAACTTGACTATTTTTAGGATAAACGATTGTTCATCGAGTAATCAACTTTTTACCTCATAACTTTCGTATTCAAAGGTGTCTTAACCACTTTCGCAATCTTAAGATGTTGATAACAAGATTAACACTTGATAGATTGAAAAGATATGTTTCCAATTCACTCAACAATCAATCAAGGAGGTTTCATTAGTAGAAATAGGATATGATCAATCTCTATTTAAACCAATTAGTCCTTTTTAATCAAAATAGTGTAAATCAATCAAATACTCCATATATAACCTAATAAAAATCCCCCTTCCCCTAGGAAGAAAGATTAGCTACTCATTGGTTTATACAAACTAAAATTATAATAGAAATAATTGACATACATAATATATATAGAAACTTTTAATTACTAGAACTTAATGACATTAGATGAAACTTACTTGAATATGATGTATCAAAGTGCAAGAAACATACTTCAATATATAACTTCAAACTTGTTCAAAGGTTACAAGCTTACAAAAATTGAAAGTAAAACACTAAGTAAAATACTAAGTGCTTATTGATCAAGCACTTTTCAATTACAAACTAAATGAAAGAAAAACTTCAAACCAAAAATGAAATACAAACTAAAGTAAAGAGTTGTAAGGAAAATATCTTGCTAAAAGAAAGGAGTGTTTCTTGGTAATAAGAGGAGATGTTTTCTTCATGGGTGAAGGTGTCCTTTTATAGGTAATTTTCAAGAATACAATTGATTATTTAATTCAAATATCTATTGTAGTATCTTGATTAATTCTTTGTTCAAACTTCACCCATGTCTTTGATTTTTCAGATTTTTGACCATAAAAATATCTTCTGGCTGAGTTCACAAGATGATAAAAAATGGACTATTTTTGCATGACATCTGCGTAAAAACGGTGCTGAAAAACGGCCCATTTTGCGCCGTATTATATAGCCGTATTAGGATGACTCGGTCTTGTCTGGAACACGCGCAAGGACCCAGCAGAAAATATGCGCCGTTGTAAACGGTCGAGAGAAACGGCCCTATTCGCGCTGTGTGTTCCGCCGTGTTTTGTCACATTTTTTTCTTAGAAATTTCTGATTTTGATTTCGGTTTGGTTTTTCGACCCTTTTGATATTTTATGCCAGTAACCTGCAAAATAAACATTGTTAGCTCATGTTTTAATATTTCTTCAAAATAATTAAATTCTATCAAAATCAGTATGATTATGCCAGAAAAAGGTGATATTTTGTATATGAATTTTAGATCAATTATGCACTAATCAAATACCCCACACTTGAATTCTTGCTAGTCCCGAGCAAGACTCTTTATTATTCATGCTCAAAATAAAATAAGGGAAAAAAAGTATAAGACACAAATTAAAATAATACATAGACAAATTAAGAACAATACTTATATATATAAAGAGAAAAAGAGATCAAAATGCCATCTACACAACAACCAGCTTTATACAGTAGATAGAAATGAATCAAGATCCAAAATAAATCTACAAATAATTTTGAAGTTAAAATACGGTTTTATTTTTTGTAATTCCAAAATGCAAGGTTACCCTTCAAAAGATTGATTATTTCTTCCCACTCATGACACACACGATGTAACACCCCCAAACCACTCGGGAATATTACAGCGCCGCAGACCCTCTCCGCGAGGATCTACCAGGCTAAATACAAAACAATGCATCACTTCACATGCCGACATGGCTATGTAAAGGACCATTAGACCGATTTGATCTTACATCACAACACACACAACATTACATACAAGATTCTTTCCCCAAAACTCATACCCGCGCAGGGGCTAGAATACAATAGCGCTCCCATAAATCGGGGTAACAATACATCAGAGAAATAATCAACAAGACTATCCAACATACTCAACGATTGGTCTTTATGTGATTAGTATCGTCGTCTTCCATCACCCTTCGTACCGATCCTGTGGTTCGCTCCCCAGCAACCTGCAAGTACCTGGATGCTATACAGACATCCACCCCCCGAATACTCGGGAGTTAGCAAAACTCCACTGTTTTGCTAGTGCAAGTATAAAATACAATTACAAGCCATACATATCATACTCCACGGAACATAATAATCATAAACATACTTCCCGAGGTAAATCACTTGATCAAAACGGTTAAATCGAAAGATAGGGGTAAACCCGATATACATCTTGTAAAAACATTATACGATCTCGGGAGTTTTGAAAACATTTGGGGTTTAAGAATTCTCAAGCCTTTCGAAAACATTTAGGGACACACTCCAAAAGTCATTTTCCCAAAATCTTTGTTTCGATAACAACACATGGGGTCCACGACCCGATCATACCATAACAACCTGTTTCCACAGATTATTCGCGTCCCATGCTAGCAAGCCACGGACCTTAGATGCTCCCGTAGAACAAACCCGAGTGAATAACCCACAGGGAAACTATATCAAATCACATGTCACCGTAACCGCAGTCACGTGACTATAAGCACAAATACGTACATAACCAAACCACAACCATAAGTTATCCCGGCATCGCACTAACAAGCTACGAAACTCGGAGTCCCCGCAAGACATACCTGATGATAACCCCATCAGTTATCCCGGCATCGGGCTAACAAGCCACGAACCTCGGAGTCCCCGCAAGACATACCTGGTGGATAACCCTACGGTCACGCCCGACCCATACTAACAAGTATGGATCCCGGAGATTTATCAATCCTACCCAGAGGCACATCACTTTCAACGATCACATAACAATGAGCAGAACATCCAGCCAAGCAACACTTAAACATCACAGCCTCCTTTCAAAGGAGTAATAACTAATATCACACACATTACGTTCTTACCGAACAAGTACACATAACATTACGTAATCCCCGACAAAGGATTACGGTCTATTAAACTCACTCAAAGTGATCATAGCATCTTTCAACATACGAAACCAACACACATATTCCGAGAACATATATATTCACGAAGTACGTGAATTATCGTTGAAAGACAACATTTATCGAGAACATACCGATCCCTTTTTACGTTCATTCGCATAAAATCATTTATCAATAATTATGCCTACGAAACATGAAACGTATGGACAAGATACTTGCCTCGATACCACGAGCAACCGAACAACGAACGGACATGGTCGGATAGTTCTCGAGCTTCCAAAAACGACCAAGGATTCGGCAATCCCACGAATACTACGAAAATAACATCACCACGAATCAATAACACTAATCGAAATCCGAAACGATCCTAAAAACAACAAGGATCTAAGTGTTCTCAAAGAAATCAAGAATCGTTGATCCAGGCGATAAAAATCGATGAACGGTTAACAAAATATGAAGATTACGGTCAAGACAAACAAGAATACACAACCGATCGGATGAGATCGGGTAAGAATCACAAATCCAAGGAAAAACCCCAAATTCAAGAAACTAGGGTTCTAAGAAGAGATTACCTTGATTTGGACCAAGAAGACGATTAAATGTTCTTAAACACCTACAAATCCGCTTGAAGATAAAGCTAGAAGAAGAAGATCGCTCAAAATCTCCTCTGGAGCTCACTCCCATCCGAAGGGATGAAGAAAAGTGAGAAATGACGAAGTGAAGCCTGCTGTCCAGTATTTATACTGGACAGTCATTAGCGTGCGCTAACCAGACAGCATTAGCGCGCGCTAACGAGGTCAACTCCCAGAATTTACCGAATAACACTGTTAGCGTGCGCTAGACCCATAAGCATAGCGCGCGCTAACGGGTCACGAAACCAGTCCAGTGGACCCTGGACAGAACTGCACATACCGGGTAGCGTGTGCTAGAAAGAAGAAAGAGCGTGCTCTAAGTAATCGATAGCGTGCGCTAGCTATCTACCTTAGCGTGCGCTAACAAAGCCCCAGTCCCAGTCCAGTAGCTCCTGAACTGCCAGTTAGCGTGCGCTACACATTCAGTAGCTTGCGCTAACCATAACGCCGTAGCGTACGCTATGCCACAAGCATTAGCGTGCGCTACACCACAAAAACCGAGAAACTCAGTTAGTGATCCGAAACGCCTCCAAACACATGTCCCAACAAGGCACACCTAAACATGGCACAAAATTCCAATGATGAGGACAATAACAATCCGATAAAACCCCGAAAACTCAACGAATCCGGAACCAAAGAAATCTCGGGTATTACATTCTACCCCCCTTAAAAGAAGTTTCATCCCCGAAACTTAAAACATAGGACGATCAATGCAAAACTGTAGGTCACAAGTCGTCTAGGAATAATTCTAGAGGGGGGGGGGGGGTGAATAGACTTATTGAAACTCTTAAACTCTTTTTCACAAAGAGTAAATTTCTTCAGCTGATAGATAAGCAAATGACTTAGAGTCGTTTGTTCTCAATACGTGCAGAAGTCAGCTGATGACGAATCCAAAACAACTAACGAAACACTTAACAATGAATGCAGCAGTTAAAGTATGATGCTATAAAACAGTAAAATACGCAGGCAATTATAGTGGTCTCAGAGGTGGGGTAATCTTATACTAATCCACTTTTCTCCAAACCAGTTGGAGATGAATTCACTATAATTGTCAACCAGTGATAAAGATTACAGTGATTCAACCAAATTGCAACAGCTTCCAACCAGTGGAAATCCTTGCCGTTGCAACTCCCTTGACTGCCTTGCACCTATTGATCCGCGATCCTTGAATGCCTTTACAGTCTCGAACTTCAACCAGTGAAGTACCCTGAACTCAGGATTAAAGACACGAGTTTTTGTCTTCTCCAACTAAGAGCTTCTTCAAGTATGAACTTTTGAGAACTGCTCTTTTCACGATGCTATAGTTCGCTTTTAGATTGCTTTGAATGCTTTGATTGCTTGAGATTATGTTCGCACCGGTAGTTGCTCAACTTCAAATCTTCGGATATATATAGGTGTTGATCCTTGAGCATTCTTCATAGCCATTGCAAATCTTGTAACAAATCCGTCCGTTGGAGAAAGACTTATTTGTTTATTCTTTTCTGAACGTTGCAAGGCTGGATTCCCATATTTTAATCCTTCGATCGACCGTTGTGAAGACTTTGCATGTGAGGCGCCGAATCCTTTGAATATAAAAAGATTAAAGTCTTCAGTGGTAGGCCTGGATGAATTATTTAATTCATATCCTTTGCGGGAATCTCTCCAATTGTCTCTTCACGATTGCATGTGACTTTCCGTAATATTTGACTTTTCAACGCATGCTGACGTGGACTTTGGAGTACTTGGCTGATCTCTAGTTGGCTGATGTACAGTCATCTTCTCTTCAGTCTGGACTTCTCTGATGGTGACTGTTTGGGACTCGCCTGATCAGATGGCTTGTCTGAGGTCACTTGACTGCAGTCTGGTCAGACATCTCTGATTAATGTTGTTGACCAGAACTTCTCTGACTTGACTCGGCTGTACCTCTCTGATGAACTCAGCTGTACTTATGTACTTAGCCGATTTGAGCCTAACTTATTTTGGCCTAAAGAAGATACTCATTTGGTTCTTCTTTACATTTTGCCAAGTATTAAACTTAACATAATTTGGCCTATGGAAGATACTCATTTGGTTCTTCCTTACATTTTTGCCAAGTAATCAGTATTTGAATTACATTAATGACATCATCAAAATCTAACAAGTATTCCTAACAAATTCCCCCTATTTTGATGATGGCAAAACTTAAGCAAACTTTTCAAATAAACAAGTCTGCACTTGAGTGCAAGACACAAACTAAAATCAGTCTAGTTTTGAGATAACTGGGAATTGTGATTCAAAAGACTGTTATAAAATTTCTGTATTGATTTACAAATACATGTCTTTCAATGATAAAAAACATTTACAGAAAATTTTACAAGTACAAAAAATGAATATAAAACAAATCATCTGTCTCTGCCTCTGCCTCTTTGGATAGGCTGCTTGGCAGGTCTGAATAGTTTAGCTCCAATTGGTCTTATCTTAACAGGAACAAGACCATACTTTCTTAACAATTTGTCTGATCAGCTCGGTCATCGCAGGTGAAATCTGTGATGTCGGTAGAGAATACTCGCCTGAGCCTTCTACTCCTGCAGGTAGGTGTGCGGACGACCCACCTGACTGTAGTCTCCTGTCTGCAGTTGGCATTCCAGATGGGGTCTGTTCAGGTGTCCCCGATCTGGAGTCTTCAGCCATGTCTGCATCTAGGCTGGTATACCGGGCAGGCGCCCCAGCCTTGTCTGCAGCCTCCTTTTCTGGCTCCTTCTCCGGCTCCTTCTCTTTTTCTTCTTCTTCTTTTTCTAACTCCTTCTCTCCTTTTTCTCTCTTTTCTTCCTCTTCAACATTCTGTTTCTCTTTCTCAGCCTCATTTTCTCCTCCTTCATCCTTACCATCATCTCATCATCATCATCATTATCATCCTTATCATCTTTCTCATCATCTTTATCCTTTTCATCATCTTCCTTGTCATCATCCTCCTTTTCTTTTTCATCCTCCTCCTTTTCTTCTCCATCCTCCTGATCAACCTCTTCTCATTCTTCTTCTTCTTCATCTACTAATTCCACCGTTTTTTCAACTTCTTCTTCTCCAGTTTCTTTGTCAACTAAGATATTTTCTTCTTCCCTTTCTTCCTGTCTCTCTTCTTCATCATCAATGACAATAATTTCTTCTTTTTCTACTTCTTCATCCACTTCTTCTATTCTTATCTCTTTTTCTTCTTCCTCCTCTTCTTCTTCTTTACCAAAAGATCCGTAAAAAATGCTATACATAATAGAGTGGATAAATTGGTCCATGTTGGTTTTGAAATTGGACATGAACCAATTTTCCTGAAGAATCAAAACTGTGTCTGACACTTTGCAAAAATGTATCAGCACATCTTCTGTGGCTTGGGGATATCCCCAACCACTTACTTCAACATAAGCTTGAAGTTCAGTGAAAGAAAGTGATTTAAAGGTTTTCCATTCTTCAAAAATATGGACAAAAGAATGTTTTAGAGTTTGCGGTTTAACCAACTGAAGTTGCTCTAGGGATAAGTTAAAAATGTTGTGGTCAAGCAGGTGAAAAGTATAATTAGCCTCAGGGATGGAGATTATTAAACCTGCTTCCTCTTCTTCTGAGATGAATGTTGGAGTGAGGAGAGGAACGATCTGGGTCTCCAGGCTGCCCGGAGCAGGCTGGTCCTCCAGGTGAATAGGTGACCTGCTGCAGGACTGGGAAATTGTTCTGGCTGCTCCTCTTGGCTGAAATGCAGGCCCTGGGCCTTTTGGGAGAGGGTTCTGGTGAGGAATGCATGATGGATGGCTCACCAGGGGCTGGTCCCCTTCTTTTGAAACGAACAGCAATGGGCGTATTGTCTGACTCTGAATCCAACTTGGCTGCAGGTGGGTTACCGTCTGCAAGCTGGTCCGACTCGTCTGATGAAGGGTATTTGTAGGTCCTTGAATCAGACAACTCCTTTATCATCTGGGCTGCTTTTCTATTGCTTCCTAGCTTCCTCAATGTCTCTTGGTCTAGATGACCAAGTCTCTTGTTGATGTGGAAGGGGTCAGTATTTCCCTTCGCCACACCCAACTTCTCAAGGATCCAACTTAGCTGCGTTCCAAACGCTAGCTTGGATCTGAATTTCTTCTCATCAACAAGCCATTCGGCCTTGTTGACCTCGTGTACCAACTGCCTGAAAATGTAGTCTGACCAGTCAATCGGCTCGTCCTGGATTAGTGCTCCCAGCAACATGAATTTGGCCGACGACAGTTGGTCGTAGCTTCCGGCCATGCCCATGACGATTTTGTTGGTGATGTCCAACATATACCGATACACCTTTTTAATTTCGCTCCTCTTGGCGGTGAGATTTAGCTTCTCCGGCTGGTCGACCGCCTTAATCTTCAGCCAAGTATCGGCTGTGCTTTGTTTGAGGGCCTCGACCGCTACGCCACGATTCTTCATACCAAAGACTTTTCGGATCGTCTCCGGCAATACGTCCACTTGTACTCCACCGACAGTGCTCCTAATTCCCGCTTCAATCACATGGGCTTCGCGGAAAAATGTGATGACGTCCTCCTTGAACAGGTGTTTGGGACTGATATCCAGAAATGGATAGATCCCATTCTTCTTCATCGAGCGGATGAGGTCAAGAACATCGTAGTTCTCCAGATTTGCTTCTAAAATTCCTTCAAAGTCAACGACCAGAGAAAAAATGATCTGGTCCTTGACAGCCTTCACGTTTACGCCTTCAAAGTAAGCTTCCATTTCTGCAGTAGGAGATTTCTCAGTGTATTTATAGTTCAAAGAAATTTCTGCTCTGTAAATTACGGTTTTTGAAAGACTGGTAAAGGTAAAGTGAAGGGTTTTTCCGTCCTTAAAATGAAACGACACTGGATTTAAATAATCATTTATTTTAAATCGGTGGTCCGTCTTTTGAGATTCCTTTTAAAATTCAAATTTTAATCGGTGGTCCAGGTGTTGAGTTTGAAAATGGACGGTTGGATTTTAATTGGTCACAGTGGAGGTCGATTTAACCTGTGATTGCCACGTGTATTTAAAGCATATAGTATTATGCCACTTGTGAACTAAAAAATAATATGATATTATTATACATATAGCAGATAATAATATAATATTCAGAAGTCGGTTAAGATTAGAAAACTTAGCTGGTTGACCGTTGACTGCTCTGCATCAGGTGAGTTGACTCCTTTGACTTCTCGCCTGTGCTATGATCAGCTAGATTTCTTTGTCTGTCCTTCGTCTTTTTGTCTGCATCAGCTAGCTTTTTCTTCTGTACTAGATTCCCAATCTAGTAAACCAAGTTCTCTGCTGAGCTCCAAGAACCTTTCCTCTGGCAAGGGTTTGGTAAAGATATCAGCAATTTGGTAGTCTGTGCTGACTCTTTCAACTCTTACTCTCTTGTTAAGCACGTGATCTCTAATGAAATGATGCTTAACATCAATGTGCTTGGTCCTTGAATGCGAAACCGGGTTGTTGGTTATTGCAATAGCACTGTTGTTGTCACACCAGATAGGGACTTCATTGGAAATGATGTTGTAGTCCCTCAGCTGTTGTCTGATCCATAAGATCTGGGCACAACAACTACCTGCAGCTAGGTATTCTGACTCTGTGGTGGAGATAGAGTTAGAAACCTGCTTCTTGCTAAACCAGGATATCAGTCTGGTTCCTAGTAATTGGCACGTTCCACTAGTGCATTTCCTATTAATTTTGCATCCTGCGAAATCTGCATCTGAATATCCTGATAGTTCGAAGTTATCGTCCTTAGGATACCATAGTCCAACATTGACTGTAGACTTAAGGTACTTAATTATTCTCTTGGCTGCATCTTGGTGCGACTACTTAAGCTTGGATTGAAATCGTGCACATACTCCTACGACATAAGATATGTCTGGCCTGCTTGCAGTGAGGTATAACAATGATCCAATAAGTCCTCTGTAGTGGGTTGAATTCACTGATATGCCTCCCTCATCTGCATCTAGGTGAGTACTTGTGCTCATAGGAATTATTGCTGGTTTGGCTGATTCCATTCCAAATCTTTTGATTAGATCTCGGGTATATTTGGCTTGATGGATGAAAATTCCATTTTCTATCTGCTTAACTTGTAATCCAAGAAAGAAGTTAAGCTTTCCCATCATACTCATCTCAAACTCTCCTTGCATGAGGTTTGAGAATTTCTCACACAGCTCTGGGTTGGTTGAGCCAAATATAATATCATCCACATATATCTGTACTATAAATATGTGCCCTTCGTGCTCCACTCTGAATAAGGTCTTGTCCACCTTCCCTTTGCAGAAACTGTTCTTCTCAAGAAATACCGATAGGGTTTCATACCAAGCTCTTGGTGCTTGCTTAAGTCCATAGAGAGCTTTCAACAGCTTTTAGACTTTGTCTCATTTGACAAATCCTGGGGGTTTCTCCACGTAGACTTCTTCTTTTAGGATGCCATTTAGAAATGCACTCTTTACATCCATCTGGAAGACTTCAAAATCTTTGAATGCAGCATATGCGAGGAATAGTCTGATGGCTTCTAATCTTGCAACAGGTGCATAGGTTTCATCAAAATCTATTCCTTCACACTGCATAACCTTTAGCAACAAGTCTGGCTTTATTCCTAACAACAGCTCCATCTTCGTCGCTCTTGTTTTTGTACACCCATTTGGTGCCAATAACCTTTTTGTGATCTGGTCTATCTGTTAGTATCCAAACATTGTTCCTTTCCATCTGTTCCAGCTCCTCTTGCATTACATTGATCCATGAATAATCTTCCAAGGCTTGTTCTGTTGTCTTGGGTTCTATCTGAGACATGAAGCATTAGAACATTTCCATTCCGGCGGGTAGAGTAGACTGTCTTGTCTTAACTCCATCAGTCAGCTTCCCAATGATTTGTTGAATGGGATAATCTTTGAGCCACTTGGGAATATCTTCTTCTTCAGGGTCTGTTCCCCCTGTAGATATGCTCTGGCGAATTTCCTCTCTGTCTGCATCAGCTTGGATCTGGTCTCCTTGATCTGCAACTGGATCAACTACCGTCTTGTCATCAGCAGGTTGGGATCTGGTCTGGTCTGCAGATGAGTCTTTATCAGCTACAGCTGGGTCTTCATCAGCAGCAACTGGATCAGGTAGTTTTGGTGTTCCTGTCTGATCTGCAGTTGGGTCTTCAGCAGCTACAGATGGGTCTCCAAGCTGATCTGCAGATGAGTCCACCATTCCTGTGTCATGTACAATGACTTCTTCGATGGATGCGGATTTGAGCTTATTCTCAATTAGCTCTACTTGCTTTTTGTACTCAACAGTAGATTCGTCAAATACAACATGGGGTGTTTCTTGCACAACTAAGGTTCTTTTGTTAAAGACTCTATATGCCTTGCTTCTTTGTGAGTATCCCATAAAGAGACCATCATCAGTTTTAGCATCGAAGGAATTTAGTTGTGTTTTACCGTTGTTGTGGATGAAACACTTGCAACCAAAAATATGAAAGTAAGCAACAGTAGGATTTCTGTTATTCCAAACCTCATATGGAGTTTTGCCATGTCTCCCTACTATCATACTCCTGTTCTGAGTATGGCAAGCTGTGTTGACAGCTTCAGCCCAGAACCTCTTGGGCAGGTCCGCTTCTGCAATCATGGACCTGGCTGCTTCCTTCAGGGTTCTGTTTCTTCTTTCAGCAACACCATTCTGCTGGGGGGTCCTGGCTGCAGAGAGCTCATGCTGGATTCCATTCTGATCGCTGTAATCAGTGATCGCCTTGTTGAGAAATTCACCTCCTCTATCTGATCTGATCTTGATGATTGAGAGGGATTTCTCATTCTGGATCCTTCTCAGCAGCTCAGGTAGCTTGGTCAAGGTTTCACTCTTCTTATATAAGAAGATAATCCAAGTGTACCTTGAATAATCATCCACTACTACTAGTGGATGTTTTCTGCCACATAGAGTCCTCGGCTTGATAGGACCAAATAGATCCATATGGAGTAGATCTAAGATCCTTGTTGTGAGGGTTGTAGGATGGACTGGCTTGAATGATGCTCTGGTCTGCTTTCCTTTCTGACATGCATCACAAAGAGCTTCCTTCTTGAATGCTTTTTCAGGTAGTCCTCTGACCAGCTTCTGAGAACTAATGTTGTTGATGGCTTTGAAGTTCAGGTGACATAATCTTTTGTGCCACAGCCATCTGTTCTCAGCTATTGTCTTATATAGAAAACAGGTATTGGGAGTTCATGTGTTCAAATCTATCATGTAGACATCTCTCCTTCTGAATCCTTGTAGTTTCACCTCTCCAGATAGGATATCTATCACCATACACTTCCAAATGGTGAAGACTACTAGATTCTTCTCATCGCAAAACTGGCTTATGTTCAGGAGATTATACTTGAGCCCTTTGACATAGTGAACTTTGGATATAATGATGTTTCCTCGGGGCAGCTCTCCAAATCCCTTTGTTTGTCCTCTAGAGCTATCTCCAAATGTTACGTCAGGACCTCTTTCTTTGGTGTATTTAGTCAGCATCTTCTTGTTCCCGATCATGTGCCTCGAGCATCCAGAATCTACAAACCATTCTTCACCTCCAAAGTTTGAATTTGTGGAGATGCGTTATTAGTCCTTCCACCTTTTATGCAATCATACAAGCAGAGATTTAGGTACCCAGATCTGTGTGGGTCCTTTAGGGTTAGCTGGTTTCCTGGAGAATTGATTTCTCCTTGGATTGTGAAAGTTGTTATTATTATAACCCTTATATGGCGTGTAAGGTCTGGGTCTGTATCTTCTGTTAGGATTGTATACTGGATATTCCTCAAAATACTGGTAGTGTGGGCCATTTCTAAACCTTGGCTGAGACCATTTATTAAATCTTTGAGGTCTCCACACTTGTTCATTTTGGAAATTAGGATAACCTTGAGGTTTCCATCTGCCCCTCCCATTTTGAAATCTGTTTTTGGGGAGTTGTTGATAATAGTGGGCATGTTGTCTGGGCTGCTGCTTCTGCCTTGGCCATTGCCTAGTTGCTTGTCTAGGTGGCTGCCTTGTGAACCCTGGCTGCAGCCTAGACTTGTGACTTGACTGTTGCCTATTTTTAAACATCGGTTTGTATGTAGGCTCAGTAGTCGAGACAATTGTTTCTCCCTTAATGAAAGTGGTTTTAGAACTAGAGGGAGTGTGAGGATCATATCCAAGACCTGATCTGGAATATAGTGGCCTCTTATTGGTACACAGTTCGTCCAGAGTTAGAGACGCCTTCAGGGAGGTTATTTCATGCGCCTGAGTTTTACTTACCTGAGTCAGTTTAGTAAATTCGGCCTTCACATGAGCAAGTGCAGCTGATTTTTCTCGAATTAAAACAGTTAGTCGATTTATCTCAGCTGTAGTGACGTCAGCCTGGGATTCTTCTGGGATTGGGAGCTGACTCAGTTGTAGCACTCCACCTTCCAGCTTCCGACTTTCTGGTTCCTTCTGGGATTCTCCTTATAATTCTTTTTGTATTTGGAATAGTTCTTCCGGAAGTTGCTGAACCTCTGCATTATGAACGCCATCTCTTCCTCAAAATCTAATGGATTTGGAGGCTTTACATCATATAAGCTCTTGGCGGGGGACTCGGCTGCAAAGGCTATTCCCTTCTCTACAGGCTCGGTAGATGATGAGCTTGGGAGCTCGAAATCATAAGCCTTCAGATCGGAGAACAGCTCTTGGATCTTTATTTTATTAAGATCCTTGGATTCTCTCATGGCCACTGCCTTCATGCTCCATTCAGGATTGAGAGATCTTAGTACCTTCAGCGCCATTTCCCTGTTGCCATAAGATTTGCCGAGGGAGTTGATCTCATTGATGATCTCAGTGAACCTTGTGTCCACTTGGTCTATTGATTCGCCATTCTTCATTTTAAAGTTGTCAAACTTTTGAGTGGCAATTGACAACTTGTTCTCTTTGATCAGATCCGTTCCCTCACACATTAAGGAAAATGTGTCCCATATTTCTTTTGCATTCTTGCAATTCTTGATCTTGACCATGGTGGATTTGTCAAGAGTTTGATACAGCACGTCTCTGGCCCGGTTGTCAAGGTTGGCCAGCTTTCTTTCTTCGGGGGTCAGCTCTGTCCTCTTCTTTGGGATCTTCTCTGGCTTCCCTGCTGCGATCTCCTCGGGAGTGTTGTTCTTCTCGAAGGTGTATGGACCGTCTTCTATGATGAACCACATGTCATAATGGATTGAAGATAAGTGTGCCTACATCCTTATATTCCAAAGATCATACTCGTCAACTGAAAACACAGGTAGTCTAGAATGCATGTGTTCCATTATATAATGAGAGTAAAAATATATCTCTGATATAGATCTGGTTCGTGAAATAAATGAACCAACCTCTCTGATACCACTTGTAGGTCACAAGTCGTCCAGGAATAAGTCTAGAGGGGGGGGGGGGTGAATAGACTTATTGAAACTCTTAAACTCTTTTTCACAAAGAGTAAGTTTCTTCAGCTGATAGATAAGCAAATGACTTAGAGTCGTTTGTTCTCAATACGTGCGGAAGTCAGTTGATGACGAATACAAAACAACTAATGAAACACTTAACAATGAATGCAGCAGTTAAAGTATGATGCTATAAAACAGTAAAATACGCAGGCAGTTATAGTGGTCTCACAGGTGGGGTAATCCTCTACTAATCCACTTTTCTCCAAACCAGTTGGAGATGAATTCACTATAATTGTCAACCAGTGATAAAGATTACAGTGATTCAACCAAATTACAACAGCTTCCAACCAGTGGAAATCCTTACCGTTGCAACTCCCTTGACTGCCTTGCACCTCTTGATCCGCGATCCTTGAATGCCTTTACAGTCTCAAACTTAAACCAGTGAAGTACCCCGAACTCAGGATTAAAGACACGAGTTTTTTTTCTTCTCCAACTAAGAGCTTCTTCAAGTATGAACTTTTGAGAACTGCTCTTTTCACGATGCTATAGTTCGCTTTTAGATTGCTTTGAATGCTTTGATTGCTTGAGATTATGTTCGCACCGGTAGTTGCTCAACTTCAAATCTTCGGATATATATAGGTGTTGATCCTTGAGCATTCTTCATAGCCATTGCAAATCTTGTAACAAATCCGTCCGTTGGAGAAAGACTTATTTGTTTATTCTTTTCTGAACGTTGCAAGGCTGGATTCCCATATTTTAATCCATCGATCGACCGTTGTGAAGACTTTGCATGTGAGGCGCCGAATCCTTTGAATATAAAAAGATTAAAGTCTTCAGTGGTAGGCCTGGATGAATTATTTAATTCATATCCTTTGCGGGAATCTCTCCAATTGTCTCTTCACGATTGCATGTGACTTTCCGTAATATTTGACTTTTCAACGCATGCTGACGTGGACTTTGGAGTACTTGGCTGATCTCTAGTTGGCTGATGTACAGTCATCTTCTTCACTGGACTTCTCTCGATGGTGACTGCTTGGGACTCGCCCGATCGGATGGCTTGTCCGAGGTCACTTGACCGCAGCAGTCGACATCTCTCGATTAATTTTGTTGACCGTAACTTCTCTCGACTTGACTACTGCATTCTCTGATGAACTCAGCTGTACTTTTGTTCTTAGCCGATTTGAGCCTAACTTATTTTGGCCTAAAGAAGATACTCATTTGGTTCTTCTTTACATTTTGCCAAGTATTAAACTTAACATAATTTGGCCTATGGAAGATACTCATTTGGTTCTTCCTTACATTTTTGCCAAGTAATCAGTATTTGAATTACATTAATGACATCATCAAAATCTAACAAGTATTCCTAACAAAAAAAATTCCAGTTGACATAAGCTTATCCATTGCCGACAGCCTGTAACGAATCACATGCAGCACGTGGCTGCTACCATGCATGTCGCTACGTCAGAAAGATAACAGAACGCAACGAAAAAAATCAATATGGTTGACCAGCCCGAACAGTACGTCAATCAAAATGCGATCTAATCGCTGAAGAAATACGAAATTCTACACACAAGGATTGGAAGATCGAAAACGAAGTTAATCTCCCGAGCCCAAGGAAATTACGAAGAAATCTAAACGTTCAAAAATTACGATACAAGACCAACAAGACTGGACAACAAGCGATCGAACCACAACGATCGAGACACATCGGTCGAACGATCATATTCGAATCACAACGAACAATAATACTCGAACAACAACCCCAAAGTTCACATCTCGACTCGAGACAATATACGATCCGGTGAAGACAACAAGATGTGCATTCACATAAGATCCACAGGAAAGGGAATAGCAATTGGAAAGTCATAACGACAAACGGGTTATTCTGAAACAATACCACAACTCGTTCGATCAACAAAAGCACAAGACAGGACAAGTTCAGAAAATGTCAACGAACATAAACGAGTCGACAGAGTCGAAACTACAGAGTTCAAAATCCGATCCACTTCAAATAAAAGAAGTTAATCTCCGAAATTCGAAACAACAAGGCAAGGGAAATAACTCAACACACAACTGATAGACCACGCCCCTCCGGGACTACTCGGAGTCGATCGTGATATCAGCGCTCAAGTCCGTGCCTCAGAAGGCTCAGTGCCAAACTCACAAAATTGAACCCGGTTTCCCTTGAGTCCGCACCTGTAACACTTTACTGGCGGAGAAGGACAATGTGCACGAACATGTCCCGCCACATTACAATTAAAACATCTCCTGGCTTTACCAGGAGTCAGAGCAGACGACTTGGAACTCTCAGTTCCATGCATCGAGCGATGGGGCTTCACAGCGGAAAGGCTACGACATTGAAAACTAGAAACACCAACTCCTGCACCGTCCACACGGTCATCGGACTTCCTCTGCTTCTTCGACTCGGGCACACGCTCTGACGATAACGAAGCTAGTTCACGGGCTAATGCTCGATCTTGATAGTCCCTCAACGAAGTGCAATTGAATCCCGACATATACACGTGAATATCCAGCTTCATCCGTCTGTCAAAGTGAAGGATCATCTCTTTCTCGGTTCTCACCCGATCTCGCACATAACTGAGTTGTTTGCTATAATTGATGATAGATTGCGACACCGATATATCTTGCGGTTCTGCCGAATAGAATTCGAGAATCCTCTGCTCTCTAATCGGTTTCGAACAGAACTCAGCTTCCATAAATGCTTGGAACTCCGCCCACATGACATCACGATCATGAGGTTTAACGGCTTCCCACCAATTAGCGGCATCTTTGTCAAGAAGGTACTGAGCGATAGGTACCTTCCGCTCTTCAGGACATCCGACAGCCTCGAAAATCTTTCCCAACTGGAAAATCCAACCATCCCAGCCCAACGCATCCGCAGCACCGGCGAATCGAGGGAGATTCATACGAACTACCTCGCGAAGCCATTGATTTACACCGACGTTCTGACTCGCGTCAATGCTACGCTGAACCACCTGGGTCAACTGAGTCATCTGAGTCGCTACTTGTTGCAATATAGTAGCAACACCCAAACTAAAATCATTCCCAGCAACATTCTCTCGATTCCGCATCTGATCCCCGTGGCCATCAGTACCACGGTTACGACCACGACCTCTGCCCTTCGGCATACTAACAAACAACAACATATGGCAACGAAAGATCATAACACATAGCAAGATATTCACATCTCCGTCTTTAATCAAACACCATTAAATCATATACATATTACGATTTAATTCAAGCTAGAGCACAATATACAAACTATTATCCCAAAAATCTTCATTTATAATGCCGTTGTTATGTGAATGATAAATTCAATGAAATTAAAGTCGTTCATTATATCAAAATCATTTTCTGTACGGGTTCCGCGCAGGAACTCACCAAGTTGAAAACCAATTTCAAAAACGTTCAAAAATACCAAAAAGGCCGATGACGGTAATACTTTCCAAATACTCACCAAAAGTCATTTTTCAAATACCAAATACCGTCATAAAATACCATTTGAAATTACAAGGCGAAGACGCGAAAACTCAACAGTTTCAAAATATACGTTAAGTCACCCGACAAAAGAGTTAGGAAAAAGGGTCAACGAAATAACTCAAATTTACGAACCCGAAAGGTCATTTTAAAACACATACTATTTGGTAAAAGTACCAAAAAGTTATTTTGAACTTTACACACGCAGCGGACAAGAACACAATTCAAATTACACATAACCACGCACAACAATTGTTATTCTTGAACAACACACATAGAGTACAGTCTCAAACGGTCAGCCTAACAATCGCAAAAGTTAGACTTACGACCAGAATGTAGTTTCTGAGCTTCTGCTCAGACCGATTAGGGTATGATTTAACAGAGACTTAGCGTGCGCTAGCCATGCCACGTTAGCGCGCGCTAGCCATTCTAATCCAGCAACACATTCATGAGCATATACTAAATGATACCAAAAGTCGAAGGTTAAAAATAAACAGCAACATAGAAATCCAAACGCCAACAATTTACATCCTCACTACATAACTTTTAACCGAAATTCATGAAACCGAAAAGTCGAAGGCGAAAGTCACGTCTCAAGTAAACTCTTGATAGACCTCGTTTGAGCATTTAAAAATCAAATTTTGAAAATTTTCAATGCAAGATGAACAAAAAATATATGTAGTTGAATTCCCAAAATCTTTGGTCTCGAGGTCATCACACGAAAATCAAATCATTTTTCCGCTTCGAAGGATGTTTTTAAATAGAATTTACGTGACTTCCCCAAAACATTTGAAGTTTAAAATACCACATTGATAAACTTTTATTGAATAACCAATCCAAAACATCGCTCCTGTAAAAACGATTTCACACAAAGTTGTATATATATATACATACATACATACCGGTACTACTCTTTATCCCAGCACAATACGAGAATCAAACAAGTATGGAGTAAGTATTCACGAGGCACAATTAAACTCCACATAATAACACAGAATCACATAAACTCGTATAACACGAGACACAGCAAAGTAGGGAGACTTACATCTATAGATCGCACGAAGATGATGGTTGCGCCTCGAAACTAATCACGACCGAAAACTCAGACGACGCGTCGCGAGACCACTCAGTCAGACTAAATCTGACAAGACAAGACCCGACAACACACAACGTAACCCGACAGCCTAGGTTTCCTCAACCTAAGCCCTGATACCATATTCTGTAACACCCCCAAACCACTCGGGAATATTACAGCGCCGCAGACCCTCTCCGCGAGGATCCACCAGGCTAAATACAAAACAATGCATCACTTCACATGCCGACATGGCTACGTAAAGGACCATTAGACCGATTTGGCCTTTCATCACAACACACACAACATTACATACAAGATTCTTTCCCCAAAACTCATACCCGCGCAGGGGCTGGAATACAATAATGCTCCCATAAATCGGGGTAACAATACATCAGAGAAATAATCAACAAGACTATCCAACATACCCTGCGATTGGTCTTTATGGGATTAATATCGTCGTCTTCCATCACCCTTCGTACCGATCCTGTGGTTCGCTCCCCAGCAACCTGCAAGTACCTGGATGCAATACAGACATCCACCCCCCGAATACTCGGGGGTTAGCAAAACTCCACTCTTTTGCTAGTGCAAATATAAAATACAATTACAAGCCATACATATCATACTCCACGGAACATAATAATCATAAACATACTTCCCGAGGTAAATCACTTGATCAAAACAGTTAAATCGAAAGATAGGGGTAAACCCGATATACAACTTGTAAAAACATTATACGATCTCGGGAGTTTTGAAAACATTTGGGGTTTAAGAACTCTCAAGCCTTTTGAAAACATTTAGGGATACAGCCCAAAAGTTATTTTCCCAAAATCTTTGTTTCGATAACAACACATGGGGTCCACGACCCGATCATACCATAACAACCTGTTTCCACAGATTATTCGCGTCCAGTGCTACCAAGCCACGGACCTCAGATGCTCCCATAGAACAAACCCGAGTGAATAACCCACAGGGAAACTATATCAAATCACATGTCACCGTAACCGAAGTCACGTGACTACAAGCACAGATACGTACATAACCAAACCACAACCATAAGTTATTCCGGCATCGCACTAACAAGCTACGAACCTCGGGGTCCCCGCAAGAAATAACCGATGATAACCCCATCAGTTATCCCAGCATCGGGCTAACAATCCACGAACCTCGGAGTCCCCGCAAGACATACCCGGTGGATAACCCTACGGTCACGCCCGACCTATACTAACAAGTATGGATCCCGGAGATTTATCAATCCTACCCGGAGGCACATCACTTTCAACAATCACATAACAATGAGCAGAACATCCAGCCAAGCAACACTTAAACATCACAACTTCCTTTCAAAGGAGTAACAACTAATATCACACACATTACGTTCTTACCGAACAAGTACACATAACATTACGTAATCCCCAGCAAAGGATTACGGTCTATTAAACTCAATCGAAGTGATCATAGCATCTTTCAACATACAAAACCAACACACATATTCCGGGAACACATATATTCATGAAGTACACGAATTATCATTGAAAGACAACATTTATCGAGAACATACCGATCCCTTTTTATGTTCATTAAACATTGGGTTTCGCATAAAATCATTTATCAATAATTATGCCTACGAAACATGAAACATATAGACAAGATACTTGCCTCGATACCACGAGCAACCGAACAACAAACGGACACGGCCGTATAGTTCTCGAGCTTCCAAAAACGACCAAGGAATCGGCAATCCCACGAATACTACGAAAATAACATCACCACGAATCAATAACACTAATCTAAATCCGAAACGATCCTAAAAACAACAAGGATCTAAATGTTCTCAAAGAAATCAAGAATCGTTGATCCGGGCGATAAAAATCGATGAACGGTTAACAAAATCTGAAGATTACGGTCAAGACAAACAAGAATATACAACCGATCAGATGAGATCGGGTAAGAATCATAAATCCAAGGAAAAACCCCAAATTCAAGAAACTAGGGTTCTAAGAAGAGATTACCTTGATTTGGACAAAGAAGACGATTAGATGTTGTTAAACACCTACAAATACGCTCGAAGATGAAGCTAGAAGAAGAAGATCGCTCAAAATCTCCTCTGGAGCTCACTCCCGTCGGAAGGGATGAAGAAAAGTGAGAAATGACGAAGTGAAGCCTGCTATCCAGTATTTATACTGGACAGTCATTAGCGTGCGCTAACCAGACAGCATTAGCGCGCGCTAACGAGGTCAACGCTTAGAATTTACCGAATAACACTATTAGCGTGCGCTAGACCCATAAGCGTAGCGCACGCTAACGGGTCACGAAACCAGTCCAGTGGCCCTTGGACAGAACTGCACCTACTGGGTAGCGTGCGCTAGAAAGAAGAAAGAGCGTGCGCTAAGCAGTCGATAGCGTGCTCTAGCTATCGACCTTAGCTTGCGCTAACAAAGCCCGAGTCCCAGTCCAGTAGCTCCTGGACTGCCTCTGGACTGCCAGTTAGCGTGCGCTACACACTCAGTAGCGTGCGCTAACCACAACGCCGTAGCGTGCGCTATGCCACAAGCATTAGCGTGCGCTACACCACAAAAACGCAAAAACTCACATAGTGATCCGAAACGCCTCCAAACACATGTCCCAACAAGGCACACCTAAACATGGTACAAAATTCCAACGATGAGGACAATAACAATCCGATAAAACCCCGAAAACTCGAATCCGGAATAAAAAAAATCTCGGGTATTACACACGACTCCCTTTAAAGGTTGCTCTCGATAACTCGTTTATTTTTCGACTAAATATAAAGAATAATTTCATCGGCGTCATCAAATATTGTGATTGTTCACGAAATTGAGTGTATTGAAAATCAGCCACTAATTAATTCAAATCTGCTCATAATCTACATCCCTTTTATAGACTTAATAACTCGAACTAGTAGGTGATAACTTTCAGACCGTTATTTGCTAACGTATAGCTCTTTTCACCAACACATTTTCCATCTCTTTTTTTAGGTGATAGCTTTCACACCGTTATTTGCTAACGTGTAGCTCTTTTCACCAACACATTCTCTATTTCTTTTTTTAGGTGATAGCTTTCATACCGTTATTGGCTAACGTGTAGCTCTTTTCACCAACACATTTTCCATTTCTTTTTTTAGGTGATATAGAATTTTTGCAGAAAAATCGTTTATTAGATAAGCATGAAAAATCAAAATCTCCTCAAATTAAGTAAATTTTAGTTCTATTTTTCATCAACCGACCGATTCTTCTTTTCTCAAGGTAACGAATGACTCGATTTTAAATGATAGTTACAAGGCTTGGAAAGATACATTAAGGCTCAAAAATTTTGGAATATACAATTTTTTTTACCGGTTAAAACGATTTTTTGAAACTTGTATATAGCTAACTTATTGATATTATGGCCAGATCTAGAAATCTCACAAATAAACAAAATAAATATATATAAATATATATAAAAAAAATTAAAGCCAAATAACAAAAATAATCAAAAAACAGCACCAAAATACCAAACACACCAAAAGAGTCAAAACACACCACCCCCAAACTTGAAAAAGAAATTGTCCTCGGTTTTAAAAAAAATAATAAAAAGCAAGAGAAAAAAAATACTCCCTGTTATGAAAATTGATGCTTGAGCTAACGCCTTTTTGGATCTGCATGAAAAAATATACGAGGCAAACAACAAAAGAGGACAAAAAATAATAAAGTATACCCAGAAGTATAACACAATTTTTAAGATGCGCTTCAGGAAAGTCCGAAGAGTCGCCTTACGCTGCCATCAATGCTTTTATTAAAAACAAAAACTACGGCAATAAAAATAACAATACATAAATCGCGAATAGATGCGCGTCAAGAGATCAAAAAGAAACTCCTTAAGCTGCCATCATTTAGCACGATTTTTACACACGATGGAAAGTAAAAATAACAAGAGGTCTGATATGGGTTATCAAAGGGAGAGGAATGAATCCACTTTTCATTTTCTCACGGTGAGATCTTCCATCCAGACAATATTAGCTAGAGCTGGGTCTGGTTGATGAACAAATTCAATGAGTTTTTTGATTAGTTCTTCTGGTGTTGTTGCAACGACTATGATTAGTTTAGCACGCTCGGAAATAAAACCTTTTTCAGCAGAGTAGTCGATGAGAGATAGTAAACCATGAAAGAACCTATTGACATTAAGCAGACCTATTGGTTTTATATGAACATTTAGCTGGGCTCTGGTAACCACATGAAAAAGTTTCTCAAGAGTACCAAAACCACCGGAAAGGGTGATAAAGGCGTCAGAATTATTCATCATGTGAGTTATATGATCTTGCATATTTACATCTCTAAACTCATCTCCAATAGTTGCCCCGGTGATTTTACATTCAGCCAGAGGTTTTGGAATTATTCCCAACACTTTTACTCCTTCCATATAGGCAGAAGCAGCAGCGCGTCCCATTAATCCTAGACTTCCTCCTCCGTAAACTACATGAATGCATTTTTCTCCTAGGGTACGACCCAATTTGTGGGCTGCTTCAGTAAAGCATGCATCTGTTCCATAACTAGCTCCACAAAAATGCAAACTGAGTTAATTTTTTTTTTTTGTGGAAGATGATGATTCCATTTTTGAAAAGAAACTTATTTGAGAGAAAAAGAGAAAAGTATAAGTTTGAGGGATGAATAAAAGAAACAAGCACAATGTATATTTATAGAAGAAAAATAAGGTAAAAATATTTAACAAATCTGTGATTGCGTTAATTGCGCTTCAACTACTCAATAGAATAATGAATGCATTTATTGCGTATCACTTTTTTTATTCAGAAAATCTCACCATACGACAAAAATAAAAGATACTCACGTGTATGTACAGTAGTTGTGATTGTGGCTCACATCTTCCTCTGATTTTACGTTCAGAAACGGCTTAAACGCCTTATATGAGTCGGGGAGAAGCTTCCCATCCAATTTTCTTACAAATTGGCAAACAGGGTCTTTTCCCAAGACGTTGTTCATATTCTGGTTTGAATTTATTCCACAAACATCGAATTCCATAATGTATGAGTCCACTAGGATGCGTGCCAAGAGAAATTTCGATGTTATCTAAATTCTCTTTATTCAGACCATCCTTAATGAACTGAATTTTATCTTCTCTGTTTGTAGATAGAATTCCTAACGAACGACATTTTGAATTACAGTTCCATCTAGCACATTTATAGCAAACAGCTATTATCTTTGCTCGTCGTTTCTTTGCATATGAACTTTTTCCAAGCCCTGGTAAAAATCTAGTAGGCGTTTCTGTGAATTCACCTACTATTCTCACTTTGGCTTCAATAATGAATCTAATGTCAAAAGGTATGCTTTTATTCATAAGCAACCTCATCCTTTCAAGTCTTGTCTTGTAAATTTTTAAAATGACTTTTTTGCAAAGAAAGGGAAATCTCTTTTCAATACTACTCAAAGTTTCATCCATGATAAAAAAATAAAATAAAAAGGAAAAATATTAACAAATATTAGTTGTTGTGGGAAACTGAAAAATCCGACTTTGATAGTCACGGAGTACCGTTATCCGCCAACTTCACCGGACAACAATTAAGCGCACCTTATGTGACAAAAAAAAACCAAGAAGAATAAAAGATGTAAAATAAAGAAAAATAAAATCACAAGATATAAACAAAAAATTATATTTGGCCTAAAACAATCCCCGGCAACGGCGCCAAAATTTGATCGGTCAAAAACTTATCCTAAAAATAAGAGTTTTTGAGTCGCTCGCAAATACGATGTAGAAGTAGTTGTGGTAAGTTCTACCAAGGTCTTTTCTCTCGAGGATTGTTCAACAGGGCTTCGTATAATATTTTGTTACAGATTGTGAGAAATAAATACTAAAATATTTTAAAATAGATTATTGAGTTTCTAAATATTAACTAAATTAAAATGCACTATTTTTAATTTAAACTATTTTTATTAAGACTATTTATACTAGACTATTTATATTAAGACTACTTATACTAGACTATTTATATTAAGACTATTTATACTAGACTATTTTTACTAGACTATTTATATTAAGACTATTTTTAATACTACTATTTTTAATACTACTATTTTTAATGAGACTATTTTTATACTAGACTATTTATATTAAGACTACTTATAACTAGACTATTTTTTACCAGTGAAAATGAATAGAATTAAAATGAGTTGGGAATTTATAAAATCTAGGGGATTATGGGTTCATTAAATTAGGTTTTTATTTAAGTATAGGAATAGATTTACACGGATATAAAAGAAAAACGAATGTTTATCGAGTAATCAACTTTTCACCTCATAACTTTCGTATTCAAAGATATCTTAACCACTTTCGCAATCTTAAGATGTTGACAACAAGATTAACACTTGATAGATTGAAAAGATGTGTTTCCAATACACTTAGCAATCAATCAAGGAGGTTTCACTAGTAGAAATAGGATATGATCAATCTCTATTTAAACCAATTAGTCCTTTCATTTCTTTAACTTGACTATTTTTAGGATAAACGATTGTTCATCGAGTAATCAACTTTTCACCTCATAACTTTCGTATTCAAAGGTGTCTTAACCACTTTCGCAATCTTAAGATGTTGATAACAAGATTAACACTTGATAGATTGAAAAGATATGTTTCCAATTCACTCAACAATCAATCAAGGAGGTTTCATTAGTAGAAATAGGATATGATCAATCTCTATTTAAACCAATTAGTCATTTTTAATCAAAATAGTGTAAATCAATCAAATACTCAATATATAACCTAATTAAAATCCTGGGACTTGTCCTGGGACCTTCGGCTGGGCGATTCATGCTTGTCTGCCGGGCTAAGGCTAGGTCGCCTGGTCGCTGGTCGGCGGTTCTTCCTCGGACGCTCGGCAGCGACTTGGTCGCCCGACCTCCTAGGCGATCTCCAGTCGGAAGGTGTTAATTCTTGACACAACAATTGCCCCCCAGCTTGCTCCTATGTTTGAAGACATGGGGCGAGGTGGTTCTTGCTGGTGATCGTGTTCGGATGAGGACGGGCGATCTGAGCTGACTTATGATTTCGGACTTGGGCTACCATGGTCGATTGGCTTAGCTATCTTTCGGTCTTGTACCTGCAAAAATAACATTGGCCGATCCCCCATGGAAACTTGGTGGTTTCGCTTTGTTTGAGGAATCGTGCACAGTCGCGGAGATCGATGGACCGACTCCATGACCGTGTCTTGGTGCGCGAAGACAATGAGTGTCTCGTGACTCACTTTTTTATGAGGGTCCTCTATTAGGCTGCGCCTCGCCTCGTATTTAAACGAAGGGCGTGCGGTCTTGGTCTAGAGGAGTCCTTGCGCGGGGCATCGTCGGATGAATCAACTCCACGCCCGCGGCTTGTTAGCTCTACTTCCACCTCGGCCAGCCATGGAGATGGCCGACCTCGACGGTGTACGTTGAGACGGGGTTGTGGCATGTGTCCACTGATTAATGTTGGAGAGCCCTCAGACTACGCCGGCCTCGTATTTAAACGAAGGGCGGGCGATCTCGGCCGAAAGGGACCTTGCATGGCCGAAGCAGCCGGTTCCATCGACTGCCAGGATCATGGCTTTATGATGCGCGGTGGAGGCGATCTTATGCCTTAGTCCGTCATGTTATATGCTGGACTGTAGATGGCGATCGCATCCTTCGGGTTGCGGATGATGTAGCGTGATGATCGGCGATCGGGCCGGAAGACTGGCGATCGTCGCTCGGCTGCCGATCGCTTTATTCGTAGGTCGATATTGGCGATCGGGCGGGAGATCGTCGTCCGGGTGCCGATCGCGCTGCTCACAAAGCTAAGAAGAAACCTTTGCCCCGCCGGAAAATCTGCGGCTCTAGCCCTAAGGCTGCGTAGGTCGTAGGTTGGGTCTTCATGAGATGCCCGAACATAGGCGAAAAACCCCGAAATCCTCCTAGACCGCGTAGAGGGCGGTCTCATCGCTTATGGGCTCGCCATTGAGGATGATTACGTCTACCCGGCCGATGTAGTCCGAGTCGGACTCTTCTTCTCCCGCTTGATTTGCATCATGCGGAGGGGACCTTCGGCCGACGACCACAGTGGCGAAGTACTCCGTGAAGACGTGCGCCACTCGTTAAAGGAGCCAATGGACCGAGGTGGCAATGAAGTGTACCACCGGTGGGCGAGGTCGTCCAAGGCCGGAGGGAACATTCGGCATCCGGTCGCGCGGATGCCCCACACCCGGTCATGTAGATGTTGAACTTCCTCAGTGCACTTGGGGTCCGATCGCCTCGTACACGGGTGTTTGCGGGGAGCGATCTTGTGCCGCACGGGGCGAGCTCGATGTCGATCGCGAGCGGCTCGCTTGCCGGCGATCGCCTTCTTGGCGCCGCCCGGATTCCGTGAGCGCCTTCATGTCGTTGAGTTGACGCATCGCAACCATCGCCGTGGCTTGGTCGCTTGCAGATCGGCCTTGGGAGCAGGAGCCAAGGCGATCGTGTACCGATCTCCGGCTCACGGCCGCGCCGGCCTCGCAATCCGGCGAGGGGGAGCCGACGGCCAGCCGCCTTCGGGAATCGGGTAGGCCGAGCTCCGGTGACGGACTCAAACTCCGTCGTCTCGTAGCCGGGCCGGACCGCCCGATAGCTGTGTCGGGTCACCGCCAGCGATCAAGACAGAGGTGCCCACGGCGAGCGCCTCTTCTTGCGGACGGAGCCTCTCAGCGATCGCTCGCCGCTGATGCCTTGAGCTTCCGCTTGGACTTCCGGCGGACGACCGAGGGGGCGATAGCGGGAGGTGCGTTGAGAGTACTCCGTCGCTCCTGTAGGACGGCCAGGGCCCCTTCGATCTGTTCCTTGGTTCGGAACCGATCGAGCGAGAGGCTTGGGCCGCCGTCCAGGGGCGGGATCGAGCGTCTCTGACCGCGGCGGCTACCTTCCACCATCGGCTGTGGCTCGGACTGGGACGGAACGCGGCTTCCGGCTGGCTGGCCGGCGGCTTTCTTCGACACGGAGGCGGAAGACATGATTTCTGAAAGATTTCTTTGAAGTGCAGTAAGTGTCACTTCAAGTATCTGCCCCGAGAACAATGAGTGTTCTTCGGGACGGTAGGTATATAAAAAAAAATCAAGGGTTGGATGCCCTCCTTCTAGCGCCAATTGTTGTTGCCCAAAATATTTATCCGAAGATTAATACTGCTGGAAGACGGACAACAAACAACAATTGCGGGAGCACTTCCGAGAGTAGATAAATAATACAAGATTTGCCGGGTTTGTTAGGCCCGGGCTTGAATGCTCTCGCGAGATGTTATTAATACGAATATTCGTGGATACAAGTATTAATGAGAGAAATCTAAATACAATGAGTGTAAAAAGACTCTGTTAATCCGGCTCTTGAGCGAAGCTCGGTGTTCTTCGTCCCCGCCGATAATCTGCTGGATGAGATAGGCCGGGAGAAGTAAGACCGAAAGATAACTGTTGCCAAGAGTTGGATGTTAGCCAAGTGTAAGTATTTTGCTTCTGTATGGTGTGAAATGCGGGAATGCCAGCGTGTTTTTCCAAGTGCAGGCTGCCCTCTTTATATAGGGGTTGAGGTGCCTTGTTCCCTAGTGGGCGATCGCCTTTCGGCCATTAATGTAATGGGGCGATCGCCCGAAAGGTCACATGGGCTGCCTGCCAAAAGTCTAAGGCGACAGCTGGTAGCCATCTGTGTGGTCCAATGAGGAGCCGGCACGCGTCCTAAGTACATCACGGGAGGTCCCACTTTGTTACTTTCGGCGGACTTTGTCGGTAGGTGCGGTGGTAGGTGACAGCCGTGGTCACCGCCTTGTCCGTCGCCTCCTTTCGCAGCTCAGGCCTGTTGGTAGGTGAGGTAGGTGACAGTTTGTCGGCGCCGCTTTTGTGGATCTCGCACGTGGTGCCGTCTGCTTGCTCGGCCTTGCCGACCGATGGCCATCGGCCCAGATCGTCACGATGCGGTCGTCTCTAGCTGGACACCGAGGATCGTTCTCGGCCAGTCACTGACGGTCGGCAATGGTCGGTCACCAAGGGTCGGTCGGAAAAGCGCTGAGAGATGATCGCCCATAAGTCGGTCGCTAGAAGTCGGTCGCCGAGTACCGAGAGGCGATCGTATCTGAGGTCGATCGCTCGGCACCGGGACTTGTCCTGGGACCTTCGCCTGGGCGATTCATGCTTGTCTGCCGGGCTAAGGCTAGGTCGCCTGGTCGCTGGTCGGCGGTTCTTCCTCGGACGCTCGGCAGCGACTTGGTCGCCCGACCTCCTAGGCGATCGCCAGTCGGAAGGTGTTAATTCTTGACACAACACACGTAATACAAACATCATGAAACAATCACATATGTACACCAACGTACAAACCCAAGCTTCAACATCTCACACTCGTGTGGGACACGCAATCCACCACGAGACGACAACCATTAAGTACCAGTTCACACCTCTCACAGAGGGCGAGTACAACAAATACGTGGCAACGCCTCAACATTCATGCCACCAACTCGATCATATTCGGGAGTTAACATCATAGAAACAAAGCCAACATCATACATACATACCCAGCCCTCAAACGAAAATGGATAGGTTTTAAAAACGAAAACCTCATTTGGAAAATAATTTAGAAAAACACCGGTCGATCTTGAGTATCACCTTTCCAAAAAAAGTAAAAACGTGAAACATCATTATCGAGACTTTGGAAAACCATTTCGCATTTGATAAAAATGAGGACACTTTCTTTTAGTGAAAAGCTTTCAGAATATTCGACCCTCGGGTCTAAGTAAAAGTGTTTATAAAACATTGAAAATATCTCAAAACATTTTTGGTCCTCGAGGTAGAAGAATTTTGAAACATATTGTGGCACCCTGGAAGTACCGCGAGAAAACAATTCATTTTAAACGTACGTCTCGAAATTTATTTCTAAGATACTCAAGTTTTCGAAAATAATTCAATGCCAAAGAAAAAGGACGATGCCAAAAAGGCTAGAATGCCCAAAAATTTCAGGTAATTACACAAAACTTTATAGTGCCGTGGGCCCCGCGCCGGAACCCACCAGGATAAAACCATTTACAAAAATGCCAAAAAGGCCGATGACGGTAATATTTCAAAAACTCACAGAAGCCATTTACAAAATGCTAAATACCGTCATAAGAATTTCGCCAAAACGATCAAGGCCATAATGCCAAAAACTCGGTTAAGGGAATTGGTTTTCGAAATAAAACTCAGTCGGTAAAATACCGAAAGCCATTACAAAAGAACTCACACAACGGATAAAAGAAATAAAGTCAAACATGCACAATCCATCAACACTACTCCTCATATGAATGAAGTATGAGAGTCAAGTAACCACATATCACGAAATCAAAATTCATAAAAGGATTCCGTCACTTAACAAATAATCATAAAAATAGCTCGTGTCACACGAGGCACAACACAAAGAAGGGAGACTTACAGCCACAGGTCGCACGAAGATGATGATCGCCCACGATACTAATCACGACCAACAAACTCAGACGACGCGTCGCGACACGACTCAGTCAGATAAAATCCGACGAGAGAAAAACTCAATAGACACCACTGACCCGACAGCCTAGGTTTCCACAACCTAAGCTCCGATACCATTTATGTAACACCCCCAATCCGCTCAGGGATATTACACGCCGTAGACCCTCTCCTCGAGGATCTACCAGGCTGATAACTAAAATCAAACATCTAAACCTCGCCTTTAAGGCTAAAATGACTCAGTAGACCGACTTGGTCTTTCAATAATAACATACAACTCAATTCCAAACACATACCCACGCAGGGGTCAAAATACAATAAACTCCCGTACAACGGGGAAAAGGTACTGCATCGGAAAAGAAAATACAACTAGACCAAAACGACATCAACAGATCCTCGTGTGATTAGTATCGTTCATCTTTCATCATCCTTCGTGCCGACCCTGTGCTATGCTCCAAAACCTGAATGCAAAAATAGACATCCACCCCCCGAATACTCGGGGGTTAGCAAAACTCCACTGTTTTGCTAGTGCAAGTACAAGTGCAAAAAAATACGAGCCATACAATACAAGTTCCAAGAACAATAATAATCAGGAATCCTCAAAGATCCAAACGTAAAGAAAAGTACTTCCCGAGGCAAGAGTTTGGGTAAACATTTCTGTTGTTGCCCAAAATATTTATCCGAAGATTAATACTGCTGGAAGACGGACAACAAACAACAATTGCGGGAGCACTTCCGAGAGAAGATAAATAATACAAGATTTGCCGGGTTTGTTAGGCCCGGGCTTGAATGCTCTCGCGAGATGTTATTAATACAAATATTCGTGGATACAAGTATTAATGTGAGAAATCTAAATACAATGAGTGTAAAAAGACTCTGTTAATCCGGCTCTTGAGCGAAGCTTGGTGTTCTTCGTCCCGCCGATAATCTGCTCGAGGAGAAAAGGCCGGGAGAAGTAAGACCGAAAGAAAGTTGTTGCCAAGAGTTGGAGATTAGCCAAGTGCTTAATGTTTGCTTCTGTATTGCGTATGTATTGCAAGAATGTCCGAGCGCGTTTACAAATGCAGGGGGCTTCGTATATATAGGGGCAGCCGGGTCCTCTCCTGTAGTGGCCGATCGTCTGCCGGCCATTAGAATAATCTGCCGATCGCCCGTCGGCCAATATAATAATCTGCCGATCACCGCCGGCCAATATTATAATGGGGCGATCTCACTGGCTGTCGGGCTAAAATCCAAGAAAGATGCTTGCCGCCGGGCTAAAGTCCAAGGAAGAGGCTGCCACACTGGCGGTCCAATAAGGAGCCATCACGTGTCCGAGTCGACCAACATGTGGCCCTACCGACAAGCTTTCGGCGGCTTGTCTACCGGGTGGAGGGAATCACGAAGCTTTGGTCAATGGCCCGAGATTCGCGGATCTTGTCTCGGCCTCGCACGTGATGCCGCCTAAGGTTCGGTCTTAGCCGACCGGGAGGCCATCGGCCGATCGACATGAGCGGCCGTCTCTAGCCGATCATCCGAGGTCGCCATCGGCCGGTGGATGGAGGTCGCCATGGTCGGTCGGCAAGATGCCGAGAGAGGGTCGCCCGATAGTCGATCGCCAAGGGTAGGTCGCCAGTGCCGAGAGACGGCCGATCGCCAAGGGTCGGCCGCCGAGTACCGAGAGGCGATCGTCTTGATGTCGATTGCTCGGCACCGGATTCGCCCTGACCTTCGGCCGCCAGCCAGCATGTCCGCCGGGTTAAGGCTCGGTCGCCCAGTCGCTGGTCGGCAGACTTGCCTTGGTCGCCCTAAGCAGCAGCCTGGCCGCCTCGGAGGCGATCGCCAGTCGGAAGGTGTTAAATCTTGACACAACAATTGCCCCCCAGCTTGCTCCTATGTTGAAGACATGAGGCGAGGTGGTTCTTGCTGGTGATCGTGTATGGATGAGAACGGGCGATCTGAGCTGACTTAGGACTCGGACTTGGGCTATCATGGTCGATTGGCTTAGCTATCTTTCGGTCTTATACCTGCAAAAAACAACATTGGCCGATCCCCCATGGAAACTTGGTGGTTTCGCTTGCTTGAGGAATCGTGCACTGTCGCGGTGATCGTTGGACCGACCCCATTACCGTGTCTTGGTGCACGAAGACAATGATTGTCTCGTTACTCACTTTATTATGAGGGTCCTCTCATAGCCGCGCCTCGCCTTGTATTTAAACGAAGGGCGTGCGGTCTCGGTCTAGAGGAGTCCTTGCGCGGGGCAGCGTCGGATGAATCAACTCCACGCCCGCGGCTTGTTAGCTCTGCTTCCACCTCAGCCAGCCATGGAGATGGCCGACCTCGACGGTGTACGTTGAGACGGGGTTGTGGCATGTGTCCACTGATTTAATGTTGGAGGGCCCTCCGACTACGCCGGCCTCGTATTTAAACGAAGGCGGGCGATCTCGGCCGAAAGGGACCTTGCATGGCCGAAGCAGCCGGTTCCATCGACTGCCAGGACCATGGATTTATGACGCGCGGTGGAGGCGATCTTATGCCTTAGTCCGTCATGTTATATGCTGGACTGTAGATGGCGATCGTGTCCACCGGGTTGCTGATGATGTCGCGATCTGGCCTAAGATCGCGATCGTCGCCGCGGCCGATCGCTTTATTCGTGGGTCGAAATCGCGATCGGGCGGCGGCTAGTCCTCATTTAGAATGTTGGATCAGAAGGCGGGGTCGAGTCCTCCGGCTCGCCGGTAGTAGCGATCGCGCCGGTAGATCGGAGGTCGTCGACGGCGCCGATCGATCTACTCCTAGCCGAGAAGAAGCCTTTGCCTCGACAGAAATCTGCGGCTCTAGCCCTAAGGTCTGCGTAGGTCGTCAGGTGGTCTTCATGAGATGCCTGAACATAGGCGAGAAACCCTGAAAACCCCTTAGGACCGCGTAGATGGCGGTCTCATCGCTTACGGGCTCGCCGTTGAGGATGATCATGTCAACCCGGTCGATGTAGTCCGAGTCGGACTCCTGTTCTCCTTGCCTGATTTGCATCATGCGATGGCGACCTTCTGGCCGGCGACCACAGTGGCGAAGTGTTCCGTGAAGACATGCGCTAGCTCGTTAAAGGAGCCGATGGACCGAGGTGGCAACGAGGTGTACCACCGGTTGGCGAGGTCGCCCAAAGGTCGAGGGAACATTCGCACTGTCGCGTCCGATGCCCCACACCCGGTCATGTAGATGTTGAACTTGTGCAGGTGTGCTTGGGGGTCCGATCGCCCTTGGTACACGGGTGTCTGAGGAGGGGCGATCTTGTGCTGCACCGGGGCGAGCTCGATGTCGATCGCGAGCGGCTCGCTCGGCGCGGCGATCGTCTTGGTGGCGCCGCCGGATTGCAGGAGCGTCTTCATGTCGTTGAGTTGACGTTGCATGCGCCGCCATGCTCGGCCGCTTGCGGATCGGCTTTGGGAGCGGGGCCGAGGCGATCGTGTACCGACCTCCGACTCGTGCCGCCGACCTCGGAATTCGACGATCGGGAGCCGGGCGGGGATCGCCTTGTGGGAGCCGGTAGGCCGAGCTCCCGGTGACGGACACAAACTCCGTCGTCTCGTAGCCGGGCCGGATCGCCCGGCCGCTGTGTCGGGTCGCGCCTGTGCGATCAAGACAGAGGTGCCCCGCCGCGAGCGCCTCTTCTTGCGGGCGAAAGCCTCCTGGCGATTGCTCGGCCAATAGTGCCTTGAGCTTCCGCTGATCTTCCGGCGAGAGACCGGGGCGGTAGCCGGAGGCGCGTCGAGCACTCCGTCGCTCCTGTAGGACGGCCAGGGCCCCTTCGATCTGTTCCTTGGTTCGAACCGATCGAGCGAGAGGTTGGGCCGCCCGTGGACGGATCGAGCGCCTCTCGATCAAGGCGGCTACCTTCCACCATCGGCCGCGGCTGACCGGGACGGAACAAGGGGTTTGGCCGGGCCGATCGGGCTTTTTTCGACGCGAGGCTAAGACATGATTTCAAGGATTTCTTTGAAGCGCAGTGAGTGTCACTTCAAATATCCGCCCGAGAACAGTGAGTGTTCTTCGACGTAGGTGTAAAAATCGAGGGTGGATGTGCCCTCCTTCTAGCGCCAATTGTTGTTGCCCAAAATATTTATCCGAAGATTAATACCGGAAGACGGACAACAAACAACAATTGCGGGAGCACTTCCGAGAGAAGATAAATAATACAAGATTTGCCGGTTTGTTAGCCCGGCTTGAATGCTCTCGCGAGATGTTATTAATACAAATATTCGTGGATACAAGTATTAATGTGAGAAATCTAAATACAATGAGTGTAAAAGACTCGTTAATCCGGCTCTTGAGCGAAGCTTGGTGTTCTTCGTCCCGCCGATAATCTGCTCGAGGAGAAAAGGCCGGGAGAAGTAAGACCGAAAGAAAGCTGTTGCCAAGAGTTGGAGATTAGCCAAGTGCTTAATGTTTGCTTCTGTATTGCGTATGTATTGCAAGAATGTCCGAGCGCATTTACAAATGCAGGGGGCTTCGTATATATAGGGGCATCCGGGTCCTCTCCTGTAGTGGCCGATCGTCTGCCGGCCATTAGAATAATCTGCCGATCGCCCGTCGGCCAATATAATAATTCCGCCGATCACGGCCAATATTATAATGGGGCGATCTACTGGCCGGGCTAAAATCCAAGAAAGATGCCGGGCCGGCTAAAGTCCAAGGAAGAGGTCACACACTGGCGGTCCAATAAGGAGCCATCACGTGTCCGAGTCACCAACATGTGGCCCTACCGACAAGCTTTGGCGGCTTGTCTACCGGGTGGAGGGAATCTGTCAGGCTTTGGTCAATGGCCCGAGATTCGCGGATCTTGTCTCGGCCCTTGCACGTGATGCCAGTCTAAGGTTCGGTCTTAGCCGACTGGGAGGCCATCGGTGCTGATCGACATGAGCGGTCGTCTCTAGCTGATCATCCGAGGTCGCCATCGGCCAGTGGATGGAGGTCGCCAATGGTCGGTCGGCAAGATGCCGAGAGAGGGTCGCCCGATAGTCGATCGCCAAGGGTAGGTCGCCAGGTGCCGAGAGACGGTCGATCGCCAAGGGTCGGTCGCCGAGTACTGAGAGGCGATCGTCTTGATGTCGATTGCTCGGCACCGGGATTCGTCCTGGGACCTTCGGTCGGCCAGTCTAGCATGTCCGCTGGGTTAAGGCTCGGTCGCCTGGTCGCTGGTCGGCAGACTTGCCTTGGTCGCCCGGCAGTAAGTCGGTCGCTCAGCCTCGGAGGCGATCGCCAGTCGGAAGGTGTTAAATCTTGACACAACAATTTCCAAAACCGAAAGATTGCAAATAAGGGAAACAATTTACAAAACAGTTTAAAATGCCATCGAGAGTTTTAATAGAAAACAATTTAGGATTATAAAATCCTTCTCTTTCCAAAAATCAATAGGGTCACAGCCCAAATGTTTTGTTTTCGCAAATAGGAAACCACCAACAATTTACAGGGTCAGAGCTCAACATCACGTGTCCTCAACGGACGTAAAATCAACGAAACATAATCATGCACGCGCATCGCCTAGGACCGGGACGCTACCACCGACATCCCACCCGAGGCCTCGAAGGACCCTCCCGAGCTGGCTAGCTAAACAAATCACAACACATGCATCGCCTTGGGAACAGAGTAATATCATTGATCCCGCCCGAGGCCTCTAAGGACCCTCCCGAGCTGGCTAGCTAAACAAATCACACACATCTCACGGTTGGATCAATCGCTTGTTGCATCCTGGCCACATGATCACATGCCATGTGTCAACGTAGATTATCTCAGGCTCTCACGGTTGGATCAATCACTTTTTGCATCCTGACCACATGATCACGTGCCATGTGTCACCGTAGACCTTCAACCATATCCACACATTCACACAAATAACATATCACATCAAGGATATTCAAACAATTCGCCCAGAGGCATCAAACACTTAGCAAAACACCACGTTAATCCACAACGCACCGAAATGAAATAATATACGTCCACACACAATACCAAGTGCAACATCAACACCAAACATATCCATAGAATTCACATAGTTATTCGCAAACCACACCATTCACAAAACACACGTGTTTTGAAAGCAAGCCTTTAACAAGGCTAAACCGAATCTTTTGAAAACACATTTCAAACAAACAAACAAATACACCAAGACGATCACTAATTATCATATCCACAAAACAAGAATAGTATGGACAAGGTACTTGCCTCGAATAACCACAACGCGGAGAATCGGCCGAAGTAGGTTGGCACGAACCGACTACGAACTCGCCGACTCCACCGAACGATAATCCACAACAATGAACTATGAACTAAAACAATAACAACTAAAATGAATTTCAAAGTACGACCCAAAGCCGCTGAATTCAAAGAACAAATGACGAAAGTTCAAGGATTTTCCCCAAAACGGCCAAGAACACGATTCGTCCCGTCAAAACCCGAAAACAGAATTCCAAGTTAAAATATGGATATACAATCCATAGAATATGTTTAACAACATCATTTAGCCATAATCGATCCATCGAAAATGGATGAAAAACGAGATCGGGGACAAATCACCCAAAAAGTCAATTCGAAGGAAATCAAGAATTATACTTCGATTCGACGAAGAACAATGGATTAAATGATGTTAAACACAAGAATACTATCAAGATTAATCATACCCATCATGAATTAATCAACAACACGGAACGAATCGGACAAAAATGCAAAAAATCCCCAAATTCACGAAATTAGGGTTCTAAGGAAGATTACCTTGATTCGCTGGATCAAAGGATGATAACGGACGATTGATTGATGTTATGAACTCAAGGAATTCATGGATTTGTTGTTAAACAACATGCCTCCTTGACCTCAAAACCTCTGGCCGCGGAAAGAAAAGATTGAAATGAAAAAATGAGTTGAAACAGGGCTGCTCGGTCAATTATATAGGCAGACCGCCCTAGCGTGCGCTAGCGTGCCGGCAGCGTGCGCTAGCGGGCCGACCATGGTCCAGTCCAGAGGCTCCTGGACTGATCCCTCGCCCAGGTACCGCGCGCTAGATGCCGAGCGGCGTGCGCTACGTCTGCCGGTTAGCGCGCGCGGCCGCCGTAGCGTGCGCTCTGCAACTCTCTGAGTCCAGAACCACTGGGGCCTCACCGCCGGCCCGAGTAGCGTCGGCTGGTGCCGCATAGCGTGCGCTTACGATCGCCGGGTTAGCGCGTGCAGCCTCCGGCGAGAGCGTACGCTATGCCGGTCCTGCCGCGCGCCGTCGGCGAGCCCGGCTGCCGTGCAGTTCCTCCATAGCCGTCCAGCGCCCGACTGCCGTGGCCTGACGACTCGATTACCGAAAACGCACGGAACGAACACGACAAAAAGTTCGCGGACGACGTCAACGACCCGAAATGAAAACATAATACCATATTCAATCATACGCGACCAAGAAACGGGTCGAGACAACAATTACAGATACGGATACCCGTAACTTTCAAGAAATTACAAAATGGCCCAAAACGCCCGGAAATCACGATACGTGATCGAATAACCAAACCGAAGTTCACAATACGTCTAAAAAAGTTAAACGGACTTACGGGAAACTCGAAACAGCAGTTTCGAACGAGATTCGCACGAACCGAACTCAAGTGCGGAAAAGTCGTTAAAAGGCACGGAACTCAACAAAACGACTCCGAAACGAACTCGGATGTCAAAAAGTGTAGAATTAATCATTCTCAGAATAACGAAACGGTCATGAGCGAGTCGTCAAAACGGACTTCGGCCGAAAAAAGAAATTTACCGAAAATCGAAAATTGCGGATATTACAATTCAAACCATATCCAATGTATCCAAAAACATCACAACACAAAATCAATACCTCGGCAACACAGGCCGGAACATTAAGGAAACTGGAAAACAATACTCGAGTATTCAATAACCATTCCAGTACAACAACACTGAATGGAGGAACACAAAATATAACCGGAGATAAGACACAGTATCACGCTTGCCCATCATCTTCATGCCGACCCGATACCTGCCTGTCCGCTCTCTTGGAACCTGAAATACATAAAAAATATTTCCCCCATAAAGGGGTTAGCCGTCGAATAGCTAGTGCAAGTATATCGAATATGAAATACAATACTCCTCGACAATAAAGTAAAAGTAATCGTCAATTCATCATTTCAAGACTAGTATTTCGGAATAACTAAATCTCATAGCATCACATCAATACATACATGATCAACCATGGAACCGCACTAGAGGCTACGGAACCCTCAGAGGACCCGTCGGTCCGTCCCAGAGTGGTTAACTCATATTATCCGTGGAATCGCACCAGAGGCTACGAAACCCTCAGAGGACCCGTCGGCCCATCCCAGAGTGGATATAAACAATCATGCCATTCATATATATTACTTTCAAAGTCGAGAACGTACAATCATAAATATATACTTGCCTTTGAGACATCGAGAAATCGAACGGAAAAGAGTATGAGTTCGGTAGGTTCAAGAACGCACTTCCGGTACCTAAACGATTCTCAAGGGATATGAGAATCAATAATCCATACTCATAACTCACGAAGAGAAACTCCTAAAACCCGTCTACGATTCACGAAACTACAAAGGTAAACAACTAGAGGTTGGAAAAATACCTAAACCCTCACAAGTCCGAACACGGCACAAATCAATCCGTAAAATCGTAAGGGAAACATAGATACGGGGTAGATAAATCATAATCTCAAAGTTCTCAAGTTCCACAACGGATAAATCGGACGAATATAAGAAAATCCCCAAAATTCCCAAAAATTAGGGTTCTAAGCATTCTTACCCTGATTTGGAAGATATAAAGGATTAGATGTTGTGAAATCATTGTTCTCCAACCAAAGATATTGATATATGAAGAAGGATCGCCTCCGAACTCCCCGAATCGCTCAAATCCCGCTGCTCCCGATCGGAAATGTGAAAGGATGAAAATAATGACGAGTGCAAGTCAACTGTCCAATATATACTGCGCCCAGTATAGCGCACGCTACGCCTCAATATTAGCGTGCGCTAGAGGGGTCACCGGGTAGTCCACTGGCTTCTGCCAGCCTCGCTAGCGTGTGTTAGGTAAAATCGTTGCGTGCGCTAATCGCCTTCCTTTAGCGTGCGCTAGCCGAAAGTTAGCGAGCGCTACCTGGGAGTTGGTGTCCAGAAATTGGAGTCTAGAACCTACTATCCTCTGCCCTGTTCGTAGCATGCATTGCTGTGATAGCTTAGCGTGCGCTACGCAACACTTATTGCGTGCACTAGTCGAAGCCTAGCATATGCTACTTGATAGTCCAGACGGCGTGACAACCTCACTGCCTCTGTCGACCCAGCTCGTTAGCATGCGCTACGGACGTGTTAGCGCGCGCCACTGACCAAGAATAGCGTGCGCTAGCTAACTCCTAGCGTGCGCTAATTGCTAGTCCAGAGAGTAGAATGAGCTACTGGCTCCATCCTGTCTGGTCCCTTAGCGCACGCTAAGGCTCAAAGCTAGTGTGCGTTACTCAAGAAGAATTAGCGTGAGTTAGCCTAGGCCTAGCGTGCGCTATCTCTTCGACCCATAACACTTCTGAAAGGTCTAAACAACATGATCATGATCCAAACATGGTACAAAATTCTATAACAACATGGACAACTTCACAACGAGTTTACAGAGCGACAAAATAGGAAAAACGGTAAGGTCAAACAGTCAATAAAAAGTACAGGTATTACACCATACACACCTTTTAGGGGCAATCACCATAATTTCCATAATCCAAGGAGAAATCAATTCTCCAGGAAACCAACTAATCCCCGAGGACCCACACAGATTTGGGTACCTAAATCTCTGCTTGTTTGATTGCAGATAAGGTGGAAGGACTACTACCACATCTCCACAAATTCAAATATAGGAGGTGAAGAATGGTTTGTAGATTCTGGATGCTCAAGGCACATGACTGGGAACAAGAAGGTGCTGTCAAATTATACCAAGGAAAGAGGCCCAGATGTAACCTTTGGAGATAGCTCTAGAGGTCAAACAAAAGGATTTGGAGAGCTGCACAGAGGAAACATAACAATATCCAAAGTCCATTATGTCAAAGGGCTCAAGTACAACCTTTTGAGCATAAGTCAGTTTTGTGATGAGAAGAATCTAGTAGTATTCACCATTTGGAAATGCATGGTGATAGATATTCTATCTGGAGAAGTGAAGCTACAAGGATTCAGAAGGAGAGATGTCTATATGATAGATTGGAACACAGGAACTCCCAATACCTGTTTTCTATCCAAGACAATAGATGAAAATGGATAGCTGTGGCACAAAATACTGTGTCACCTGAACTTCAAAGCCATCAACAAGATTAGTTCTCAAAAACTGTTCAGAGGAATTTCAGAAGAAGTATTCAGAAAGGAAGCTCTCTGTGATGCATGTCAGAAAGGGAAGCGAACCAGGGCATCATTCAAACCAGTTCAGCCTACCACTCTCACCACAAGGATTCTAGATCTACTTCATATGGATCTATTTGGCCCTATCAAGCCAAGGACGTTGAGTGGAAGAAAGCATGCTCTAGTAGTAGTAGATGACTACTCAAGATATACATGGATTGTTTTTCTCTATAAAAAGAGTGAAACTTTGACAAAGCTACCTGAGCTGCTAATGAAGATCCAGAATGAGAAATCCCTCTCAATCATCAAGATCAGATCATATAGAGGAGGAGAATTTCTCAACAAGGCAATCACTGAGTACAGTGATCAGAATGGGATCCAGCACGAGGTTTCTGCAGCCAGGACTCCACAGCAGAATGGTGTTGCTGAAAGAAGAAACAGAACCTTGAAGGAAGCTGCCAGGTCTATGATTGCTGAAGCTGACCTGCCAAAGAGGTTCTGGGCTGAAGCTGTCAACACATCATGCCACACTAAGAACAGGAGTATGATTGTAGGGAGACATGGAGAAACTCCCTCTCAGGTTTGGAATGGCAGAACACCAACTATTGCATATTTTCATATTTTTGGTTGTAAGCGTTTCATCCACAACAATGGTAAAACCCAACTGAATGCATTTGATGCTAAAAATGATGATGGTCTCTTTATGGGATACTCACAAATAAGCAAGGCATACAGAGTATTTAACAAAAGAACCTTAGTTGTGGAAGAAACTCCTCATGTTGTGTTTGATGAGTCTACTGTTGAGTACAGAAAACAGGTGGAATTAATTGAGAACAAGCTCAAATCTGCCACCCTAGAAGAAGTCATCATTCATGATACAGGAATAATGGACTCACCTGCAGATCAACTTGAAGACCCAATTGCAGATCTGATATGACCTCAAAACCTACCTGATCCAGATGCAGCTGATGAAGATCCATCTGTAGCTGATAAAAACCCATCTGCAGATCACACAGGATTCCCACCTGCAGATGACAAGACCGTAGCTGATCCAGTTGCAGACCAAGGAGATCAGAACCAAGCTGAAGCAGAGAGAGAAGAAGTCCACCAAGGCAACTCTACAGAAGAAGAAGAAATCCCCAAATGGCTTATAGATCACTCCATTCAATAGATCATTGGAAACCTAACTGATGGTGTCAGAACCAGACAATCCACAGTACCAGCAGGAATGGCAATGTTCTTTTGTTTCATGTATCAAATGGAACCCAAGACAACAGAGAAAGCATTGGAGGATTACTCATGGATCAATGCAATGCAAGAAGAGCTCAACCAGATGGAGAGAAACAATGTCTGGGAACTAACAGATAGACCAGATCACAAGAAGGTTATAGGCACCAAATGGGTGTACAAGAACAAGTGTGATGAAGATGGAGCTGTTGTTAGGAATAAAGCTAGATTAGTCGCCAAACGATATGCATAATGTGAAGGAATAGATTTGGATGAAACTTATGCACCTATTGCAAGACTGGAAGCCATCAGACTATTCCTTGCATATACAGCATTCAAGGATTTCGAAGTCTACCAAATGGATGTGAAAAGTGCCTTTCTCAATGGAATTATAGAAGAAGAAGTCTATGTTTAGCAACCCCCTGGATTTGTCAAAGGAGACAAATTCTACAAGCTTTTGAAAGCTCTATATGGACTCAAGCAGTCACCAAGAGCATGGTATGAAATACTCTCCATGTTTTTAGAAAAGAACGGATTCAGCAAAGGTAAGGTGGACAAGACTCTATTCAGAGTAGAGCATGAAGGCCACATATTATTAATACAAATATATGTGGATGATATCATATTTAGCTCAATAAACCCGGAGCTATGTGAGAAATTCTCAAATCTCATGCAAGGAGAATTTGAGATGAGTGTGATGGGAAAGCTAAATTTCTTTCTAGGATTGCAAGTCAAGCAGATGAATAATGGAATTTTCATCAATCAAGCCAAATACACAAGAGACTTAATCAAGAGATTTGGAATGGAATCAGCCAAACCAGCAAGAATCCCTATGAGCACAAGCACACACCTAGATGCAGATGAAGGAGGCATATCAGTGGATTCAACCCACTACAGATGACTTATTGGATCACTCCTTTATCTGACAGCAAGCAGACCATATATATCATATGCAGTGGGTGTATGTGCTAGATTTCAATCCAAGCCAAAGCAGTCTCACCAGGATGCAGCTAAAAGCATTATCAAATACCTTAAGTCCACAATCAATGTTGGACTATGGTATCCTAAAGATGATAACTTTGAGCTATCTGGATACTCAGATGCAGACTTCGCAGGATGCAAAATTAATAGGAAAAGCACCAGTGGAACGTGCCAATTCCTAAGAACCAGATTGATATCCTGGTTTAGCAAGAAGCAGGTATCTAACTCAATATCAACAACAGAGTCAGAATACCTAGCTGCAGGCAACTGTTGTGCACAGATTCTATGGATCAGACAATAACTAAGGGACTACAACATCATTTCAAATGAAGTCCTAATATGGTGTGATAACAACAGTGCAATTGCTATAACCAACAATCCAGTATTGCACTCAAGGACGAAGCACATTGATGTCAAACATCATTTCATCAGAGACCATGTGCTTAACAAAAGAGTTAGAGTGGAAAAAGTCAGCACTGAATACCAGATTGCTGACATATTCACCAAATTTTTGCCAGAAGAAAGGTTTTTGGAGCTGAGCAGGGAACTTGGATTACTAGATTGGGAATCTAGTACAGATGAGAAAGCTACCTGATGATCAGATCAGGCGAGGGAAGGAACTTATCTGATGCAGACAAGGAAGAGCTACCTGAAGCAGTCAAGGAGGATCCACCTGATGTAGAGCAGTCAAACGGTCAACCAGCTAAGTTTCTCTATCCCTGACTGACTCTTGAATATTCTATTATTATTCATTTACACGTGGCAACTACACGTTCACACGACCTACACTATGTCCAATTAAAAATTCAACCATCATTTTTTAAATTTTCAAAAGCTGGACCACTGCTTAATTTAATTAAATTTTAAAATCTCAAAAGCTAGACCACCACTTAATTTAATTAAATATTAAATTCAGAACGTCTTTTCGACTGGCTATTTAAGACGGCGAAATCATTTCACAGACCTTATCGTCTTCAAGCTTTCAAAGCCCTAGTTTTTTTTCAAGAGCATAAATTTCTTTGAATATTCAATACACTCACCAAAAACTTGATCTTTTGCAGAAATAGAATCTTACTTTGAAGGCGTTAACCTGAAGCTCGTCAAGGACCAGATCATTTTCAGTATGGAAGTCGATTTTGAGGGCTTGCTCGAGGCGAATCTGGATACGGGCGTATACTACATCATCCGATCAATGAAGAAAAATGGGATCTACCCATTTTTGGACATTAGCCCCAAATACCTCTACAAGGAAGCTGTAATTTCATTTTTCAAGGAAGCTGAGGTCACGGAAGCAGGAATCAAAAGCGCAGTTTTTGGAGAGGAAGTGACAATTACCCCTCAGATAGTCGGAGAGGATTTCGAGATGTGATCTCGAGGCATGGCCGTTGAAGCCCTAAAACAGAGCATGGTCGAAACATGGCTCGAAAACAAGTTACAAGAATAGCCGTCCAAACTGAACCTAACGGCGAAGAGAAGCGACCTGAAGCAGGAATATCGATATATTCTAGACATCACAAACAAAATCGTGATGGGAATGGCAGGCAGCTATGACCAGCTGTCGTCTGCAAAATTCATGGCACTGGGAGCGCTTATCCAGCATCATCCAATCGACTGGACTGATTATATCTACAGACAACTAGTCCACGAGGTCAATAAAGTTCATTGGATGGAGGACGAGAAGAAATTAAAGACCAAGCTGGATTTTGGGACGCAGATAAGCTGGATCTTGGAGTATCTCAGAAAGGCGAAGGGGAATGCTGATCCCTTTCACATTAACAAGATACTTGGTCACCTGGACCAAGAGACATTGAAGAGATTGGGTGGATAGAGGAAGGCAGCCCAGATGCTAAGGGAAATGTCTAGTGGGCCTCCTTCCTATAGACACCCCTCAGATACAGATGAGTCTGATGCCGGAGACCAAGCTGTAATTCATGAGTCACCTGCAGACAATGAGTTACCTGCAGATCATACTGACTCAGATTCTGACAACACTCCCCTGGCCCTGAGGTTCAAGAGAAAAGGACCAGCACCAGAGGAGCCAATTCAAATCCAAGCCTCACCTGACCCTTCTCCCAAAAGGCCCAGACGACTCAACTTTGAGGATGCACAGAAGATACCTCAGTCATCTGCACCTGAACCAGTCTCTGCACTTCAGATGTAGATAGTAACCACACCAGCTCCTGCTCCTGATCACTCTGAAGAAGACCTATCTGAGCAGCCTTATCGCTCAGACTTAGTTGCTGATGTAATTCCTCTGCTCATCCTGCCGAGCATGACAGAGGAAGAGGAAGCTGACCTGTTCATCAACATTCCTGAGGCAGGCTACCCACTCAATCTCCTTGACAGCAACCCCTTGGAGCTATCTGTGGAACAACTCCACATGGTAAAACATCACATTCTTCAAGTTTCATTCATAACTGTATTTGAAGAGTGTAAAAATTTCAAATCACTCTCATTCACTAAACTGCAAACCCTTGTTGAAAATAGTAGTTGGGAACTCCCCCAGGCTACGGAGCAATTTCTCATAAGTTTTTATCATGAGACAGGTGTTCTCTTAATGCTTCAGACAAACTGGTTCTTGTCCAATTTTAAAACCAACATGGACAAGTTTGTCTTCTTTGTAATGGAAAATGTTTTAGCTGGGACAGTAGATGGAGAAGAAGGAAATGTAGTTGAAGAAAAAGACATAAGAATAGAAGAAGTCGAAAAGAAAGAGGAAAAAGGAGAAAAGATTAAACTTGAAGAGTCTGTGAGAGAAGAGGAAGAAAATAAACTAGATGTAAAATAGAATGTTGAAGAAGAAGAAAAGACAGAGGAGTTGGAGGAAGAAGAAGAAGGAGAAGAAGTAGTAGAAGACGAAGAAGAAAAAGAAGAGGAAGAAGAATAAGCAGATAAGGAAGAAGAGGAAAAAAAAGACAAAGAGGATGAGGATGAAGAAGAAGAGAAGAAAAAAGACAAGGAAGATGATGCAGATTAGCCTGGGGCATCTGATCAAGCCCCCAACTCAGATCATTCGGAAGATGAGGATGGCAGATCGGGGACCCCTGATAAAACCCCATCTGATCAGCCTCCTGCAGACAGGATTCTGCAGATAGGCAGGTCGATCGCCAAGCGACCTGCAGGCGTTGAAGGCTCTGGAGAGCACTCCCCTCAGGCAACATCTATCTCACCTGAGATGGATGACCTGATCAGACGCCTTGTTGAAGAGACAGTCAAACCTGACCTCCAATCCCTCCATGTAAAAATGAACATATTGCTACAGAAATGTGTTCCTCCTCCTCCTACAAATTCCAGAATGCCACTTGGCATGTCTGATTGGATGTCCCGATTTGAACAACAGTTAACCATATTGGTTGATGCTGAAAGGGGGAAGATAGAGGAAAGAGGGAAGCAACAGGTCAGGGGAAACATAAGTTGCGAGCTCAAATTCAACAATCAGCTGAAGAAGTGAGAAATGAACTAAGGACCAAATAGAGAAATGACCTCCCTCTGATTGAAGCTGGGACGTCTAATCTGAAGATGAAAGAGTTGGCTGCTCCTGCTCCAGCTGAAGCCTAACCTTTAGTAAAGAAAAGGAGAACCAGAGTAGGGGATGAACAGAGATATGAATGGGAAGGCAAGGAGCTATGGTATGTTGAGGAGTTCCTTCCTACTGAGTATATGACTCTTTGGGGAGAGGTAAATAAGCAGTTCATAGAGAAGTATCATCTCTGGGAGTTACTCCAGGATAAAGACTGCTCCCACAGCAGACATTCATCAACTACATGAACTCAACATGGCCAAATCACTGGGCCATCCAAATAAAGTATGCCAAGAAATGGGATGCCTACCCCATGATTCCCCCGTTCAGACCTGAAGAACCTCCTACTCGAATGGACAATGAGCTGGATGAGCTGGCTCTGCAGAGTGAGATCAAGGAATTCTGTGTGAAAAACAACTTCTCATCTGCAGAGGAGCAAGAGTTTACATCTCTGGTAATCAAGAGGAAGTATGGACTAGCTCCTGTCAACCAGAGACCCATTGGCACAAAGATTTTCAGGCCTCCGAAGCAGCCTGTCAGAAGATGCAGAGGAAGAGGAAGATAAGATTTTGTAATTTACTTGTATTTTGCTGTTTTGGAATTTACTTGTAAATTTTTCATTACGTGTAAACTTTTCTGTATTTTGTTCATTCAAAAGCACTGTACTTGTAAACATCTCTGAAATATTTTATAACAGTCACTTGAATGACAACCACCAGTTGTCTCAAAACAAGACTGAATTTTGATTTGTGTCTTGCACTTAATAATGTGCAGACCTGTTCTACATTTAAATATTTTGTTTAAGTTTTGCCATCATCAAAATAGGGGGAATTTGTTAGGAATACTTATTAGATTTTTATGATGTCATCCCTGTATTTGTTTATTCAAATGTATGTTTTTAATACTTGGCAAATTGTAAAGAAGAACCAAATGAGTATCTTCTATAGGCCAGATTATGTATAGTTGAATACCTGGCAGTATGTAAAGAAGAACCAAATGAGTATCTTCTATAGGCCATATAAGCTAGGCTAAAATTGGCTAAGTATAAATCGCAGACAAGTTCATATCAGAGAAGTTCTGGTCAAACAATTACCTCAGAGAGGTTTGACCAAACACTGCAGAAAGCCGAGTTGCAGACAAGAGTTTATCAGAGAAGTCTTGGTCAACTCAACTATTCATAGAAGGTTGACCACAGACGGCTTATCGTCAGACAACATTCTGCAGAAGCGATTTATCAGAGAAGTCCTGGTCAACTCATTTATCAGAGAAGTTTGACCAGATCGCAGTCAAGTGATCAGACAAAGTCCAAGTCATCTGAAGTTTAACCATCAGATCAGATAAGTTCATCAGGTCAGAAGACTTCAGACAGGTCGTCAGATCAGAGAAGATTTGACGAGACATCAAAGAAGTCATCTCAGAGAAAGTCCGACATCAGAGAAGGTTGACTGCACGTCACACAGATTGACCAAAAAGAGATCAGATAAGTTCTGTCAAAGTAATCATCCAAGTAATCCAGTCTACGTCACCATGCGTTGAAAGTCAATAATCACGGAAAGTCACATGCTGGCGATAAGAGACAGACTGGAGAGATTCCCGGAAAGCAATGAATTAAATAATTCATCGAGACCCACCACTGAAGACTTTAATCATATTATAATCTAAAGTTTTGGCGCCCCAACGTAAAAGTATTCACAACGGTCGAAAATGGATTAAAATAAGGGAATCCAGCCATGCAACGTTCGGAAAGAAAAACAAAGAGGTCTATTTCTCCAACGGACGGATTTGTTACAGGAATTTCAACGGATATGAAGAAAGCTCAAGGATCGACATCTATAAATACCTGAAGATTGGAATTGAGTAAAGTACGATACGAACAACACTTACAAGCGAACAAAGTAAACAAAGCAATCAAAGCGAACAAGAGCATCGTGAAAGAGCAAGAATTCAAAAGCTCTTATTTGAAGAATCTCTTAGTTGGAGAAGACAATCACTCGTGTCTTTAAAACCTGAGTTCGGGGTACTTCACTGGTTGAAGTTTAAGAGACTGTAAAGGCATCCAAGGATCGTAGATCAAGAGGTGCAAAGCAGTCAAAGGGAGTTGCAACGGCAAGGAATTCTACTGGTTGGAAGCTGTTGTAAATTGGTTGTATCACTGTAATATTTATCACTGGTTGAGAATTATAGTGAATTCATCTCCAACTGGTTTGGAGAAAAATGGATTAGTAGAGGATTAACCCACCTCTGAGACCACTATAACTGCCTGCGTGTTTTACTGCTTTCATCATCATACCTGCTGCATACATACTTAACTGTTCCATTGTTTAGTTATTTGCTTTCTTCATCAGCTGACTTCCGCATACCTGTCTACAGACGACTTCAAGTCATCTATACCTATCAGCTGAGAAACTTACCCTTTGTGGAAAAGAGTTTCAATAAGTCTATTCACCCCCCCATCTAGACTTATTCCTGGACGACATGTGACCTTCACGACAAAATTTATTTTCTGGAATACATAAAAAAGTAAAGCCCGACGCTCAGTAGCGCGTGCATTGCTGCTGGACGAGGCAGCCCCTCGACCGATAAAGTGTTGCCAGGCAGCACACTTGATAGATGATAAACACGATTTTCACAAGTTAATTAGATCATCTTATTATATATTTGGAAACAAAGTGTGTAAATTCGGCACTTTGTGTATAAACTCGTTATTTAATGAGATGTCACATGTTTTGTTTTAATTGTACTTGAAACATGTAAAATTATGTCAAAAATAAAGATTTGGAATGCATCAGAGCTCGAACGGCTAAAAAAGATGGGAAATGGAAATACCGGAATTCCGGGATGCATACACATGACACAACCATGCCGGATGTCGCTTACACGCGACTTGGACCGTATCGGATGCTCAAGACTGCCTAACCTGTGACACGGCCGTGTCGCTTGTTAGGATAATTTTATGCCTCTCGCAGTGTTCGTACATTGGTCATAACTCTCATGGAAAATTGAATTTGGATGATTCAAGTGGCCGCAGAAAGAAAAGAGAAAGATCTACAACTTTGTTGAGATGGTACAAAGTCCAATTCTTTGTATATCGGGCCACACAGGATGTGAAAGTGTTCAACAAATATTTTGGTAAAATTTTGGGCGAAAATTTCCTTTCATATTTTAAATTATCTTGGTCAACAAGTTAAGTTAGAGTTGAACCCCCCTATATAAGGAATATAAAGAAGTACAAAACTGAGAGGGGGAAATTATTTCATACAGAGACTCAAGAGAACACAAACATAAGGAGATCAAGGATCAAGCTTCAAGATCCTAGACCACAATGAGTTTATCTTATCTAATTTTCTTTTATTTTTCTTTTAATTGAAGAACGTGTTTAATTTATCTTGTTGTAATTTTAAAGTCATATTTTTTGGCTAAACTTCTTTAGATTCTAGGATTTTTTAGTACTTTGTATGTTGTTCATGAATTAATTTTGATATACTTGTTCCTTCTCTTTACTTATTTTTGGATTTGTTGTTTTATATATTTCATGTATGAATATAGACGATCATTGTTTATGCATATCTTTTGATTAACTTGAGATTCAATAGAAGATAGTTGATTATAGATGACTCAAATTCAAGAGACAAACGGAAACTAACTTCAAAAGAATAGAGGAAGTTTGTGAGGAAACATAATCTGAGGTTTTTATTATAATTGATTTTTCGATACCCAGATTCAAAAGACTGAGTTCGAGGATTTAATTCATGTTTTAACTTGTTCCAAAAAAATATTAGAATACTTTTGTGATTTTCTTATGAGTTTTGAGATTAATTAAGGTATACAACTTGAAGCCATGAATATTACTTGAAAGAAAACATGTCCTAGAATCTATCTTATCTACTTGAGTTTTTCTTACACCATCATCTTTATTTTACTTGCAATTATTTTATTTATCTTATTTTTACTTTTAGTAGTATAATTCAACTCAATCCAAAGTCACTGTTGTTTGAATAAAGTTCAAAATATCTCCACAATAGTCGCAAACTATTGAAATACTAATCCTTGAGGAATACGACCGGGGCATGCAGTTCACTAAGTGAATGCCCGCATAATGATGTGTACCCTACACATCTTGCATATTATGGAACCACTCTGCAACCGGCTACCAAAACCATTCGCGAAAATATATCATAATATCTCTGCTTGGAGCTACCTCAGAACCATCCCATGTGACCTAGTTTGACTCGCAACCGCGTTGAATCGTCAATGCCATGTGAAATCTAGTGCGCTTGTGTGCACCAATATTTACTACCAACCTTTTGTGGTCCAATCTGGCGCTCCCTTGCAAGCACAAGCCTTGTTCATGAATAACATCTGCATGGCTTGAGCAATCTTGCACCAATGAGCATTTAACCCATTGATGACAAGGTCTAACCGACTGGCTTGAGCAATCTTGCACCAATGAGCATTTAACCCATTGATGACAAGGTCTAACCGACTTCATTGAACCATCTCAGCCATTGGCGCAAAATGTAATATCCGGATTTATTATTGTGTATTTCATCTATTGTTGAACCCTGTATTATTCGGAATTGTGATCTCGATAATTGGAGTATGATATTTTCTATATTTGTATCCATGTACATGAGTATAACAACATGTAAATTTTCTCATGCGAACACGTGATAACGTACGCTAAGAATGTAGCTTAACGTACGTTATCCGCTAAAACTAGCGTACACTACGAATGAGGAATTGCGTGCGTTAGGCAGTCAATTATTGAGCTAGACGGCTAGCACATGCGCCAACCGGACATGGGTCCGGATAAGATTCCCTCAGATGAACCTGGACAGTTTTGGAGTCAACGCTAATTAGCGTGCGATAAGGACAGTACGATAGCGTGCGCTAAACAGCTATCGTACAGAAACTTTATATAAGGGACAGCACCCCATTTCTTTTGGTTTATGATTCTATCACTCGTTCTTCATATCTTGGAAAGTCCACAGAGCATTCCCTACTTCTTAAACACATATAAACCCTCCTTACATGATCATTGAAGATTGGAGAGTACTTACACTTGATCATTGAAGAAGAAACTCACTTTGGAGTGACACACAAGCAACCGGGGCTGAAGTCTACCTATTGTTTCAGTGTTTTCTTCACTTTAAGGTATGTCAATACTATCTCCTACTGTGGATTCGTGTTAATAAGGATATGAGGATTATGCTATCAAGATATTGTGTTCCATTGATGAATTATCCAAACAACATCATGTTTATAAGTTGTAATGTTTATACTTAAGATATCATCGTTGGAAACATCATGATTAGCATCTTACCACGTAGAGTGATGAGAGAAATATTCTGAGATTCATTACCCGTATTGATGACGTTACCATATTGGTCGTAGACGTAAAATTGTTATCACTTTTGTTAAATGGACTTAAGAAAGAATCATAGAAGATTTGCATCCTTTCTTATAAGTTGGAATTGTTAGTTCATCTTCATGGTTAAATCGGGATGTAATGATGATATTGGAATCTAGTGCATCGACCTTAAGAACACCAAACTTCACATGAGAATTGTAATCAAGATGAAATATGGTGTTGTTATGATTATATGTATCCTTGTATCTCGAAGATGTTTGAATCCGTGGGATCATTTGTAATAAGATGAACGTAACATGCATGGAGGTAACGTATATTAAACACTGAGATTTCGTAAGTTTCATCACAGTTAGAACAGTCGACTGCCCAGGGAAGAACTATCATACATGTTTAGCGTGCGCTAAGCTTTATAGTTAGCGTGCGCTATCGGGCATAAGTTAACGTACGCTACGCTTGGAACGTAACGTGCGTTATATCATCAGACGAGTCAATCGACTGATCTATGAGGTACTGACAGTTCACGGTTAGCGTATGCTAGACTTCGTATTATTGCATGCGCTAACGAGTAGCCTTAACGTACGCTACATAGGATACATAGTGTGCGTTAAGCAAACCAGGCAGATCACGTTTTATGAACTTCCGATTATAAATTAGATTGTTAACATTCGTGCGACGGGAGATGAATTCTATATTATTTATTTTGTTAAGGTTTGAGCTTAGCAACGTGATTGATCGAAGGGAGCAACCTTCGAACATTTTGTTATTCGTGGGAGTATTATTCTTGTCTTCAAATCGAGGCAAGTACCTTAATTGTTTTATGTATTGATGTTATACATATTGTTGTACATGTATGTTGTTGTTGTATGTCCACCTCGTTTTGGTCCGACGGGATCATCGGGGGATCTATGCTAGCGTGCGCTGGATCATCGGACGGGTTTTTCCACCTCGGGTTGGTTTGACGGAATCATCGAGGGGTCTAGGTAGTGAACGCTGGATCATCGGAATTACCATGTGTATGTTGTGATATCATGTTGTGATTATCATGTGTGTATGTTATTATTGAGTTTCTCGCAGGAGAAGACTCATTGGTTCTTTTGTCATTTATGTTATTATTATTCTTCGTGAGATGTTGAATAATATGTTGTGGTACTTGTACTAGTATCGTTGTGCTAACACATTCGGGGGTGAAAATTTTTTTATGTTCAGGATCCAGGAGAGCGGGGAAACAACCACTGGAGTTGCATGACGACGAGGGTGTAGAGTGATGTCCAACCGAGTTTATTTTTTTGTTGTTTGTATTATTTTCATAAGTACTCGAGTACGTAGTCGTTTGTGATGATTTGGATTTGGTGATGTATTAATACTTTTCCTTTGGCCATTTGTATTTTCAGTATTGGTCAGAACTGTTGTATTTTATTTCAGTTACTTTCATACGTTGGTATCTGTTATTGTCTTTTCATTTCTTCAGCCTTGTAAATCCCTATGCAAATGATTTACGGCGCTGTATTATTCTTGAATATATCGGGGGTGTTACATAATATGGTATCGGAGCTAAGATTATGGATATCTTGGCCATTGGGTTAAAATAGGGGTCATATATGTCTTTTGAGGTAATCGGCCGCGAATAACATCACTGTACTGCCTACGTCTTCATGCGAGCGGTGGTTGTAAGTTCCTAAACTCTGTCTCGTCCTTTACATGTTGTATCTATTTATACTTGAACATTAGAACGATATTGTTTCTTGTATATTGAGTATTTATGCTTACAGTAGGTTGAGAGGTGGACGTGGACGTGGATGTGGTCGCGGTCGTGGGTGCGGACGAAGGAATGCCGAAAGAGAAGCTTCGCCTTCTAATCAGGCCAGCCACAGCTCAGGCGAGCCATTGAGATCTATCAATAATGAACCGGAACCTACTGTGCCCGAAATCCTTCGTCAGGTGGTGAACCAGATGACTCAGTTCGCCCAGGTCGTGGACCGAATGCAGGTGGCAGTAGGGTTACAACATGGAGATCGACAACAGGGTATCCCAGACATGGGAAATCGAGGCGACCGATGGCTACAAGAGGTGGCGAAGATGCAACCACCTAAATTTGACGGTATTTCTGAGACTCCCACCTGGGATCATTGGTTAAAGGAATTGGAGAAAATTTTTGCCGGGATTAATTGCCCAGACGACCGGAGAGCCTCTATTGCTCAGTACTTTCTGATAGGGAAAGCATCCGAATGGTGGGAAGCCATCCGGCCTGAAGATCAAGATGCGGACTAGACAGAATTTAAATTGATGATGGAAGCTCAGTACTGCCCTCGTCCTGTGAGGGAAGCCAAAGTTCGGGAATTTTTCTCCGCTCAGCCTTCAGATGTGCCAGTATCTCAGGCAATTAAGACGTTTAACCAACAGCTGGCATTTGTTCGACATCTGGTCAGAACAGATGTAGAAATGATGATCCATTTTGATATGAGAATGAAACCAGAAATCCAGAGGTACATGTCCGGTTTTGAATGTACCACTCTCCGTCAACACCAGGATAAAGCATTGGTGTACGAAATCAAGGAAGCAGCAATGGAGAAGTTGGCAGAGTCCAAGAAGCAGAAAGTCTCCGGTAATTTCAGGGAGCACAAGAGTAGTGGCCCCGTAAGGCCCAGTCACCCTTTCATTCTTTCAAAAAACCTCCGCACCCATCTAAGAGCGGAAAGAACTTCGGAGCAGCATCAACCACGACGGATGTCACCAGGAAATGCTTTAACTGTGCCCAGATAGGGCACTATCGACGGAATTGCCCCCTACCTGCCGTGACTTATTTTGATTGTGGTCGAGAGGGACATCGTGCGGTGTTCTGTGAAGAGGTTGCAAAGTCTTTTAGAGCCCGTACACCACAGTCAGTTCAGAAGGAAGCCAGTATCCAACAGACGCAGCAAAGTGTTCAGATGCCTCAGAATTTTGGCCGCGGACAAGGCAGAGGACAGTGGGACCGAAAGGGTACATCGAGTGCCGGATCTGTTCCCCCACGTCTGTACGAGATGAGGAGAACAGACGATCAGGATGCTGCTGTCGCATCAGGTACTATTCAGATCCTTTCCCAGTCAGTTAGCGTTTTATTCGATACAGGAGCTACGCATTCATTTATATCCTTGTCTTGTGTAAATCGTTTGAATATTTCTGGTTTTCATAATTGTGAACCTTATGTTGTGGGTTTACCGAGCGGAGAGAGGATTGTTGGAAACATAGAAACTAGAGATTTCCCTATATCATTTGGAGGTAGAGAGTGGCTCTCAAATCTGATTGTGATAGAAATGCAAGGAGACGACCTGATACTCGGAGATGATTGGCTTAATCGATATGGAGTTATTGTAAACTACCGAAATAGGAATATCTCGCTGATCGCTGACGATGGTTCCGAAATACTGTTTGAAGGATGGAAACGAGGAAGCTCAGGGAAGATGATCAAGGCGATGAAAGATGTCAAATTGTTGAAACAGGCTGTACCGGATACTGGTGCTACGCAATGAAGAAGGAAGACGAAATTGTGGAACTTTCATCCATTCCTGTTGTGAACGAATTTCCGGATGTATTTCCTGACGAGTTACCTGGACTACCTCCACGACGGGATGTAGAATTCACCATCGAGCTGGAACCCAGATCTACACCAATTTCTAAGGCTCCGTATCGTATGGAACCTACTGAGATGTACGAACTGAAAAAGAAACTGGAGGAGTTACTGGACAAAGGCTATATCCAGCCAAGCGTTTTGCCCTGGGGAGCACCAGTTCTTTTTGTCCAGAAGAAGGATGGATCACTTCGACTGTGTATTGACTATCGAGAGCTGAATAAGATGACGATTAAGAATAAGTATCCATTGCCACAGATTGATGATTTGTTTGACCAGTTACAAGGAGCAACAGTGTTTTCTAAAATCGATCTGAGATCAAGATATCATCAGCTGAGGATTAAGGAATCTGATGTTCCGAAATCAGCGTTCAGAACTCGCTACAGACACTATGAGTTTGTAGTGATGCCGTTTGGTCTCACTAACGCACCTGCTGTATTCATGTAATTGATGAACCGAGTGTTCATCGAGTATTTGGATAAATTTGTGGTTGTGTTCATTGATGACATTCTGGTGTATTCTAAGAGCCCGGAAGAGCATGCACAGCATTTACGGATTGTGTTAGACCTGTTGAGAAATGAACAATTGTACGCCAAACTTTCTAAGTGTGAATTCTGGCTAAAGGAAGTAATGTTCCTCGGCCATGTGGTATCAGCTGAAGGAGTCTGAGTAGATCCTCAGAAGATCGAAGCAGTTATGGATTGGAAGCCTCCAAAGAACGTGAAAGAAGTCCGGAGTTTCCTAGGACTTGCTCGGTATTACCGTCGATTCGTGGAAGGGTTTTCCAAAATTACCCGCCCACTTACTTGACTACTGCAGAAAATTCAAAAGTTTGAGTGGAATGAGTTGTGCCAGAATAGTTTTGATGAATTGAAGAAGAGATTGACGACGGCACCGATTTTAGCACTCCCACAGGGAACTGGAGGATTTATAGTTTACATTGATGCTTCGAACCAAGGACTCGGATGCGTATTGATGCAGAATGATAAGGTGATCGCTTATGCGTCACGACAGTTGAAACCTTATGAAGTGAATTACCCAACGCATGATTTGGAGCTAGCAGTAGTAGTTTTTGCTTTGAAAATCTGGAGACATTACCTGTGCGGGACTCACTGTCAGATCTTTACGGATCACAAGAGTCTCAAATACATATTTAGTTAGAAAGAGTTGAACATGCGGCAAAGGAGATGGCTGGAACTTATTAAGGACTATGACTTGGAGATTCTTTATCATCCAGGCAAAGCAAATGTAGTGGCCGATGCACTTAGCCGCAAGCCTATTTCTATTCAGATGCTGGAGGCTCTGACCTCCCAGCTCAGCATTCAACGAGAGATGATTCGAGAAGGAATTGAAGTATGGTTGCAAAGAGTCCAAGGACAACTGTGCGTGATGGAAATAACTTCATCGTTAACTGAAGAAATCAAATCTAAGCAAGCAGATGATCCTCTGATGATTCGGTTACGTGATGAAGTGTGGGAAAGGCCCCCGGATTCGTAATTCATGATGATGGAGTTTTGAGATTTCAGAACCGACTTTGCGTTCCCGATGACGACGTTCTGAAACAGACGATTATGAAGAAAGCTCACAACACACCCTATTCTATCCACCCGGGCACCAGTAAGATGTATAAGGACCTGAAACAGGATTTTTGGTGGGGCAACATGAAGAAAGATGTAGCGGAGTATGTCTCGAAGTGTTTGACTTGTCAGCAGGTTAAGATCGAGTATCAACGACCTGCCGGAATGCTGAAGCCGCTCCCGATTCCTGAATGAAAGTGGGAGGACATATCGATGGATTTTATCACTAGTATGACGAGAACCAAGACAGGAATGAAGATGATTTGGGTGATAGTTGATCGTTTAACCAAATCAGCTCATTTTCTAGGCATTAAGGACACGTGGGGACCAGAGAGGTTGGCACGAGTATTTATTTCAGAGATAGTCCGATTGCATGGTACGCCGAAGACCTTTATTTCTGATCGACACGGTCGTTTTGTGTCTCATTTTTGGAAAGCAGTTCATAGAGCCTTGGGAACCGAATTGAACTTCAGCACATCTTATCACCCGCAGACAGATGGACAATCCGAGAGGACTATTCAAACAGTGGAAGATATGCTAAGGACTTGTGCATTAGATTGGTCAACTGACTGGGAAGTTCATCTACCGTTGATTGAATTTACCTACAACAATAGTTGGCATGCTTCTATTAAGATGGCACCGTTTGAGGAATTATACAGGAGAAGATGCAGATCGCCCCTATGTTGGGACGATTCATCAGATTTGATCGGAATGGAACCAGAGAGAAGATAGCTTTGATTCGCGAAAGGCTGTTGACCGCACAGAGTAGACAGAAATCTTATGCAGATGTACACCGTCATCCATTAGAGTTCAGTATTGGAGATGACGTGCTTTTAAAAGTTTCTCCTACTCAGGGAATCTTTCGTTTTGGGAGAAAAGGAAAGCTGAGTCCGAGATATATCAGACCATTCGAGATCTTTGAGAGGGTTGGAGAGTTGGCATACAGATTGGCATTACCGCCGTCATTAAGCCATGTTCATAACATGTTCCACGTATCCCAGTTACAGAGATATATACTGGATCCTAGTCATGTCACTGATTTCGGCGAGATCGAAATCGCTCAGGATGGAACGTTTGAAGAGAGACCGGTCAGGATACTCGAGAGTCGAGTTAAGCAGCTGAGGAACAAACCAATCGCTTTGGTTAAAGTTCAGTGGTCACGCCACGGAGTGGAAGAAGCCACTTGGAAAACGGAAGATAGCATGAAGTCCAGATATCCAAAGTTATTTTCGCCTTGAGTTTCGGGACGAAACTCCTTTTTAGTAGGAGAGTATGTAATATCCGGATTTATTATTGTGTATTTCATCTGTTGTTGAACCCTGTATTATTTGGAATTGTGATCTCGATAATTGGAGTATGATATTTCCTATATTTGTATCCTTGTACATGAGTATAACAACATGTAAATGTTCTCATGCGAACACGTGATAACGTACGCTAAGAATGTAGCTTAACGTACGTTATCGGCTAAAACTAGCGTACGCTACGAATGAGGAATTGTGTGCGTTAGGCAGTCAATTATTGAGATAGACGGCTAGCACATGCTCCAACCGAACATGGGTCCGGATAAGATTCCCTCGGATGAACCTGGACAGTTTTGGAGTCAACGCTAATTAGCGTGCGCTAAGGACAGTACGATAGCGGGCGCTAAACAGCTATCGTACAGAAACTTTATATAAGGGACAACACCCCATTTCTTTTGGTTTACGATTCTATCACTCGTTCTTCATATCTTGGAAAGTCCAGAGAGCCTTCCCTACTTCTTAAACACATATAAACCCTCCTTACATGATCATTGAAGATTGGAGAGTACTTACACTTGATCATTGAAGAAGAAACTCACTTTGGAGTGACACACAAGCAACCGGGGCTGAAGTCTACCTATTGTTTCAGTGTTTTCTTCACTTTAAGTAATGTCAATACTATCTCCTACCTTGGATTCGTGTTAATAAGGATATGAGGATTATGCTATCAAGATATTGTGTTCCATTGATTAATTATCCAAACAACATCATGTTTATAAGTTGGAATGTTTATCCTTAAGATATCATCATTGGAAACATCATGATTATTATCTTACCACGTCGAATGATGAGAGAAATATTCTGAGATTGATTACCCGTATTGATGACGTTACCATATTGGTCGTAGATGTAAAATTGTTATCACTTTTGTTAAATGGACTTAAGAAAGAATCATAGAAGATTTGCATCCTTTCTTATAAGTTTGAATTGTTAGTTCATCTTCATGGTTAACTCAAGATGTACTGATGATATTGGAATCTAGTGCATCGACCTTAAGAACACCAAACTTCACATGAGAATTGTAATCAAGATGGAATATGGTGTTGTTATGATTATACGTATCCTTGTATCTCGAAGATGTTTGAATCCGTGGGATCATCTGTAATAAGATGAACGTAACATGCATGGAGGTAACGTATATTAAACACTGAGATTTCGTAAGTTTCATCACAGTTAGAATAGTCGACTGCCCAGGGAAGAACTGTCATACATGTTTAGCGTGCGCTAAGCTTTATAGTTAGCATGCGCTATCGGGCATAAGTTAACGTACGCTACGCTTGGAACGTAACGTGCGTTATATCATCAGACGAGTAAATCGACTGATCAATGAGGTACTGACAGTGCATGGTTAGCGTACGCTAGACTTTGTATTATTGTGTGCGCTAACGAGTAGCCTTAACATACGCTACATAGGATACATAGCGTGCGTTAAGCAAACCAGGCAGATCACGTTTTATGAACTTCCGATTATAAATTAGATTGTTAAAATTCGTGCGACGGGAGATGAATTCTATATTATTTCTTTTGTTAAGGTTTGAGCTTAGCAACGTGATTGATCGAAGGGAGTGACTTTCGAACATTTTGTTATTCGTGGGAGTATTATTCTTGTCTTCGAATCGAGGCAAGTACCTTAATTGTTTTATGTATTGATGTTATACATAAATTTGTACATGTATGTTGTTGTATGTCCACCTCGTGTTGGTCCGACGGGATCATCGGGGGATCTATGCTAGCGTGCGCTGGATCATCGGATGGGTTTTTCCACCTCAGGTTGGTTTGACGGAATCATCGGGGGGTCTAGGTGGTGAACGCTGGATCATCGGAATTACCATGTGTATGTTGTGATATCATGTTGTGATATCATGTTGTGATTATCATATGTGTATGTTATTATTTAGTTTCTCGCAGGAGAAGACTCATTGGTTCTTTTGTCATTTATGTTATTATTATTCTTTGTGAGATGTTGAATAATATGTTGTGGTACTTGTACAAGAATCGTTGTGCTAACCCATTCGGGGGTGAACATTTGTTTATGTTCAGGATCCAGGAGAGCGGGGAAACAACCATTGGAGTTGCATGACGACGAGGGTGCAGAGTGATGTTCTGGCCGGGTTTATTTGTCTGTTGTTTGTATTGTTTTCATAAGTACTCGAGTACGTCGTCGTTTGTGATGATTTGGATTTGGTGATGTATTAATACTTTTCCTTTGGACATTTTTATTTTCAGTATGGGTCAGAACTGTTGTATTTCATTTCAGTTACTTTCATACGTTGGTATCTATTATTGTCTTTTCATTTCTTCAGCCTTATAAATCCCTATGCAAAGGATTTACGGCGCTGTAATATTCCTGAATATATCGGGGGTGTTACACAAAAGGCCCACCCCCTTGTGCGAATTAACCACCTTGTAAACGTCCGAGTGCTAATCCCCAACATGTGACTACAATCAACCAAATCCAATAAACCTTTTCCACAAAAAACTACAAGTTCTTTACACCCGCACACCAAATATCGGTAAACTGGATTGATCCAACCACATGTCGGGTTGGACACCTGGGTTGACCCATGATCCAATCTTATGGCAAGTCCCAACATCTTGCCAAGTCCTTACATAAGGACCCTTGGGACACCCCTTGGGAGGAGGTTCGAGTAACCACCTCCCATATAAGAGGCTTAAAAATGTATAACCTGGTGAAAGTATTGACCATTAAAACGTCGAAGAATTCACACTTGTACTTTCACCCTTGTACTTGCCCGAAACCTCAAAATAACACGAGATATACTCGTTCTAAACTCTTATGAGAGGTCCACACTTGCTGAGAAACCCTCAAGCCTTATTTCATTCTCGGGTCTCGTACCATCTGTCGAGCACACCGAGTTACCTTTGTTAAAAGAGGAGAATACTAATGTTTGTATTCCTTATGAGGGTCAAAGACATTTATTTATAGGCACACATCTAGGGTTTTAGTGGTATATTGGTCATTCATCAATAAATACATTAATTACAACACTTCCCCTTGAACGATCTTTATTACATGCTGCCTCCTTAAAACCTTGCAGGGAAAACCCAGTGAAAGAAAAAATCCAGTTGAAGGAAAAAGTACAACTACTCCCTTGAAATCGATCACAGAAGATCTTTGAGTTGACGCATCCTGATTTTGCGTACCAGTCTTCTGAATGTTGGTGTTGGCAATGCCTTTGCGAATAGGTCCGCCACATTATTACTTGAGCGGGTCAGTTGAACATTAATATCACCGTCTTTTTAGAAATCATGTGTATAGAAAATCTTGAGGGAAATATGCTTTGTCCTATCACTTTTCATATAGTCTTCCTTAAGTTGTATAATACAAGCTGCATTGTCTTCATATAATACAGTTGGATTCTCATTTGTCGTAGTTAATCTGCATGACTCTTCAATGTGATGCGCCAGATTTCTCAACCATATGCATTGTCGACTTGCTTCATGGATTGTAATTATTTTAGAATGATTCGAAGATGTTGCACTTAGGGTTTTCTTCATAGACTTCCAAGATATAGCAGTTTCTCCACTTGCGAATACATAACCTGTTTGAGATTTTCCTTTATGCGGGTTCGAAAGATAACATGCATCTTCATATTCCACCAGAGAACATCTAGTTATTTTTGAATAATAAAATCGAAGGTCGATGGTGCCCTTTAGATGACGTAAAATGTGTTTGACACTATTCCAATATTTTATAGTCGGTGCAGAGCTATAGATTGGCAGGAGATTTACAGAAAAAGTTATATCTGGTGTAGTATAATTAGCAAGATAAGTTAATGCACCAATTGCACTTAGATATGGTGCTTCAGGACCAAGTATCATTTCTTCATCCTCAATTGGTCGAAATGGATCTTTAGTTACATCAAGCGTTCTAACGATCATATATGATGTAAGCAGATATGCTTTATCCATGTAAAATGCTTTAACACCTTTTCAGTATAAGAATATTGGTGAACAAATAGTCCCCCATGGACATGTGCAATTTGAAAACCCAAACAAATTTTTTTTACCTAAATCTTTCATATCAAAAATATTTTATTTCAAGTATTCAGCAGTTTTATTGAGCTCTTCAAGAGTCTAATTAAATTTAAGTCATCAACATAAACTGCTATAATTACAAATCCATTGTCAGTTTTCTTTATGAAAATGTAAAGGGAGATAACACCATTTTATACCCTTCTTTCAACAGATATTCGCTAAGTTTATTGTACCATATTTATCCAGATTGTTTTAGCCCGTACAATGATCTTTGCAGCTTAATTGCGAACACATATGAATTACTTGCTGTGGTAGTTCAAATCCTTCAGGGATATCATGTATATGTCACTATCAAATGAACCATATAGATAATGCAGTTACAACATCCATGAGGCACATATCGAGCATTTGGGATGTAATATCCGCATTTTTCTCTTCCCAGTATTTTCATTTTTAGTGTATCTTTCGTTTTTAGTGATTCGTTTGTAACCGTATTAATATTTCGAGAATATTTAATACTGGACTTTTTGTCATCCGAGCTTGTTTCGGACCTGTTATACTCAATTCCGTGTTTATTACCTTTCCGTCGCTATTTCGTTCGATTCTCGTAATTGTTGTTCGGAACCATCGTCTCGAGGTTGCCGCAGATCCATATCAAGTTATTATGCATGTTGTGAGTTTTCGTATGTTGTTTCGATTATATATCGTGTGTTTTGGATGTTTTGGGCTGTTTTGTAATTTTCCAAAGTTTTGGGGTGATTACTAACATTGTAGTTTTCTGAACCCTAGGGTAGTCGAAATCGTGTTTTCTTTTAGCGCTTTAGTTCTGACTCGATCTTATTGTTCGTGTGTCTTCTTTGGCCTGTTGTTTGGTGTCAGATGCGCGTTGTTTTCATCCGAGGTGGAATTCGCTGTTTTCCATCTTTGGGGTGCTGTCTGTACTACTGTCTGTACCCGCTAGCGCACGCTATTCCTGTTGTCTAGCGCACACTAGCGTCGTTGAGTAGCGCACGCTATGTTCGTTGGGTAGCGCGCGCTAACGACTCGAGCACAGAAGTGACAGTGGGTTGTTTCTGCTCTTTGCTCTCTGTACGAGCAGCTTAGCGCACGCTACATTTATATATTAGCGCACGCTATGGTTTCGACTTAGCGCACGCTGGGTGATCGGTAGCGTGCGCTAATGTAATATCCGGGGGTAATTTTTTTTTCGTGTTACTGTTGAGTTGTACGTATTCATTTGGAATTGTACAAGTGTTGTTGTTTGGACCAATACAATGTATATTGTATTAAAATATTTCGGGATCGAAATATTTTTATTGGTCGTCGGTTTGATTTCGTCGTTTGGTTGTTGTTTGGCGAGATTGGAATTTTGGCTAAGTTTATAGCCATAGCGTACGCTACCTGTGTAGCATTACGTACGCTAATTTGTTGCGATTACGTACGTTACGCCCTGAGGTTGCGTACGTAATGCGTGGTAGGTGGTGGGAACTTTCCTCGTAGTCAACTTTCGGGGCGAGGGTATCTTTGAGGTATCATTTATATATATATATATATATGTCATCACATGAGATTCCTCCCTCACCTTTCACTTCCCTCACGTGAATGAGCATGTTATGTACATATATTTATACATCATCCCTGCCAGCTCTCTTTCATCCCTCACCTCACCATCTCACTTCTCCCTCTCTCACTATTTTTTTTTCTTTTTCTTCTTCTTCCAGCCTGCTCGTCCCCTCCCTCATTTTTTTGCCTTCTCTCCCTCCGTTCTCTCCCTCTCGTCCTCCCTCTCTACTCTCCATCTCTCTCCGTCATTTTTTCAGCAAGGTGGAGCTTGAGGACGGGCGGCCGGTTTCTCCATTTTTTCCGGCGAGCTTGAGTTCGGCGGGCAGGCAGCTCACGACCGGAGCTCGGCGGCGGCCTGGTCGGAATTTCCGAACCGGAAGGCTGCAAACCCGGTCGACGTGTTCCGGCATTTTTTCTTCTTCCGGCGAGACGACAAGCACCAACTTCTCCATTTTTCCGGCGACCGGAGGAAGGGCCGACGGCTCCGACGACGACTGGAGCTCGGCGGCGGCCGATCGGAATTTACGGATCGGGAGGCATTATAATCCGGTCGATTTGAACTATTCCGGCATATTTTTTTTCTCTCTTCCGGCGAGGCGGAGCTCGGGCATCCGGCGTCTTCATGGTTTCCGGCCATGGATGCGGAACTCCATCATTTCCGACGAGGTGGTTTTTGTCCGGAACGGGCCGGAGTTGGACGAAGTCCGGCGGGTCATTTTTCCGGCGGTCGATTTCCGGCATGAGAGTTTTTTTTTTCTCTTTCTTCTTTCCGGCCGATCGACTCCTTCCTGGTAAGTTTTTTTTGTATGTGTTTGTTGTTGTGAGTTTTATGTGTATATATATAGTATATATAAATCTGTTATATATATATATGTGTGTTATATAACTTATATATATATGTAATGTGTGTGTGTGTGTGTGTTATGATGTGCAGATGTGTGTGCGTGAGTTGTGTGTGTGTTGTGTGTTTTATGTAATATATATATATAGCCTGCTGTGTGTGTTGTGTGTTTTATGTAATATATATATATGAGCAGTGTGTGTGTGTTGTGTGTTTTATGTATTGATATATATATGAGTTGTATATATATATATATACACGTATGTATACGGATTAATACGAGTATAGTATGTGTTCGTGTTGGGATCGGAATTATCTATTGTGTTGTTTTCGGTCGATATCGTGTTATCGAATGAATTGTATTTCATTCAAGGTTGTTCGAGTGCTTGTGATTGTCGGAGGACGCGTTGATCGATTCGTGGTAGGACGTTGATCATGGAAGGACTTTCTCGCCTTCGGTTTGAGGCAAGTTTTATACTTGTACTGGTCAATGAGATTAATGTTATCATGTATGTGTATGAATGTGTGTATCATTTCGAGACTTGGTCTCTTTGTGATTTTGTTGATATCAGGGGATTGTTTGATACGATACCCTTCGGCAAGTTATGCCAAATATTATTGTTGTTCGTAAATGGCCGATTTAAGGCATTACGATACTTGTTGGTAATATTGTTGTCGATAGCCGGTTCGCGGTATCGACATATCGATTGTTATTGTTGATTGACGTTCCTTTGAGATATTGTTGTTGATAGCCGGTTTGCGGCATCGACATATCGATTGTTATTATTGATTGACGTTCCATCAAGATATTTTTTTTGTGAATCGTCGTTATTGATATCAGTGTTTTTTCTATTGATGTCGTTTTGGGCGATTGAAGGCATCGACGTATTCGATGTTCATCTTCGTTATCGGTAACCGATTAAAGGTGCCGAGACATCCGTTGTATAATTGTTATCGGTTAACCGTTCTGAAGGTTATCGATATATTTAATTGGGATTATCAAAGATAATTCCCATCCGTTGTATAATTATTATCGATTGTCCGCTCTAACGGTAATCGATATATTGAATTGGGATTATCAAATATAATTTCCACCCGTTGTCAAAAAGATAATTCCCATCCGTTGTATAATTGTTATCGATTGGCCATTCTACGGTAATCGAAGTATTGAATTGGGATTATCAACGATAATTCCCATCCGTTGAATTATTATTGTCGTGTTGACCGATTCCAGGCAGCACACTATTATTCTTGTAAACTCGGTAATTTTGTGATCGTTGAAGGTTGAGGATTTTCCCGAACTGTTGTGTTGTGATCGTTGTTCATTGGTCCTTAGGGATTTTGATCCCGGGATGGTTGTTTCAATATTGTCGGCCGTGTCGATCTTTCATTATTCGTGTCATCGCTCACTTGGTGAGTCGTATGATTTGTTTTGGATGTCTTATCCTTTGAGTTTCGTTGTCATGTTGTATCGTGACATATCCTAATCATATCTGCGTTAGATTGGTTATTGTGTAGGATTTTTAGCCGTGCACATATAGTCATCGGCGGATATTATTCGCGTTGATCGTGCACACGGACGTAGTTTCGTGAGGCTAATTAGGTACATTGTCCTACGTATATTCTGGATTCCATATACGGGCGGACATGTGCACGGACACATTTCCGGATCGGGCGTCGTGATGTCCATCTTGTGAGCCATAAACTTTGATCGTCCATAGTATTGGATGAGTTTGATGTTTGTGATTGAGCGTTCATACGCCCGAGGGTATGTTCGATACCATGGTTGTTTCTTTGAGATCTCAGATTGTGATGATTTACAGCCTTGGCCGTTTCGGCTTTCGTGCCATTGTGATATTTTTACAGCCTTCTCATTCGGCTTTCGTGCCATCGTGATATTTTGGCGGCTTGGTACCGAGGATTTTCGTGCCATTGTGATGTATCGGTATTTCCGTTGGAGCCTTCGGGCATTGTGATCCTTATTTATTTCAGCGTTGGATTGATTTACCTTCGGGTAATGTATTGTTGTGTTCTATATTGATGATTCGCCGTTGGGCACTTATGTTCTAACCTATTGAGCAGGTATTGATCGTATGCCGTGGGCATAATATTCCACGAATGCTCGATTCTTACTTTGGTTTGTGAGCATCTCGTACTACCATTGTTGTCTTATTTATTCGCCTTTGGATGCATATCATGTTGTGCATGTACTTGATATTCATTATATCGATGGTGACCGTGGGGGCGGAACATGTTTTCATGTTTTAGGTACTTGCGAGGAGAGAGTTGAGACACAGGGGCATGACGAAGGCGACGAGGCATTCGAGCGATACTAGTCCGAGATATTTTGGTGTTCATGTTAGTCACATAGTTGGAGTACTCCATTTTTGTTCAGTCGTTGCCATTTTGTATTATCCGAGCAAGGCTCGTGAATGTTGTTGTATTTTATTTTGGCCATGTAGGCCCATCCTTGTCGTTGAAATTCCATATCGGGATAGTATGTCGGACATCATAGTAGGGTCTGTGATTTCCTATTTTGGTCAGTTTGTTGTATTTTTAGTCGTGTTCGCCTGGTGGATCACCTGAGGTGGGGTCCACGGCACTGTAATAACCCAATGGGATTTGGGGGTGTTACAGAAGATGGTATCAGAGAATTGGGTTGTGAGATACCCTGGCTTGTGTGTTATGTGGCTCTACCTAGGCGGTAGTAGCGGGGCTGTCAGGTTATGACAATCTGGACAGTCGGGTTTTGTGAGTCGTGATAGTTAGACGACTGTGAGTCATTCTTTCATCGAGTCGTCGTCAGTGAAGACTAGTATCGCAAGACCTCGAAGCTTCGTATGACCTGTGTAAGGACTCTATTCTCTTTTATGTGCATACATTCATTTTGTCATTGATTAAACCTGTTTTGTTGACACTTGTATGTGACGATCGGGTGCGATTGATTTATGATTAATTGCTTTGGAGCATGTGGGCTCTGTATCGACTATGATTAGCGCGATCGATGTGATCCTTTATCTGTTGAGTATGTATATTCGTGTTTTGCGTTGACCTAGCATTCTGGCCGTTGAGGCGTATTTGAGCTGTGGTCATGATTGAACGTTATTCTTTCAGTATGGAAAGAGGACGTGACAGAGGGGGTAAAGGCCGCAGAGTGGGCCGAAAACCCGAAACCTCGTACCAATACTTTGGTGGCTGGTGAATCATTTTCGAAGTTGTGCTCGAGAACCCACCGATCGTGATTGTGTTTGGATCGAGTTCAAGACTCTCATGTTAGAGAGGTATTATCTGGCTCCACTTCGTGAAGCCAAGATGTCGGAGGTTTTGAACCCCGAATCCGTCAAGAACGAGGGTGTTATTGTTATTGCTGAGAAGTTTCAAGGACTTCTTCAGTTTCTTCTGGTGAGAGGACTAGGATGCCGATTCGTTCAGAGGGACATCGAGCTCCGACGTCCAAGAGGTCATTTCCTAGTCGGCTTCGTACTGGGAAAGTATTTTCTTCCCAGGCGACGAGTTCGACTGTTGTTTGTTTTAATTGTGATTCAGCGGGGCATGTTAGTACTCTATGTACGGTGCCAGTATTATTTATTTTCTGTGTCGGAGGTGGGGACACCTTCAGAATACTGCATGAGTTCTAGTGCCAGTAGGTCTCGAGAGAGCTCATGGGCCTCGAGAGATTTTGTCACCTCAGTCCGTACTTCATCCAAGGGTCATATCGGGCTTCGGGAGCCAGAGGTATGGACACCCGAGGGGAAGTAGCGAGTTCAGATTTGTGATTTCCTCGAGTCGATGAGATCGAGGAACTCGATGATCTTCAGGATGTGGATTCCGGGTACATTTAAGATGTAGCCTTGATCTGTATTTTTCTTGTCTGTCGGATTGATGTTTGACTCGGTCTTTATTTTAATATTGCGGTTGTGAGCTATTTATTATTGATCTATCTTGTTATCATTGTATCTGAGAATCTTGACACTTGAGTCATTTGATGTGATTTCCTTTCCTGCTGGTCCTCTACCCGAGATATTTTTTTTGATGATCTGGGTAATCGTTCATTGTGATTCGAGACGTCAAGTCGTGAGGACTTGGGCGTGCGTTCGATATAGTCCCGAGGACTATGTCTGTGTTGTTATTTTTCTTTTGTGGTGCGACTTCCTGGCTGGTCTCTAGCAGGAGAGTCATGATTCGGCTAATCTCGCATTTGATTGAGTGTCTTTATCACTTGATTTTTTTTCGCCTTGTTCAGGCAGAGGAGACGTGGGGACCCGTGGGGTCGGCCCAGTTGCTTAGGCGGAATTGCTCGTATTGGGGAGTATTCCTGGAGATGTTGTTTTCTTATCCTGATGGATAGTCCGTGCCCTGACTTGTGCACCCTGAGTTTCGGGGACGAAACTCTTTTTAAGGGGGGGAGTATGTAATATCCGGGGGTAATTTTTTTTTCGTGTTACTGTTGAGTTGTACGTATTCATTTGGAATTGTACAAGTGTTGTTGTTTGGACCAATACAATGTATATTGTATTAAAATATTTCGGGATCGAAATATTTTTATTGGTCGTCGGTTTGATTTCGTCGTTTGGTTGTTGTTTGGCGAGATTGGAATTTTGGCTAAGTTTATAGCCATAGCGTACGCTACCTGTGTAGCATTACGTACGCTAATTTGTTGCGATTACGTACGTTACGCCCTGAGGTTGCGTACGTAATGCGTGGTAGGTGGTGGGAACTTTCCTCGTAGTCAACTTTCGGGGCGAGGGTATCTTTGAGGTATCATTTATATATATATATATATATATATATATGTCATCACATGAGATTCCTCCCTCACCTTTCACTTCCCTCACGTGAATGAGCATGTTATGTACATATATTTATACATCATCCCTGCCAGCTCTCTTTCATCCCTCACCTCACCATCTCACTTCTCCCTCTCTCACTATTTTTTTTTCTTTTTCTTCTTCTTCCAGCCTGCTCGTCCCCTCCCTCATTTTTTTGCCTTCTCTCCCTCCGTTCTCTCCCTCTCGTCCTCCCTCTCTACTCTCCATCTCTCTCCGTCATTTTTTCGGCAAGGTGGAGCTTGAGGACGGGCGGCCGGTTTCTCCATTTTTTCCGGCGAGCTTGAGTTCGGCGGGCAGGCAGCTCACGACCGGAGCTCGGCGGCGGCCTGGTCGGAATTTCCGAACCGGAAGGCTGCAAACCCGGTCGACGTGTTCCGGCATTTTTCTTCTTCGGCGAGACGACAAGCACCAACTTCTCCATTTTCCGGCGACCGGAGGAAGGGCCGACGGCTCCGGCGGCGACTGGAGCTCGGCGGCCGATCGGAATTTACGGATCGGGAGGCATTATAATCCGGTCGATTTGAACTATTCCGCATATTTTTTTCTCTCTTCCGGCGAGGCGGAGCTCGGGCATCCGCGTCTTCATGGTTTCCGCCATGGATGCGGAACTCCATCATTTCCGACGAGGTGGTTTTTGTCCGAACGGGCCGGAGTTGGACGAAGTCATGCGGGTCATTTTTACGGAGGTCGATTTCCGGCATGAGAGTTTTTTGTTGATCTTTCTTCTTTACGGGCGATCGACTCCTTCCTGGTAAGTTTTTTTTGTATGTGTTTGTTGTTGTGAGTTTTATGTGTATATATATAGTATATATAAATCTGTTATATATATATATATGTGTGTTATATAACTTATATATATATGTAATGTGTGTGTGTGTGTGTGTGTTATGATGTGCAGATGTGTGTGCGTGAGTTGTGTGTGTGTTGTGTGTTTTATGTAATATATATATATAGCCTGCTGTGTGTGTTGTGTGTTTTATGTAATATATATATGAGCAGTGTGTGTGTGTTGTGTGTTTTATGTATTGATATATATATGAGTTGTATATATATATATACACGTATGTATACGGATTAATACGAGTATAGTATGTGTTCGTGTTGGGATCGGAATTATCTATTGTGTTGTTTTCGGTCGATATCGTGTTATCGAATGAATTGTATTTCATTCAAGGTTGTTCGAGTGCTTGTGATTGTCGGAGGACGCGTTGATCGATTCGTGGTAGGACGTTGATCGTGGAAGGACTTTCTCGCCTTCGGTTTGAGGCAAGTTTTATACTTGTACTGGTCAATGAGATTAATGTTATCATGTATGTGTATGAATGTGTGTATCATTTCGAGACTTGGTCTCTTTGTGATTTTGTTGATATCAGGGGATTGTTTGATACGATACCCTTCGGCAAGTTATGCCAAATATTATTGTTGTTCGTAAATGGCCGATTTAAGGCATTACGATACTTGTTGGTAATATTGTTGTCGATAGCCGGTTCGCGGTATCGACATATCGATTGTTATTGTTGATTGACGTTCCTTTGAGATATTGTTGTTGATAGCGGCCATGGCATCGACATATCGATTGTTATTATTGATTGACGTTCCATCAAGATATTTTTTTTGTGAATCGTCGTTATTGATATCAGTGTTTTTTCTATTGATGTCGTTTTGGCCGATTGAAGGCATCGACGTATTCGATGTTCATCTTCGTTATCGGTAACCGATTAAAGGTGCCGAGACATCCGTTGTATAATTGTTATCGGTTAACCGTTCTGAAGGTTATCGATATATTTAATTGGGATTATCAAAGATAATTCCCATCCGTCAGATAATTATTATCGATTGTCCGCCTAACGGTAATCGATATATTGAATCGGGATTATCAAATATAATTTCCACCGTTGTCAAAAAGATAATTCCCATCCGTTGTATAATTGTTATCGATTCGCCATTCTACTGAATCGAAGTATGAATTGGGATTATCAACGATAATTCCCATCCGTTGAATTATTATTGTCGTGTTGACCGATTCCAGGCAAAGACACTATTATTCTTGTAAACTCGGTAATTTTGTGATCGTTGAAGGTTGAGGATTTTCCCGAATCGTTGTGTTGTGATCGTTGTTCATTGGTCCTTAGGGATTTTGATCCTGTGATGGTTGTTTCGAATATTGCCTGGCCGTGTCGATCTTTCATTATTCGTGTCATCGCTCACTTGGTGAGTCGTATGATTTGTTTTCGATGTCTTATCCTTTGAGTTTCGTTGTCATGTTGTATCGTGACATATCCTAATCATATCTGCTCCGATTGGTTATTGTGTAGATTTTTAGCCGTGCACATATAGTCATCGGCGGATATTATTCCGCGTTGATCGTGCACACGGGACGTAGTTTCGTGAGGCTAATTAGGTACATTGTCCTACGTATATTCTGGATTCCATATACGGGCGGACATGTGCACGGACACATTTCCGGATCGGGCGACCGTGATGTCCATCTTGTGAGCCATAAACTTTGATCGTCCATAGTATTGGATGAGTTTGATGTTTGTGATTGAGCGCTCATACGCCCGAGGGGTATGTTCGATACCATGGTTGTTTCTTTGAGATCTCAGTATTGTGATGATTTACACTTCTGGTCAGTTTCTGTGCCATTGTGATATTTTTACACTTCTGGCCGCTCGGCTTGTGCCATCGTGATATTTTGGCGGCTTAATGAGGACTTTCGTGCCATTGTGATGTATCGGTATTTCCATTGAGCCTTTCTGCATTGTGATCCTTATTTATTTCAAATATTGGATTGATTTACCTTCTAATGTATTGTTGTGTTCTATATTGATGATTCGCCGTTGGGCACTTATGTTCTAACCTATTGAGCAGGTATTGATCGTATGCCGTGGGCATAATATTCCACGAATGCTCGATTCTTACTTTGGTTTGTGAGCATCTCGTACTACCATTGTTGTACTGTTTATTCTGCCTTTGGATGCATATCATGTTGTGCATGTACTTGATATTCATTATATCGATGGTCGACCTTGGCGAACATGTTTTCATGTTTTAGGTACTTGCGAGGAGAGAGTTGAGACACAGGGGCATGACGAAGGCGACGAGGCATTCGAGCGATACTAGTCCGAGATATTTTGGTGTTCATGTTAGTCACATAGTTGGAGTACTCCATTTTTGTTCAGTCGTTGCCATTTTGTATTATCCGAGCAAGGCTCGTGAATGTTGTTGTATTTTATTTTGGCCATGTAGGCCCATCCTTGTCGTTGAAATTCCATATCGGGATAGTATGTCGGACATCATAGTAGGGTCTGTGATTTCCTATTTTGGTCAGTTTGTTGTATTTTTAGTCGTGTTCGCCTGGTGGATCACCTGAGGTGGGGTCCACGGCACTGTAATAACCCAATGGGATTTGGGGGTGTTACAGCTAACTCGGTAGTCCAGACTGGGCAGAATGCTTCTGGACTCGGTCTAGCGTGCGCTATCGAGGGGCCGTTAGCGCACGCTATTCTCTAATAGCGCACGCTAACGGGCCAGAACCGTAGATTCTGGACTGGTTTTTGACTGGGTAGCGCACTCTAACTATGAATCGTTAGTGCATGCTAAGCTCTCTGGTTAGACCCAGATCAGCCTCATTTCTCATTTATTCCCCTTCCCCGCGACTGGGCGATCCTTTAGGCGATTCGGAAGCGATTTTTTCTTCCAATCACTTCAGAGATCATTTTCCTTGCGTTGTTGGTGTAGATTAACAACATCTACTTGGGTTCTTCATCCTTAATCCAAGGTAATCTCCTAGAACCCTATTTTTGGGAATTTGGGGTTTTTTTGAGTTTTTGTCCGATTCGTTCCGTATTGTTGATTAATTCATGATGTATATGATTAATCTTGGTGGTATTCACGTTTTCCCTACGAGTTCGTGGTAAGTTTCGTGGTATTTGTGAAATCGAGAGGGTTCAGTTGCGATCCGTCCTCGTCGTTATTTTGTACGAACTTACATGAATCGTAGGTGGGGTTTCGGGTGTCTTCCGTTATCGTTATTCTTGTCGAATTGGTTGTAATGGTATTTGACGAATTGTCTAGGTTTGGTATGTCCAATTTCTCGCAACTGCGATTGTTTCATCCCGTCTTTTCGTCGTGATAATTGAGGCAAGTACCCTTAATGAACTTATATGCTTAACATGGTTGTATTCCATGAGTAACGTCTGTGTGTATGCTCACTACGGGTTAGATCCGACGGAGTCTCGGTAGGGGTCCACAGAGGCATAGATCCACGAGCTTGGATTTTAACCACTACAGGTTAGATCCGACGGGGTCTCGGTGGGGGTCCACAGAGGCGTGGATCCGCGGTTAATTGTGGTGCATTTTATAAATGTGTTTGGGTTATGGCATTTCCGGAAATGTGTGTTTCAAAATGATGTTTTATCATTTGCATGCTTTGATTATATGTGTAAGAGGTAAGTTTTTCATTTGGTTACTTATACTAGCGTAATTGCTAACCCCTTTGGGGACCCGTTTTGGGGAAATTCTTGTTATGAATTTCAGGTTATGTTCAGCCGGATGATCGGGCACTGGGGCAGTATGAGGATGTTGGTCAGGGTTGATGACGTGTGCAATTGAGTCTCCTTATTTCCGTTCTCCTTTTTGATGCGGTTATTTTTATTAAAACTTGTGAACTTATAGAAAGCAGTCGCCACTAGTTAGGCATTTCTACTGGGATTATGGTTTGTATTATTATATATTATTTATGATTGGCAGTGATGTCTGTTTTGCCGATTATAACGGCGTTTCATTAATTTTTTGTTCTGGTGATGTGTGTTTTCTCGCTAACTAAGATAGTTATATGAGTGGTATTTCTTAATTAGCCTGGTGGATCTCATGTAGGGGTCCACAGAGCTGTAATATTCCCTTAATATCTTGGGGGTGTTACAAAAAATAGTATCATAGAACTAGGTTTATGGATACCTAGGCTTGTCGGTTAATTGGGTCTAGTTGTGTTTTGTTTTGCACATTGTCACCCCACTGCCATCATCTTGGTACTTCCAGTGCTCATAAGTTTTCCTTACTCGATTCCTTGTTGCCTTGTATCATACTTCCGATTCTTGAATTGTGACTGTTTTTCCTCTCGTACTTATCATCGAATTGCAATTGCTACCTCTTATCTTTAGTATGGATGCTGGGAGAGGCCTAGGTAGAGGTCGTGGCCGTGGTCGTGGATGCGGTCGGGGGCGTGGGGCAGCCAATGAGGCGGCCACGTCACACAATTCTGGGACTGGTAGTACTAATGGTCATCAGAGCCATAGTGCTACTCAAGAGGGCGCAACCAGTGGTGGTGCCGATCTTGGTGTTGCAGCTGTGATGCAACAAATGGTGAACCAAATGGCTGCGATAGATCAGGCGGTTCAGAACCCGACTCCGGCCTATGCTACTTGGGACGGAACAGATCGTTGGCTTCAGGATGTCATCAATATGCATCCTCCTCAGTTTTCGGGGGCTTCAGACCATATTGCTTGGGAGGGGTGGATCAAGGAGATATCCAAGGTCTTTGTTGCCACCAACTGTCCCAAGGATCGCAAGGTCCCTATTGCCTAGTACTTTCTCACTGGGGACGCTACTGACTGGTGGGAGGCTGTTGAGCCTAAGGACCATGTTGCTTCATGGGTCGAGTTCAAAGACCTTATGGAGACCGAATATTTCCCTTGGCCAGTTAAACAGGCTCGAGTCCATGCTTTTTATGATGCTCAACCTCGGGATATTCCTGTTTCTCAGGCTTCTGCTGATTACAATTGGGAGTTGGGCTTCGTGAAGGCCCAAGTTAGAGAGGAGAGCGACAAAATTTCCCACTTTTCCAGATGGATGAAACTGAAGATTCGAGACTACATGTCTGGGATCGCCTGCACCAGCTTAAAGGATTATCAGAGTAGACATCTTGCATACGATATGTCTTTGACGGACAGTGAGGCGGCTCGTGAGAGCAAGAAATAGAAGTCCGTTGGAAATTTTCGGGCCACAAGGGTGGAGGTCAGCAGAAATCTCAGTTTGCTAATTTTCCCGTTGGTGGTGGTCCACTGCTCTACCGGGTGTTTCGCTGGCCGCGCATTCCTTCCCGTGATGTGAAGTTTTTTAACTGTGGCCAACCGGGCCACATCAGTCGATCTTGTCCGAGTCCTTAGCTGACGTGTAATCGGTCCGAGTCCAAGGGTTATTTGCTTCTCAGTCTCCGTCGAGTGCCAGTCGAGGGAGAGGTCGGGGTCAGCCCGCTAAAGGGGGAGCTTCCAGTGTCGGCTCCGCCCATCTGCGTGTTTATGAGATGAGGAGGCCGATGATCCAGCCGCCACCGTGGTCACATGTACCGTTCATATTCAGTCTCATCCTGTCAGTGTGCTTTTTGATTCGGGTGCTACGCATTCATTCATCTCTCTAGAGTGTGTGCGCCATTTGAGTCTCGACTATCTGACACCTTATGAGCCTTTCATCGTTAAGCTTTCTAGCGGTGATAGGATCGTTGGTGATCAGGAGGTCCGAGACTGTTCTGTGCTTATTTGTGAGAGGGCTTGGCTCTCTAATCTTATTGTTGTGAGTATTGAGGGTGAGGATTTGATTCTCGGGGATGATTGGCTCGAGCGGCATGGTGCAATCATGAACTAATGCACGAGAATCATCACCATGTTAGCCGAGGACGGCACCGAGCACTCTTTCACGGGGCGAAATAGAAACCAGAAGTTCGTAATTAACGCCTTGAAGGCGATGAGACTCATGCGAAAAGGGTGTACTGGTTATTGGTGCTATGCCTTGAAGGCGAGGGATGGTGGAGTCGAGTTTTCATCGATTCCAGTCGTTAGAGAGTTCCCTGATGTCTTTCCTGACGAGTTACCGAGGTTGCCACCGGACCGTGAGGTTGAGTTTGCTATCGAGTTAGAGCCGGGTGTGGCTCCGGTTTCGAAGGCGCCTTATCGCATGGCACCTTAAAAGATGTCCGAGTTGAAGAAGCAGTTGAGTGAGCTTCTTGAGTCAGGGTATATTCGACCGAGCGCTTCACCTTGGGGCGTACCCGTTTTGTTTGTGCGGAAGAAGGATGGTTCACTGTATCTATGTATCAACTACCGCGAGCTAAATAATCAAGAACAAGTATCCCTTGCCGAGGATTGATCACTTGTTTAATCAGTTGCAGGGAGCTGCGGTATTCTCGAAGATCGACTTGAGATCGGGGTACTATCAGCTTCGGGTGAAGGAGTCCGATATTCCGAAAACTGTTTTTCGGACGAGATACAGACATTATGAGTTTGTGGTTATGCCCTTTGGACTAACCAATGCAGTTGATGAACAAAGTTTTCATAAAGTATTTGGATAAGTGTGTTGTCGTCTTCATTGACGATATCCTTATCTATTCGAAGAATGAGGAAGAGCATACGCATCATCTGCGTGTGCTGTTAGACATTTTGAGGACCGAGCGACTCTATGCGAAGTTCTCGAAATGTGAGTTCTGGCTGAAAAAGGTGATGTTTCTGGGTCATGTGATTTCAGTCGAGGGGGTCTGTGTGGATCCACATAAGATTGAGGCAGTGCTGGATTGGGCACAACCTAAGAATGTGAAGGAGGTTCGTAGTTTCTTGGGTTTGGCTGGCTACTACCGTAGGTTCATTGAGGGATTCTCAAAACTAGCTCGACCACTTACACAGTTGCTCCAGAAATCCGAGAAGATCGTATGGAATGACGAAAGGCAGTCGAGTTTTGAGGAGTTGAAGTGGCTTTTGACTTCAGCCCCGATTTTAGCGTTGCCGTGTGGCAACGAGGGTTTCGCTGTTTATAGCGATACTACGGGTCAGGGTCATGGGTGTGTGTTGATGCAGCACAACAAGATTATTGCATATGTGTCGAGACAGTTGAGGCCGTATGAGCTCAACTACCCTACCCCCGATTTGGAGTTAGCGGCAGTTGTTTTTGCCCGATTTGGCTTCACTATCTTTTTGGCTCTGCATGTCAGATTTTTACCGATCATAAATGTCTGAAGTACATATTTACTCAGTGGGAGTTGAATATGAGGCAGAGGAGGTGGTTGGAGTTGATTAAGGATTATGACCTCGAAACCCTTTACCATCCGGGCAAAGTGAACTTCATGGCAGACGCCTTGAGCTGGAAACCGGTTGCGTTGCAGACGCTTGAGATAATTACATCTCGATCTGAGCTTCAACGGGATTTGATTGAGTTGAGTGTTGAGATTTTGTTGCCAAGAGCTGTCGGGAAACTTTGTGCTTTGGAGATTTCGTCGTCGCTCATCAATGAAATTAAACTGAACCAGTTGGAGGATCAGATGATTACTCAAATCCGAGAGAATGTTCTTAAGGGAAAGTATCTTGGATTTGTGATTCACGAGGATGGTGTGTTGAGATTCCAGAGTAGGCTTAGTGTACCGAACGACTTGGAATGGAGGCAGAGTATTCTGCATGAGGCCCATGCTACACCTTACTCAGTTCATCCTGGTTCGATTAAGATGTACAAGGACCTAAGGAGGAACTTTTGGTGCAGCAACATGAAGGAGGAGGTTGCACGGTTTGTAGCGAGATGTTTGACTTGTCAGCAGGTCAAAATCGAGCATCAGCGACCGGCCGGGTTATTGCAGTCGCTTCCCATTCCGAAATGAAAATGGGAAGATATTTCGATGGACTTCTTCACGAGCTTGGTGAGATCGAAGTCTGGTATGAATATGGTTCGGGTGATTGTGGATCGTCTGACCAAGTCGGCACACTTTCTAGGCATCAAGGACACTTGGGGTCTGGAGAAGTTGGCTCGTGTGTTTATTGCATAGATTGTGAGGCTTCACGGTACTCCGAAGTCTATTATTTCGGATCGTGACGGCCATTTTGTATCGTATTTTTAGCAGGCGGTACATAAGACGTTGGGTACTCGGTTGCGTATGAGTACTTCTTTTCATCCTCAGTCAGATGGGCAGTCGGAACGCACTATCCAGACATTTGAGGATATGTTGCGTGCTTGTGCCCTCGATTGGAGCAGTGATTGGGAGGAGCATTTGCCATTGATCGAATTCACGTACAACAATAGTTAGCACGCGTCGATTCGAATGGCACAATATGAGGTGTTTTATGGGCGGCGATGTCGATCGCCGATTTGCTGGAATGAGGCGTCCGATTTGGTTGGGACCGAACCAGATATCGTTATGGAGACGATGCGGAAGGTGGGATTGAATCGGGAGAGGATGTTGACTGCTCAAAGTTGACAGAAGTCATATGCTGACATCCGTCACCGACCTTTAGAATTCGAGGTGGGAGACCACGTTTTGCTAAAGGTGTCGCCGACGAGAGGAGTTTTCCGCTTCGGGAAGAAGGGAAAGTTGAGTCCGAGAATTATTGGGCCCTTTGAGATTCTCGAGAGAGTCGGTGAGTTGGCATACCGTTTGGAATTGCCTCCGGCCTTGAGTCACGTTCATAGCATTTTCCATGTTTCCCAACTGAGGAAATATGTTCCAGATCCTAGTCACGTCATCGAATATGGTGAGATTGATGTTGCCGAGGATATTACCTTTGAGGAGCGCCCCTTGAAGATTTTTGGAGCACCGTGAGAAGCGACTGAGGCATAAGACCATTCCTTTGGTGAAGGTGCAGTGGTCGAGGCATGGTGTTGAGGAGGCAACTTGGGAAACCGAGGATAGCATGCGTGCTAGGTACCCCGAGTTTTTTGTTTCTTAAGTTTCGGGACGAAACTTATTATTAGAGGTGTAGAATGTAATATCCGCATTTTTCTTTTCCCCGGTATTTCATATTTGGTGTATTTTTCGTTTTTAGTGACTCGCCTGTAACCGTATTAATATTTCGAGAATATTTAATACTGGACTTTTTGTCATCCGAGCTTGTTCAGACCTATTATACTCAATTCCGTGTTTATTGCCTTTCCGTCGCTATTTCGTTCGATTCTCGTAATCGTTGTTCGGAACCACCATCTCGGGGTTGCCGCAGATCCATCTCATGTTATTATGCATGTTGTGAGCTTTCGTATGTTCTTTCGATCATGTATCGTGTGTTTCAGATGTTTTGGGCCGTTTTGTAATTTCCCAAAGTTTTAGGGTGATTACTAACGTTGTAGTTTTCCGAAACCTCGGGTAGTCAAAATCATGTTTTATTTTAGCGCGTTGGTTCTGACTCTATCTTATTGTTCGTGTGTCTTCTTCGGCCCGTTGTTTGGTTTCGGATGCGCGTTGTTTTCATCCGAGGTGGAATTCGCTGTTTTCCATCTTTGGGGTGATGTCTGTACTGCTGTCTGCACCCTCTAGCGCGCGTTATTCATGTTGTCTAACGCACGCTAACGTCGTTGATTAGCACACGCTACATTCGTTGGGTAGCGCGTGCTAACGACTCGAGCACGGCAGTGACAGTGGGTTTTTTATGCTCTTTGCTCTCTGGACGAGCAGCTTAGCGCACGCTGCATTTGTATAATAGCGCACGCTATGGTTTGGACTTAGCGCACGCTGGGTGACCGGTAGCGCGCGCTAACTCGGTAGTCCAGACTGGGCAGAGTGTTTCTGGACTCGGTCTGGTGTCCAGGTAGCGCAGGCTATGGCCCGATAGCGCGCGCTATCGAGGGGCCGTAGGCGCACGCTATTCTCTAGTAGCGCACGCTAACGGGCCAGAACCGTAGGTTTTGGACTGGTTTTTGACTGGGTAGCGCATGCTAACTATGGATCGTTAGCGCATGCTAAGCTCTCTGGTTATATAAACCAGAGAGTTGACCCAAATCCGCCTCATTTCTCATTTCTTCTCCTTCTCTACGGCCGGGCGATCCTTTAGGCGATTTGGAGGCGATTTCTTCTTCCAATCACTTCACAGATCATTTTTCTTGAGTTCTTGGTGTAGATTAACAACATATACTTGGTTTCTTCATCCTTAATCCAAGGTATTCTCCTAGAACCCTATTTTTGAGAATTTGGGGGTTTTGAGTTTTTGTCCGATTCGTTCCGTATTGTTGACTAATTCATGATGTATATGATTATCTTGGTGGTATTCACGTTTTCCCTATGAGTTCATAGTAAGTTTCGTGGTATTTGGGAAATTGAGAGGGTTCGGTTGCGATTCGTCCTCGTCGTTGTTTTGTACGAACTTACATGAATCGTAGGTGGGGTTTCGGGTGTCTTCCGTTATCATTATTCTTGTCGAATTGGTTGTAATGGTGTTTGACGAATCGTCTAGGTTCGGTGTGTCCAATTTCTCGCAACCACGATTGTTTCATCCCATCTTTTCGTCGTGATAATCGAGGCAAGTACCCTTAATGAACTTACTTGCTTAACATGGTATTATTGCATGAGTAACGTGTGTGTGTATTCTCACTAAGGGTTAGATCCGACGGGGTCTCGGTAGGGGTCCACAGAGGCGTGGATCCACGAGCTTGGATTTTAACCACTACGAGTTCGATCCGACGGGGTCTCGGTAGGTGTCTACAGAGGCATGGATCCGTGTTTAATTGTGGTGCATTTTAGAAATGTGTTTTCGGTTATGGCGTTTCCGGATATATGTGTTTCAAACTGATGTTTTATCATTTGCATGCTTTGACTATATGTGTAAGGTGTAGGTTGTTCATTTGGTTACTTGTACTAGCGTAATTGCTAAACCCTTTGGAGACCCGTTTTGAGAAAATTCTTGTTATGAATTTCAAGTTATGTTCAGCCGGACGATTGGACACTGGGGCTGCTGGCCAGGGTTGATGATGTGTGCAATTGAGTCTCTTTATTTCCGTTGTCCTTTTTGATGCGGTTATTTTTCTTTAAACTTGTGAACCTATAGAAAGTACTCGCGAGTACTTAGGCATTTCTACTGGGATTATGGTTTGTATTATTATAGGTTATTTATGATTGGCAGGGATGTCTGTTTTGCCGGTTATACCGGCGTTTCATTTATTTTTTCGTTCTGGTGATGTGTGTTTTCTCGCCAACTAAGATAGTTAGACGAGTGGTATTTCTTAATTAGCCTGGTGGGTCGCATATAGTGGTCCACGGCGCTGTAATATTCCCTGAATATCTTGGGGGTGTCACATGGGACACAGCCAACTAATAAAAAATCTAAAAGTAATTGTGTACATTACTGGAGAACGTTTCCTCATAATTAATTTCTCGTCTTTGAGAGAAACCTTGTGCTACGAGCCTTTCATGATCATTTTTCTTTCTAACAAAGACCCATTTGTATCCTACTTGGATAACATTTCTTGGAGTTCGAACTATAGGCCCAAACACCTTTCATTTTTTAAAGGAATTTAATTCAGCCTCTACGACTTCTTTCCATTTTGGCCAATCATCTCTACTTCGACAGCCTCCAACAAACTTCGGTTTAAGATCCTAATTTGAAACTTAACGAGCCATATTAAAGGCAAATATGTCATCCATGATGATATTTTCTCTCTCTAATCTTATTGTTGTGAGTATTGAGGGTGAGGATTTGATTCTCGGGGATGATTGGCTCGAGCGGCATGGTGCAATAATGAACTACTGCACGAGAATCATCACCATGTTAGCTGAGGACGGCACCGAGCACTCTTTCACGAGGCGAAAGAGAAACCAGAAGTTCATAATTAATGCCTTGAAGGCGATGAGACTCATGCGGAAAGGGTGTACTGGTTATTGGTGCTACGCCTTGAAGGCGAGGGATGGTGGAGTCGAGTTTTCATCGATTCCAGTCGTTAGTGAGTTCCCTGATGTCTTTCCTGACGAGTTACCAGGGTTGCCACCGGAACGTGAGGTTGAGTTTGCTATCGAGTTAGAGCCGGGTGTGGCTCCGGTTTCGAAGGCGCCGTATCGCATGGCACCTTAAAAGATGGCCGAGTTGAAGAAGCAGTTGAGTGAGCTTCTTGAGTCAGGGTATATTCGACCGAGCGCTTCACCTTGGGGTGTACCGGTTTTGTTTGTGCGGAAGAAGGATGGTTCACTGTATCTATGTATCAACTACCGCGAGCTAAATAAGGTGACCATCAAGAACAAGTATCCCTTGTCGAGGATTGATCACTTGTTTAATCAGTTGCAGGGAGCTGCGGTATTCTCGAAGATCGACTTGAGATCGGGGTACTATCAGCTTCGGTGAAGGAGTCCGATATTCCGAAAATAGTTTTTCGGACGAGATACAGACATTATGAGTTTGTGGTTATGCCCTTTGGACTAACCAATGTGCAGGCAATGTTCATGCAGTTGATGAACAAAGTTTTCATAAAGTATTTGGATAAGTGTGTTGTCGTTTTCATTGACGATATCCTTATCTATTCGAAGAATGAGGAAGAGCATACGCATCATCTGCGTGTGCTGTTAGACATTTTGAGGACCGAGCGACTCTATGCGAAGTTCTCGAAATGTGAGTTCTGGCTGAAGGAGGTGATGTTTCTGGGTCATGTGATTTCAGTCGAGGGGGTCTGTTTGGATCCACATAAGATTGAGGCAGTGCTGGATTGGGCACAACCTAAGAATGTGAAGGAGGTTCATAGTTTCTTGGGTTTGGCTGGCTACTACCGTAGGTTCATTGAGGGATTCTCAAAACTAGATCGACCACTTACATAGTTGCTCCAGAATTCCGAGAAGATCGTCTGGAATGACGAAAGGCAGTCGAGTTTTGAGGAGTTGAAGTGGTTTTTGACTTCAGCCCCGATTTTAGCGTTGCCGTGTGGCAAGGAGGGTTTCGTTGTTTATAGCGATACTTCGGGTCAGGGTCATGGGTGCGTGTTGATGCAGCACAACAAGACTATTGCATATGTGTCGAGACAGTTGAGACCGTATGAGCTCAACTACCCTACCCACGATTTGGAGTTAGCGGCAGTTGTTTTTGCGAGATTTGGCTTCACTATCTTTTTGGCTCTGCATGTCAGATTTTTACCGATCATAAAAGTCTGAAGTACATATTTACTCAGTGGGAGTTGAATATGAGGCAGAGGATGTGGTTGGAGTTGATTAAGGATTATGACCTCGAAACCCTTTACCATCCGGGCAAAGTGAACTTCATGGCACACGCCTTGAGCTGGAAACTGGTTGCGTTGCGGATGCTTGAGATACTTACATCTCGATCTGAGCTTCAGCGGGATTTGATTGAGTTGAGTGTTGAGATTTTGTTGCCAAGAGCTGTCGGGAAACTTTGTGCTTTGGAGATTTCGTCGTCGCTGATCAATGAAATTAAACTGAACCAGTTGGAGGATCAGATGATTACTCAAATCCGAGAGAATGTTCTTAAGGGAAAGTCTCTTGGGTTTGTGATTCACGAGGATGGTGTGTTGAGATTCCAGAGTAGGCTTTGTGTACCGAACGACTTGGAATGGAGGCAGAGTATTCTGCACGAGGCCCATGCTACGCCTTACTCAGTTCATCCTGGTTCGAATAAGATGTACAAAGACCTAAGGAGGGACTTTTGGTGCAGCAACATGAAGGAGGAGGTTGCACGGTTTGTAGCGAGATGTTTGACTTGTCAGCAGGTCAAAATCGAGCATCAGCGACCGGCCGGGTTATTGCAGTCGCTTCCCATTCCGAAATGAAAATGGGAAGATATTTCGATGGACTTCTTCACGAGCTTGGTGAGATCGAAGTCTGGTATGAATATGGTTCGGGTGATTGTGTATCGTCTGACCAAGTCGGCACACTTTCTAGGCATCAAGGACACTTGGGGTCTGGAGAAGTTGGCTCGTGTGTTTATTGCACAGATTGTGAGGCTTCACGGTACTCCAAAGTCTATTATTTCGGATCGTGACGGCCATTTTGTATCGTATTTTTAGCAGGCGGTACATAAGACGTTGGGTACTCGGTTGCGTATGAGTACTTCTTTTCATCCTCAGTCAGATGGGCAATCGGAACGCACTATCCAGACATTTGAGGATATGTTGCGTGCTTGTGCCCTCGATTGGAGCAGTGATTGGGAGGAGCATTTGCCGTTGATCGAATTCACGTACAACAATAGTTAGCACGCGTCGATTCGAATGGCACAATATGATGTGTTCTATGGTCGGCGATGTCGATCGCCGATTTGCTGGAATGAGGCGTCCGATTTGGTTGGGACCGAACCAGATATCGCTATGGAGACGATGCAGAAGGTGGGATTGATTCGGGAGAGGATGTTGACTGCTCAAAGTTGACAGAAGTCATATGCTGACATCTGTCACCGACCTTTAGAATTCGAGGTGGGAGACCACGTTTTGCTAAAGGTGTCGCCGACGAGAGGAGTTTTCCGCTTCGGGAAGAAGGGAAAGTTGAGTCCGAGAATTATTGGGCCCTTTGAGATTCTCGAGAGAGTCGGTGAGTTGGCATACCGTTTGGCATTGCCTCCGGACTTGAGTCACGTTCATAGCATTTTCCATGTTTCCCAACTGAGGAAATATGTTCCAGATCCTAGTCACGTCATCAACTATGGTGAGATTGATGTTGCCGAGGATATTACCTTTGAGGAGCGCCCCTTGAAGATTTTTGGAGCACCGTGAGAAGCGACTGAGGCATAAGACCATTCCTTTGGTGAAGGTGCAGTGGTCGAGGCATGGTGTTGAGGAGGCAACTTGGGAAACCGAGGATAGCATGCGTGCCAGGTACCCCGAGTTGTTTGTTTCTTAAGTTTCGGGACAAAACTTATTTTTAGAGGTGTAGAATGTAATATCCGCATTTTTCTTTTCCCCAGTATTTCATTTTTGGTGTATTTTTCGTTTTTAGTGACTCGCTTGTAACCGTATTAATATTTCGAGAATATTTAATACTGGAATTTTTGGCATCCGAGCTTGTTCAGACCTATTATACTCAATTCCGTGTTTATTACCTTTCCGTCGCTATTTCGTTCGATTCTCGTAATCGTTGTTCGGAACCACCGTCTCGGGGTTGCCGCAGATCCATCTCATGTTATTATGCATGTTGTGAGCTTTCGTATGTTCTTTCGATCATGTATCGTGTGTTTCAGATGTTTTGGGCCGTTTTGTAATTTCCCAAAGTTTTAGGGTGATTACTAACGTTGTAGTTTTCCGAAACCTCGGGTAGTCAAAATCGTGTTTTCTTTTAGCACGTTGGTTCTGACTCTATCTTATTGTTCGTATGTCTTCTTCGGCCCGTTGTTTGGTTTCGGATGCGCGTTGTTTTCATCCGAGGTGGAATTCGCTGTTTTCCATCTTTGGGGTGATGTCTGTACTGCTGTCTGCACCCTCTAGCGCGCGTTATTCATGTTGTCTAGCGCACGCTAGCGTCGTTGAGTAGCACACGCTACATTCGTTGGGTAGCGCGTGCTAACAACTCGAGCACGGCAGTGACAGTGGGTTGTTTATGCTCTTTGCTCTCTGGACGAGCAGCTTAGCGCACGATGCATTTGTATAATAGCGCACGCTATGGTTTGGACTTAGCGCACGCTGGGTGACCGGTAGCGTGCGCTAACTCGGTAGTCCAGAGTGGGCAGAGTTTTTCTGGACTCGGTCTGGTGTCCAGGTAGCACAGGCTATGGCCCGATAGCGCGCGCTATCGAGGGGCCGTAGGCGCACGCTATTCTCTAGTAGCGCACGCTAACGGGCCAGAACCGTAGGTTTTGGACTGGTTTTTGACTGGGTAGCGCATGCTAACTATGGATCGGTAGCGCATGCTAAGCTCTCTGGTTATATAAACCAGAGAGTTGACCCAGATCCGCCTCATTTCTCATTTCTTCTCCTTCTCTGCGGCCGGGCGATCCTTCAGGCGATTTGGAGGCGATTTCTTCTTCCAATCACTTCACAGATCATTTTTCTTGAGTTCTTGGTGTAGATTAACAACATATACTTGGTTTCTTCATCCTTAATCCAAGGTATTCTCCTAGAAATCTATTTTGAGAATTTGGGGGTTTTGAGTTTTTGTCCGATTCGTTCCGTATTGTTGATTAATTCATGATGTATATGATTATCTTGGTGGTATTCACGTTTTTCCTATGAGTTCATAGTAAGTTTCGTGGTATTTGTGAAATTGAGAGGGTTCGGTTGCGATTCGTCCTCATCGTTGTTTTGTACGAACTTACATGAATCGTAGGTCGGGTTTCGGGTGTCTTCCGTTATCATTATTCTTGTCGAATTGGTTGTAATGGTGTTTGACGAATCGTCTAGGTTCGGTGTGTCCAATTTCTCGCAACCGCGATTGTTTCATCCCATCTTTTCGTCGTGATAATCGAGGCAAGTTCCCTTAATGAACTTACTTGCTTAACATGGTAGTATTGCATGAGTAACGTGTGTGTGTATTCTCACTAAGGGTTAGATCCGACGGGGTCTCGGTAGGGGTCCACAGAGGCGTGGATCCACGAGCTTGGATTTTAACCACTACGAGTTCGATCCGACGGGGTCTCGGTAGGTGTCTACAGAGGCATGGATCCGTGTTTAATTGTGGTGCATTTTAGAAATGTGTTTTCGGTTATGGCGTTTCCGGATATATGTGTTTCAAACTGATGTTTTATCATTTGCATGCTTTGACTATATGTGTAAGGTGTAGGTTGTTCATTTGGTTACTTGTACTAGCGTAATTGCTAACCCCTTTGGAGACCCGTTTTGAGAAAATTCTTGTTATGAATTTCAAGTTATGTTCAGCCGGACGATTGGACACTGGGGCTGCTGGCCAGGGTTGATGACGTGTGCAATTGAGTATCTTTATTTCCGTTGTCCTTTTTGATGCGGTTATTTTTCTTTAAACTTGTGAACCTATAGAAAGTACTCGCGAGTACTTAGGCATTTCTACTGGGATTATGGTTTGTATTATTATAGGTTATTTATGATTGGCAGGGATGTCTATTTTGCCGGTTATACCGGCGTTTCATTTATTTTTTCGTTCTGGTGATGTGTGTTTTCTCGCCAACTAAGATAGTTAGACGAGTGGTATTTCTTAATTAGCCTGGTGGGTCCCATATAGTGGTCCACGGCGCTGTAATATTCCCTGAATATCTTGGGGGTGTCACATGGGACACAGCCAAACTAATAAAAAATCTAAAAGTAATTGTGTCCATTACTGGAGAACGTTTCCTCATAATTAATTTCTGGTCTTTGAGAGAAACCTTGTGCTACGAGCCTTTCATGATCATTTTTCTTTCTAACAAAGACCCATTTGTATCCTACTAGGATAACATTTCTTGGAGTTCGAACTATAGGCCCAAACACCTTTCATTTTTTAAAGGAATTTAATTCAGCCTCTACGACTTCTTTCCATTTTGGCCAATCATCTCTACTTCGACAGCCTCCAACAAACTTCGGTTTAAGATCCTAATTTGAAACTTAACGAGCCATATTAAAGGCAAATATGTCATCTATGATGATATTTTCTCTCTCTAATCTTATTGTTGTGAGTATTGAGGGTGAGGATTTGATTCTCGGGGATGATTGGCTCGAGCGGCATGGTGCAATCATGAACTACTGCACGAGAATCATCACCATGTTAGCTGAGGACGGCACCGAGCACTCTTTCACGAGGCGAAAGAGAAACCAGAAGTTCGTAATTAATGCCTTGAAGGCGATGAGACTCATGCGGAAAGGGTGTACTGGTTATTGGTGCTACGCCTTGAAGGCGAGGGATGGTGGAGTCGAGTTTTCATCGATTCCAGTCGTTAGTGAGTTCCCTGATGTCTTTCCTGACGAGTAACCAGGGTTGCCACCGGACCGTGAGGTTGAGTTTGCTATCGAGTTAGAGCCGGGTGTGGCTCCGGTTTCGAAGGCGCCGTATCGCATGGCACCTTAAAAGATGGCCGAGTTGAAGAAGCAGTTGAGTGAGCTTCTTGAGTCAGGGTATATTCGACCGAGCGCTTCACCTTGGGGCGTACCGGTTTTGTTTGTGCGGAAGAAGGATGGTTCACTGTATCTATGTATCAACTACCGCGAGCTAAATAAGGTGACCATCAAGAACAAGTATCCCTTGTCGAGGATTGATCACTTGTTTAATCAGTTGCAGGGAGCTGCGGTATTCTCGAAGATCGACTTGAGATCGGGGTACTATCAGCTTCGGTGAAGGAGTCCGATATTCCGAAAACAGTTTTTCGGACGAGATACAGACATTATGAGTTTGTGGTTATGCCCTTTGTACTAACCAATGTGCAGGCAATGTTCATGAAGTTGATGAACAAAGTTTTCATAAAGTATTTGGATAAGTGTGTTGTCGTTTTCATTGACGATATCCTTATCTATTCGAAGAATGAGGAAGAGCATACGCATCATCTGCGTGTGCTGTTAGACATTTTGAGGACCGAGCGACTCTATGCGAAGTTCTCGAAATGTGAGTTCTGGCTGAAGGAGGTGATGTTTCTGGGTCATGTGATTTCAGTCGAGGGGGTCTTTGTGGATCCACATAAGATTGAGGCAGTGCTGGATTGGGCACAACCTAAGAATGTGAAGGAGGTTCGTAGTTTCTTGGGTTTGGCTGGCTACTACCGTAGGTTCATTGAGGGATTCTCAAAACTAGATCGACCACTTACACAGTTGCTCCAGAATTCCGAGAAGATCGTCTGGAATGACGAAAGGCAGTCGAGTTTTGAGGAGCTTTTGACTTCAGCCCCGATTTTAGCGTTGCCGTGTGGCAACGAGGGTTTCGTTGTTTATAGCGATACTTCGGGTCAGGGTCATGGGTGCGTGTTGATGCAGCACAACAAGACTATTGCATATGTGTCGAGACAGTTGAGCTTAACTACCCTACCCACGATTTGGAGTTAGCGGCAGTTGTTTTGCGCGATTTGGCTTCACTATCTTTTTGGCTCTGCATGTCAGATTTTTACCGATCATAAAAGTCTGAAGTACATATTTACTCAGTGGGAGTTGAATATGAGGCAGAGGAGGTGGTTGGAGTTGATTAAGGATTATGACCTCGAAACCCTTTACCATCCGGGCAAAGTGAACTTCATGGCACACGCCTTGAGCTGGAAACCGGTTGCGTTGCGGATGCTTGAGATACTTACATCTCGATCTGAGCTTCAGCGGGATTTGATTGAGTTGAGTGTTGAGATTTTGTTGCCAAGAGCTGTCGGGAAACTTTGTGCTTTGGAGATTTTGTCGTCGCTGATCAATGAAATTAAACTGAACCAGTTGGAGGATCAGATGATTACTCAAATCCGAGAGAATGTTCTTAAGGGAAAGTCTCTTGGGTTTGTGATTCACGAGGATGGTATGTTGAGATTCCAGAGTAGGCTTTGTGTACCGAACGACTTGGAATGGAGGCAGAGTATTCTGCATGAGGCCCATGCTACGCCTTACTCAGTTCATCTTGGTTCGAATAAAATGTACAAGGACCTAAGGAGGAACTTTTGGTGCAGCAACATGAAGGAGGAGGTTGCACGGTTTGTAGGGAGATGTTTGACTTGTCAGCAGGTCAAAATCGAGCATCAGCGACCGGCCGGGTTATTGCAGTCGCTTCCCATTCCGAAATGAAAATGGGAAGATATTTCGATGGACTTCTTCACGAGCTTGGTGAGATCGAAGTCTGGTATGAATATGGTTCGGGTGATTGTGTATCGTCTGACCAAGTCGGCACACTTTCTAGGCATCAAGGACACTTGGGGTCTGGAGAAGTTGGCTCGTGTGTTTATTGCACAAATTGTGAGGCTTCACGGTACTCCGAAGTCTATTATTTCGGATCGTGATGGCCATTTTGTATCGTATTTTTAGCAGGCGGTACATAAGACGTTGGGTACTCGGTTGCGTATGAGTACTTCTTTTCATCCTCAGTCAGATGGGCAGTCGGAACGCACTATCCAGACATTTGAGGATATGTTGCGTGCTTGTGCCCTCGATTGGAGCAGTGATTGGGAGGAGCATTTGCCGTTGATCGAATTCACGTACAACAATAGTTAGCACGCGTCGATTCGAATGGCACAATATGAGGTGTTTTATGGGCGGCGATGTCGATCGCCGATTTGCTGGAATGAGGCGTCCGATTTGGTTGGGACCGAACCAGATATCGCTATGGAGATGATGCGGAAGGTGGGATTGATTCGGGAGAGGATGTTGACTGCTCAAAGTTGACAGAAGTCATATGCTGACATCCGTCACCGACCTTTAGAATTCGAGGTGGGAGACCACGTTTTGCTAAAGGTGTCGCCGACGAGAGGAGTTTTCCGCTTCGGGAAGAAGGGAAAGTTGAGTCCGAGAATTATTGGGCCCTTTGAGATTCTCGAGAGAGTCGGTGAGTTGGCATACCGTTTGGCATTGCCTCCGGCCTTGAGTCACGTTCATAGCATTTTCCATGTTTCCCAACTGAGGAAATATGTTCCAGATCCTAGTCACGTCATCGACTATGGTGAGATTGATGTTTCCGAGGATATTACCTTTAAGGAGCGCCCCTTGAAGATTTTTGGAGCACCGTGAGAAGCGACTGAGGCATAAGACCATTCCTTTGGTGAAGGTGCAGTGGTCGAGGCATGGTGTTGAGGAGGCAACTTGGGAAACCGAGGATAGCATGCGTGCTAGGTACCCCGAGTTGTTTGTTTCTTAAGTTTCGGGACAAAATTTATTTTTAGAGGTGTAGAATGTAATATCCGCATTTTTCTTTTCCCCAATATTTCATTTTTGGTGTATTTTTCGTTTTTAGTGACTCGCTTGTAACCGTATTAATATTTCGAGAATATTTAATACTGGACTTTTTGTCATCCGAGCTTGTTCAGACCTATTATACTCAATTCCCTGTTTATTACCTTTCCGTCGCTATTTCGTTCGATTCTCGTAATCGTTGTTCGGAACCACCGTCTCGGGGTTGCCGCAGATCTATCTCATGTTATTATGCATGTTGTGAGCTTTCGTATGTTCTTTCGATCATGTATCGTGTGTTTCAGATGTTTTGGGCCGTTTTGTAATTTCCCAAAGTTTTAGGGTGATTACTAACGTTGTAGTTTTCCGAAACCTCGGGTAGTCAAAATCGTGTTTTCTTTTAGCGCGTTGGTTCTGACTCTATCTTATTGTTCGTGTGTCTTCTTCGGCCCGTTGTTTGGTTTCGGATGCGCGTTGTTTTCATCCGAGGTGGAATTCGCTGTTTTCCATCTTTGGGGTGATGTCTGTACTGCTGTCTGCACCCTCTAGCGCGTTATTCATGTTGTCTAGCGCACGCTAGCGTCGTTGAGTAGAACACGCTACATTCGTTGGGTAGCGCGTGCTAACAACTCGAGCACGGCAGTGACAGTGGGTTTTTTATGCTCTTTGCTCTCTGGACGAGCAGCTTAGCACACGCTGCATTTGTATAATAGCGCACGCTATGGTTTGGACTTAGCGCACGCTGGGTGCCGATAGCGCGCGCTAACTCGGTAGTCCAGACTGGGCAGAGTGTTTCTGGACTCGGTCTGGTGTCCAGGTAGCGCAGGCTATGGCCCGATAGCGCGCGCTATCGAGGGGCCGTAGGCGCACGCTATTCTCTAGTAGCGCACGCTAACGGGCCAGAACCGTAGGTTTTGGACTGGTTTTTGACTGGGTAGCGCATGCTAACTATGGATCGTTAGCGCATGCTAAGCTCTCTGGTTATATAAACCAGAGAGTTGACCCAGATCCGCCTCATTTCTCATTTCTTCTCCTTCTCTGCGGCCGGGCGATCCTTTAGGCGATTTGGAGGCGATTTCTTCTTCCAATCACTTCACAGATCATTTTTCTTGAGTTATTGGTGTAGATTAACAACATATACTTGGTTTCTTCATCCTTAATCCAAGGTATTCTCCTAGAACCCTATTTTTGAGAATTTGGGGGTTTTGAGTTTTTGTCCGATTCGTTCCGTATTGTTGATTAATTCATGATGTATATGATTATCTTGGTGGTATTCACGTTTTTCCTATGAGTTCATAGTAAGTTTCGTGGTATTTGTGAAATTGAGAGGGTTCGGTTGCGATTCGTCCTCGTCGTTGTTTTGTACGAACTTACATGAATCGTAGGTGGCGTTTCGGGTGTCTTCCGTTATCATTATTCTTGTCGAATTGGTTGTAATGGTGTTTGACGAATCGTCTAGGTTCGGTGTGTCCAATTTCTCGCAACCGCGATTGTTTCATCCCATCTTTTCGTCGTGATAATCGAGGCAAGTACCCTTAATGAATTTACTTGCTTAACATGGTAGTATTGCATGAGTAACGTCTGTGTGTATTCTCACTACGGGTTAGATCCGACAGGGTCTCGGTAGGGGTCCACAGAGGTGTGGATCCACGAGCTTGGATTTTAACCACTACGAGTTCGATCCGACGGGGTCTCGGTAGGGGTCTACAGAGGCATGGATCCGTGTTTAATTGTGGTGCATTTTAGAAATGTGTTTTCGGTTATGGCGTTTACGGAAATATGTGTTTCAAACTGATGTTTTATCATTTGCATGCATTGACTATATGTGTAAGGTGTAGCTTGTTCATTTGGTTACTTGTACTAGCGTAATTGCTAACCCCTTTGGAGACCCGTTTTGAGAAAATTCTTGTTATGAATTTCAAGTTATGTTCAGCCGGACGATTGGACACTGGGGTTGCTGGCCAGGGTTGATGACGTGTGCAATTGAGTCTCTTTATTTCCGTTGTTCTTTTTTATGCGGTTATTTTTCTTTAAACTTGTGAACCTATAGAAAGTACTCGCGAGTACTTAGGCATTTCTACTGGGATTATGGTTTGTATTATTATATGTTATTTATGATTGGCAGGGATGTCTGTTTTACCGGTTATACCGGCGTTTCATTTATTTTTTCGTTCTGGTGATGTGTGTTTTCTCGCTAACTAAGATAGTTAGTCGAGTGGTATTTCTTAATTAGCCTGGTGGGTCCCATATAGTGGTCCACGGCGCTGTAATATTCCCTGAATATTTTGGGGGTGTCACATGGGACACACCCAAACTAATAAAAAATCTAAAAGTAATTGTGTCCATTACTGGAGAACGTTTCCTCATAATTAATTTATGGTCTTTGAGAGAAACCTTGTGCTACGAGCCTTTCATGATCATTTTTCTTTCTAACAAAGACCCATTTGTCTACTAGGATAACATTTCTTGGAGTTCGAACTATAGGCCCAAACACCTTTCATTTTTTAAAGGAATTTAATTCAGCCTCTACGACTTCTTTCCATTTTGGCCAATCATCTCTACTTCGACAGCCTCCAACAAACTTCGGTTTAAGATCCTAATTTGAAACTTAACGAGCCATATTAAAGGCAAATATGTCATCCATGATGATATTTTCTCTCTCTAATCTTATTGTTGTGAGTATTGAGGGTGAGGATTTGATTCCCGGGGATGATTGCTCGAGCGGCATGGTGCAATCATGAACTACTGCACGAAAATCATCACCTTGTTAGCTGAGGACGGCACCGAGCACTATTTCACGAGGCGAAAGAGAAACCAGAAGTTCGTAATTAATGCCTTGAAGGCGATGAGACTCATGCGGAAAGGGTGTACTGGTTATTGGTGCTTCACCTTGAAGGCGAGGGATGGTGGAGTCGAGTTTTCATCGATTCCAATCGTTAGTGAGTTCCCTGATGTCTTTCCTGACGAGTTACCAGGGTTGCCACCAGACCGTGAGGTTGAGTTTGCTATCGAGTTAGAGCCGGGTGTGGCTCCGATTTCGAAGGCGCCGTATCGCATGGCACCTTAAGAGATGACCGAGTTGAAGAAGCAGTTGAGTGAGCTTCTTGAGTCAGGGCATATTCGACCGAGCGCTTCACCTTGGGGTGCACCGGTTCTGTTTGTGCGGAAGAAGGATGGTTCACTGTGTCTATGTATCAACTACCGCGAGCTAAACAAGGTGACCATCAAGAACAAGTATCCTTTGCCGAGGACTGATCACTTGTTTAATCAGTTGCAGGGAGCTGCGGTATTCTCGAAGATCGACTTGAGATCGTGGTACTATCAGCTTCGGGTGAAGGAGTCCGATATTCCGAAAACAGCTTTTCGGACGAGATACGGACATTATGAGTTTGTGGTTATGCCCTTTGGACTAACCAATGCGCAGGCAGTGTTCATGCAGTTGATGAACAAAGTTTTCATAGAGTATTTTGATAAGTGTGTTGTCGTCTTCATTGACGATATCCTTATCTATTCGAAGAATGAGGAATAGCATACGCATCATCAGCGTGTGGTGTTAGACATTTTGAGGACCGAGCGACTCTATGCGAAGTTCTCGAAATGTGAGTTCTGGCTGAAGGAGGTGATGTTTCTAGGTCACGTGATTTCAGTCGAGGGGGTCCGTGTGGATCCACATAAGATTGAGGTAGTGCTGGATTGGGCACAGCCTAAGAATGTAAAGGAGGTTCGTAGTTTCTTGGGTTTGGCTGGCTACTACCGTAGGTTCATCGAGGGGTTCTCAAATCTAGCTCGACCACTTACACAGTTGCTCCAAAAATCCGAGAAGATCGTCTGGAATGACGAAAGGCAGTCGAGTTGAAGAGGCGTTTGACTTCAGCCCCGATTTTAGCGTTGCCGTGTGGCAACGAGGGTTTTGCTGTTTATAGTGATACTTCGGGTCAGGGTCATGGGTGCATGTTGATGCAGCACGACAAGACTATTGCATATGTGTCGAGATAGTTGAGGCCGTATGAGCTCAATTACCCTACCCATGATTTGGAGTTAGCAGCAGTTGTTTTTGCGCGATTTGGCTTCACTATCTTTTTAGCTCTGCATGTCAGATTTTTACCGATCATAAAAGTCTGAAGTACATATTTACTCAGTGGGAGTTGAATATGAGGCAGAGGAGGCAGTTGGAGTTGATTAAGAATTATGACCTCGAAACCCTTTACCATCCTGGCAAAGCGAACGTCGTGGCAGACGCCTTGAGCTGGAAACCAGTTGCGTTGCGGACGCTTGAGATACTTACGTCTCAATCTGCGCTTCAGCGGGATTTGATTGAGTTGAGTGTTGAGATTTTGTTGCCAAGAGCTGTCGGGCAACTTTGTGCTTTGAAGATTTCGTCGTCGTTGATCAATGAAATTAAACTAAACCAGTTGGAGGATCAGATGATTACTCAAATCCAAGAGAATGTTTTTAAGGGAAAGTCTCTTGGGTTTGTGATTCACGAGGATGGTGTGTTGAGATTCCAGAGTAGGCTTTGTGTACCGAACGACTTGGAATTGAGGCAGAGTATTCTGCATGAGGCCCATGCTACGCCTTACTCAGTTCATCCTGGTTCGATTAAGATGTACAAGGACCTAAGGAGGAACTTTTGGTGCAGCAACATGAAGGAGGAGGTCGCACGGTTTGTAGGGAGATGTTTGACTTGTCAGCAGGTCAAAATCAAGCATCAGTGACCGGACGGGTTATTGCAGTCGCTTCCCATTCCGAAATGAAAATAGGAAGATATTTCGATGGACTTCTTCACGAGCTTGGCGAGATCGAAGTCTGGTATGAATATGGTTCGGGTGATTGTGGATCGTCTGACCAAGTCGGCAATTTCTAGGCATCAAGGACACTTGGGGTCTGGAGAAGTTGGCTCGTGTGTTTATTGCGCAGATTGTGAGGCTTCACGGTACTCCGAAGTCTATTATTTCGGATCGTGATGGCCATTTTGTATCGTATTTTTAACAGGCCGTACAGAAGACGTTGGGTACTCGGTTGCATCTGAGTACTTATTTTCATCCTTAGTCAGATGGGCAGTCGGAACGCACTATCCAGACATATGAGGATATGTTGCGTGCTTATGCCCTCGATTGGAGTAGTGATTGGGAGGAGCATTTGCCGTTGATCGAATTCACGTACAACAATAGTTGGCACTCATCGATTCGAATGGCACCATATGAGGTGCTTTATGGGCGGCGATGTCGATCGCCGATTTGCTGGAATGAGGCGTCCTATTTGGTTAGGACCGAACCAGATATCGCTATGGATATGAGGCGAAAGGTGGGATTGATTCGGGAGAGAATGTTGACTGCTCAGAGTCGACAGAAGTCATATGCTGACGTCCGTCACCGACCTTTAGAATTAGAGGTGTGAGACCACGTTTTGCTAAAGGTGTCGCCGACGAAAGGAGTTTTCCACTTCGGGAAGAAGGGAAAGTTGAGTTTGAGAATTATTGGGCCCTTTGAGATTATCGAGAGAGTCGGTGAGTTGGCATACCGTTTGGCGTTGCCTCCGGCCTTGAGTCACGTTCATAGCATTTTCCATGTTTCCCAACTGAGGAAATATATTCCAGATCCTAGTCACGTCATCGACTATGGTGAGATTGATGTTGCCGAGGATATTACCTTTGAGGAGCGCCCCTTGAAGATTTTTGGAGCACCGTGAGAAGCGACTGAGGCATAAGACCATTCCTTTGGTCAAGGTGCCGTTGTTGAGGCATGGTGTCGAGGAGGCAACTTGGGAAACCGAGGATAGCATGCGTGCTAGGTACCCCGAGTTGTTTGTTTCTTAAGTTTCGGGACGAAACTTATTTTTAGAGGGGTAGAAGGTAATATCCGCATTTTTCTTTTCCCCTGTATTTTCATTTTTGGTATATTTTTCGTTTTTAGCGACTCGCTTGTAACCGTATTAATATTTCGAGACTATTTAATACTGGACTTTTTGTCATCCGATCTTGTTCAGACCTATTATACTCAATTCCGTGTTTATTGCCTTTCCATCGCTATTTCGTTCGATTCTCGTAATCGTTTTTCGGAACCACCGTATCGGGGTTGCCGCAGATCCATCTCATGTTATTGTGCATGTTGTGAGCTTTCGTATGTTCTTTCGATCATGTATCGTGTGTTTCGGATGTTTTGGGCCGTTTTGTAATTTCCCAAAGTTTTGGGGTGATTACTAACGTTGTAGTTTTCCGAACCCTCGAGTAGTCGAAATTGTGTTTTCTTTTAGCGCTTTGGTTCTGACTCGATCTTATTGTTCGTGTGTCTTCTTCGGCCCGTTGTTTGGTTTCAGATGCGCGTTGTTTTCATCCGAGGTGGAATTCGCTGTTTTCATGCGTGTTATTCCTGTTGTCTATCGCACGCTAGCGTCGTTGAGCAGCACACGCTACATTCACTGGGTAGCGCGTGCTAACGACTCGAGCACGGCAGTGACAGTGGGTTGTTTATGCTCTTTGCTCTCTGGACGAGCAGCTTAGCGCACGCTGCATTTGTATAATAGCGCACGCTATGGTTTGGACTTAGCGCACGCTGGGTGACCGGTAGCGCGTGCTAACTCGGTAGTCCAGACTGGGCAGAGTATTTCTGGACTCGGTCTGGTGTCCAGGTAGCGCACGCTATGGGCCGATGTGCGCGCTATCGAGGGGCCGTTAGCGCACGCTATTCTCTAGTAGCACACGCTAACGGGCCAGAACTATAGGTTTTGGACTGGTTTTTGACTGGGTAGCGCATGCTAACTATGGATCGTTAGCGCATGCTAAGCTCTCTGGTTATAAACCAGAGATTTGACCCAGATCCGCCTCATTTCTCATTTCTTCTCCTTCTCCGCGGCCGGGCGATCCTTTAGGCGATTCGTGTTGCGATATTTCCTACATGCAAGTGCACGTCATCATTTACAAGTAATAAAGTGATAAGTAGAGTATCGTTCCCACGAGGATTGAATCTCTAACTACCGATGTTTTCGTATTCCAATTTTATCTGAACAATCGAATTTTGGTTTTGTGATTAATAACTAAAAGAATTAATAAAAGACTAAGCAGAAAACGATAGCTTGAATAAAAGGAATCAAATGATGAATAAGTCTAGGGTTCTGAATCCACCTTAGTTTATCCGAATTTATTCTCGATTATCCGTAATAAATAATTTTCCCAATTTATTGAAGGCGGAGATTGCTAATATATTCTACCGCCTCTCCCGAGGTCAATAGATTTATCTAACGGCGACTAACGCACTCTATCCCTAGGTGAATTATCTCGTCGATAGGCAAAAGCATGAAATCTCCTAAGGGCCACGTAGTTCCTATGAGTATATTCCTATCTCACGTAATAAACGGTTCTCACCAATAGTTCTCACCAAATCTCCTCTCCCGATTCGAAGTGAATGATTAAATCAATACAACTATTGGCCAGATAATTGCAAGCATTAAACATAATTGGGAAAACTCAATAAAAAGGTAATAAATTGGATAATCTCAATCAATTCGTCAAAACAAAGGTTTCATCAAAACCCTAGATTAGGGCTTTATCCTGACATACTAAAAACTGAAAATACAGAATAAATAAACGAAAGCATAAAATTCAAACGCAGATGAAGCGCGGATTCCTCCGTTCTTCAGCTTCCGCCTTCTGCCCTTGAATTCTTCTGCTTTCCTCCTCTTCTGCCGTCTCCAAGCTTAAGCTCTCCAAGGTATTAGATTCAATGATTCCCCGATGATTAAATTAGGGTCTTAAACCCTATTTATAGCTCAGCACCTTCAAAAATCGCGTCCGTATTAATCGGTTGAAAACTGGCTTCGAAACGGCCCAAAATCAGCGCAGACGTACCAAACCCGCTAAGTGTGCCGCGGCTCACTAAACCTGTGCCGCGGCACATCGCAAAAAGCTGAATGCCTGGGCGTTAATTTATTCTTCTGTGCCGCGGCTCACTTGGCCGTGCCGCGCACGCAGTCTGACTTACTCGCCCTTGGTGATGTCTTCCCGTGCCGCGGCTCGATTCCTTGTGCCACGGCTCGAGTCCAGCTTTTGCCGTCTTCGCCCGCTTTGCCTCGTTTTAGCTTAGGACTTCAATTTCTGTCAATCATACAAAATCAAGGCATTAAAAGCTCATTTAGATGATTTCACACTCCAAAACACTACAAAATAATGATAAATAAGCGTATAAAAATACGCCTAACAAATACCCCCAAACTTAAACCTTTGCTTGTCCTCAAGCAAAAAGAATTAAAGTCAATAAAAGTATGTCGTGAATAATCGTGCAACTCATAGTGTTCAACCTAATCAATACTATCCTGTAATTCTCTCTAAATAATACGAGTGTCATAAAAGCGAGCCGCACTTTCGAATAATGATTCCGCAAAGTAATCAAATTCAGTCCTAATCACTCGTTCATGAAGAAAATTTCAGCTCAAAGATTAACAAAACATGAGTCAAATCGTCCGTCAATATGAAAGGCTAACATAAACAAGCTAGTTCGTCGCGTTCCACAGTCTAAAGGCACAATTTTCACGAGTCTCATAACGAATAAACCTCGGACAGTATCCCCTTATATAAATATGCTCAAGAATTTGATTCGAGTCGACCACTAGGTTAGGATCTCGGGATGTTTCATCGGGATAATCCTAGGGTGGAACTTCCATTCTCATGTATTAGGAAACCGTTTGACGTAAAAGACACTCATGGGGCACATGGATGCTTCTAGTTACTAAGTTCCCTTCTACAACGGAGAAACAACTCGAATACATAATTTATTATATGATCTTCCAGATTAACAACCGAGTAATGAAATGAATTGAGTGATTAATGAGTTAAAATGACCGTTCTGGTCAAAATGAAAATGATGTTTGAGGATTGTTAACTGATAAATTATGAATGAATGAAAATTGCCAGAAATTATACCATGGCGATAGAAGTCTTACAGTTCTTTCTGGCCGATTGGCTCGGCATCTCGCACAGTCACACGTGACGCGAAAGTCCAATGATACTAGCCCGATGACGACGATTTCAAATGAGACATGACTCGGAAGGTAGTATTCAAAACCACGCTCCGATACCAACTCTGTAACACCCCAAACTAGGCGGATATTACGGTCCGTGGACCCCGATCGGGACCCACCAAAGTAATGAAAACGGATGAATTACACAGGTAAATGTAGTACCGAACCACATTTCAACATCAATTACTCCGATTAGGAGTTTCATACAACACACCCTGTGATAAAATAGAATACATGTGTATTTTATGTGACGATAAAATACACAACACCGAATGAAATGAGTATTCAAACGGAATGTCTCAGCTGGAATAAATAAAGGAAACATAAATGATCAATAAATAATCGAATGATCGGGCCCCTTTCTAGTATCATTGGGACTCTCTCGTCAACGTGCTCACCCTGCGCCTTTGCCTTGCCATGACACGAGAAACAATATCCCCAAACGGGGTCGATTATACTGAACAACAATCCTCCAGAGTTGAATAAACATAATCATATAAATATGTAGTATAAACCACAAGTTTGATTAAAATGAAGCGGTTAGATTATAACCCAAACTTGTTGAAAACATACGCAATCAAACATGCCGTATGAATCAACTAACGGTGCGGCTCAAAGGGTGGCGCCACACTACGCCCGGGATGGAAATGTGTCCGTGCACAAGCCACCAACGAGTATCGATCAAATACCACGTGGTCTTGTACCTAATCGGTCTCACGAGCAATCGACTCGTGCACACCCAATGCGAGGCCAACAACCAACACACGACATAAATGTGCCCGACATGAAAATCCTACACATACCAACTGCACGCCAAGATGACCTAATGCCACGATATAACAAAAGTGACATCTAAACGAATAATGACTCACCGAGATAAAATGATGGTGAAATGAATGATAAGACGACAAAATGATTTGGAACCGCTGCTCCTTGTGATCAAGTGATTAATTGACAATGACAAGTTTTAATACGGTTATCACAATGATGAATGAGTTACGATTATGAATGAACAACAACAAAAGGAAATGAATATCCTTATAAGCGAGTAAGAATCAACTTACACAATACCGGTGACAATTATCCTTCCACGAACAACGCCCTAATTGAGATATCGGTCGCTCGAACAACCTTGAATTGTACAATATCCAACAACTCGCTCAATATACGAATCGCATACGAATATAACGAACTCAAGACGTCGATACGATTAAACCAAGTTCATTGGGGCATTATATCGAACACTTTGAGGCCAACTACGATTGATTACAACTAAACCTCAACAATACCAACCTCAAATCCCCAAGAAGTGTTTCAAATCAACAAAACATCTCCAATACGATCAATAATCCGTTATGAATATCCAAAAACGTGATTATAACAACAATTAAACGAAAACCCCCAATTTCAACTCGATAATCAAAGTGTTCTTGAATAATCCCTCAATAATCCAATGAATCCTTATACAAACTCATAATCATATACATATCCCTTCATATAACATGATTATAACGTCCAAAACATCATATCTCAACACAAAATCGAAATCCAAGGTGTTGAAGAAATTCTTGAAGATCCAACCACTTCGATCCGATGAACACGAGTTAAAACGAGTATCCGAGCTATATGATTGAATGGAATTGAAGAAACTCAAGTACTCAAGTGTTTGATGAAGGAAGAATCCTTTTCCCAAGCTCTCTCTGACAAAAGGAAGAAGGAAGTGAAAATGAAGAAAATGAGGAAAAAGTGTCCCTACTAAACCATATATATCGCCGGTTACGGCCGTAACTCGCCCTCTTACGGCCGTAACTTTACAAGTCAACGGCCTTACGGCCAGAATCGCCAACTCAGACGGCCAGAACTCGCCGCTAAAACACTCGCCGACACCTTACGGCCAGTACCGCACACCTTACGGCCGTAATCGGATGATACGGCCGTATCCGCCAACCTTACGGCGTAACCCGCCTTCGTCAAAAATGGCCGGACATCCATCCTGCAGCGTACGGACGTATCCGGCCAAGCCTTACGGCCATCGCCGACTTCCGCCGTATGCCGCAACCCTTACGGCCGTAAGTCACCCTTGGTCGGCAACACCCGAAATTTACGAACACCACTTATGGCCGTATCTCACCTTCCTTACGGCCAGAACTCACCTTCGCCAAAATGCCCGGGCACTGGCCGACCACTTACGGCCAGAATCGCCACCTTACGGCCGCACTACCGACTTACGGCCGTATCCCAGAACCTTACGGCCGTAACTCGATGCTGGCCAAGGTGAATCAATCCGATAATTCCGATTCCTCGCTACGACTGATGAATGATCCGATATATCATACGAATGTGAAATTGAACAAGTCTAACACGAGCCAAAGATGATACTCTCAGTACAAGGCTATCAATCACAATGAAAATGATAATACTCCCGTCTCGATCTAAAAACAGAGATAAAATGACGATCGGTAACTGATATACGATTACAACATGCCAACATTGAACGCAAATGAGTGATTCATGAATGATGAGTGATTATTAATGAGTGAGAATTACTGAGTGACAATTACAGACTGATAATTACTGAATGAAAATGAATGAATTACAACCGGGTATTACATACTCCCCCCCTTAAAAATAGTTTCGTCCCCGAAACTAAGGGTCAAACAACTCTGGATGACTCTCCCGCATACTTTCTTCGGTTTCCCAAGTGGCCTCTTCGACTCCGTGTCTGGACCACTGAATCTTGACCAAAGGGATCGTCTTGTTCCTCAACTGTTTGATTCGCCACTCCAACACTCGTACAGGACGCTCCTCGTACGAATGATCATCTGCGATCTCGATTTCACAAACCAAGTATGTGGCTCGGGTCGGCAACATATTTCCGCAACTGAGAGACGTGAAACACATTATGAATTCGGCTCAATGCCGGAGGTAAAGCCAATCGATAAGCTAACTCGCCTACTCGATCCAAAATTTCAAACGGTCCAATGAATCTCGGACTCAACTTCCCCCGTTTTCCGAAACGGAAAATACCTCGACTCGGGGATACTTTGACTAAAACGTGGTCACCCGTCTCGAACTCTAGTGGTCGACGACGATTATCTGCATAGGATTTCTGTCGACTCTGAGCTGTCAGCATACGACTCCTGATTAAAGCTACCTTCTCCCGGGCGGCTATAAGCATATCGGGCTCGGTGCCGATTGATTCTGACAAGTCATCCCAACACAAAGGAGATCGACAACGACGACCGTATAAGGCCTCGTAAGGTGCCATCTTAATGGAAGCATGCCAGCTATTATTATATGTGAACTCGATCAATGGTAGTTGGGCTTCCCAATCGTCCTTCCAATCGAGGACGCATGCCCTCAACATGTCCTCTAATGTCTGAATAGTCCTCTCTGATTGTCCGCTTGACCGAGGATGAAAGGCGGTACGAGATTGAGCCGAGTTCCCATAGCACGATGAATCGATTTCCAAAAATGAGACACAAATCGTCTGTCACGATCGAAACGATACTCTTAGGAGTACTGCGGTCTCACTATTTCCTTGATGAACAATCGAGCGTCTCTCAGACCCACGTATCCTTGATCTCAAGGAAATGAGCTGATTTTGTTAAGCGGTCCACAATCACCCGGATCGTATTCATGCCACGACGACTAGTCGGCAAACTCGTGATGAAATCCATAGAAATGTCCTCCCACTTCCACTCGGGAATAGGAAGAGGTTTCGGATACCCGCCGGCCGCCGATGTTTAATCTTAACTTGTTGACAAGTTAAGCATCTCGAAACAAATTCTGCGACTTCTCGCTTCATATTACTCCACCAGTAATTTTGTCTCAAGTCCTTGTACATCTTGTTGGACCCGGATGAATGTAATAAGGGGTAGCATGATCTTCCTTCAAAATCGAGTTTTTCAACTCGTCATTTGTCGATACGCACAACCGATTCTTAAATCTCAAAAGTCCATCCTCGTGGACCACGAATCCAGGGCTTTCCCCTGAGTCACATCCTCACGGATGCGCATCAATGAAGGGTCGAACTCGATTCTCTCGGATTGCCTCCTCGAGTGACGATGAAATCTCTAGCATACAAAGTTGTCCCCGAACTCGCTGCGACCTCGATCTCGGGTCTAAGGAATTCCTACCAAGCTCCTTCGAATCGTTAGACGAGCAAGCATCTCGCTCTCCCGAACGGACTTGCGACTCAAGGCATCGGCGACAACGTCCGCCTTGCCCGGTGGTAAAGGATCTCGATATCATAATCTTTGATTAATTCCAACCACCGTCTCTGCCGCATATTTAACTCCTTCGAGTAAATATATACTTTAAACTCTTATGGTCGGTGAATATCGGATGTAACGCCATAAAGATAATGACGCCAAATCTTCAAAGCGAACACCACTACCGCTAGTTCCGTGTCGTGTGTCGGATAATTAACCTCGTAAGGTCTCAATTGCCGTGAAGCATAGGCAATAACCTTTCCATTCTCGCATGAGCACACATCCGAGACCCCGTCCGACGCATCACTATAAACCACAAATCCCTCCGTCCTCGCGGCAAGGAAAGTACAGTGCCGACATTAACCGGCTCTTGAGTTCCTCAAAACTCACGACACGCGTCGGACCACGTGTATTTCTTATCCTTTCGCAAAAGGTTCACAATGGTTGAGCAATTTTGGAAAATCCTTCCACAAATCGCCGATAATAACCCGCTAATCCGAGGAAACTCCGGATTTCCTTAACATTCTTCGGAGGTAACCAGTCTCGGATAGCCTCTGTTTTCTGAGGGTCGACTCGAACTCCGTCTGACGAAATTACATGTCCGAGAAAAGTCTCTTCGGACATCCAGAACTCGCACTTGGAAAACTTTCCAAAAAGTTGCTCTCGTCTCAACACGTCGAGAACCTGATGAAGATGAACCTCGTGATCCTCTCGGCTACGAGAATAAATCAAAATATCGTCGATGAAGACAACAACAAACTGATCCAAAAAGTCGATGAAAACCCGATTCATCAATTCCATGAATACCGCAGGTGCATTAGTTAGCCCGAACGGCATAACTACGAACTCATAATGACCATAGCGTGTTCGAAACGCCGTCCTCGCGATATCCGACTCGAATCCAATCGGTGATATCCAGATCTTAAGTCGATCTTGGAAAATACTGAAGCTCCTGAAGTTGATCTAAAAGATCATCAATACGGGTAAGGGATACTTATTCTTGATTGTCACTCTGCTCAACTCCCGATAATCGATACACAAACGAAATGAACCATCCTTCTTCTTGACAAACAACACGGGTGCTCCCACGGAGACGCACTCGGTCGGATATAACCCTTCTCGAACAACTCCTCAAGTTGGTTCTTTAATTCGCATTTTTCGGGGCCATCCGCACGGTGCCTTTGATATCGGATACGTACTGTGCTCCAACTCAATCGTGAATTCCACATCTCTCTCGTGGAGGCAACCTGTAACTCGTCTGGAAAACGCGTCGGCATACTCCTCACTACCGGAATATCCATCAAGACATCGATGACTTCTCGATTTTGGTCATATAGCACCAATAACCAACACACCGATCGAGTAATCGCATCGCTTTCATCAAATTAATGACCTTACGAGCAGTAGGGATTACCTCCCTGAAACACACATTCAACCCCATCGCTTGCAATGATAGTGATCATACGCTTACGGACACTAATGGTGGCATCATGACGATCCATCCAATCAATACCCAAGATGATGTCGTCCTCGGCAAATCTACTACGATTAGGTCCACGCCATACACGACCATGAAATCGACCGACAATTCAATCTCACGATTACCGATAATTCGTCACCGTCAGTAAACCAATGACATAAGGCTCACAACTAGTAGCACTACCCGCACGTAGTCTACTCAAACATGACTTAAATGAATGAATGCGATGCACCAGTATCAAAAAGGGTACACACAGGCTGGGATAGAATATCGAGTGTACCTGAGATCATTCGGGCCTCTGGATCATCGGTCTTTTTCATCTCGTAAATTCGGGGCTTGCCGGCCCCCGAACCAGATGCTCCCGTCTGATAGCTCTTGGCTCCGCCCTTGCTAGCTCCCGTCGTCTTAAACGACGCTGACTGAGTGGCCTGATTATGCATCTTTGAATGTCCTGGGGCCTGAGATGACGCCGGAGTGGGTTTAGAGTCCCTTCGGCAAAAACGGGCCCGATGCCCAGCAATTCCACAGTTATGGCACGTGACAGTCTGCTTCGGACATTTGGTGCTGAAATGACCCTGTTCTTCACAGTTGAAACAGGTGACGACCGAATTGGCCGCTCGAGACTGAGATCCCGCGGGTTTAGATGCCAGGGGAGGTCGCTCAGAAAAAGTAGAGCCCGCACGTGGTTTCTTGAAAGTGGCACGACTCCGTCCGACTGACACGGTTCTTAGACTTCTTGCCGCAGATGAAGGCCGCTAGCAATTTCCTTAGCGAAGCTCGTAAGTAAGAGCTTTCTCAATGAATTCGGCCAACGTGGTACGCTTATGATTAAGCGTTGCGGCGCATACGAGGTTTCACCTCTTGTGAAATACTTAATCTTATCCGCCTCGGAATGAATGATAGATGAGGCGAACTAAGAAGTTCCCCGAAACTTCTCGGCAATGGCGAGAACATCCTCGTCGATGAGGGTTCGGAGTGAGTAACTCTGACGCCTTGGCCTCTCTGAGTGGGGCCGGATAGTACCTCTCCATCATGAGAGTTTTGAATCGATCCCATGTACATGATCCTTCGGTGGGCTTCAACGACAACCACCAAGAATGAGCGCTCTTACCCGGGTAGTAAGCCGCAACAGAAACTTTGTGTCCTTCCTGACACTCCACCATAGCAAACAACTTCGAAATGTTCGAGCCAATGAATAATATCTGCCGCCTGCACGAGCCCTCGAAAGTCGGTGGCCTCGCGAGAGATGTCGCCGATGATATTGCTCACATTCCTCTCTTGCCTCGAGGTGGCGGCGGAGGAGCCTGTTGATTTTGAATAGTGGAGTTATGCATCGTCTCCATCACCGTGCCATCTGGGTCATTTGGGCCATCATGCCCTGCATAAAAGCAAGTGGGTCCACCCGAACACCTTCGGACCGGGCCGTGTCCGGTACGACTCCCCGATAGTGAATGATCACGCCCGGTGAATGAGTGGCGGCATCCGCTCGATGAATTGGCATTGTTTCTTGCATTTGCACGTGTGTTCACACGAGCTCTCGGGATTCGCCCGCACCACGCCTCGTCCTCCTCGCCCTCTGCCGGCTCTTTCCATATCAAGTGGAAAGTTACATGATGATTATATCTCTCGCATGAATATCACATTATGACTATGACATGAGGTGATGAAAATGAGCATACTCTCTAACACGGTGATTACATGAACGATTAATCGAGGTGACATGATTTCGATGAAATTATTGAAATGATTATCTTGAACAAGTTACCAAGATTTATTATATGATCTTCCTGCTTAACAACCGAGTAATGAAATGTATTGAGTGATTAATGAGTTACAATGACCGTTCTGGTCAAAATGAAAATGATGTTTGAGGATTGTTAATCGATAAATTATGAATGAATGAAAATTGCCGAAATTATACCATGGCGATAGAAGTCTTACGCTTCTTTCTTGGCCTGATTGGCTCGGATTCGCACAGTCACACGTGACGCGAAAGTCCAATGATACTAGCCCGATGACGACGATTTCAAATGAGACATGACTCGGAAGGTAGTATTCAAAACCACGCTCCGATACCAACTCAGTAACACCCCAAACTAGGCGGATATTACGGTGCCGTGGACCCCATTCGGGACCCACCAGCGAATGAAAACGGATGAATTACACAGGGTAAATGTAGTACCGAACCACATTTCAACATCAATTACTCCGATTAGGAGTTTCATACAACACACCCAGGATAAAATAGAATACATGTGTATTTTATGTGACGATAAAATACACAACACTGAATGAAATGAGTATTCAAACGGAATGTCTGCAGCGGAATAAATAAAGGAAACATAAATGATCAATAAATAATCAACAGATCGGGCCCCTTTCTAGTATCATTGGGACTCCTCGCCGTCAACGTGCTCACCTGCGCCTTTGCCTTGCCATGACCTGAGAAACAATATCCCCAAACGGGCCGGCTTATACTGAACAACAATCCTCCGTACTTGAATAAACATAATCATATAAATATGTAGTATAAACCACAAGTTTGATTAAAATGAAGCGGTTAGATTATAACCCAAACTTGTTGAAAACATACGCAATCAAACATGTCAGTATGAATCAACTAACAGTGCGGCTCAAAGGGTGGCGCCACACTACGCCCGGGATGGAAATGTGTCCGTGCACAAGCCACCAACGAGTATCGATCAAATACCGCGTGGTCTTGTACCTAATCGGTCTCACGAGCAATCGACTGCGTGCACACTCCAATGCGAGGCCAACAACCAACACACGACATAAATGTGCCCGACATGAAAATCCTACACATACCAACCGGCACGCCAAGATGACCTAATGCCACGATATAACAAAAGTGACATCGGAAACGAATAATGACTCACCGAGATAAAATGATGGTGAAATGAATGATAAGACGACAAAATGATTTGGAACCGTTGTTCCTTGATCAAGTGATTAATTGACAATGACAAGTTTTAATACGGTTATCACAATGATGAATGAGTTACGATTATGAATGAACAACAACAAAAGGAAATGAATATCCTTATAATCGAGTAAGAATCAACTTACACAATACCGGTGACAATTATCCTTCCACGAACAACGCCCTAATTGAGATATCGGTCGCTCGAACAACCTTGAATTGTACAATATCCAACAACTCGCTCAATATACGAATCGCACACGAATATAACGAACTCAAGACGTCGATACGATTAAACCAAGTTCATTGGGGCATTATATCGAACACTTTGAGGCCAACTACGATTGATTACAACTAAACCTCAACAATACCAACCTCAAATCCCCAAGAAGTGTTTCAAATCAACAAAACATCTCCAATACGATCAATAATCCGTTATGAATATCCAAAAACGTGATTATAACAACAATTAAACGAAAACCCCCAATTTCAACTCGATAATCAAAGTGTTCTTGAATAATCCCTCAATAATCCAATGAATCCTTATACAAACTCATAATCATATACATATCCCTTCATATAACATGATTATAACGTCCAAAACATCATATCTCAACACAAAATCGAAATCCAAGGTGTTGAAGAAATTCTTGAAGATCCAACCACTTCGATCCGATGAACACGAGTTAAAACGAGTATCCGAGCTATATGATTGAATGGAATTGAAGAAACTCAAGTACTCAAGTGTTTGATGAAGGAAGAATCCTTTTCCCAAGCTCTCTCTCGGACAAAAGGAAGAAGGAAGTGAAAATGAAGAAAATGAGGAAAAAGTGTCCCGGCCAAACCATATATACTGCCGGAAGTTACGGCCGTAACTCGGCCCTCTTACGGCCGTAACTTTACAAGTCAACGGCCTTACGGCCAGAATCGCCAACTCGCACCAGTAACTCGCCGTCAAAAACACTCCGCCGACCTTTACGGCCAGAGCCGCACACCTTACGGCCGTAACTCGGATGATACGGCCGTATCCGGCCAACCTTACGGGCGTAACCCGCCGTCAAAAATGGCGGACATCCATCTCGCACAGACGGCCGTATCCGGCCAAGCCTTACGGCCGCACTGCCGACTTACGGCCGTATGCCGCAACCCTTACGGCCGTAAGTCACCCTTGGTCGGCAACACCCGAAATTTACGAACACCACTTACGGCCGTATCTCACCTTCCTTACCGTAACTCACCTTCGCCAAAATGCCTGGGCACTGGCCGACCACTTACGGCCAGAATCGCCAACCCTTACGGCCGTACCCGCTGACTTACGGCCGTATCCCAGAACCTTACGGCCGTAACTCGATGCTGGCCAAGGTGAATCAATCCGATAATTCCGATTCCTCGCTACGACTGATGAATGATCCGACATATCATACGAATGTGAAAGTGAACAAGTCTAACACGAGCCAAAGATGATACTCTCAGTACAAGGCTATCAATCACAATGAAAATGATAATACTCCCGTCTCGATCTAAAAACGGAGATAAAATGACGATCGGTAACTGATATACGATTACAACATGCCAACATTGAACGCAAATGAGTGATTCATGAATGATGAGTGATTATTAATGAGTGAGAATTACTGAGTGACAATTACAGACTGATAATTACTGAATGAAAATGAATGAATTACAACCGGGTATTACACGGGTCACGCGAATACCCCCGGTTACTAGGCTTCCTATCATTGGCACATGTGAAATCACTAAATCACTAGTCTAATCGGGGTCATCGTTTTACGCGAGAGTAAACAACGGGTCACGCGAATACCCCCGGTTACTAGACTTCCCTTCATAGAACACTTTATCTCAACTTTTGGGAAAAACTGACCGACTCCAAACTCAATCTAAGTGCCAACACGACTAAAGAAACAGTACGACTCACTATCCGGAAAATGTAGCCAAACGTATTGATGGGGATTTAGCAACAAGTATGTATCGTCTCTTATCTGCCAAGACCTCTAAAATCACGAAAAATTTCGGACCTAATTGAATACTAAGCAGAACAGAAATAACTGACTATAACTCGACTAGAACTCGCCCGCTTCTTCAGAGAGAAAGACAGTGTCGTAACATCAGTATCACACAAATAGAAGCACGAAAGATTCACGAATAAAGAAAAACTACGGCAAGCAAGGCTAAAGTGAAAAAAATTTTCGCAAAGAAAAGAAAAGTGCAACGAAATAATGTACAGCAAGAAAATAAGATACAGCAATGAATGTAGAAACTGAAAGTAAATCCCCCCCAAACTTAGGACGTACATTGACCTCAATGGACAAAAAAATGATATGCAAGAAAAGTAAAAGGTCAAGTACTCCCCTCCAGTCTGCTCAGGAGCTGGTGCCGGCATCGTCCGGTGAGGAGGGTGGTGTGGCTGGCCGGGCGGGCGCTATAAATGGCCCGTCGGGATGCATGATGTGGGCCGTCCATGCGGCGAGGTGCTCCTGATGATAATTATCCCTCGCAGCAAGACGCCTCGCCGCTCGTCGGCTGGCCCGGCGGTCCTGCTCTCTCATCTCGGCTCTGGCGGCAGCAACAACGCTCTCCCGCTCCGCCCGCTGCTCCTCCCGCATGGCAGCCATCAAGCTCTCTCTCTCTCTCCTCATCTCATCCCTCTCTCTCCTCGTCTCCTCTCTCAGCTCCTCTCTCTCTCTCCTCAGCTCCTCTCTATGCTCTTCTCTCTGTCTCCTCAAATCCTCCCGCAGCCCATCAAACAGCTCCTCCAACCTCGCTCTATCGGGCTGCGGGCCGGCATCTCCGTGCGTTAACAAAAGCGGCTCGGGGGATCCCTCGTGAGCCTCCTCTAGTAAAAATCCTCTCCCCCGAGCGTGTGCCGGCGCTCCGCCCCACTGGTCGAAGTGTGATATGATGCGGTGGTCGATCGGGGCCTGTGGGGCTAGCATCGGCTCGTCGTGTGACCACGTCAGCCCCGACTGCCGGCATAAAGCGCAGATGAGGGAGGGGTGCTTCATCCCTGTCTTGGCCCCCCCTGGATACTCTGGAAAATAGATCGGACCAGGATGGGGGCCACATCGAAACGCAGCCCGGAAGTGATAGCAAAAAGTATCCGGGCGCGGGAGAGAAAGACTGTACGGATCTGGGAGGTGGGGTCAATGCGTGCGCAGATGAAATAAAGCCAGGCTCGCCCGAGCACTGAGGCGCGAGCTCTCAAGTGAAAAGTGGAAGAGCTCTGTGCTCGCCGCTCCCGGTCGGGCCGTGCAATGGTCTCAAGCGGGGCCTCCTTAGTGAGGCCGGTCATCACTCGGGTATAGCCGACTCACAACCGCCGAAACCCAAAAAGCCTCCGAATAGCAATCGGGAGAAATCAACCGTAATCCCTGACGTCGACCTGAGTCCGAGACTCTAAAGATGGCAAAGTATGCCCTGCCCGGATGTGCTTCAGCAGAGCGCTGGCGTAAAACTCCTGGACGATCGAGATGACCGCTGGCTCGGGAGGTGCGGTAAATCTGGCCCATCCCATCTCGTCAATCATCGTGAGCAACTCCCCGTCCTGAGGAGCTGGAGTAAAACCCCTCTCGGGAATAAGTGGTCGTGGGCGGATCTTTTCGTTGAATATTTTGTGAATTTCGGGGTCCGAAAATTGGTGCCCTCCGCCTACCCGACCCCGAGAGGTCTCCCCTCGAGTAGGGGATGACTCGGTCCTAGCACGCTTGGTCAGCTTCTTTGTGCGCGCCATAATCAATCCTGAAAAGTGAAACACGAGGGTTAATTCACGCAAAAATGATAACAATGATCAATGCTCGGCTAAGGATGTCCAGCCAGAACTTCCGAATTTAAGAAAATAAAGCATACGTGAGAGAAGGATGAAATTGGACTTAAACATGTAACCTGGATGTAAGGGGTGGGCTTGCTGTAAATTCAAAACGTATACGTTGCACGAAAATTCAAAACGATTGCTTTTCAAAGAAAACTTTTCATTTGGGCAATTTATCAGACACCTTGAGGGCACACTTTTACTTGAAGAGTAAACATAGTTATAGCTCGATTCAACCCCCAATAAACAGAAATACAATTCAATCAGTAACAACTTAACACATTCAACTCATTTATATTCCAATTTAATCAAGAAAATTCGATGAAACTACCCTGTTATTCTCTAACAATCATAAAACTATTTGAAGGAAAAAAATAAGCATGTTCCATCCATTCCAAGCATAAACAACTTCCAAATACAAACCATAAGCAAATAAACATTAATGATTGAAGCGTACCTTTTGAAGATTGCAAGAAAAATCGCAGGAAAAAATTGGAAGAACACTTCGGCCGGTCGCGCTGGGGAGGGAATGCAAAGGAGAAAGGAAGCGTACCTGATAATGTCGGCTGAATGCTTGTTAAATGCTACCTGGCCTTTCGGATTCCGCATAGTGTGCCGCGGCACAGATAAAGTGAGCCGCGGCACAGGGTACAGTCCCTTTTGCCTGTGTTCTTGTTTTGTCGTGTGCCGCGGCTCAAATTCCGTGTGCCGCGGCTCATTGCTCACGTGTGCCGCGGCTCATTAATGTCGTGCCGCGGCACAGGGTACAGTCCGTTTAGCCTCCCCTTGCGATTGATGTGTGCTGCGGCTCACAATACCTGTGCCGCGGCTCATACTTCAGTTTCTTCCCTGGGACCTTCCTGCACAGAATTTTTAGAAGAAGACGTTAAAAACGAGAGGCAGAAGCAATTAGAAGCACAAAAATGATGAAAAATAAGAATCACGAATACAAGAAAAATAAAGAAATGCAAAAATCTACAACTACGAGCTCGGGTTGCCTCCCGAGAAGCGCTAAGTTTATAGTCTTCAGCCGGACCTATTGGACAACGTTAGTTCGCTTTTCGCAAACTCCATTTGGCTTCCGCCCCGTTCATCGAACCGTTTATATTTTGGTTAAAATTATGACCATTGGTCATCAGCGGTTCGAATTTCGGTTCGGTCATCAAATGTTGTTTGCGAAAAGGTTTCGACGTGAATAACTTCCCGAAACACCCGGTTTCTCCATGACTAATTGTCCGCTTGGCTTTCGGCTCACTCTCCTCCTTCACAAACGAACTCACGACTGCAGCAGATTTTTCCTCATGTTCGAGGAACGCCACTCGTTCTACATCCTTCTTAAGACTTGGGCCATTTAACACAAAATCTGAATTTTCCCACCGACGATGTTTTCGGTGCTTTCCTCTTTCAACAACATCCACACTTTCAATTTGTGACCCTTTATCAGCACTTTCGGGACATGGGAACGATTTGAATACTTGAAAAGTAACTTGCTCGTCTTGGACCCTCAGAGTTAACTCCCCCTTTTCCACGTCTATAAGGGTGCGGCCCTGTAACACCCCCAGAATATGACCGGGAATGTCACACGCCGTAGACCCTTATCGCAAGGATCTACCAGGCTAAACTCTAAAAGACTACTCGATGATTGACCGACCGGGGTCAAAATTAAATAGAAAACAGACCGACAAGGTCATAAACCAATTCAGAAACTAACGACATTCATATTACAATGACCACAATAAACTTGAACATTGAAAAGAATGACAACTCAATTTAATAAATGATAACTACACCCATACAAGGGTGAATACTCGAACGACAAAGAAATACCGACCAAAATGATACAAAAGAAAAGACTCTGACTCTGGTGTGATTAGCATCGTCGTCTTCCATCTCCTTCCAAGCCAATCCCGTGACTGCTCCCGAGCCGCCAAAACTCGAGCGCATAATGCACCCACCCCCCGAAAACTCGGGGGTTAGCAAACTAGAATTTTGCTAGTGCAAGTACATAATATACAAGATATACGAACAGTAACAACATAAAATTCAACCGCCGTGAAGCCTTAACATAAACCATACATTCCCATAATCAACACAGAGTAACACTCGCATACACAAGGTGCAAGATAATCACATAGCCATATTCTCTTTACGAAACATAACATCAATAAAATTTTAACCAAGCCCAAGGAGTCCGGAAAATCCCTTTTGGAAAAAGGAAAAAAAATGTTTTGATAAGGTAGTTTGCAAACGTTATTATTGACTCGGGCCGTCTAGGGGTTTTTAAAATCGAATGGGAATACTTTTGGAATTAATTTCAAAAGCTCTCGGGTCCTTGACCCAACATATGGAAAACGATTACACGAAAACCAAGTCAATTTATTCGGGGTTCTCGACCCAATTTATAGAACACCAACACAAACGAAATCATTACAACATCTCACAGGGTTCTAAACCCAATCCAAATAACATCATCACGAATTCAATCATCTCAACATTCCACAGGGTCCTCGACCCAATACACAGAATGGCACCACAATACAATCAAAGGCACAATCTCTCATTCGACATATCCTGCTCAAGACCCCGACACTAACCCTGAGATTTCACAAACCTCCTTGGTTAATTAACCCTGATACCCACGCTTTAAAAACAATTTGAAACAAGCTTTCAAAAGCACGAATCGTGGACCAAATCAAGACAAACATTTGAAAGTGAGTTGAAAGAATTTGAGATACGAATATCGTTCAGAACGGGTCTCACTATCACTCAAATACCCGTAACCAATAAGCCTGCCAGCGCCTCCCTTGCGCACTGTGTACCGGCGTTCACTTCCATCATGTTGGCCGCTCCTTGAACATGTCACCGCACCGGCGTCACTCCCGCAAGAGCCGCCTTGCACGCGCATTAGGTGACATCGGCGTTCACCACCCATATGGAGCCGCACATTGCAACAGACACCGTGCCGGAGTGCACGCCCGCCTCGTAGGTTCCGGATATGACGTTTCTCACAACAAGTATCCACATTGTTCAAACATCAAGCACACGGACAAACGTCACAACAATTTTCAACTCGGTACGTCAAGTCACACAATTTCTCTGCCAGTCCATAACCACACAAATAAACAATAACACGCACGTTATCAATCAAACTCAATCAACACCGCACATATATCTCTATATTGCGACTCAACCGAATATATATACATTTATATATATAGATATATAGATATATATATATATAACCTTACTATATTATATGAATAACTATAGTTCGCCCATCAATCCAAGTTGAGTACGTCAACTAATGTTAGAATTCAACACTCGTCGATCACCGACATAAACATATATATTAATATACGTATATACATACATATATTTAACATGTAACTATATATAAACACATATATATATATATATATATATACACATACATATATATATATATACATCCATATAAACTCATACACTTCGACAACAATGATTTCACGCAGTTACAATTCGTATATCGAGGTACTTGCCTTGGTAAAACGACGTGAAGGAGACGACGAAGGAATAGGTTTCGGTCCGAACAATCCTCTCAAATCCGACCCTAACACAATAATGATATACAATCAATCCCACATCATGAATACGAAGAAATTCCTCCTAGTTCTACCCGTTGGGACAATTTATCGAACACCAAGAGTGCGTAGGGAATTGAAATCGGTTAACGGTGAACTAACGGGATTTCATCCCAACCAAAAACAAGAAAACCAAGGGTCACGAGAGTACTATCAAAATCTAACAACAACATCGGTTAATTCGGATTAAAACACAAGATCACCACCAAACCCTCCCCAAAAATCATACTAGGGTTAAAGGGGTTCTTACCTCTTGAAGATTCAAGCCCTATAATCCGAAGAACACGTGCTAGATCCACAATCCGAGCTACACGATCGAAGGAAGATGAAGAAAACACACAATCAAAAGGGTGGATGGAGAAGAAATCCCCTCTCAACCTCTCTCTCTCGCGCACGGTTGGAGAAAAGGAGGAAATGAGCGAATCTCGTGAAAACACACACAGCTATAAGCCGACCGCATTGTGTGCCGCGGCTCAGCTACCAGGCGCGCACAGGCCAAAAATTGCGCCCGGTGGTGGTGCCGCTCGTTGTGCCGCGGCTCATTCGGAGTGTGCCGCGGCTCGGACTCGGCATGTGCCGCAGACCACGGATCGTCGGGCACGCAGACGAGAGGTTTTAGCCGGCAGTGCCACACGGTGTGCCGCGGTCCGGACAAGTGTGCCGCGCATCGACTGTGCCGCGGCGCACAATCCTTGTGCCGTGGCACACGGCATACCGCTCGGCCAACAATCAGGTAGTATGTGTGCCGCGGCGCACAATCCTTGTGCCGCGGCTCACACCCCCTCGGGTCCCAAAATGACGAAAAAGATCCTAAAGAGAATAAAAGCAATAGGAATCGATATTTGGGCAACAATAACACGAAATGGAAGTACGGAACCCCAAAACGATCTGAGGTTCACAACCAAAGTTGAACAAGGAACAAATTCCCTAAATTTCTAGGAAATTACAAAAACGGCCCAAATATCCGAAAATCACGACACAACGTCGGATTAACCATCCGAAACTCACAACATGCTCTAATCAAGCATACTAACTCATGGAAGTAAGAAAGTGACGGAATCGAACGAGTTTAAGGAGAATCGAATATGCATGAGACAAAATATACCACAAGATGAAATTACGTAAAAGCATCATCGAGACCCGTCTAAGCGGAGAAACTCCAAGAACAAAATAGGTTCAGAATTCCAAAACAGTTCCAAGCGAGTTATCCGAAACGAATATACACTGAAAATAGAAATTATTAAAAATAGAAAACGCGAATATTACAGGCCCGTCGCTAGAAATGGTCGTCCCAAGATGATTGGAATATTTTCATCCTCCTCCATGTCTAGTACGATGAAATCGGCCGGAAAGATGAACTTATCAACTTTAACTAAAACATCCTCGATCACTCCCCTCGGATACTTTATCGATCGATCCGCCAATTGCAATGAGACTGTGGTTGGCTTGGCTTCCCCAATATTCAGCTTTTTGAAAATCGACAGAGGCATGAGGTTGATACTTGCACCAAGATCGCATAGTGCCTTATTAAACGAAAGATTCCCCATGGTGCGCGGTATGTTGAAGCTTCCCGGATCTTTCAATTTAGGTGGGAGCTTCTTTTGAAGAATTGCACTGCACTCCTCTGTCAAGGTGACCGTTTCAAACTCCTCAAGTTTTCTCTTCTTCGATAATATCTCTTTCATGAACTTGACATAACTCGGCATCTGCTCCAATGCGTCGAACGGAATATTTATGTGAAGCTTTTGAACACATCAAGGAACTTAGAAAATTGTTTGTCCGCCCTTCTTTCTTTGTAGTCTCTGTGGAAACGGAACGGAGGGACACATGTCTTCGAGTTATCCGCTTCAATTCCTTTGACTCCTCGGCTTTAAATCCTTCGGCTCCTCAATTTCCTTCTTCTCTTTACTCCGCTCGGGCTGATCCAAAGACCTCTCTCCCGCTTCTCAAGCTAATTGCATTTAGACTCTCTCTAGGATTTGTCTCTGTTGTACTCGGCAATGCTCCTCCTGACGAGTACCAACACATTAGCGATTTGGCCCAGCTGGACCTCCAAATTCCGAATGGAAGCAGAATGATTTTGTAATGTAGCTTCCGTACGAGTCATAAATTGACTCGTATTTTCCGCCAATTTTGCAAGTGCTTCCTCGAGAGACACTTTGGGAGCGGAAGAGGGCTGCTGTTGATTCTGGGCGAAAGGGGGATGGTGTGCGTTCTGTCCGTTTCTCCATGAAAAGTTGGGATGATTGCGCCACCCCGGATTATAAGTATTGGAGTACGGGTTATTCGGTCGATTCCCACTTCCCACAAATTGAGCCTGCTCCATCGAATTTTGCTCGAACGGATTTCCAAATTGACACTCCGCGCTCGGGTGTGATCCGTTACACCAATTACATGTCTCTATGGTAACGGGGGCTGGTGTGTGCGAAAATGTTTGGAGCTGTTGTGTCAAAGCGGCGACTTGAGCTGATAAAGTGGAAATCGGGTCATTGCTTGAAACTTCCATAACTCTCTTCGGTGTCAGTCTTTTCGATGGCCATTGGTATGCGTTTTCGGCCATATCTTCCAAAAGCACGTGTGCCTCGGCCATAGATTTTCCCATGAAGGTCCCACCGGAGGCCGCATCTACGAGAGTGCGTGTAGAAGCACTCAAACCATTATAAAACGTATGAAGCTGAAGCCAATCAGGAATGCCGTGATGAGAGCATCTTCGTAGCAATTCTTTATATCGCTCCCACGCCTCGTGGAGCGTTTCCATATCGTACTGGGCAAAAGTGGTTATCTCGTTTCTCAATTTCGCCGTTTTAGCTGGTGGGAAAATTTTTGCAAGGAAGGCTTGCGCTAACCTCTCCCATGTTGTAATCGACCCCGGCAGTAAGGAATTTAACCAAAACTTCGCTTTATCCCTCAAAGAGAAAGGGAAAAGCCTCAATCGGATGGCATCGTCGGTGACACCATTAGTTTTGAAAGTATCGCATATCTCAAGGAAAGACGCAATGTGGGCATTCGGGTCGTCCTTTGGCAATCCACAGAATGGGCTCGCCTGCACCATCTGAATGATGGCGGGATTGATTTCAAAATTATTAGCTTGGATAGTGGGACGCCGAATTCCCGAAAAATTAGCGTTGACCTGCGGCATGGCATAATCTCGAAGAGCGAGTTCCGGTTGAACTTGCCGCACTTGGTTGTCTCCTCCTTGGATTTCAATATTCTCGGCCATGTTGGCCGTAAATGCAACTCTCTTTTCTCCTTTTTGTTCCTTCTTAGAGTGCGCTCGAGCTCGGTGTCCAAAGGTAGTAGGCCTTCGTTACCGAGTCTTCTCATGCACTACACGAAAGGTCCTGAAAGAAAAAAAACAAATAAACAAAATTAAATACAAAAAAATAAAAATAAAACGTTCAAATTAAGACTGGAAATACTTAAATCGATATTAGAAAAATTTCAGTCCCTGGCAACGGCGCCAAAAACTTGTTGCGATATTTCCTACACGCAAGTGCACGTCATCGTTTACAAGTAATAAAGTGATAAGTAGAGTATCGTTCCCACGAGGATTGAATCTCTAACTACCGATGTTTTCGTATTCCAATTTTATCTGAACAATCGAATTTTGGTTTTGTGATTAATAACTAAAAGAATTAATAAAAGACTAAGCAGAAAACGATAGCTTGAATAAAAGGAATCAAATGATGAATAAGTCTAGGGTTCTGAATGTAATATCCGCAATTTTCGATTTTCGGTAAATTTCTTTTTTTGGTCGGAGTCTGTTTTGACGACTCTCTCATGACCGTTTCGTCATTCGGAGAATATTTAATTCTGCACTTTTGTCATCCGAGTTCGTTTGGTCGCTTTGTTGAGTTCCGTGCTTTTAGCGACTTTTCCGCGCTTGAGTTCGGTTCTTGCGAATCTCGTTCAAACCGCTGTTTGGGGTTTTTCGTAAGTTCATTTAACGTTGTTATACGTGTTGTGAGCTTCGGTTTGATTATTCGTTGTCGTATGGTGATTTTCGGGCATTTGGGCCATTTTCGTAATTTCCCAAAGTTTGGGGTAATTACCTTCCGTTGTCGAATTTCGAGCCTTCGGGTGGTTGGAATCGTGTGTTCTACTAGCTCTTAGATTCGTCTTTGTGAGTACTTCGTAACCGTATCTTCGGTTCGTATTCAGGTTCGGGTTTCGGTGTCGTTTTGTTGAATTCAGGATTTCTAAACGACTTTTCTAAGTATGAGTTCGACTTTGTTGGATCACCATTAATTTTTGGTAACTCCAAAAATTCTGAATCTTTGCAATATTATAGAGAATCGAGTTAGCTTTCCAATGGTTCGAACGGTGAGTCAATCGGAGTTCGGACGAGAGAGTTATGATCGTTTTCGTTCACCCGCTCATTTGCCGATCATCGCCGACCGACTCGGCCGTGTCCCGACACGGCCCGTGTCGTACTCGTCCGGATAAGCCGGTAGCCACGCCTGCAGGCTCGACCGTGTTCCGTGACACGACCGAAGTCGATGCCGAGCGCCCTTCGCGACACGACCGTGTCATGCCGACACGGCCGAGTCTCGCTGCCATCGCGCGCCACGACCGTGTCAGCGGACACGGCCGAGTCTCACACCTATTTAAGGCCCAAGAATGGGTTTTTCTTCATTTTTCTCACTCGTTTCTTCCTCTTCCGCTGGAGCTTTGATGGTCATGAAGGGATGTTGTTAGAGGTTAAATCCATGAAGTTTTGAAGTTCATAACATCGATTAATCCTTCCATAACTTGCTCCGATCGACCGAATCAAGGCAAGTTTTCCTAAATTATAGTTTTGGGAATTTTGTTCGATTTGTCCGCTTAATCCGTTTTAACTCGTAATATTGATGGATTGATGATTGTTAAGATATATCATATCTAATTCCTTGTTATTCCACGGTTGGATTGCCACGGATTTGTCGTTTTATTGAGTATTTTATCGACGCCTTGAAGGTGTTCGATAAAATGTCACAAAGAGAATTCGAGCGTTCTACGATTATTTCTTCCTCTTATGATCGATGATTTATTGATTATATGTAATTAGGGTCGAATTCTTGTGAAGAACTCGAGTCGGAACCCTTCCGTTCGTTGTCTCCTTCTGTCCGAGCTTCCGGCCGAACCGTGTTCTTCTGAGCGTTTGGTAGCGGTTATTAAGGCAAGTATCTTATTATACGACTTGTATCTTGTGAATAGTAATTACGTATGATTTGTATGACGATTTTTCTTGCCTCCGTAAATATGTTCCGCTTTGAGTAGGTTGTGTTTTCCAAATTTGAAGGCTTTGTGATAATAGTGATATATTGGTATCCGTGTTAGGCGTTGTGCCATTTGTGCAGGATTGCGATGTACATATGAGATGGTTGCACACGTGGTTGTTCAATGTATTGTGTACCGAATGTGTGTTATGTTGGTTAAATGTCGTTGATTGATGATAGTTGTTGCGAGTGTCGAGGTTGTGTTATGTGCGTGCAACGACGATTTTGTGGTAATCAAGGTGATTGATTAATTGTGCTCATTGTTGTATGTAATGTGAATGTGAATATGTGTGTGACCGCTAAGTTCACTCGTGTTGGTTCGACGGACCTACGAGGATTCGTGGCGGTGGACTACGGGATCGAACTTAGTGAGGTATCGAGGTCCAATCGTGCGGTCTGGACGAGGCCTACGATAACGCATGGCAATGGACCATGAGTTTCAAACACAGCAAGGCCCAACCGGTGAGCTCGACGGGCTTACGGTGACACGTGGCGGTGGACTACGGTGTCGGATGTGTGTGTGATTGTTGTGATTGATATGGTCCGCGGGTTGTTATGCCTACGGAGACACGTGATGTGGATCACGGTGTCGGATTGGTTATGTTTAGTTAATAGTCCGTGTGGGTTGTTGAACCTACGGAGACACGTGATGATGGATCACGGTGTCGGAATTGATTATGTTTGTTTAATTGTGCGTGATGTAGTCCGTGCGGGTTGTTGAACCTACGGAGACACGTGACAGTGGATCACGGTGTCATGAGCATGATACTTTCAAATCAAAGTTTTTAAAAGAAAAGTTTTAAGAAAGAACGTTGGGCCGAGCCCCACGAGATTTATGGAAATGTTTCCGGTATTGTAAACTGTTGAATTATGAAACAAGTTTTGGGTTAAGGCCCTAATGTTTACGAAAAGGTTTTGTAAATTGGGATTCGAGGTCCAAAAGAATTTCTGTTTCAAAAATCCCCGAGATGATGTGTTCCTTTTCAAATATCTCTTACTTGAGTTCGAAATTCTAAAACTTCTCGGGAACATTTTGATAATGGATTTCCGTATTAAATTCGTAGTTGCTATTTGCTTGTTACTTTTCGTATGGTTTGATACTTGCACTAGTAAAACAGTGGAGTTTTACTAACCCCAGTATTCGGGGTGGATGTCTGCTCTGCGTCGGTACATGCGAGTTCGGGGCGATCACGGGATTGGCACAATGGGATGACGAGTGCGATACTAATCAAGAGTTGAGAGTTGGTAGAGTTTAGTTGTATTGCTAGAGTTGATTCGGTCTTCCGTTGTATTGTATTTCACCCCTGTGTGGGTAATGTTGTTAGTCGATCCTGTTGATAGAGTTGTGTGACCTCATCTGGCCTGTGTTTATGTGTAAGTGACCTTGACGGTGCGTATTATTATATTGTTTGACCACAGACGGGCAAGCTTTTGGTTGTTTATGGACGCTTAGCTGGTAGATCCTTGCGGAAAGGGTTTACGGCGTGTAATATTCCCATACGGTTTTGGGGTGTTACATTTATGGTATCGAGCTTAGGTTGCGGAAACCTAGGTGTCGGGTCGAGTCAAGTCGTGATTTGTCGAGTAATGTGTTGTCATGTCGTTTGAGTCATCGGGTGACAAGTTGAGTTGTGCGTAGTCACAACGTGTCGGTTATGTTGTCGGGACGAGATTGGTATCGTGGCGGCGTCACCTCCGTGCGACTGTGGATGTAAGTCTCCTCTTTTATGCGAAGTACCTGTATCTCGATTTTTATCTTAGTGAGTTAATTGCGGTGCATGATTTTCTTTACACGATTGTGTAATATAATTGTGTTTAGTACTTGTGGCATATAGTATGTGTATAGGGTGGGCACATTATTGTTTTATCTTTGAACCACCGGGTGGTGTGGTATGGTGTGGAAGTTGTAAACCTTGACGGATTTCAAAAGGTATCGGCGGCGAGTTTTAGTTTGAAAACCGATTCCTTTAACCGAAGTTTTGGCGTTATGGCCTTGAACGCTTTGGCAAAATTCTTGTGACGGTACTTAGTATTTTGTAAATGGCTTTTGTGAGTTTTTTTGAAATATTATCATCATCGGCCCTTTTGGCGTTTTGTAAATATTTTTTATCCTGGTGGGTTCCGGCGCGGGACCCACAACGCTATAATGTTCCGTGTAATTACCTGAGATTTTTGGGCATTCTAGCCCATTGAATTATCTTTGAAAATCTTGAGTATCCTAGAAATAAATTTGAGACGACGTTTAAAATGAATTGTTTTCTCATGGTACTTCCAAGGTGCCACGATATGTTTCCGAATTCTTCTACCTCGAGGACCAAAATGTTTTGAGATATTTTTCAATGTTTTATAAACACTTTTACTTAGACCCGAGGGTCGAATATTTCCGAAAGTTTTTCACGAAAAGAAAGTGTCCTCATTTTTATCGAATGCGAAATGGTTTTCCAAAGTCTCGATAACGATGTTTCACGTTTGTACATTTTTTGAAAGGTGATACTCAAGATCAACCGGTGTTTTTCTAAATTATTTTCAAAAGGAGGTTTTCGTTTTTTAAAAACCTATCCATTCCCGTTTGAGGGTCGGGTATGTATGTATGATGTTCACGTTGTCGTTATGATGTTTGCTCCAGTATGATCGAATTGGTGCCATGAACGCCGAGGCGTAGCCACGCATTTCTTTGTACTAGCCCTCTGTGAGAGGTGTGAACCGGTGTTTCTCGCTTATCGCCTCGTGGCGATTTGCGTGTTGTCACACGAGTGTGAGATGTTGAAGCTTGGGTTTGTACGCTTGTGTACATGTGTGATTGTTTCATAATGTTTGTAATTATGTCCGATTATCGCTCGAGCCGTTGGTGTCGCCGAACGATCTTGTCGTTGTTGTAGTGTTTGTGTGTGTATTACTTTACGATGGTAATCGTTGTATATGATATGTGTTATGATTCTTTATTATCTTTGAGTTGGCATCTCCAAGATGTTGTTTTGCGGTGTTATGTTCCATTGTATCTAGCATCGTATTTTCGATATGCCGAGCCGAGGCATTTCGAATGTATTATCTTTGAGGGCATGTGCGTGCCAATTGTCCTTCTCGTCGATGCGCTTTTTAAGTGTGGACCCGAGAGACACAGGATCGATTTTGCGAGTTGGGTTCGAGTCTTTCGGGCGCGAACTTCGATATAGATATGAGGATCGGATCGAGAGGCCCATGGGATATATTTCGACGTTTGCTTTTTGTGTTGTCACCTTACTCCGCTTGTTGTGAGTTGCGGGAACGACATTTCTTTTATAAGAGGTCGAATGTAATGCATATCGTTTTGACTTACGCATTTCCTCTTTCTCAGTCTATCGACTCGCCGTGTTCGTTGATACTTTATGAACTTGTTACGTATTTCGGTTTCATCGTTCGAACGAATCGTGATCTTGTTGTGAGTCGATCGGTTATCGATGTGACTTTTTGGGTTCGATTCGATTCTTGTGAACCTTGTTCGGGAGTGACCTCATCTGGTTCCATTAGTTCTTTTATTCAAGTGGATCGGATTTGGAACTCTTGTGTTTTCGACTCTTTCGACTCATTATGTTCGTTGACATTTCGAGCTTGTCCCGCCCCTTGCTTTTGTTGATCGAACGAGTGTGGTATTGTTTTGGAATAACTCATTTGTCGTTGTGACTTTTCAATCGCTATTCCCTTCCCCTGTGGATCTTATGGGAATGCACGTCTTGTTGTTCTCACCGCATCATCACGGGAGTTGTTGTTTGAATTTTCTTATCCTTCGTGTTTTGAACATGATTGTTCGATTTTTGTTGTCTCGATCGTTGTGGTTCGATCGTTTGTTTGTTCGGTTTTGTTCTCGTTTCGTGATTGTTGAGCATTCAGGCTCCTTCCTAATTCCCTTAAGTTCGGGAAATTAGTCTCGTTTTCGATCTTCCAACCCTTGGGCGGTGGGATTCCGTATTTGTTCAGCGGTTGGCTCGCGTTTTGATTGATGTACCGTTGGGTTGGTCAATCATATTGATTTTGGTTCGTTGTGTTTTGTGATTGTCGGATAATTGACTTGGCTATATTATCCGTTTGATGACGCTTGTCATTTGTTGCTTTTATTATATCCCTAACGGCGACGTTGTTTTGGTCGCCGTGGAGCGTGTTTTCACGCCGTATATTCCTTTGCGTTGTTTGTAACATTTCGCCGTTGGGCGTTAGTTACGCATTCTTGTGTATCTTGTTGAGTTTTGCACATGGAATATTTCTCCTCCCTACTTGTTTTAAGTTTCGGACGAAACTTCTTTTAAGGAGGGTAGAATGTAATATCCGCAATTTTCGATTTTCGGTAAATTTCTTTTTGGTGAGTCTGTTTGTGACTCTCTCATGACCGTTTCGTCATTCGGAGAATATTTAATTACACTTTTGTCATCCGATTTCGTTTGGTCTTTGCTTTGTTGAGTTCCGTGCTTTTTAGCGACTTTTCCGCGCTTGAGTTCGGTTCTTGCGAATCTCGTTCAAACGCTGTTTGGGGTTTTTCGTAAGTTCATTTAACGTTGTTATACGTGTTGTGAGCTTCGGTTTGATTATTCGTTGTCGTATGGTGATTTTCGGGCATTTGGGCCATTTTCGTAATTTCCCAAAGTTTGGGGTAATTACCTTCCGTTGTCGAATTTCGAGCCTTCGGGTGGTCGGAATCGTGTGTTCTACTAGCTCTTAGATTCGTCTTTGTGAGTACTTCGTAACCGTATCTTCGGTTCGTATTCTGGTTCGGGTTTCGGTGTCGTTTTGTTGAATTCAGGATTTCTAAACGACTTTTCTAAGTATGAGTTCGACTTTGTTGGATCACCATTAATTTTTGGTAACTCCAAAAATTCTGAATCTTTGCAATATTATAGAGAATCGAGTTAGCTTTCCAATGGTTCGAGCGGTGAGTCAATCGGAGTCCGACGAGAGAGTTATGATCGCTTTCGTTCACCCGCTCATTTGGCGATCCGCCGACGGACTCGGCCGTGTCGTCCGACACGGCCCGTGTCGTACTCGTCCGGATAAGCCGGTAGCCACCGCCCAGGCTCGACCGTGTTCCAGACACGGCGAGTCGATGCCGAGCGCCCTTCGCGACACGACCGTGTCATGCGGACACGGCCGAGTCCTGCCCGGCCATCTGCGCGCCACGACCGTGTCGGCGGACACGGTCGAGTCTGTCACCTATTTAAGGCCCAAGAATGGGTTTTTCTTCATTTTTCTCACTCGTTTCTTCCTCTTCCGCTACCGGAGCTTTGATGGTCATGAAGGGATGTTGTTAGAGGTTAAATCCATGAAGTTTTGAAGTTCATAACATCGATTAATCCTTCCATAACTTGCTCCGATCGACGAATCAAGGCAAGTTTTCCTAAATTATAGTTTTGGGAATTTTGTTCGATTTGTCCGTTTAATCCGCTTTAACTCGAATATTGATGGATTGATGATTGTTAAGATATATCATATCTAATTCCTTGTTATTCCACGGTTGGATTGCCACGATTTGTCGTTTTATTGAGTATTTTATCGACGCCTTGAAGGTGTTCGATAAAATGTCACAAAGAGAATTCGAGCGTTCTACGATTATTTCTTCCTCTTATGATCGATGATTTATTGATTATATGTAATTAGGGTCGAATTCTTGTGAAGAACTCGAGTCGGAACCCTTCGCTCGTTGTCTCCTTCGAGTCCGAGCTTCCTGGCCGAACCGTGTTCTTCGGAGCGTTTGGTAGCGGTTATTAAGGCAAGTATCTTATTATACGACTTGTATCTTGTGAATAGTAATTACGTATGATTTGTATGACGATTTTTCTTGCCTCCGTAAATATGTTCCGTTTGAGTAGGTTGTGTTTTCCGAAATTTGAAGGCTTTGTGATAATAGTGATATATTGGTATCCGTGTTAGGCGTTGTGCCATTTGTGCAGGATTGCGATATACATATGAGATGGTTGCACACGTGGTTGTTCAATGTATTATGTACCGAATGTGTGTTATGTTGGTTAAATGTCGTTGATTGATGATAGTTGTTGCGAGTGTCGAGGTTGTGTTATGTGCGTGCAACGTACGATTTTGTGGTAATCAAGGTGATTGATTAATTGTGCTCATTGTTGTATGTAATGTGAATGTGAATATGTGTGTGACCGCTAAGTTCACTCGTGTTGGTTCGACGGGACCTACGAGGATTCGTGGCAGTGGACTACGGGATCAGAACTTAGTGAGGTACTGAGGTCCAATCGTGCGGGTCTGACGAGGCCTACGATAACGCATGGCAGTGGACCATGAGTTTCGGACACGGTCGTCAACCGGGTGAGCTCGACGGGGCTTACGGTGACACGTGGCGGTGGACTACGGTGTCGACTGTGTGTGATTGTTGTGATTGATATGGTCCGTGCGGGTTGTTATGCCTACGGAGACACGTGACAGTGGATCACGGTGTCGTGATTGTTAAAGTTTAGTTAATAGTCAGTGTGTGTTGATGAACCTACTGAGACACGTGAAAGTTGATCACGGTGTCGGAATTGATTATGTTTGTTTAATTGTGCATGATGTAGTCCGTGCGGGTTGTTGAACCTACGGAGACACGTGACAGTGGATCACGGTGTCATGAGCATGATACTTTCAAATCAAAGTTTTTAAAAGAAAAGTTTTAAGAAAGAACGTTGGGCCGAGCCCCACGAGATTTATGGAAATGTTTCCGGTATTGTAAACTGTTGAATTATGAAACAAGTTTTGGGTTAAGGCCCTAATGTTTACGAAAAGGTTTTGTAAATTGGGATTCGAGGTCCAAAAGAATTTCTGCTTCAAAATCCCCGAGATGATGTGTTCCTTTTCAAATATCTCTTACTTGAGTTCGAAATTCTAAAACTTCTAGAACATTTTGATAATGGATTTCCGTATTAAATTCGTAGTTGCTATTTGCTTGTTACTTTTCGTATGGTTTGATACTTGCACTAGTAAAACAGTGGAGTTTTACTAACCCCCGAGTATTCGGGGGGTGGATGTCTGTTCTGCGTCCAGGTACATGCAGGTTCAGGGGAGCAGTCACAGGATTGGCACAATGGGATGACGAGCTGCGATACTAATCAAGAGTTGAGAGTTGGTAGAGTTTAGTTGTATTGCTAGAGTTGATTCAGTCTTCCGTTGTATTGTATTTCGACCCCTGTGTGGGTAATGTTGTTAGTCAGTCCTGTTGATAGAGTTGTGTGACCTCATCGGTCTGTGTGTTTATGTGTAAGTGACCTTGGCCAGTGCAGTATTATTATATTGTTTGACCCTGGACGGGCAAGCTTTTGGTTGTTTATGGACGTTTAGCCTGGTAGATCCTTGCGGAAAGGGTTTACGGCGTGTAATATTCCCATACGGTTTTGGGGGTGTTACACTGAATCCACCTTAGTTTATCCGAATTTATTCTCGATTATCCGTAATAAATAATTTTCCCAATTTATTGAAGGCGGAGATTGCTAATATATTCTACCGCCTCTCCCGAGGTCAATAGATTTATCTAACGGCGACTAACGCACTCTATCCCTAGGTGAATTATCTCGTCGATAGGCAAAAAGCATGAAATCTCCTAAGGGCCACGTAGTTCCTATGAGTATATTCCTATCTCACAGAATAAAACGGTTCTCACCAATAGTTACTCACCAAATCTCCTCTCCCGATTCGAAGTGAATGATTAAATCAATACAACTATTGGCCAGATAATTACAAGCATTAAACATAATTGGGAAAACTCAATAAAAAGGTAATAAATTGGATAATCTCAATCAATTCGTCAAAACAAAGGTTTCATCAAAACCCTAGATTAGGGCTTTAGCCTGACATACTAAAAACTGAAAATACAGAATAAATAAACGAAAGCATAAAATTCAAACGCAGATGAAGCGCAGATTCCTCCGTTCTTCAGCTTCTGCCTTCTGCCCTTGAATTCTTCTGCTTTCCTCCTCTTCTGCCGTCTCCAAGCTTAAGCTCTCCAAGGTATTAGATTCAATGATTCCCCGATGATTAAATTAGGGTCTTAAACCCTATTTATAGCTCAGCACCTTCACAAATCGCGTCCGTATTAATCGGTTGAAAACTGGCTTCGAAACGGACCAAAATCCGCGCAGACGTACCAAACCCGCTAAGTGTGCCGCGGCTCACTAAACCTGTGCCGCGGCACATCGCAAAAAGCTGAATGCCTGGGCGTTAATTTATTCTTACGTGCCGCGGCTCACTGGGCTGCGCGGCACGCAGTACTGACTTACTCGCCCTTCGGTGATGTCTTCCCGTGCCGCGGCTCGATTCCTTGTCCGCGGCTCGAGTCGATTTTGCCGTCTTCGCCCGTTTTGCCTCGTTTTAGCTTCCGGACTTCAATTTCCTGTCAATCATACAAAATCAAGGCATTAAAAGCTCATTTAGATGATTTCACACTCCAAAACACTACAAAATAATGATAAATAAGCGTATAAAAATACGCCTAACAATTCGGAGGCGATTTCTTCTTCCAATCACTTCAGAGATCATTTTTCTTGAGTTCTTGGTTTAGATTAACAACATCTACTTGGTTTCTTCATCCTTAATCTAAGGTATTCTCCTAGAACCCTATTTTTGAGAATTTGGGGGTTTTGAGTTTTTGTCCGATTCCGTATTCTTGATTAATTCATGATGTATATGATTAATCTTGGTGGTATTCACATTTTCCATATGAGTTCATAGTTAGTTTCGTGGTATTTGTGAAATCGAGAGGGTTCGGTTGCGATTCGTCCTCGTCGTTGTTATGTAAGAACTTACATGAATTGTAGGTTGGTTTCGGGTGTCTTCCATTATCATTATTCTTGTCAAATTGGTTGTAATGGTGTTTGACGAATCGTCTAGGTTCGGTGTGTCCAATTTCTCGCAACCGCGATTATTTCATCCCGTCTTTTCGTCGTGATAATCGAGGCAAGTACCCTTAATGAACTTACATGCTTAACACGGTAGTATTGCATGAGTAACGTATGTGTGTATTCTCACTACGGGTTAGATCCGACGGGGTCTCGGTAGGGGTCCACAGAGGTGTGGATCCACGAGCTTGGATTTTAACCACTACGAGTTAGATCCGACGGGGTCTCGATAGGGGTCCACAGAGGCATGGATCCGTGGTTAATTATGGTGCATTTTATAAATGTGTTTTGGGTTATGGCGTTTCCGGAAATGTGTGTTTCAAACTGATGTTTTATCATTTGCATGCTTTGACTATATGTGTAAGGTTTAGGTTGTTCATTTGGTTACTTGTACTAGCGTAATTGCTAACTCCATTGGAGACCCTTAAGAAAATTCTTGTTATGAATTTCAAGTTATGTTCAGCCGGACGATTGGACACTGGGCTGCTGGCCAGGGTTGATGACGTGTGCAATTGAGTCTCTTTATTTCCGTTGTCCTTTTTGATGCGGTTATTTTTCTTTAAACTTGTGAACCTATAGAAAGTATTCGCGAGTACTTAGGCATTTCTACTGGGATTATGGTTTGTATTATTATATGTTATTTATGATTGGCAGTGATGTCTGTTTTGCCGGTTATACCGGCGTTTCATTTATTTTTTCGTTCTGGTGATGTGTGTTTTCTCGCTAACTAAGATAGTTAGACGAGTGGTATTTCTTAATTAGTCTGGTGGGTCCCATATAGTGGTCCACGGCGCTGTAATATTTCCTGAATATCTTGGGGGTGTTACATGGGACACAGCCAAACTAATAAAAAATCTAAAAGTAATTGTGTCCATTACTGGAGAACGTTTCCTCATAATTAATTTCTGGTCTTTGAGAGAAACCTTGTGCTGCGAGCCTTTCATGATCATTTTTCTTTCTAACAAAGACCCATTTGTATCCTACTAGGATAACATTTCTTGGAGTTCGAACTATTGGCCCAAACACCTTTCATTTTTTAAAGGAATTTAATTCAGCCTCTACGACTTCTTTCCATTTTGGCCAATCATCTCTACTTCGACAGCCTCCAACAAACTTCGGTTTAGGATCCTAATTTGAAACTTAACGAGCCATATTAAAGGCAAATATGTCATCCATGATGATATTTTCTCTCTCTAATAATTTACTAGAAGATGAATAATTCATTGAGATCTCATTAATTTCAGACACTAATAGTTCTTTAGGACTACATTACTTACATTTGATTGATCAATCATCATTCTTGTTTGGTTCTTAACGTGTAGCTTCTTTTTTCTAGGTACAGAGTCTTTTGAACCAATTGGCCAACCATGGTTTTGGCGTACTTTGGACTCATTGGCTGCTATTACTTGTCCTTCAGGGACATCAATTTTGGTTGGTGCATTTGCAGTAGGTATATAGTATTTGGTCACACTTCGTGTATCAACGAAAGCATCAGTTAGTTGATTTGCAACCTTTTGTAAGTGAATGATCTTTACAACCTCTTGCTCATATTGACTATTCCGCGGATCAAAATGTGACAGATTTTTTTTTTCATTCCAAGAGATATCCTTTTACTTTTCTGGATCTAGTTTTGTCCTACCTAATGTTGGGTATATCATTTCATGGAAATTATAGCCTCAAAGCGTGCAGTAAATAGAGCACCTGTTAAAGGTTCAAGATACCTTATCATGAAGGGGAATCAAACCCAACAAATATCCCAAAAGCCTTCATTAAGGACCCAATTTTATGCGTTTTGGGGGTGCAATTGGGACTTGAACAACACAACCAAAAGTTCATAAACGAGAAACATCAGGTTCTCGACCAGAGACAAGTAGCATGGGAGATTATTAGTGATAAACTGGTGGCCTAATACGAACTAATATTGTTGCATGTAATATGGCATGACCCATGCAGAAGTTGGTAGTTTTTATTTCATAAGTAATGATCTTACAATCAGTTTAAGACATTTAATAAGTAACTCTGTTAGACCATTTTATATATGGACATGAGCAACTGAATTTTCAACCTCAATTACAATTGCCACGCAATAATTGTTAAATGCTTGATATCTAAACTCACCAGCATTGTCAAGACGAATTGCCTTGAATGAATTATTAGGGAATTGAGCTCGTAATTTTATCATTTGAGCAAGTAGTCTAGCAAATACCATGTTTCTAGTTGAAAGTAAGCTCACATGGGACCATCTAGTAGACACATCAATCAATACCAAAAAATATCGAAATGGTCCACTTGGTGGGTCTATTGATCTACAAATATCTCCTTGAATTCTTTCTAGGAAAGATGGAGATTCAATGTTAACTTTCGTATTTGAAGGCTTAGTGATTAACTTGCCTTGTGCACAAGCATCACATGAGATTTCATTTGCTAAAAGAATCTTCTGGTTCTTTATATTATGCCCATGTGAAGTATTGATTATTCTTCACATAATAGTTACTCCAGGGTGTCCAAATCTATCATGCCAGAGCATAAAGTTATTTGGGTCATTGAACTTTAAATTCATGATATGATTTGCCTCAATTGCTTTTATAGATGTATTTGCGTCTGGCAAATACAAAAGAATTTACAGAAAGGTATTCATTATTATCTTCTTGTATTGTCTCGACATAGTATTCATTGCAGCGGATATCCTTAAAACTCAGTACATTCCTTCTCGATTTACTAGAGTAAAGTGCATAATCTATAACTAATTTAGTATTACTTAGTAAAATAATACATGATCTTCCTGAGCATTCAATAATATTTGATACATCTGATATGGTATTAATATTATCTTCTGCTAATGCTACTTTGAGAAAGTATTTCTTATCTTGGAGAATGACGTGCGTAGTTGCACTGCCGGCTAGACAAATATCGTAAGAATCCATTAGAATTTCTGTAATGATTTAAAGAAACTTTTAGAGAAATTAGTTTAATTATTATAAAATGAATTATTCCAATTCTCTCAAAACAACCAAAAACAAATCAACATATTGAATAAAATGTTAAAAAATTCCAAACAAAAGCAAAGCAAAAATTTTCAAACTAATCAATATCGTCTAGCACAACACCGCTGATCAAGTGATTAATATCTCTTTGGATCAACAAAGAAATCAGAGACATCTAAGTGAGTAGTATCAAGTATACCGTCATAACCAAGTACATTAGTTTCGATCTTCTCTTTTCTCGTGATTGATTTCTGATAAAGATCCACAAGGTGTTTTGCCGTACAACAGGTACCTGAGCAATGCCCACTCATGTCACATCTATGGCATTTATTTTCCTTTTTGAATGTATTATTATCATTAGATGCTTTTTGTCTTTCATTGTTGGATATTTCGCTATGGGTTGTTCCACGTCCAGAACCACACCCACGTCTATATTCGCGCCCACGTCCACACTTGTTTCCACGCCATGTCCATTTCCAAGATTGGATATAGCATTGGCTTCAGGCAATACTGCGGAACCAGTGGGTCGTAATTCGTAGTTTTGCATGAGTAGTTCATTATTTTGCTCAACAACCAACAAATAAGATATGAGTTCAGAATATTTTCTGAAAACACACTCTCGATATTATTGTTGCAAGATCATAATTGAAGCATTGAAGGTAGAGAATGTTTTCTCAAGCATATCTTCATCAATTATTTTTTCCGCAAAGTTTCAATGTAGAGCTGATTCACAACTTTGAATTAAAAGCACTCACGCTTTTAAAATCTTGCAAACGATGACGTATCTGTTCATTCGGGTTCTAGGGAATATAGTACTTTGATGGTCAAATCTCCCCTTTAAACTTTTCCATAGCTCACTTGGATCTTGACCGTGAGATACTCCACTTTCAAATCATCATGGAGATGATAACGATGGAAAATTAGTGCATTAGCACGATCCTGCTAGGATTCTTTGTTTCCTTCTTTTATTTTCTCACCCAAACCCTTTGAGATAAAGTGGATATCGAGATCAAGAGTCCATGATAAATAGTTCTTGTCATATATATCAAGTGCAACAAACTCAAGTTTGGTGATATTGGCCATGTATAAATCTACACAGTAAAAATAAAACACGTCATTGCCAATATGGCAGAAAAATAATTTTTCATTTAGGGATAAAGATTGTGCCATATATCACTTTTGTATTTAAAACTTCAGGAGCATAATAATTTAATTTGTGATATTATCATGTATCAATATCCTTCTGGAATATTTTATTATCACGAGAGATTATATACAAAATATGATTTGTTCTTTAATTAGAACAAGTATATTTGTCAATAGTATTGTAATTAATTGTGCTACTTCGGGAGCAACAATTTTAAGAAAAAATACAAGACAGAGAATAATATAAACATAATAAAAAAAAGAATGCTTCTTCAGCAGCACTAACAATATTCTTCAGGGATATTATTTTGTATTTTTATTTAGTATACAAAATTTTAAAATCTCATAGTGTTCTTCATAAACACATTATATTCACTAAATATTGGTAACAATACCGAATTTATAGTGTCTATATCACGTGATTTCAAGCATAGATTTACTACAACAATGACGATGAAGAGAATGCTTTGGAGCGGCATGATAATGCTGTTATTCCAATTGTGTCATCAACTGAGGCATTTCAAGCGATAACCACATTAAGAAATTACTTGCTAAAACCTGAGCAAAATATTCCGGAAGTTGTTATACTCTACATAAAGTCAAGGATGAATTCAATTTTGATTTAGGTGGGAAGGAAAAATAATCAACTATAGATCCATACTAGTATAACACCAGTGTAATTACACGGGAACACAAAAAAGAACTCTTATGTAAATATATAATATGTAAATCGTTCATTATAAATTTCATAATACTTCTTTATAAACTACATTATTTGTCTGTTTATGATTACACCATTCTCATCGCAACAAAAGATTTCTAGTCTTTCCTGATCTTCACTCTTGATAGGGCTACATAAAGCTAACCATGACCGAATAGGGTTCTTGGAAGATACATACCGACATGAGGGAGCGTGTGACCTTGACTCTTAAATATAGTCATGGTAAAGCTCATAATAAGTGGGAACTGGCGTATTTGAAATTTAAATGGTAATGTGCTATCTAACGGGCTTAATATCAATTGTTCAATAATATGGTTACGGATTTGGATAATTATTAATGATGTGATATTTCATAATCCTGATGATTGATCCATACTTTGAATTAGCATAATTGAGACTCTAACTTACGATTTCAAGATGTGATTTGGAATTCTAGAACAATTGATGCTATTCAAAAAAATCCATTGAATATACTTGATTTTGACTTTAGAGGTCGTAGAGATTTTGCATATACTATCAGAACTGAGATATATCCGTTTGTCTTTTGAAGACATCACGTAATCGTTTACTCTCTCCACGATGTCGTTTGTTGGCGTCGCGGTTTCTCTTTCTTCAGAAAATTACTTTATGGAAAGTTACTTATAAGTAAATGATAGTGCTCTCAGTAATGGTTGCAATATGATCTTCGGCATTCTAGATTAGTAAATATCGAGAATATCAATCAAGATTTCTCTATCGACTTCTTCACCCACCTCACCATCTACAATTTTGAGGATTCATTCGGAGAAGTCCTTAATTTCTTATAGATGGTGAGATGACATTGTCTGTTCCATAATTAATCTCGTATTCTTGGTCAGTCTTATGAGTTTGCAATGATGCCAAAGTGAAGAACTTATACTTGAATAAACGATATATGTATGTCCTTTAATACAACTCCATATTTGTAGAATTATACTAAATAATTGTGGCTAGTTTTAGTAATATTTTTGGAATTTAAAATACTTTTGGAAATACATAATAGATCTTGACTTATAACTTAAAATAAAGCACTTCTCAATCCTTATATTTGAAAAAAAATACATAAATTGTTTGGTATAATTTAAAATACAAAAGAAAATTCAAAACTTTCAAAAATATATAGTTGATTTCAAAAGTAGATAAATTAACAAATTTTTTAAAACTTAAAAAATAAAAAATCACTTAAAATTATTTAAAAAATCACTTCGAGTACATATATATTCAACACTTCTTTCAATTGATATTTCTTTTATTGATATACATAATTATAGTGATGAACTAATACAAACTAATTAATTAATGGAAATATATATTAAATTCTCTTTGTTTGGAATTTATATTTTTTAATTAATGAAAACGTAAAATATTTCTGTAATATAATCAATTCCTATTTATTCATAATTCGTATTTCTTAATTCGTAGAAATTAATAAGGTAGGTAGGAGTTATTTGATGTATAATTATAATGTAATTAATGCAATGATGATTAGGCGAGTAATTGATTATGTGTCAGCTGAAGCATGAAAGGGTGACACATAAGCACACGAAGCACCAGCAGAAGACATGTGGCAGCCGAAGCATGAGAAGCTGCCATTTAGGCTCAACGTATTCTGCATTAGTATATAGGGGAGATTTATAAACTATACATGTTGAGAATATCAAGAAATATGTAAATTTTGTAACATACTATTATTTGAGCTTACTTGAAAATGAAATTAACTTGAAGGGATTAAGTAAAATTAACAAAAAAAAATATTAAGAATTATCTAAAAATTAAATATTAAGAAATCCGAAGGCGAAAAAGACAAAATCGATTATGTGTTTTCGAAGGAAAAGACTTAACAAAGAACAAAATTTGTCCAGAGTATTTTTTTCTCTGTTTTTCTTGTTTTTATTTTACCGGAGGAATTGATTATATTTATAGAAATATTTCATATTTTCATTAATTAACAACATAAATCTCAATCAAAGACAAATTTAATATATCAGTTTGCACTATATATTAAAAACTTAAATCTAAAATCTCGCAGAAATATTATATATTCCACTAATTAGTTAGTTTGTATTATTCAGTCACTATAATCAGATATATCAATAAAATAAATATCAACTGAAATGAAAGATGCTTGGGAGTATTGCAAAAGAAGTGTTGAATATATATAACTAAGAAGGTACTTGAAGTCCTAATCAATTAAATAAATCAAAATATTCTTATTAAAAATATTATTGAAAGTGTAGAAACGATGGTTTTAATCATTATTTATAAATAAATCAAAGAACTTATGAAATAAATCAATTAGTCTATTTTAGTTTTAATCTTATTTAATTAATATAAAATAACAAAATAAATGAAAAACTTATATTTACGAAATTATATAATTACTGACTTTATGAATTTTCAACGAGATATTTCAAATATATAAGAAATTAAATTGTGTGAGTGTATTTTTTCCTCTGTTTTTCTTGCTTTTATTTTACATATGTAAAACTAATTGAATATCACTTTTATTGTGTTTTTCTATATTTTCAATTTTCATAATTTCATAATTTCTAGCTTTCCTATGCAGACCTATTTTTTAAGCGGCAGGAAAGGATATGCTTGCTTCTTGTGCAGATTTTTTTTAAGCGGCGACTAATAATTTAGGTAACAATATTTACTACTTATTAATTGAGGTGATTAATTTAGGTAATTAATAAATAGGTTAGGAAATGATGATGTGTTAACCAAAGCATTAGAATATGACACATGAAAGAATCAAGATCGGCATTTACACGTGAGAAGATTTAAGTTCACAGAGGCCAAAGACATTCTGCATTAGTATATAAGGGGGATTTTCACAGGAAATGATTAATGTACTTCTACTGTAATTCATTGAAATATTTTGGACTATATTTATTGGACCCTTAACGATTAATTTTTTTATTACTTAATGTATATAGTGAAATTATTACTTTAATACACTGGCCCAAGTCGGGATAAGAAGAATTTACTATATAAACGAGGTTATTACTATATTGAACATTACTTTATCAACGTTTATTTGTATTTATTTTTCTTTTGCACTAAATATTTTTCATATATATTTTTCTTTATTTTTATGTTTTCTTTAAATAAGTAGCACAGGGTTTTTTATTAAAAATAAACAAAAAGAAAAAAGGTTGTTCAGAATAAAAACAGTAAATCATGATATATTTAAATGCTTCATAAAAGTCTGTTTGAGAGAGAGCTGTAGCGACTCAAAATTTTTTAAACATGCTACATTCTTTTTTTTTTTTTTAAAATACATAGAAATATATAAACATTGCTATATCTTTCATTTTACATATAACTTTTAAATTTTATCCATAAAAATACCAACTTTCAACTATGTACAATTTTTTTCTAATTTTAAACTCCGCCTAAATTGAATCTTATTAATTGACGCTTATGTGGCAACCGAACATAAGCCGACCCCTTATGTCCGCCAAATTTAACGAGATTACTTTAGGAAGTTCTCTACAACGTCGTTTGATACATTGATTACATTCTTCCAAATTTTCCTTCCACGTGAATTCGCGAAATCTGACAATCATTTTATGGCGAAATAAAGCAAAATTCTTCATGTTTGCATTATGTCATCTTGATCTATAAAGTTATGATTCAACAATATAAGAGATTTGGTCGAAAATTTTTGTATTAGGGAGAAAATGAACACATTCGAAAGTTAGTGATTCTATGGGAAAAATTTAAAAATCATGTGCAAAATGAAAGTCAGGATAAAGTTCTTTTATTTCTATGCATTTTTTCCATTCTTTTCTCTAAATATTTAAAAATATAAATAAATCATTATTATATTAATTAAGTTCCTATAAATCGTGCTTAGCCAATATATAATATAATTATAATTATATTTGGTTTAAGCCAAATTTTGTTTGGTCAAATATTTATTTGATCATAATCAATATTTTTTTATATTGGACCTAACAACTTATTTTTTAGTCTCTATCCCCCAAATAATTCAATCTCATTTATAAACCAAAACAGACCAAAAGAATAAAAATCTTTTGATGAAAATATCTGTACTGTTTAGCAAGTCGTAGGTCACAAGTCGTCAGAAATAAGTCTAGATGGGGTGAATAGACTTAATAAACTCTTTACCTTAATCAGGTGAGTTTCTTCAGTTGTGTAATATGCAGCTAACAAACCTTAGCTGCAGATGAGTAGTGCGGAAGCACAGCTGGTAACACTGCAGGTGACTTATATCGACTGCAGGTGACTTATGTCAACTGTAAAGACTAAACAATGCGGAAGACAGTTGACTAATAAATAGAACAGTAAATATGAATGCAGCAGATAAGTATGATCAATGCAGTAAAACATACAAGCACTTATAGTGGTTTCAGAGGTGGGGTAATCCTCTACTAGTCCACTTTTCTCCAACCCAGTTGGAGATGAATTCACTGTAACTTTCAACCAGTGATAAACATTACAATGATTCAAACCAGTTACAATAGCTTCCAACCAGTGGAAACCCGTGGACGTTGCAACTCCCTTGACTGCCTAGCACCTACTGATTGAAAACCCGTGGATGCCTCAACAACTCTCGAGCTGTCTATCAACTTCCAATCAAGAACCCATGGATGTCTTATCAGTCGCGAAACTTCTGAAACCACATTCACAGAAGTACCGCGTACTCAGTTTTTAAGACAAGAGTGTTGTCTTCTCCAACTTAAAGAGCTTCTCAAAATATGATCTTTGAAACTTTGCTCTTCACGATGCTATAGTTCTCTTGATAGCTTTGATTGCTTAGATTGCTTGTAAGTATTGTTCGCATTGTACTTTGCTCAATTCTGATTTTCAGATATTTATAGTGCGATTCTTTGAGCTTCCTTCATAGCCATTGCATCTTCTGTAACAAATCCGTCCGTTGGAGAGTGGGCTTCTTTGTTTATCTTATCATTTCGTTGCACGGCTTGATTCCTTTTTCAATTCCGACCGTTTGAAAGAATTCTTTTGGTCGCGCTGCTTTTCTTGATTTATATATTCATAATTCTTCAGTACGCAGATCTCAAGGAATATTTTATTCCTAACTTTTCAGGAATCTTTTTGGTTTGTCTCCTTACGTCTGCATGTGAATTTCCGTTATTGTTGACTTCAACGCTTGCTGACGTGGACTAAGTTTCTTAAACTTGGCTGATATCTTGTCTGGAAAACTTATCTGATATCTCTTGGTCAGACTTGCCAGATGTGCGGTCAATCCTCTCTGATGTAAAACTTCTCTGATATAACTTTGTAGAAGTTCTCTGATATGATGAGATGAAATCCTCTGATCTGATCTTCTCTAAAGTTCTCTGATCTGATAAATGTTCTCTGTGTAATACCCATATTTTTCATTTCAATATTTTTCGATGGTGACTCGCTTGTGTTTATTGACACATTTTGGACATGTTTTGTTTAGCACTTTTTGTCATACAAGTGAGCTTTGATATTTCTTTTGATTAAACGGCATACTATTTCGACTTTTCCACATTTAGGTTTGACTTTGTACATTCACCATAAATTCGGGAAAAATCCAAAAATTCTAAAATTTTATAGAATTATATATTGTTGAATTAGCTTTCCAATAGTTTAAACAGTGAGTCAATCGGAGCCCGGACGATGGAGTTATGGTCGAAAAAGCAGACTCTAGTGCAGTGACACGGCCAGCGTCAAGGAGTTATGGTCGAAATAGCAGACTCTGGTGCAGTGACACGGCCGTGTCATTTGACGTGGGCCGTGTCGAACTATTGCGGTTAAGCAAAACTCTCTGGACAGTTGACACGAACCGTGACTCGGCCGTGCCAATTGACACGGCCGAGAAATGCTGAAATCTAGAAAATCTGACCGAATGAGTATAAATTGCCCTCTCTCTCATTTCTGAAGTGTTCTTGGGCATTCCTTCGAGTTTTCTTCATTCTCTACCTAATATCCTCCATCTTGAACTCCAAAATCAAGACATAAGCATGTTCCTAACATTATAGAATCAAGATATCAAGTCCGTTGTCGAAGAATCATTCATTTCTTGGTTGAATCAAGGTATGTGGTTTGAAGTTCTTCAAGTTCTTTCAAGAGATACTTATTAGTTCTTGTTTCTAGGATGATTCTTAGGTGTTCTTGGATTCTTAGATGTTTTTTAGTGGTTTTCATCGATTCTAGCGGGTAGAGATCGAATTCTTCAACTATATCAATTCTTATACTAAAAATGCCCACTAGGTGCTCGATAAAAATCCCCTTAGAGTATGGATTCGAATTCTATGTGTTATTGTGATTTGAATCAGTAGCCCTGATACGAGTCTTGCTATATTGATCACCTTAGGTTGGGAAATTCGGGATTGATAGCTCCTGTACGAGTTTTACCAACCTCATTTAATCGTCTAAATAATCAAGGCAAGTATCTTGCCTATACACTTCATGTTTCGTAGCTATAATAGTTGGTAATTGACTATGTGTGCGATTGGAATGTTTTTAATGAACTTACAAAAAAATCGGTATATTATCGATAAAGGCTTTCACAAAGATCTACTTGTGTGTTTATGAACGAATGTACTGTTCTGAGAATGTGTATTAGTGTTGTGCATTGGAATGTCTTGTTTGCATATGGTACCGTTTTGTGTGATTACATCGTTAGTGGACTTAAAGTTATGTCTTTTTGGCAAGAAGTGTGTGTATGTGTGTGTGTGTGTGGATATATGCGTTTATTGATGAGTATGTGATGTTGTGTGATATTGGTTGTGAGTATATGTCAGATGAAGTGGCCATTTATAGCAAATATCTTGATTTACATCTGATGTACTTTGGGAGAATATGAATTTGTGAAAGTATGTTGTGAAATGTGATTTCGGAAAGTGCGACTTGTGGTCGTGTGCCAAGTAAAACCAGTGAGGGTCCCCTGGGATCCGTTAGGCCGCTTTTCCTACAGATCACTTGATAGGGTTGTACAACCAGAGAGGGCCTGACGAGGACTCTATAGGGTGTGTATCTCGCATGATTTACAGTGCCAGTATAGCCCCCGTGATTGTGTTATGATGTTGTTTTCGATAATGGTGATATGTGTAACGCCCCCAAGATATTCGAGGTATATTACAGCGCCGTGAATCCCTATATGGGACCCACCAGGCTGAACAAACAACATACACATCATAAAGACGCAAAACAAAATAATCCACCCGGTTCAACCGGTCAAACATAACACCATCATCCGACACAAACATAATAGACAACAATACAATCCGGACGAACAAGGACTCTTAAGTACTCGAGTACTTCTATTAGTTTAAAAACCACAAAAGATAAAAGATAGAAGACAATAAGACATCACTCGTGCACAATCATCACGCACGGCCATCATCCGCCTACTGGTCCAGCGCCCGCTCGTCTCGATGAACCTGACCTGAAATTCATAAAACGAATTTCCCCAAAACGGGTCCCCAGAGGGGTTAGCAATTACGCTAGTACAAGTAAACAAATGAACAACTTACATATTACACATATAGTAAATGCATGCAATCAAGAAAACATAGTTCCAAAACACTCATTTCCGGAAATGCCATAATCAAATCACATTTGTAAAATGCACCACAATTAACCGCGGACCCACAGCTTCGTGGATCCCTACCGAGACCCCGTCGGATCTAACTCGTAGTGGTTAAAAGCAACTCGCGGTTCCACAGCTTCGTGGAGCCCTACCGATACCCCGTCGGATCTAACCCGTAGTGAGTATACACACACACACACACAAAATTTCTCATACAATACTACTATGTCAAGATCATAAGTTCATAAGGATACTTGCCTCGATTAGTAGATGGTGACACGAACGAAAAGGGAGAGTCAAGCACAACCGCGAGGAATCGGTGGAAATGAACCTAACGATTCGAATAACACAATCACAACCACTCCTAAACGATTACGGAAATGGAATACACCCGAAAACCCGCCTACGATTCATGTATATTTGTATAAAAATAACAACGAGGGCGGACCACAACCAAACCCTCCCGATTTCGCAAAACTATAAAAATATACCATAAATCCTTAGGGAAACTAATGATATCGACAAGATTAACCATATTCATCATGAATCCACCAACAAAATGGAACGAATCGGACGAAAATCCCAAATCCCCCAATTTATCTAAAAGTAGGGTTCTAAGAGATTTTACCTTGGATTATGATGAAAGATTCGTGTTGATGTTGTTTTAATACACCAAGAACTCAAGGAAGATGTTGGATCAGATGATTGGAGGAAGAAATTGCCAAGAAAATCGCCCGGAATCGCCTTAGCCGCGGAGAGGAGGAAGAAATGAGAAATTGTGTTCATCTCGGTCAGCTCCCTGGTTTATATAGCCAGGGAGTGTTAGCGCGCGCTAATCCTCAATGTTAGGGTGCGCTAACGGGATAAAACTACAGGCCATACAGTTAGCGTCCCAGTCCAGTAGCCAGATTTCTGGCCGTTAGCGTGCGCTACTCGAAACGTAGCGTGCGCTAATAATCTCTCGGTAGCGCGCGCTATCGACCAATAGCGTGCGCTACTTGGACATCAGCCGAGTCCAGAAGCAACTGTCCAGTACAGGACACTCACACTAGCACACGCTACCGGGAATCTAAGCGTGCGCTAGCCCCCGACATTAGCGTGCGCTAGACTATGTAGCGTACGCTAATCCGCCAGTCCAGAGGGCTGGAAACAGCACTGCCACTCCCAGAGCTTGCTCTCTAGCGCGCGCTACGAAGCAGTCGTAGCGTGCGCTACTAAGGGACCCCTAGCATGCACTATGCAGAAAAGATAGCGTGCGCTAGGTACGAAATATAAACGGTCCAATACACCGGAATATGAACGAAACATCAAACGGAACATCTCAAGACGCATCAAAACATAGAATGGATCCACGACAACCCCGAAACAGCGGTTCCGCACAACAATAACGTGAATCAGATCAATACATGACGGGAAAGATACACTGAAAGATACAGGAGGGTCGCTACAACTGAGAAATACACCGAAAATGAAAATACAAGGGAAAGAAAATGCGGATTTTACAGTCTACCCCTATAAAAATAAGTTTCGTCCCGAAAATTAAGAAACAAACAACTCAGGGTACCTAGCACGCATGCTATCTTCGGTTTCCCAAGTTGCCTCCTCGACACCGTGTCTCGACCACTGTGTTGTAGGAAAATCCCTCACAATATGCCGCAAGTGCACGGTGTCAACAAGTAATAAAGTGATAAGTAAAGTATCGTGTAACACCCCGAGATATTCAGAGTATATTACAGCGCCGTGGACCCCCACATGGGACCCACCAGGCTACAAACAGGAAAACTCCACTCGACTAACCATCCCGGTTAGCGAGGACACACATTTAATTATAAGACATAAAAGGTTACGCCCGGAGCGAAATGATCATCAACCAACAATGTAACAATTTAAAAGTAGTACAACACGGAGTTGGAATTTGAAAAGCCTAAGTACTCGCGAGTACAGTCTATCCGTTTATAAATATAGGAAACAACCACATCGAATTAGACACAGGAAATAAGACGACCCAAATGCACATGTCAACGACCCTGGCCGACATCCTGGTACTGTCCCGGTGCTTGCTCGTCCGGATAATCATAACCTGAAATTCATAACAAGAATTTCCCCAAAACGGGTCCCCAGAGGGGTTAGCAATTACGCTAGTACAAGTAATCAAGGCAAACCAATCGCTTACACATTTCATAGTACATGCACCAATATCATTTCAAAAACCAAAACTAGACATGTCTTTCCTAAACAACAAATACAATTAATTTGCCTAGGACCGGGACGAAGCCACGAATCCCACTCGAGGCCTCTAAGGACCCTCCCGAGCTGGCCACATTCGTAAAACAAATCAAGCACCACACGTCACCTAGGACCGGGACGAAGCCACGAATCCCACTCGAGGCCTCTAAGGACCCTCCCGAGCTGGCTAGCGAATCAAACTCATGAATCCAGGACAAAGCCATAGATTCCCTCGAGGCCCCGTCTGTAATACCCGAGATTCTGTTATGTAATTGGAACTTGTGATATTGTAATAATTGTACTTTTGTATGAGTACTATTCTCCGTATTTCATAATCCGATGCCTTCGAGCATATAATTTCGTGTATGTGATTCAAAGGATGAAATTACAGGCATGTAGCGCACGCTACTGCTAAGGGTAGCGTACGCTAACATGGTTTTATAGCGCACGCTACCGAGTGTAAGTAGCGCACGCTATGCGTGGTCGACAGATTGAGGCGTGCGGTAGGTGAGATCGGCCGGGGACCCGCCGGATCTGTCGGATGTACTGGACGGCTTTCGGAAAGCCGGGTCAACGCCTTAGCGCACGCTACAGAATATGCGTAGCGTACGCTAAGTGCCGAGTACGATTTAGATCGTGAGCCGTTAGCGCACGCTACGAACAGTGGTGTAGCGCGCTAATAACCATTTATTATAAATAGACTGACATCCTATTCGTGATTTGATCCTTTCTTCCCCATAACCCGAACTCTTGCACTTGTAACATAACTCCATTCGTCTCAAACACTCCATATCAACCTCCTAGTTCGAGATTGAAGATCATATATCATTGGAGATTGGTGTTCAAGCCTTGGGTGTTGGATTGCTTCATTTTTTGTTCTTCACTACTTTGAGGTAGGTGATTCTTCACCAATGATTAGTAATGTTCATGAGGAAGTTTGAATCATGTTTGGATAGCTTGTATCTCGTTTTTATCGGTCATCACATGTTAGAAGGATACTTTTGACGTATCGGTACTAGATGACGAATGAACCTTTGAACCATCTTATTATAAGGACTCCTAAGCATGTTTAAATCGATTTATGATCAAGTAATCGGATATTACCCAGTTGATACGTTGTATACGTTGGAATCATGTGTTTTGGAACGTAAGACGATGGAATTTAGATTATTTTTTTGAAGATCGTAGAGGAATTGTGATATCAAGATAACTATCCGTATATTTGTATCTCATGATCATAGAAATCCTCCAGAAACCTTATTAGCATGATATGCCCGAGGATAACTTGTAATATCACCATAGGATTCATGAGTCCTTCATCATTTCAACCCGATTTCGGTTTGCGGTCTTACGCCATGCAAGAGTAGCGCACGCTAACATGTGTGAGTTAACGTGCGCTATCGAGGTTCGGTTTCGCACGTAACGCACGTAGCGACGTTATGAGGCGCCGAGTCGATCGCGGTTGTGGCTAAGCGCACGCTAGTCTTATACGATAGCGTCGCTAATAGCCAGCCTTAGCGCACGTTACGTATAAGACGTAGCGCGCTAAGCAATCCAGCGACTTGTTTAGTTTGAGCTTTTCGGCCGTAGGTCGAATTGTTAAACCATTTGTTCGACTCGAGATGATTTGTATATCGTTCCTTTTGTTAAGGTTCGAGCTTGTTACGTTGATCGAGGGGCGGCCTTCGAGTGCGTCGAGAGCATTGAAGTATATCATTCTTGCCATCTTTGAGGCAAGTATCGTGATATGTTAATATCGGTATTTTGGAATATACGTATGATTATGCATGTTGTTGAACATGATATTTACTTCGTTGATTTGTCATGATATTCGTTGTATATTGTTTATATGTTCATGTTGATGAACATATTGATTTGGCATATGTGTATGCATGAGTTGTGTTTGTATACGTTGTACGATCTATGCTGAGGGCGCTGGATCGGATGTCCACCTCGTGTTGATCCGACGGGATCATCTTGGGATCTAGGCTGAGGGCGCTGGATCATTGGACGGGTTATTTCCACCTCGTGTTGGTCCGACGGGATCATCTTGGGATCTATACTGAGGGCGCTGGATCATTGGAATACCCATGCTGTGTAATGGAATCTTGTAGATTCGCATTGTCGGGTTCCGTAGCGGAAGCCCGTGTGATATGTCTTGTTGTGTATTGTTGATACATATTCGAATTGTTTAAATACGATACTTGTACTAGCATTGTTTTGCTAACCCCTTCGGGGTGGACATTTGTTTTGATGTCCGGGTAGCCAAGGAGCAGGAAACAACCACGATGCAGACGTGACGACGAAGGGGTTCAGTGATGTTTATTGTTATTGGAGATTTGTTGTCTTGGTTTGGTTTCTGTACTCGTGTACGTGTGTCCTTTGATATTAATTCGATATGGTTGTATTAATTACCGTTGAATCAGTTGTACGTTTTCATAAACTCGAATTTTCGCAGTATTGACGTCTTATATTCACTTTCCTTTTTAATTAGCCTTGTAAATCCTTATTTAAAGGGTTTACGGCGCTGTAATTATTCCGAATATCTCGGGGTGTTACAGAATATGGTATCGGAGCTAAGATTTATGGATATCTTGGCAGTCGGGTTTTGTTTGGGTCTGTTAACGTTATTTGATTTACGGGTCGTTTGTAACATCACTGTTCAGCCGAAGTCGTCATGTGGACCGTGGTTGTAAGTCTCTTAATCTCTTATACTACCGTTTTACTTAATTACTGTTTTGTGAGTATTGACGGACTTTATTTCAAAAATTTTGTTCTGTATATTGAGAAATTTCGTTTACAGTATGTTGAGAGGAGGTCGTGACGCGACGCGGTCGTGGACGCGACGTGGTAACGTGAGACATGAGGATTCCGCAACTACCCCGAAATATCGGCTAGTCGAACCGATTCCCATTCTCGAGGGCAAGGATCGCGAATGATGACGCAAATCCGAACATGCCAGAGTGCTTCAACAGTGGTGGCGCAGATAAACCATTCGCCAGTGTCGTTGATCGCATGCAGATACGATGGGACAAAGCGGCACCATGAGGATAACCGGGAGACAAATGGCTTGCCGAGGTGGTTAAATTGCACCCGCCAAAATTTGACGGATCTGTGAGGCACTTACTTGGGATCACCGGCTCAAGGAGTTGGAGAAGATATTCGCGGTCTTAATTGTCCCGAGGACCTAAGGTTCCCATTGCCCAAGATTTCCCGACCGGGAGGCCGTTGATTGGTGGGAGGCCATTCGACCCGAGAACCATAATGCGGATTGGACGGAATTCAAACAAATGATGGAAGCACAGTATTGTCCTCGTCCGGTTAGAGAGGCGAAGATCCGAGAGTTTTTCTCACCACAGAGTTCGGAGGCATCTGTGACAGATGTAATTAAAACTTTTAATCATCAGCTGACTTGTGTGCGACACTTGGTCAGAACGGAGGCAGAAAAGATTTTCATTTTGATATGCGGATGAAGCCGGAGATTCAGCAGTACATGTCCGGGTTCGAGTGTACTACGTTGCGACAGTACCAAGACAAAGCGCTGGCCTACGACATGAAAGAGGCGGCGGTGGAGAAATCGGTAGAGGCAAAGAAGCAGAAGGTGACCGGCAGCTTTGCAGAAAACAAGAGTGGTGGGGCCCGCAAGGGCCAGTCTTCCTTTTATTCGGCTAGGAAACCTCCACATCCTTCTAAAGGCGGAAAGAAGTTCCGGACAGCATCAGCGGTTTCGGACGCATCAAGGAAATGCTACAATTGTGGTCGAGCAGGGCATATTCGACGAGATTGCCCCGCATCTTCTGTGACTTGTTACGATTGTGGGCAAGAAGGGCACCGTGCGGCCTTCTGTGGAGCCGCTACTAGATCTGTTGGCACCCGCACTCCAGCACCGGTTCCTAAGGAGATGAGTGTGAACCAGACACAGCAGAGTGGATTTCAGCAGCAGAACGCTGGGAAGAGAGAGACATCCAGTGCTGGGTCCGTTCCTCCGCGCCTGTACGAAATGAGGAGATCTGACGATCAGAACACTGCTGTTGCATCAGGTACGATTCAGATCCTTTTGCAACCAGTTAGTGTCTTGTTCGATTCGGGAGCTACGCATTCTTTTATATCTTTGAACTGTATTAATCGTTTGAACATCTCGTGCTTGTATAATTGTGAACCTTATGTTGTGGGGTTACCGAGCGGAGAGAAAATTGTGGGAACACTAGAAGCTAGGGATTTCCCAGTATCTATAGAAGGGAGAGATTGGCCATCGAATCTTATTGTAGTTGACATATGCGGTGACGATTTAATTCTCGGAGATGATTGGCTCAACCGCTATGGAGCTGTGTTGAATTACCGAGAGAGAGTCATTTCCATTATTGCGATGACGGATCGAACACTTATTCCGAGGATGGAGACCGGGAAGCTCGGGGAAATTGATCAAGGCAATGAAAGTCGTGAAATTACCGCGGGGATGTCACGGACTTTGGTGCTATGCCATGAGGAAAGAGGAAGGAATAGAGCTCTGCCTATTTCGATTGTGAATGAGTTCTCGATGTATTTCTGACGAGCTACCGGGTTACCCCCGCAAAGAGAAGTGGAATTCACCATCGAATTAGAGCACTGAGCAACCCCTATTTCCGTGGCACCATACCGCATGGCGCCAACCGAGATGTATGAACTCAAGAAGCAACTGGAGGAATTGTTACGAAGGGCTATATTCAACCGAGTGTTTCCCCGTGGGGAGCGCCTGTTCTTTTGTCCGAAGAAAGACGGATCCCTCCGATTGTGTATTGATTACAGGAGCTTAACAAGATGACGATCAAGAATAAGTATCCTATACCTCGGATCGACGACTTGTTTGATCAAGCTGCAAGGGGCGAGGTATTCTCGAAGATTGACTTGCGATCGGGATACCACCAATTGAGAATTAAGGAATCGGACATACCGAAATCGCTTTCGGATCCCGATGCAGGCATTATGAATTTGTGGTGATGCCATTCGGACTTACCAATGCTCCTGCGGTATTCATGCAATTGATGAATCGGGTATTCTTGGAATACTTGGATAGATTTGTGGTCGTTTTCATTGACGACATTTTGATTTATTCGAGGGACGCAGAGGAGCATGCTGATCATTTACGTGTGGTTTTGAGCATCTTGAGAAAGGAACGACTATATGCGAAATTTGCTAAATGCGAGTTAAGCTTAAGGAAGTAACCTTCCTTGGGCATGTGATATCCGCCGATGGAGTTCAGTGGACCCGAAGAAAGTCGAAGCAATCTTGGAATGGGAAGCTCCTAAGAACGTGAAGGAAGTCCGAAGCTTCTTAGGACTAGCGAGATATTATCGCCGCTTTGTAGAGGATTTTCCAAAATTGCTCGTCCGCTCACTCACCAAGTTCTGAAAACTCAAAAGTTCACGTGGAATGAGAAATGCCAGTGGTTTTGATGAACTTAAAAAGAGACTGACGACAAGACCTATTTTAGCGCCGCGAAGGAACCGATGGATTCATGGTATACTGCGACGCTTCAAATCGGGGTTTGGGTTGTGTGTTGATGCGGAAGGATAAAGTAATTGCTTATGCTTCTCGGCAATTGAAACCGCACGGGTTAATTATCCGACGCATGATCCGGAGCTAGCGGTGTGGTCTTTGCCTTGAAAATTTGGAGACATTATCTCAGACGGCACTCATTGTCGATCTTTACGGATCATAAGAGCCTCAAATACATTTTCAATAAGGAATTAAACATGAGGCGGAGAAGGTGGAATTGATCAAGGATTACGACTTAGAGATTCTCTATCATCCGGAAAGCAAATGTAGTAGCCGATGCATTGAGCCGTAACCTGCTTTCTCTTCGAGTGTTGGAAGCACTTACATCCCAAACCAAGATTCAACGGAACCGATCCGCGAAGGGATTGAAGTATGGGCACCAGAATCGAAGGGCGACTTTATGTGATGGAACCGACTTCATCACTAGTCGAGAAGATCAAGTCCAAGCGGTTGGACGATTCTCCGATCCTTCGATTATGTGATGAAGTAAAGAAAGGAAAAGCCCGAGATTCGTGATACAAGATGATGGAGTTACGAGATTTCAGAATCGACTTTGCGTTCGAAGATGATGATTTGAGACGGACTATTACGAAAGAAGCTCATAGCGCGCCTATTCTATTCACCGGGCGTGATAAGATGTATAAGGATCTTAAACAAAACTTGGTGGGGAATATGAAGAAGGACGTGGCAGTACGTTTGAAGTGTTTGACTTGTCAACGAGTTAAGATTGAACATCGGCGACACTGCAGGGATGTTAAAGCCACTTAGATCCACGAATGGAAGTGGGAGGACATTCGATGGATTTCATCACCCGGTATGCCAAGGACTAGATCGGGAATGAACATGATTTGGGTTATAGTTGATCGACTAACCAAGTCAGCTCATTTCCTAGGGATCAAAGATACTTGGGGACCCGAAAGATTGGCGCGAGTATTTATTGCGGAGGTAGTCAGATTGCAGGGGACGCCAAAGACCATTGTTTCGGATCGAGATGGTCGTTTCGTGTCGCACTTATGGAAAGCAGTTCACAAGGCTTTGGGGACTGAGCTCAATTTTAGCACAGCTTATCATCCCCAAACAGACGGTCAGTCCGAAAGGACTATCAATATGGAAGACATGCTTAGAGCACATGCTTTGGATTGGTCAACTGATTGGGAAGTTCACTTGCCCTTGATCGAATTCACTTACAATAATAGTTGGCATGCTTCTATTAGAATGGCACCATTTGAAGCTTTGTACGGGAGGAGATGCCGATCACCCCTGTGTTGGGATGATTCTTCGGATTTGATCGGGACGGAACCAGAATTGATTGTTCAGACTCAAGAGAAGATAGCTGTGATTCGAGAGAGACTGTTGACTGCCCAGAGTCGACAGAAGTCTTATGCAGATGTACGTCGTCGCCCTCTAGAGTTCGGCCATTGGGACCACGTACTATTGAAGGTGTCTCCTACACGAGGGATTTTCCGTTTCGGAGAAAAGGTAAGCTTAGTCCAAGATATATCGGACCATTTGAGATCTAGAGAGAGTTGGGGATTTAGCGTACGGGTTGGCCTTACCGCCATCGCTAAGTCATGTTCACAATGTGTTTCACGTATCCCAACTACGGAAGTATATACCGGACCCGATCACGTTATTGATTTCGACGAGATCGAGATAGCTAATGATGGCACCTTCAAGAAAGACCAATCAAGATACTTGAAAGCCGGATCAAACAATTGAGGAATAAACCAATACATTTGGTTAAAGTACAATAGTCACGACATGGAGTCGAAGAGGCCACTTGGGAAACGGAGGACGGTATGAAGACTAAATATCCGAGTTGTTTTCATCCTAAGTTTCGGACGAAACTTCTTTTAGGGAGGAAGGATGTAATACCGAGATTACGTTATGTAATTGGAACTTGTGATATTGTAATAATTGTACTTTTGTATGAGTACTATTCTCCGTATTTCATAATCCGATGCCTTCGAGCATATAATTTCGTGTATGTGATTCAAAGGATGAAATTCTGTGCATGTAGCGCACGCGCTACTAAAGCTAAGCGTACGCTAACATGGTTTTATAGCGCACGCTACCGAGTGTAAGTAGCGCACGCTATGCGTCGTCCGACAGATTGAGACGCGTCGGTAGGTGAGATCGGCGGGGACCTGTCGGATCTGTCGGATGTACAGGCGGCTTTCGGGAAAAGCCGGGTCAACGCCTTAGCGCACGCTACGGGAATATGCGTAGCGTACGCTAAGTGCCGAGTACGATTTAGGCGTGAGCCATTAGCGCACGCTACGACAGGTGTAGCGCGCGCTAATAACCATTTATTATAAATAGGATGACATCCTATTCGTGATTTCAGTCCTTTCTTCCCCCATAACCAGAACTCTTGCACATGTAACATAACACAATTCGTCTCAAAAACTCCATATCAACCTCCTCCTACGAGATTTAAGATCAGAAATCAGAGGGGATTGGTGTTCAAGCCATGGGTGTTGGATTGCTTCATTTTTTGTTCTTCACTACTTTGAGGTAGGTGATTCTTCACCAATGATTAGTAATGTTCATGAGGAAGTTTGAATCATGTTTGGATAGCTAGTATCTCGTTTTTATCGGTCATCACATGTTAGAAGGATACTTTTGACGTATCGGTACTAGATGAGAATGAACCTTTGAACCATCTTATTATAAGGACTCCTAAGCATGTTTAAATCGATTTATGATCAAGTAATCGGATATTACCCAGTTGATACGTTGTATACGTTGGAATCATGTGTTTTGGAACGTAAGACGATGGAATTTAGATTATTTTTTTTGAAGATCGTAGAGGAATTGTGATATCAAGATAACTATCCGTATATTTGTATCTCATGATCATAGAAATCCTCCAGAAACCTTATTAGCATGATATGCCCGAGGATAACTTGTAATATCACCATAGGATTCATGAGTCCTTCATCATTTCAACCCGATTTTGGTTTGCGGTCTTACGCCATGCAAGAGTAGCGCACGCTAACATGTGTGAGTTAACGTGCGCTATCGAGGTTCGGTTTCGCCGCAGAGCGTCGTAGCGTGCGTTATGAGGCGGCCGAGTCGGTGCCGGATTTGTGGCTAGCGCCACGCTAGTCTTATACGATAGCGTCGCTAACGTTGACTTAGCGCCGCGTTACGTATAGTACGTAGCGCGCTAAGCAATCCAGCACTTGTTTAGTTTGAGCTTTTGGCCGTAGGTCGAATTGTTAAACCATTTGTTCGACTCGAGATGATTTGTATATCGTTCCTTTTGTTAAGGTTCGAGCTTGTTACGTTGATCGGAGGCGGCCTTCGAGTGCGTCGAGAGCATTGAAGTATATCATTCTTGCCATCTTCGAGGCAAGTATCGTGATATGTTAATATCGGTATTTTTGGAATATACGTATGATTATGCATGTTGTTGAACATGATATTTACTTCGTTGATTTGTCATGATATTCGTTGTATATTGTTTATATGTTCATGTTGATGAACATATTGATTTAACATATGTGTATGCATGAGTTGTGTTTGTATACGTTGTACGATCTATCTTGAGGCGCTGGATCGGATGTCCACCTCGTGTTGATCCGGACAGGATCATCTTGGGATCTAAGTGAGGCTGGATCATTGGGCGGGTTATTTCCACCTCGTGTTGGTCCGCGGGATCATCTTGGGATCTATCTTTGAGCTGGATCATTGGAATACCCATCTTTGTGTAATGGAATCTTGTAGATTCGCATTGTCGGGTTCCTAGCGGAAGCCCGTGTGATATGTCTTGTTGTGTATTGTTGATGCATATTCGAATTGTTTAAATACGATACTTGTACTAGCATTGTTTTGCTAACCCCTTCGGGGTGGACATTTGATTTGATGTCCGGGTAGCCAAGGAGCGGGAAACAACCACGATCTGACGTGACGGCGAAGGGGTTGATGATGTTTATTGTTATTGGAGATTTGTTGTCTTGGTTTGGTTTACGTACTGTGTATGCGTGTGTCCTTTGATATTAATTCGATATGGTTGTATTAATTACCGTTGAATCAGTTGTACGTTTTCATAAACTCGAATTTTCGCAGTATTGACGTCTTATATTCACTTTCCTTTTTAATTAGCCTTGTAAATCCTTATTTAAAGGGTTTACGGCGCTGTAATTATTCCGAATATCTCGGGGTGTTACACCGTCGGACCCTCCCGCGGTGAGTAAAGCACACACAATATACATTACCATTTCACGTTAAGCATAAAGGTTTCCAAGAATTACTTGCCTTGAATATTTAGATGACGCAACGAACGGAAAGGATAATCACCGACGAACACTAGGAATCAACGGAACCGAACCTAACGATTCGAAGAACATAATTACAACCAACTCTAGCCGAATACGGAAATGGAATACACCCGAAATCCCGCCTACGATTCATGTATATTTGCACAAAAATAACAACGAGGGCGGACCACAACCAAACCCTCTCGATTCTGCAAAAATATGAAAATATACCATGAATCCGTAGGAAAATTAATGATATCAACAAGATTAAACATATTCATCATGAATCCACCAACAAAACGGAACGAATCGGAAGAAAATCCCAAAACCCCCAAATTATTCGAAAATAGGGTTCTAGAGATATTACCTTTGGAGATTCAAGTACTAAGATCCGTAGAACACGCGTTGGATTGATTGTTCGGGCTTCACAACCGAAGAATAATGATGAAAATCAACCCCCCAATTGATAATGATGAGGAACTTTCCCCCTCTCTCTCACTCTCTCTCGCGTCGCAGGAAGAAGAAGAAGGAAATGAGCAGATTACGCTCAAAACAACACAATTATAGGGGGTTGACCGCATTGTGTGCCGCGGCACAGCTGAGGAATTTACGCCCAGGGTTCGGCAGTGTGCCGCGGCATAGCTTGCGTGTGCCGCGGCACCCGGTACAGTCGGTTTTTGGTCGCGGATGCCACACGAGTGTGCCGCGGCACCGGATGGGTGTGCCGCGGCACACAGTACAGTTAGTTCGACCAACAACTGAAGAAATTTGTGTGCCGCGGCGCACACACCTTGTGCCGCGGCCCACACCCCCTTTGGGTCCCAAAATGATAAAAATGATCCGGAAAGAGAATAAAAACGATAGGAATCAATATTTGGGAACCAATAACACGAAATGGATCCACGACAACCCCGAAACGGCGGTTCCGCACAACAATAATGAGAATACAGTTCAACAGTTGACAGGAAGGACATACTGAAAGGTACACGAGGGTCACTACGACCGAGAAATACACCAAAAATGAAAATACAAGGGAAAGAAAAATACGGATATTACATTCTACCCCTCTAAAAACAAGTTTCATCCCGAAACTTAAGAAACAAACAACTCAGGGTAGCTAGCACGCATGCTATCCTCGGTCTCCCAAGTTGCCTCCTCGACACCGTGTCTCGACCACTGCACCTTGACCAAAGGGATGGTCTTATGCCTCAGTCGTTTCTCACGATGCTCCAAAATCTTCAAAGGACGCTCCTCGAAAGTAGTATCCTCGGCGACATCAATCTCACCATGATCGATGACGTGACTAGGATCCGGGACATATTTCCTCAGCTGGGAAACATGAAAAACGCTATGAACATGACTCAAGGCCGGGGGTAACGCCAAACGGTATGCTAACCCACCGACTCGCTCGAGAATCTCTAAGGGTCCAATAAATCTTGGACTCAACTTCCCCTTCTTCCCGAAACGGAAAACTCCTCTCGTCGGCGACACCTTCAGCAAAACGTGGTCTCCCACCTCGAATTCTAAAGGTCGACGACGGACATCGGCATATGACTTCTCTCGACTCTGGGCCGTCAACATCCGTTCTCGAATTAATTCTATCTTCCGTCTCGTCTCTAAAACGACATCCGGCTCGGTCCCGACCAAATCGGACGCCTCATTCCAACAAATCGGTGACCGACATCGCCGTCCATAAAGTGCCTCGTACGGTGCCATCCGAATCGACGTGTGCCAACTATTGTTGTACGTGAATTCGATCAATGGCAAATGCTCCTCCCAGTTGCTTCTCCAATCGAGAGCGCACGCACGCAACATATCCTCGAACGTCTGGATAGTGCGTTCCGACTGTCCATCTGACTGAGGATGGAAAGAGGTACTCAAATGCAAACGGGTACCCAACGCCTTATGCACCGCCTGCCAAAAGTGCGATACGAAACGGCCATCACGATCCGAAACGATTGACTTCGGAGTACCGTGAAGCCTCACAATCTGTGCGATAAATATACGAGCCAACTTCTCCGGGCCCCAAGTGTCCTTGATGCCCAGAAAATGTGCCGACTTGGTCAGACGATCAACAATCACCCAAACCATATTCATGCCCGATCTCGATCTCGGCAAACTCGTAATGAAATCCATCGATATATCTTCCCATTTCCATTCCGGAACGGGAAGTGACTGCAATAACCCAGCCGGTCACTGATGCTCGATTTTGACCTGCTGACAAGTCAAACATTTTGCCACAAACTGCGTGACCTCTTCCTTCATGTCATTCCACCAGAAATTCCTCCTTAGGTCCTTGTACATCTTACTCGAACCAGGATGAACGGAATAAGGTGTAGCGTGGGCCTCACACTAAATACTCTGTCGCAACTCTGGGTCGTTCGGCACACAAAGCCGACTCTGGAATCTCAAAACACCATCCTCGTGAATCACAAATCCAGGAGACTTTCCCTTAAGAACGTTCTCTCGGATTTGAGTAATCATCGGATCCTCCAACTGCTTCAGCTTAATTTCATCGATCAAAGACGACGAAATCTCTAAAGCACAAAGTTTCCCGACAGTCCCCGACAACAAAACCTCAATATCTAACTCGATCAAAGTCCGCCGAAGCTCAGACTGAGATGTAAAGACCTCAAGCATTCGCAGCGCAATCGGTTTCCGGCTCAAGGCGTCGGCCACGACGTTCGCCTTGCCCGGATGATAAAGGATTTCAAGGTCATAATCCTTAATCAACTCTAACCACCTCCTCTGCCTCATATTCAACTCCCGCTGAGTAAATATGTATTTCAGGCTCTTATGATCGGTAAAAATCTGACATGCAGAGCCGAAAAAATAGTGGCGCTAGATCTTGAGCGCAAAAACGACTGCCGCTAACTCCAAATCCTGAGTAGGGTAGTTAAGCTCATATGGCCTCAACTGTCTCGACGCATAGGCAATGGTCTTGCCGTGCTGCATCAATACGCAACCAAGACCCTGACCCAAAGCATCGCTAAAAACGGCAAAACCCTCGTTGCCACATGGCAATGCCAAAACCGGGGCTGAGGTCAAACGCCTCTTCAGTTCCTCAAAACTCGATTGCATCTCGTCATTCCAGACGAACTTCTCGGATTTCTGGAGCAGCTGTGTAAGTGGTCGAGCCAGTTTCGAGAAACCCTCGACGAACCTACGGTAGTAGCCAGCTAAACCCAAGAAACTATGGATCTCCTTCACATTCGTTGGCGGTGCCCAATCTAACACTGCCTCAATCTTCTGCGGATCCACTCGAACTCCCTCGGCTGAAATCACGTGACCCAAAAACATCACTTCCTTCAGCCAGAACTCACATTTCGAGAACTTCGCATAGAGTTGCTCGGTCCTCAAAATGTCTAACACTACCCGCAAATGATGGGCATGCTCTTCCTCATCCCTCGAATAGATAAGAATATCGTCAATGAAGACGACGACACACTTATCCAGATACTCGATAAATACTTTGTTCATCAACTGCATGAATACCGCTGGCGCATTAGTTAGCCCGAAAGGCATAACTACAAACTCATAATGTCCGTATCTCGTCCGAAAAGCTGTTTTCGGCACATCAGACCCTCTCACCCGGAGCTGATAGTACCCCGATCTCAAATCAATCTTTGAGAATACCGCCGCTCCCTGCAACTGATCGAACAAGTCATCAATCCTCGGTAAAGGATACTTGTTCTTGATGGTCACCTTGTTCAGTTCGCGATAGTCGATACACAAACGCAGTGAACCATCCTTCTTACGCACAAACAGGACCGGTGCGCCCCAAGGCGAAGCGCTCGGTCGAACATACCCCGACTCAAGAAGTTCACTCAACTGTTTCTTCAACTCGGCCATCTCTGAAGGTGCCATGCGATACGGCGCCTTCGAAATTGGAGCCGCGCCCGGCTCTAACTCTATAGCAAACTCGACCTCACGATCCGGTGGCAATCCCGGTAACTCGTCGGGAAATACATCAGGAAACTCACTAACGACTGGAATCGACGAAAGCTCGACTCCACCATTCTCCGCCTTCAAGGCGTAGCACCAATAACCAGTACACCCCTTTCGCAGGAGTTTCATTACCTTCAAGGCGTTAATAATAAACTTCTGGTTTCTCTTTCGCCCCGTGAAAGAGTGTTCAGTGCCGTCCTCGGCTAACATGGTAATGATCCTCGTGCGGTAGTTCATGATCGCACCATTCCGCTCGAGCCAATCATCCCCGAGAATCAAATCCTCACCCTCGATACCCACAACAATAAGATTAGAGAGCCAAGCCCTCTCACAAATAGACACAGAACAGTCCCGGACTTCTCGATCACCGACAATTCTATCACCGCTAGGAAGTTTAACGATGAAAGGCTCGCAAGGTGACAAGCTGTCGAGACTCAAGCGGCGTACACACTCTAGAGAAATGAATGAATGCGTAGCACCCGAATCAAAAAGCACACTGACAGGATGAGAATGGATATGAACGGTACCTGTCACCACAGTAGCCGCTGGATCATCGGCCCCCCTCATCTCGTATATACGCGGCTGGGCAGAGACGACAGTGGAAGCTCCTCCTCTAGCGGGTTGACCCCGACCTCTACCTCGGCCGGCACTCGGTGGAGGCGGCGGAGCAAATGAGCCCTGGTTCACACTCGGCTCCAAAGGTGCAGAACGGGCGCCGCGAAACTGTCTGAGCTTCTCGCAAAAAGAAGCTTTGTGGCCCGACTGACCACAAGTATGACAAGTCAAAGGTGGACGAGGACAATCCCGGTTCACGTGGCCTGGCTTGCCACAGTTAAAGCATCTGGGGTCCCGGACGGCCGGTTCGCGGCACTCTCAAAGCTCCTAAAAGCAGGCGAACCGCCTGTAGAAATATTTGCAGCCTGAGATTTCTGTTGGCCTCCACTCTTGGGACCAGAAAAATTTCCGACCGACTTCTGCTTCTTGCTCTCACGAGCCAAATCGGTAGCCGTCACCGACATATCATAAGCAAGAGCTCGACTCTGATAATCCTTCAAGGTAGTACAGACGAGCCCAGACATATAGTCCCGAATGGACAGTTTCATCCTCCTGGAAAAATGGAAAATCTTGTCACTCTCTTCGACAACATGGGTCTTCACATAACCCAACTCCTTGTTAAAGTCGGCAATGGCCTGAGATACGGGGATATCCCGTGGTTGAGCATCATAGAAAGCATGCACTCGAGCCTGTCTGACCGGCCACGGACAATATTCGGTCTCCATCAATTCTTGAAATTCGGCCCACGAAGCAACATGATCTTTGGGACCAACGGCCTCCCACCAATCCGTAGCATCTCCCGTGAGAAAGTATTGAGCAATAGGGACCTTACGGTCCTCGGGGCAGTTGGTAGCAGTGAAGACTTTCGATATCTCCTTGATCCATCCTTCCCAGCCGATCGGGTCCGAAGCTCCGGTAAACTGAGGAGGATGCATCTTGATGACATCCTGAAGCCAGCGATCCGTTCCGCCCCGATTAGCATGGGCCTGATCGGGGTTCTGGACCACCTGAGCTATAGCCGCCATCTGGTTAACCATTTGCTGCATAACAGCCGCAATACCAAGATCGGCGCGCTCCTGAGAAGAAGCATGACTGTGACGGTCACCGGTACTGCCGGCTCCCGAAGATTGCGACGTGGCCGCCCCACCGGCTGCCCCACGTCCTCGGCCGCATCCACGACCACGACCACGACCACGGTTTCCTCCGGCATCCATCCTGATGTTGAGAGGTAACAGAAGTATATCGATGATGAGTAAGGGAGGAAAAGCAACTACGATTCAAAAGTGGAAATACAATGCAAGAAACAAAAGAGCCGAATATGAAAACTTACGAGCACCGGAAATCTTGGGATCTTTGGCGGTGTGACAATGTGCAAAACAAAACACGACTAGACCCGAATAACCAACAAGCCTAGGTATCCATAAACCTAGAGCGCTCGATACCATTTTACGTAACACCCCGAGATATTCGGAGTATATTACAGTGCCGTGGACCCCCACATAGGACCCACCGAGGCTACAAGCAGAAAACTCCACTCGACTAACCATCCCGGTTAGCGAGGACACACATTTAATTATAAGACATAAAAGTTACGCCTGAGCAACCGTGAAATGATCATCAACCAACAATGTAACAATTTAAAAGTAGTACAACACGGAGTTGGAATTTGAAAAGCCTAAGTACTCATGATACGATCTATCGATTTATAAATATAGGAAACAACCACATCGAATTAGACACAGGAAATAAGCGACCCAAATGCACATGTCAACGACCCTGGCCGACATCCTCGTACTGTCCCGGTGCTCGCTCGTCCGGATAATCATAACCTGAAATTCATAACAAGAATTTCCCCAAAACGGGTCCCCAGAGGGGTTAGCAATTACGCTAGTACAAGTAATCAAGGCAAACCAATCGCTTACACATTTCATAGTACATGCACCAATATCATTTCAAAAACCAAAACTAGACCGGGACGAAGCCACGAATCCCACTCGAGGCCTCTAAGGACCCTCCCGAGCTGGCCACATTCGTAAACCAAATCAAGCACCACACGTCACCTAGGACCGGGACGAAGCCACGAATCCCACTCGAGGCCTCTAAGGACCCTCCCGAGCTGGCTAGCGTGAATCCAGGACGAAGCCATAGATTCCCTCGAGGCCCCGTCGGACCCTCCCGAGGTGAGTAAAGCACACACAATATACATTACCATTTCACGTTAAGCATAAAGGTTTCCAAGAATTACTTGCCTTGAATATTTAGATGACGCAACGAACGGAAAGGATAATCACCGACGAACACTAAGAATCAACGGAACCGAACCTAACGATTCGAAGAACATAATTACAACCAACTCTAGCCGAATACGGAAATGGAATACACCCGAAAACCCGCCTACGATTCATGTATATTTGCACAAAAATAACAACGAGGGCGGACCACAACCAAACCCTCTCGATTTCGCAAAACTATGAAAATATACCATGAATCCGTAGGAAAATTAATGATATCAACAAGATTAAACATATTCATCATGAATCCACCAACAAAACGGAACGAATCGGAAGAAAATCCCAAAACCCCCCAAATTATTCGAAAATAGGGTTCTAGAGATATTACCTTTGGAGATTCAAGTACTAAGATCCGTAGAACACGCGTTGGATTGATTGTTCGGGCTTCACAACCGAAGAAGAATGATGAAAATCAACCCCCCAATTGATAATGATGAGGAACTCTCCCCCTCTCTCTCACTCTCTATCGCGTCGCAGGAAGAAGAAGAAAGAAATGAGCAGATTACGCTCAAAACAACACAATTATAGGGGGTTGACCGCATTGTGTCTTTGCGGCACGGTGAGGTGTGCGCGGCACGAGCAAATTACGCCCAGGGTTCGGCAGTGTGCCGCGGCATAGCCTGCGTGTGCCGCGGCACCCGGTACAGTCGGTTTTTGGTCGCGGATGCCACACGAGTGTGCCGCGGCACCGGACGGGTGTGCCGCGGCACTGGCCTGGCACTGTGACGCGGCACCGGATGGGTGTGCCGTGGCACACAGTACAGTTAGTTCGACCAACAACTGAAGAAGTTTGTGTGCCGCGGCGCACACACCTTGTGCCGCGGCCCACACCCCCTTTGGGTCCCAAAATGATAAAAATGACCCGGAAAGAGAATAAAAACTATAGGAATCAATATTTGGGAACCAATAACACTAAATGGATCCACGACAACCCCGAAACGGCGGTTCCGCACAACAATAACGAGAATACAGTTCAACAGTTGACAGGAAGGACATACTGAAAGGTACACGAGGGTCACTACGACCGAGAAATACACCAAAAATGAAAATACAAGGGAAAGAAAAATACGGATATTACATATCGTTCCCTCGAGGACTGATTTCACCAAGTACCAAAATGTAGTCAACTCACGATTTTATTTGAAGAACAATTATATGGAATTTATACCTAAACTAATTGCAGAAAATAAACAATAGTACTAATAATAATAATACTAATTAGGGCGTAGGATTATGATTTTCACCTCAAACAATCAGGAATGATATTTATTCAATTCAATTCACTTTTATTCAATTGATTGTAATCCAGGAATTCCTAAATTATTCTAAAGCCTTTCCCAAGGTCGATAGAAAATACTACGAATTACTAACTCGATATATCCCTATTCGAATCAGATAACTAATAGCTAAAACAGTTCAAGAATTCCCACAATAACAGGCTTCACAATTCGCATGAGTATATCCCTATCTCACGAAAATTATGATTCTTCTCACAAGAACTATGCCTAAATTTCATCTCCCGAATCCATAAAGACATTCAAAACAAATTAACTGTTGGCCAGATAATTAAAAAGCATTAAGAACAGTAAGAAGAATCCAATTCAATAGAATAACGAGTAAATCGAAATAATAATAAATAATCAAACCGTCATGAAATTGGCTACAATCAAAATCCTACTCAAATAGATCTAGGAACTAAGATGCAGAAAAACCGTAGGGATCCGTGGTCTTGTCGTCGCCCACAAATCTCCTCCTTGTGTTCTTCGCCCTAGCTGTCGATGTCCTTCCTCTTCCTTTCTGATCGATTCCCCCCTTTCTTCAGCCCTAAGATGCTTATTTATAGTCGTCCTCAGCCTCCAAAACGCGTCCGTGTGATTAGGTCGAGAACTGGCTCCAAAACGGCCCAAAACCGCGGAGAACACTCCAAAACCGCCCCGTGGGCCGCGGCTCACTTAATCTGTGCCGCGGCTCACGGCACTCAGCAGGATACCTGGGCGCTGTTTATTTCTTCTGTGCCGCGGCTCACTATATCTGTGCCGCAGCACAGAGTACAGTTTACTCGGCACTCTGCTAGTCTCCTGCGTGTGCCGCGGCTCAGCACATGGGTGCCGCGGCTCATGACCAAAAACTGCTGTTTTCGCCCGTTTTTCGTCGTTTCGGCTTCCGAACTCCGATTTCCTGCAAAACATATAAAAATAATGCATTAAAAGCTCATTTATGCTGATTTAGGCTCAAGATGGATATAAATTAATGATATAAAAGCGCATAAAAATACGCCTAACACACTGCACTTTGACCAAAGGGATGGTCTTATGCCTCGGTCGTTTCTCACGATGCTCCAAAATCTTCAAAGGACGCTCCTCAAAAGTAATATCCTCGGCGACATCAATCTCACCATAATCGATGATGTGACTAGGATCCGGGACATATTTCCTCAGCTGGGAAACATGAAAAACGCTATGAACATGACTCGAGGCCGGAGGTAACACCAAATGGTATGCCAACCCACCGACTCGCTCGAGAATTTCAAAGGGTCCAATAAATCTCGGACTCAACTTCCCTTTCTTCCCGAAACGAAAAACTCCCTTCGTCGGCGACACCTTTAGCAAAACGTGGTCTCCCACCTCGAATTCCAAAGGTCGAAGACGGACGTCGGCATACGACTTCTGTCGACTCTGGGCAGTCAACATCTATTCCCGAGTTAATTGTATCTTCCGCCTCGTCTCTAAAACGACATCCAGCTCGGTCCCGATGCCTCATTCCAACAAATCGGTGATCGACATCGCCGCCCATAAAGTGCCTCATACGGTGCCATCCGAATCGACGCGTGCCAACTATTGTTGTACGTGAACTCGATCAATGGCAAATGCTCCTCCCAGTCACTGCTCCAATCGAGAGCACAAGCACGCAACAAATCCTCGAACGTCTGGATAGTGCGTTCCGACTGTCCATCTGAGTGGGGATGAAACGAGGTACTCAAACGCAAACGGGTACCCAACGCCTTATGCACCGCCTGCCAGAAGTGCGATACAAAACGGCCATCACGATCCGAAACAATAGACTTTGGAGTACCGTGAAGCCTCACAATCTGCGCGATAAACACACGAGCTAACTTCTCCAGGCCCCAAGTGTCCTTGATGCCCATAAAGTGTGCCGACTTGGTCAGACGATCGACAATCACCCATACCATATTCATGCCCGACCTCGATCTCGGAAAACTCGTAATGAAATCCATCGGTATATCTTCCCATTTCCATTCCAGAATGGGAAGTGACTGCAATAACTGTAATATCCGCAATTTTCGATTTTTGGTAAATTTCTTTTTTCGGCTGAAGTCCATTTTGACGACTCGCTCATGACCGTTTCGTCATTCTGAGAATGATTAATTCTACACCTTTTGACATCCGAGTTCGTTTCGGAGTCATTTTGTTGAGTTCTGTGCTTTTTAACGACTTTTCCGCACTCGAGTTCGGTTCTTGCGAATCTCGTTCGAAACTGCTGTTTTGAGTTTCCCGTAAGTCCGTTTAACTTTGTTAGATGTGTTGTGAACTTCCGTTTGGTTATTCGATCACGTATCGTGATTTCCGGGCATTTTGGGCAATTTTGTAATTTTTGAAAGTTACGGGTATCCGTATCTGTAATTGTTGTCTCGACCCGTTTCTTGGTCGCGTATGATTGAATATGGTATTATGTTTTCATTTCGGGTCGTTGATGTCGTCCGCGAACTTTTCGTCGTGTTCGTTCCGTGCGTTTTCGGTAATCGGGTCGTCGAGCCCTGGCGGTTGCGGGACTGGCCGGACGGTTGCGGGACTGGCCGGACGATTGCGGGCACCGGCCGGACGGGTGCGGCAGGAACCGGCGTAGAGCACGCTACGGCTGGAAGGCTGCGCGCGCTAACCGACAGGTGTAGCGCACGCTACCGGATGGCCTAACGCACGCTAGCGGGTCCGGACAGTGGAGTCACAGGGTTGCAGAATCGGTCATGATCGGCGGGTAGCGCACGCTCTCGTCGGGCCAGCTGCGCTACGGCCGGCAGTAGCGACGCCTTCGGCCGGAAAAGGCTGCGCCCGCTACAGCAGCGATCTAGTCGAGAAAGGCTCTTGGGTCGCGGCACAGGCGATAAGCGCGCACGCTAGCTCGGCGACTAGCGCGCTAGTCGGCCCGATATAAATGTGGCGATCACATTTCATTTCGTTTTTCACTTCCTTCCTTCTCCGTCCGCGGATGGCGATTCATGGGTGATGAAGCCATGTTGTTTAACAACAAATCCATGAAGTCCTTGAGTTCATAACATCAATCAATCGTCCGTTATCATCCTTTGATCCAGCGAATCAAGTTCATTGTTGTGGATTATCGTTCGGTGGAGTCGGCGAGTTCGTAGTCGGTTCGTGCCAACCTACTTCGGCCGATTCTCCGCGTTGTGGTTATTCGAGGCAAGTACCTTGCCCATACTATTCTTGTTTTATGGATATGATAATTAGTGATCGTCTAAATGTGGTTGTTTGGTCGTTTGAATTGAACTTTCAAAAGATTCGGTTTAGCCTTGTTAAAGGCTTGCTTTCAAAATGCGTGTGTTTTGTGAATGGTGTGGTTTGTGAATAACTATGTGAATTCTATGTATATGCTTGGTGTTAATGTTGCACTTGGTATTTTGTGTGGACGTATATTATTTCATTTCGGTGCGTTGTGGATTGACATGGTGTTTTGCTAAGTGTTTGATGCCTCTGGGCGAATTGTTTGAATATTCTTGACGTGATATGTTATTTGTGTGAATGTGTGGATATGGTTGAAGGTCTACGGTGACACATGGCACGTGATCATGTGGTCAGGATGCAACAAGTGATTGATCCAACCGTGAGAGCCTGAGATAATCTACGGTGGCACATGGCATGCGATCATGTGGCCAGGATGCAACAAGCGATTGATCCAACCGTGAGATGTGTGTGATTTGTTTCGCTAGCCAGCTCGGGAGGGTCCTTCAAGGCCTCGAGTGGGATTTGTGGCTTCGTCCCGGTCCTAGGCGATGCGCGTGCGTAATTACGTTGTGTTGATTTTTATGTCCGCCGAGGACACGTGATGTTGGGCTCGGGCCCTGTGAATTGTTATGCATTTTCTATTTGCGAAAACAAAACCTATGGTGTGACCTGTTGATTTTGGAAAGAGAAGGATTCGGAAATTCTAAATTGTTTTCTATTAAAACTCTCGATGGCATTTTAAACTGTTTTATAAATTGTTTTCCCTTGATTTGTGATCTTTCGATTTTGGAATGTTTTACCAAACTCATGCCTCGGGAAGTGCTTTTCATTACGTTTGGAACTTTGAGGATTCCTGATTATTATTGTTCTTGGAACTTGTATTGTATGGCTCGTATTTTTGCACTTGTACTTGCACTAGCAAAACAGTGGAGTTTTGCTAACCCCCGAGTATTCGGGGGGTGGATGTCTATTTTTGCATTCAGGTTTTGGAGCATAGCACAGGGTCGGCACGAAGGATGATGAAAGATGAACGATACTAATCACACGAGGATCCGTTGCTGTCGTATTAGTCTAGTTGTATTTTCTTTTCCGCTGCAGTATATTTTCCCGTTGTACGGGTGTGGTTGTATTTTGACTCCTGCGTGGGCATGAGTTATATTTGAGTTGTATGTATTTGTTGAAAGACCAAATCGGTCTACTGAGTCATTTTAGCCTTAAAGGCATGGTTGAATTGTTATATGTCGTTACCAGCCTGGTAGATCCTTGAGGAAAGGTTCTACGGCGTGTAATATCCTTGAGCGGATTGGGGGTGTTACATAAATGGTATCGGAGCTTAGGTTGTGGAAACCTAGGCTGTTGGGTCAGTGGTGTCTGTTGAGTTGTTGTCTCGTCATATTTTGTCTGACTGAGTCATGTCGCGACGCGTCGTCTGAGTTTGTTGGTCGTGATTAGTATCGTGGGGCGATCATCATCTTCGTGCGACATGTGGCTGTAAGTCTCCCTTCTTTGTGTTGTGCCTCGTGTGACACGAGCTATTTTTATGATTTATTTGTTAAGTGACGGAATCCTCTTATGGATTTTGATTTCTTGATATGTGGTTATTTGACCCTCATATTTCGTTTATGTGTGGAGTAGTATTGCTGGATTGTGCATGTTTGACTTTATTTCTTTATCCGCTGCGTGAGTTCTTTGTAATGACTGAGTTTTATTTCGAAAATCAATTCCATTAACCGAGTTTTTGATATTATGGTCTTGATCATTTTAGCGAAATTCTTATGACGGTATTTAACATTTTGTAAATGGATTTTGTAAGTTTTTGAAACATTACCGTCATCGGCCTTTTTGGCGTTTTTGTAAATGGTTTTTAGCCTGGTGGGTTCCGACGCGGGATCTACGGCGCTATAAAGTTTTGTGTAATTACCTGAAATTTTTTTTGGGCATTCTAGCCCATTGAATTATTTTTTGAAAACCTTGAGTATCTTAGAAAATAAATTTCGAGACGTACTTTTAAAATGAATTATTTTCTCGTGGTACTTCCAAGGTGTCACAACATGTTTCAAAATTCTGCTACCTCGAGGACCAAAATGTTTTGAGATATTTTCAATGTTTTATAAACACTTTTACTTAGACCCGAAGGTCGAATATTCTGAAAGCTTTTCACTAAAAGAAAGTGTCCTCATTTTTATCAAATGCGAAATGGTTTTCCAGAGTCTCGATAATGATGTTTCACGTTTTTACCTTTTTTTTGGAAATGTGATACACAAGATCGACCGGTGTTTTTCTAAATTATTTTCCAAATGAGGTTTTCGTTTTTAAAACCTATCCATTCCCGTTTGAGGGCTGGGTATGTATGTATGATGTTGGCTTTGTCGCTATGATGTTAACTCCCGAATATGATCGAGTTGGTGGCATGAACGTTGAGGCGTTGCCACGTATTTGTTGTACTAGCCCTCTGTGAGAGGTGTGAACTGGTATTTAATGGTTGTCGCCTCGTGGTGGATTGCATGTGTCACACGAGTGCGAGATGTTGAAGCTTGGGTTTGTACGTTGGTGTACATGTGTGATTGTTTCATGATGTTTGTAATTACGTGCTGGTTATCGTTCGGGTCGTTGAGGTCGCCGAACGATACCGTCGTTGCTGTGGTGTATGTGTATATATTACTTTACGATGGTAATCGTTGTATATGATATGTGTTATGATTCTTTGTTGTGCTGAGTTGGCATCTCCGCTATGTTGTTTTGCGACGTTATGCCCCATGGTATCTAGCATTTGTATTTTCGGTATGCCGAGCTGAGGTGTTTCAACCGTGATGTGCCGGGGGAATGTACGTGCAATTTGTCCTTCTCGTCGGTAACACATTTCGAGTGTGGACTCGAGGGACACCGAATTCAGTTTTGCGAATTGGCTACCGAGACTTTCGGAGTTCGCGCTTTAGCACAGATATCAAAATCGGATTTGAGAGGCCTTTGAAGGATGTTTCTGTTGATTGCCTGTTGTGTCGTCTCCTTGATTTCGTTGTTGTGAGTTTCGAGGACGACACTTCTTTTAGAAGAGGTCGAATATAATACCCGTATTATTTTTGGCTTCTATATTTTCTCTTTCTCTAGTCTATCGATACACTCATGTTCGTTGATATCTTCTGAACTTGTTCTGTATTTCGGTTTCATCATTCGAACGAGCTGTGATCTTGTTTTGGGTCGATCTGGTTATCGCTGTAACTTTTCCGAGTTCGGTTCGATTATTGTGAACCTTGTTCGGAAGTAGCATCTTTTGATTCTACTAATTCTTTTATTCGAAGTGGATCGGATGTGGAACTTCTGTATTTTCGACTCTGTCGACTCGTTTATGTTCATTGACATTTTCTGAGCTTGTCCTGCCCCTTGCTTTTGTTGATCGAACGAGGGTGGTATTATTTCGGAATTACTCGTTCGTCGTTGTGACTTTTCAATTGTTATTCCCTTTCCTGTGGATCTTATGCGAGTGTGCATCTTGTTGTTTTCACCGGATCATGTTTTGTCTCGAGTCGATATGTGAACCTCGGAGTTGTCGGTTGAACCTTATTGTTCTTCGTGATCCGAACATGATCGTTCGATTCTTATTGTCTCGATCGTTTGTTTGTTCGGTTTTGTTCTCGTTTCGTGATTGTTGAGCGTTCAGGCTCCTTCCTAATTCCCTTAAGTTCGGGAAGTTAGTCTCGTTTTCAATCTTCCAACCCTTGGGCGGTGGAATTCCGTATTTGTTCAGCGGTTGGCTCGCGTTTTGATTGATGTACCGTTGGGTTGGTCAATCCTATTGATTTTCGTTCGTTGTGTTTTGTGATTGTCCGGATAATCGACTCGATTGTATTGTTTGTTTGATGACGCTTGTCACTTGTTGATTTTATTATGTTTCTACCTGTGGCGTTGTGTTGGTCATCGTGGGGCGTGTTTTCACGCCGTATGTCTTTTTGCATTGCTTGTGGCGTTCCGTCGTTGGCGCGAGTTTCGGTTCTTGTGTATCTCGTTGAGTATTTTATGGCGGGATGTTGCTCCTCCCTACTTATTTTAAGTTTCGTGACGAAACTTCTTTTAAGGAGGGTAGAATGTAATATCCGCAATTTTCGATTTTCGGTAAATTTCTTTTTTCGGCCGAAGTCCATTTTGACGACTCTCTCATGACCGTTTCGTCATTCTGAGAATGATTAATTCTACACTTTTTGACATCCGAGTTCGTTTCGGAGTCGTTTTGTTGAGTTCCGTGCTTTTTAACGACTTTTCCGCACTCGAGTTCGGTTCTTGCGAATCTCGTTGGCTAATCATTTGAGTTTCCCGTAAGTCCGTTTAACTTTGTTAGACGTTTTGTGAACTTCCGTTTGGTTATTCGATCACGTATCGTGATTTACGGGCGTTTTGGGCCATTTTGTAATTTCTTGAAAGTTACGGGTATCCGTATCTGTAATTGTTGTCTCGACCCGTTTCTTGGTCGCGTATGATTGAATATGGTATTATGTTTTCATTTCGGGTCGTTGATGTCGTCCGCGAACTTTTAAATGCGTGTTCGTTCGTGCGTTTTTCGGTAATCGGGTCGCCGAGCCACAGCGGTTGCGGGATCGCCGGACGATTGCGGGCACCGGCCGGGCAGGTGCGCGAGAACCGGCGTAAGCGCACGCTTCTACGGCCGGAAGGCTGCGCGCGCTAACCGGCAGTGTAGCGCACGCTACCGGATGGCCTAACGACGCTAGCGGGTCCGGACAGTGGAGTCACAGGGGTTCTGGCATCGGTCATGATCGGCGGGTAGCGCACGCGCTCTTGTCGGGACGCTGCGTGCGCTACGGCCGAAAGGTAGCGCGCCTTCTGGCCGGAAAAGGCTGCGCACGCTACGGCGGCGATCTAGTCGAGAAGGCTCTTGGGTCGCGGCCTGGGCCGATAGCGCCGCTAGCTCGGCGACTAGCGCACGCTAGTCCGGCCCGATATAAATGTGGTGGCAGTCACATTTCATTTCGTTTTTCACTTCCTTCCTTCTCCGTCCGCGGATGGCGATTCATGGGTGATGAAGCCATGTTGTTTAACAACAAATCCATGAAGTCCTTGAGTTCATAACATCAATCAATCGTCCGTTATCATCCTTTCAACCAGCGAATCAAGTTCATTGTTGTGGATTATCGTTCGGTGGAGTCGGCGAGTTCGTAGTCGGTTCGTGCCAACCTACTTCGGACGATTCTCCGCGTTGTGGTTATTCGAGGCAAGTACCTTGCCCATACTATTCTTGTTTTATGGATATGATAATTAGTGATCGTCTAAATGTGGTTGTTTGGTCGTTTGAATTGAACTTTCAAAAGATTCGGTTTAGCCTTGTTAAAGGCTTGCTTTCAAAACGCGTGTGTTTTGTGAATGGCGTGGTTTGTGAATAACTATGTGAATTCTATGTATATGCTTGGTGTTAATATTGCACTTGGTATTGTGTGTGGACGTATATTATTTCATTTCGGTGCATTGTGGATTGACGTGGTGTTTTGCTAAGTGTTTGATGCCTCTGGGCGAATTGTTTGAATATTCTTGATGTGATATGTTATTTGTGTGAATGTGTGGATATGGTTGAAGGTCTACGGTGACACATGGCACGTGATCATGTGGTCAGGATGCAACAAGTGATTGATCCAACCGTGAGAGCCTGAGATAATCTACGGTGGCACATGGCATGCGATCATGTGGCCAGGATGCAACAAGCGATTGATCCAACCGTGAGATGTGTGTGATTTGTTTCGCTAGCCAGCTCGGGAGGGTCCTTCGAGGCCTCGAGTGGGATTTGTGGCTTCGTCCCGGTCCTAGGCGATGCGCGTGCGTAATTACGTTGTGTTGATTTTTATGTCCGCCGAGGACACGTGATGTTGGGCTCGGGCCCTGTGAATTGTTGTCTGTTTTCTATTTGTGAAAACAAAACCTTTGGGCTGTGACCCCTGTTGATTTTTGGAAAGAGAAGGATTCGGAAATTCTAAATTGTTTTCTATTAAAACTCTCGATGGCATTTTAAACTGTTTTATAAATTGTTTTCCCTTGATTTGTGATCTTTCGATTTTGGAATGTTTTACCAAACTCATGCCTCGGGAAGTGCTTTTCATTACGTTTGGAACTTTGAGGATTCCTGATTATTATTGTTCTTGGAACTTGTATTGTATGGCTCGTATTTTTGCACTTGTACTTGCACTAGCAAAACAGTGGAGTTTTGCTAACCCCCGAGTATTCGGGGGGTGGATGTCTATTTTTGCATTCAGGTTTTGGAGCATAGCACAGGGTCGGCACGAAGGATGATGAAAGATGAACGATACTAATCACACGAGGATCCGTTGCCGTCGTATTGGTCTAGTTGTATTTTCTTTTCCGCTGCAGTATATTTTCCCGTTGTACGGGTGTGGTTGTATTTTGACCCCTGCGTGGACATGAGTTGTAATTGAGTTGTATGTATTTGTTGAAAGACCAAATCGGTCTACTGAGTCATTTTAGCCTTAAAGGCATGGTTGAATTGTTATATGTCGTTACCAGCCTGGTAGATCCTTAAGGAAAGGTTCTACGGCGTGTAATATCCTTGAGCGGATTGGGGGTGTTACAATAACCCAGCCGGTCGCTGATGCTCGATTTTGACCTGCTGACAAGTCAAACATCTCGTCACAAACTGTGCGACCTCCTCCTTCATATCATTCCACCAGAAATTCCTTCTCAGGTCCTTGTACATCTTACTCGAACCAGGATGAACGGAATGAGGTATAGCATGGGCCTCCTGCAAAATACTCTGTCTCAACTCTGAGTCGTTCGGCAAACAAAGCCGACTCTGGAATCTCAAAACACCATCCTCGTGAATCACAAACCCAGGAGACTTTCCCTTAAGAACGTTCTCTCGGATTTGAGTAATCATCGGATTCTCTAACTTCTTCAGTTTAATTTCATCGATCAAAGACGACGAAATCTCTAAAGCACGAAGTTTCCCGTCGGCTCCAGGCAACAAAACCTCAACATCTAACTCGATCAAAGCCCGCTGAAGCTCCGACTGAGATGTAAGGATCTCAAGCGTTCGCAACGCAACCGGTTTCCGACTCAAGGCGTCGGCCACGACGTTCGCCTTGCCCGGATGATAAAGGATTTCGAGGTCATAATCCTTAATCAGTTCTAACCACCTCCTCTGCCTCATATTAAACTCCCGCTGAGTAAATATGTATTTCAGACTTTTATGATCGGTAAAAATCTGACATGCAGAGCCGAAAAGATAGTGGCGCCAAATCTTGAGCGCAGCATTGCCGCTAACTCCAAATCATGAGTAGGGTAGTTCAGCTCATACGGCCTCAACTGTCTCGACGCATAGGCAATGGTCTTGCCGTGCTGCATCAATACACACCCAAGACCCTGACCCGAAGCATCGCTATAAATGGCAAAACCCTCGTTGCCACATGGCAACGCCAAAAACGGGGCTGAAGTCAAACGCTTCTTCAGTTCCTCAAAACTCAACTGCCTCTCGTCATTCCAGACGAATTTCTCGGATTTCTGGAGCAACTGTGTAAGTGGTCGAGCCAGTTTCGAGAAACCCTCGACGAACCTACGGTAGTAGCCAGCCAAACCCAATAAACTACGGATTTCCTTCACATTCTTGGGCGGCGCCCAATCCAACACCGCCTCAATCTTCTGCGGATCCACACGAACCCCCTCGGCTGAAATCACGTGACCTAAAAACATCACTTCCTTCAGCCAGAACTCACATTTCGAGAACTTCGCATAGAGTTGCTCGGTCCTCAAAATGTCTAACACTACTCGCAAATGATGGGCATGCTCCTCCTCATTCCTCGAATAAATAAGAATATCGTCAATGAAAACGACGACACACTTATCCAGATACTCGATAAAGACTTTGTTCATCAACTGCATGAATACCGACGGCGCATTAGTTAACCCGAAAGGCATAACTACAAACTCATAATGTCCGTATCTCGTCCGAAAAGCTGTTTTCGGCACATCGGACTCCCTCACCTGGAGCTGATAGTACCCCGATTTCAAATCAATCTTCGAGAATACCGCAGCTCCCTGCAACTGGTCGAACAAGTCATCAAGTCTCGGCAAAGGATACTTGTTCTTGATGGTCACCTTGTTTAGTTCGCGATAGTCGATACACAAACGTAGTGAACCATCCTTCTTCCGCACAAACAGGACCGGTGCTCCCCAAGGCGAGGCGCTCGGTCGAACATACCCCGACTCAAGAAGCTCACTCAACTGCTTCTTCAACTCGGACATCTCTGAAGGTGCCATGCGATACGACGCCTTCGAAATAGGAGCCGCGCCCGGCTCTAACTCTATAGCAAACTCGACCTCACGATCCGGTGGCAATCCCGGTAACTCGTCAGGAAATACATCAGGAAACTCACTAACGATTGGAATCGACGAAAGCTCGACTCCACCACTCTCTGCCTTCAAGGCGTAGCACTAATAACCAGTACACCCCTTTCGCAGGAGTCTCATCGCCTTCAAGGCGTTAATAACGAACTTCTGGTTTCCCCTCTTTCGCCCCGCGAAAGAGTGCTCGGTGCCGTCCTCGGCTAACATAGTGATGATTCTCGTGCGGTAGTTCATAATCGCACCATGCCGCTCGAGCCAATCATCCCCAAGAATCAAATCCTCACCCTCGATACCCACAACAATAAGATTAGAGGGCCAAACCCTCTCACAAATAAGCACAGGACAGTCTCGAACCTCCTGATCACCAACGATCCTATCACCGCTAGGAAGCTTAACGATGAAGGGCTCACAAGGCGTCAAACATTCGAGACTCAAACGGCGCACACACTCCAGAGATATGAACAAATGTGTAGCGCCAGAATCGAAAAGCGCAGTGACAGGATGAGAAAGAATATGAACGGTACCTGTCGCCACAGTAGCCGCTGGGTCATCGGCTCTCCGCATCTCATAAACATGCGGGTGGGCTGAGCCGACATTGGAAGCTCCCCCCTTAGCGGGCTGACCCCGACCTCTCCCTCGACTGGCACTCGGTGGAGATTGAGAAGCAAACGATCCTTGATTCACACTTGGTTCCCTAGGCGCTGGATTGGAAGCCCGGGCACCAAGGATTTTCTCCCTCTCAGCACAGAAAGCAGCCTTGTGACCCGACTGACCACACTGGTTACACGTCAGTAAAGGGTTCGGACAAATACGACTGATGTGGCCCTCATGGCCACAGTTAAAACACTTCACCTCCCGAGGAGGGGCACTGGCAGCCCTACGGGGAAACCCAGTAGATCGAGCTGGGCCACCACCAGCGGAAAAGTTAGCAGACTGGAATTTCTGCTGACCCCCACCTTTGTGGCCCGAAAAATTCCCGGCGGACTTCTACTTCTTGCTCTCGCGGGCCGCCTCACTCTCCGTCACAGACATATCGTAAGCAAGGGCCCTACTCTGGTAATCTTTCAAGGCAGTACAGACGAGCCCCGACATATAGTCCCGAATCGACTACTTCATCCGTCTGGAAAAATGTAAAATTTTGTCACTCTCCTCGACAACTTGGGTCTTCACATAACCCAACTCCTTGTTAAAATCGGCAATAGCTTGAGATACGGGGATATCCCGTGGTTGAGCATCATAGAAAGCATGTACTCGAGCCTGTCTGACCGGCCACGGGCAATATTCGGTCTCCATCAATTCCTGAAATTCGGCCCACGGAGCAACATGGTCTTTGGGCCCAATGGCCTCCCACCAATCCGTAGCGTCCCCAGTGAGAAAGTACTGGGCAATAGGGAGCTTACGGTCCTCGGGACAGTTGGTAGCAGTGAAGACTTTAGATATCTCCTTGATCCACCCCTCTCAGCCGATCGGGTCCGAAGCTCCCGAAAACTGAGGAGGATGCATCTTGATGACATCCTGAAGCCAGCGATACGCTCCACCCCGATTAGCGTGGGCCGGATCCGGGTTCTGAACCGCCTGAGCTATCGCCGCCATTTGATTCACCATTTGCTGCATAACGGCCGTAATACCAAGATCGGCATGCTCCTGAGAAGAAGCATGACTGTGACGGTCGCCGGTATTGCCGGCTCCCGAAGACTGCGACGTGGCTGCCCCACCGGCTGCCCCACGTTCCCAGCCGTGTCCACGGCCACGACCACGACCACGACCACGACCTCTTCCAGCATCCATACTGATGTTAAAGAAGTAATAAAGGCCATACGATGGTAAGTACGAGAAGAGAAACAATCACAATCGAGAATCAAAGGTGCGGTACAAGGAAACAAGGAATAGAGTTAGAAAAAACTTACGGACACTGGTAGTACCGGAATCATGGCAGCGTGACGATGATGTGCAAAACGAAACACAACAAGACCCAATAAACCGACAAGCCTAATTATCCATAAACCTAGTGCTCTGATACCATTTTCTGTAACTCCCCCAAGATATTCGAGGTATATTACAGCGCCGTGAATCCCTATATGGGACCCACCAGGCTGAACAAACAAAATACTCATCATAAAGACGCAAAACAAAATAATCCATCCGGTTCAACCGGTCAAACATAACACCATCATCCGACACAAACATAATAGACAACAATACAATCCGGACGAACAAGGACTCTTAAGTACTCGAGTACTTCTATTAGTTTAAAAACCACAAAAGATAAAAGATAGAAGACAATAAGACATCACTCGTGCACAATCATCACGCACGGCCATCATCCGCATACTGGTCCAGCGCCCGCTCGTCTCGATGAACCTGACCTGAAATTCATAAAACGAATTTCCCCAAAACGGGTCCCCAGAGGGGTTAGCAAATACGCTAGTACAAGTAACCAAATGAACAACTTACATCTTACACATATAGTAAATGCATGCAATCAAGAAAACATAGTTCCAAAACACTCATTTCCGGAAATGCCATAATCAAATCACATTTGTAAAATGCACCACAATTAACTGCGGACCCACAGTTTCGTGGATCCCTACCGAGACCCCTCGGATCTAACCCGTAGTGGTTAAAAGCAACTCGCGGTTCCACAGCTTCGTGGAGCCCTACCGAGACCCCGTCGGATCTAACCCGTAGTGAGTATACACACACACACAATTTCTCATACAATACTACTATGTCAAGATCGTAAGTTCATAAGGATACTTGCCTCGATTAATAGACGGTGACACGAACGAAAAGGGAGAGTCAAGCACAACCGCTAGGAATCGGTGGAAATGAACCTAACGATTCGAATAACACAATCACAACCACTCCTAAACGATTATGGAAATGGAATACACCCGAAAACCCGCCTACGATTCATGTATATTTGTATAAAAATAATAACGAAGGCGGACCACAACCAAACCCTCCCGATTTCGCAAAACTATGAAAATATACCATGAATCCGTAGGGAAACTAATGATATCGACAAGATTAACCATATTAATCATGAATCCACCAACAAAACGGAACGAATCGGACGAAAATCCCAAATCCCCCAATTTATCTAAAAGTAGGGTTCTAAGAGATTTTACCTTGGATTAGGATGAAAGATTCTTGTTGATGTTGTTATAATACACCAAGAACTCAAGGAAGATGTTGGATGAGATGATTGGAGGAAGAAATCGCCAATAAAATCGCCCGAAATCGCCTTAGCCGCAGAGAGGAGGAAGAAATGAGAAATTGTGTTCATCTCGGTCAACTCCCTGGTTTATATAGCCAGGGATTGTTAGCGCGCGCTAATCCTCAATGTTAGCGTGCGCTAACGGGATAAAACTACAGGCCATACAGTTAGCGTCCCAGTCCAGTAGCCAGATTTCTGGCCGTTAGCGTGCGCTACTCGAAACGTAGCGTGCGCTAATAATCTCTCGGTAGCGCGCGCTATCGACCAATAGCATGCGCTACCTGGACATCAGCCGAGTCCAGAAGCAACTGTCCAGTACTGGACACTCACCCTAGCGCACGCTACCGGGAATCTCAGCGTGCGCTAGCCCCCGACATTAGCGTGCACTAGACTACGTAGCGTACGCTAATCCGCCAGTCCAGAGGGCTGGAAACAGCACTGCCACTCCCAGGGCTTGCTCTCTAGCGCGCGCTACGAAGCAGTCGTAGCGTGCGCTACTAAAAGACCCCTAGCGTGCGCTATGCAGAAAAGATAGCGTGCGCTAGGTACGAAATATAAACGGTCCAAAACACCGGACTATGAACGAAACATCACACGGAACATCTCAAGACGCATCAAAACATAGAATGGATCCACGGCAACCCCGAAACAGCAGTTCCGCACAACAATAACGAGAATCAGATCAATAGATGACGGGAAAGATACACTGAAAGATACACGAGGGTCGCTCCAACCGAGAAATACACCGAAAATGAAAATACAAGGGAAATAAAATGTGGATATTACAATATGTTCGGAATATCACAACGTTGTCATTCTCGATGTGAGATACGTTATATGTAAGATCATGGTACTTAGCTAGAATGGCACCAGAATAAGTGTCTTATACGATTGGTTTCTTGGTTGAGATATTTTTGGTATATGGACGTGGGCCCTGTGATTGTTTCCGTGTATTGTGCTTTAATTGTGTGTCGAGTTTGACTATTGGGTTATCCACTCGAGTATGTGATGTGGATGATTGGGTCGTGGACCCCGTGTTTTGTGACCGGATTTGCATTTTGGAAAAACAATATTTGGGGCTGTGTCCCTATGTGGTTTTCGATAAGTTGGGGATTCTTTAATCCAAAAATGTCTATTCAAAACTCCCGAGAATCTTAAAATGCTTTTCAAGTTGTCTACTTATCTCATTCCAACTTTTAACGGTTTAAACTATTTTATCCAAGTGAAACATCTCGGGAAGTGTTTTGTTGGGTTAAATTGTGGAATTAATCAAGTTATTATATTCTTGGAGTATGTTGTGTATAACTCGTATATGCACTTTATACTAGCACTAGTAAAACAATAGAGTTTTGCTAACCCCCTAGTAATCGGGGGTGGATGTCTGTATTGCGTCCAGGTACATGCAGGTTCTAAGGGAGCAAAACCCAGGACCAATACGAAGGATGATGGGAGACAAATGATACTAATCACATGAAGGCCAGTTCTGAGTGCAGTTAGTCGGGGATTACTGTATTGTTCTTTCCCTTGTCTTAATTTTTGTGGTGTGAGTCTGTGACTGTTTTTTACCCCTGTGTGGGTATGAGTTTTGAAATAGAGATGTAATTGAGGTTTTAAGTTGTTATGATGAAAGGCCAAATCGGTTTAATGGTTCGTTATTTAGCCATGTCGGCATGTAATGTGATGTGTTGTTTCTGTTTTTAGCCTGGTAGATCCTCACGGAGAGGGTCTGCATCACTGTAATATTGCCGAGGGGATCGGGAGTTGTTGGAATATTTTATTCCAAATATTCATTATCAAGTTTTGATGATTAATTGTTAAACAAAGAAAAAAACAAGGAAGCAAAACAAAATAACGAAGAAGTCAAAGACGCAAAAATCTGGACAGAACATAAATAACGTACGCAATGAAAGAAGCATAACGTACGTAAAGATCAAAGCTTAATGTACGTAATGTATAAGGCTTAACGTACGTAATGAGATGATACAAATTCAAATATTGGAACCGTTGAATGGACAAATGACGTCATGCAGTACGTCAGCATGCAACAGATATTTTGACCGAAGATTACGTACGTAATGGAGGTTTTGGTAACGTACGTAATGGAAGAAACAAAGCTACTGGACTGATCTGTGAAGAGCTTAACGTACGTAATGAAATGAGGAAAATGCCTATAAATACCAAACCATTTAGTATCAATCAAAATAACAACTCAAAGCAATCGATTCATTGATCAGATATTGATATACATATTCTTGTTGTTGTAATTGTGCTTATATTGATAAGTGTTTGAGTGTTATACACGAAGATATACACGAGAGGAAAAAGAAAGGATAAGATTGGATTCGTTGTTATTAGCATCAAGGATCCGGTATTATTAGAATCGCAATCTATATCAACGTGAGGTTTGTCTAGTACCCATAGAAAGCTAGATAGGTTGATTCCTTGTCCGATAGAAAAGGAAAATGGTTTAACTTGGACCGAAAAAAAGACAAGTGTATTACGGTTTATCTCGGACCGATAAAAGATGAGATTGTAACGGTAATCCCTCGATCAATAGAAGAGAGGTGCAGAGGTTGATCTTCATCCTATAGAAAAAGATACGGTGAGAGGATGTAGGCCCGTTTGGCCGAACCTCTATAAATCTTGTGTCGCTTATCATTCCGCTTTTTAGCTACGCTTCCACATAATAGCGCATATTCCGAATATATACCAACAATTGGTATCGGAGCGGGTATCCATATAAATCGGCTTAACATCCGAGGAAGATCCGATGACGTTTCAACTTGCCCAGGTCGAAGGTCTTGCTCTAAATCGACCATCATTCTTTTATGGATCGAACTTCATGACATGGAAGAAGAAGATGTCGATATTCACTCGAGCCTACGACATCGAGCTGTGGAAAGTAATATGTCTTGGTCCGAAAATTCCAATAGATTCCAACGGTATGCTTAAAACTTTCGAAGAGTATGATGATTCCGATTGGAAAAATGACCACTATAATTGCAAAGCAACGCAATTATTATATTGTGCTCTAAATCCGGAAGAATACAACCGGATATCATCATGTGATAGTGCCAAAGAGATATGGACAATATTAGAAGTCACGCACGAAGGCACAAATCAAGTCAAGGAGACAAAGATTAACATGCTTCTCTACGACCACGAGCTATTCTAAATCAAAGTCGACGAATCCATTACAATAATGCTCGACCGATTTTCAGTCATTACGAATCGATTGGCTTGTTTCGGGAAACCCCTTTCGAGTAGTGAAAAAGTAAAGAAGATCCTACGATCATTACCTCGGGAATGGGACGGAACGGTGACGGCGATGATGGAATCGAAAGATTTAAATAATCTTGATTTTAACGCCCTCGTCGGTTCGCTAATAAATTAAGAGATTGTTCTAAAATCTCGGAACGCAAAGCCGAAACCGAAGGAAAGAACGATAGCTTTAAAAGCTGAAAAGGTGTCGCGAGATGAGGAACATATCCCGGTCAATGAAAGTGATGAAGAATCGGCATATTATGCCAAGAATATTAATAAGTTTCAAAACTTATTAAACCGGAGAAAGAAGGACATCAAATCGGGCGAATCTAAAAAATTCGACAACAACTGGCGAATCTGTGGTAAACTAGGCCACTTTTCTAAAAATTAGCGGAACGCAAATCCTAAGAAGGAAGTTCTCATTGCAACATGGAGCGATGAAGATGAAGATGAAGATGAAGATGAGGACTTCAATCAAAATAATCTCGCTCTCATGGTACGAAGTTCATTCGATGAAAGCGACGTCGAAAGTCAGGTTAGTACATCCTCTCAAGATGAACTTTTTGAAGCATTCTAACTTTTACATACCGATTTTCAAAATGCTTTATCCGAAATAAAATCCCTTCAATCGAAAATAAATTATTGGAAACCAAAATTTCCAAAATTCTTGAAAAAGGGAAATCTTTGAAAAATGATCATTCAGATTGTCTTGATATTGAAAATAATTTAAAGAATGATCTTTTTAAAGTTCAAGACGAACTTAAAGATTTAAAAGAAATTTTCTCTCGGAAACAAGAAATTTAAAAATATGCTTTCTGTTAAAAAATATACGTTAAACAAACAGGGGTTAGGATTCAAACCGCATAATAAAACAGAATCCTTAAATTTGAAAATACCCCGTTGCAACAAATGTTTAAAACCTGGGCATCATATTTCGATTTGCAAAAGCCCACGACGGACGATAAAAACTAAAAAGATTTGGATTCCAAAAGGAATCTTTATTTCAAATATCGTCTATGTTTCGAAAGAAAAAACAACTATCGGTGGATCCCCAAATATCAAAATTAAATATTTCGTCAATTGGTATATTTATCTTTGATATTTTCAAAATTGATATTTTACTCAGGGGGAGTTATTATATTTTTTGGGGAGATATTTTTGTCAGGGGGAGTTTACCCATTTTTTTTGCATATTTATCATATCATGAATTTATCATATTATCGTTTATACACTTTTTGCTGATAACAAAAAGGGGGAGAAGAATAGAATAAAAGAAGAATGGTATAAGGGAAAAGAATGGAAAAAGTGTAATGGAAGAATGACGAGAAAATTACAAATATACGAATCAAAGTCGAAAGTCGGAAGTCGAAAAGATGAAAAAGAAAAGAAGAAGTTGAAAAAATGAGAAGAAGTTGAAAATGAGAAAATAAAAGATGGGAGTCGGAAACTAACGAAACGGACAAAGTCGAAAACTTTGATATGTGTTTATATATATATATAGGTTTATCCCATTCAAGAATGTTGTTTTGAAATCATCAAAAAGGGGGAGATTGTTGGAATATTTTATTCTAAATATTCATTATCGAGTTTTGATGATTAGTTGTTAAACAATAAAAACAACAAGGAAGCAAAACAAAACAACGAAGAAGTCGAAGACGCAAAATGCTGGACAGAACATGAATAACGTACCCAATGAAGAAGCATAACGTACGTAAAGATCAAAGCTTAACGTACGTAATTTATAAGGCTTAATGTACGTAATGAGATGATACAAATTCAAATATTGGAACCATTGAACGGAAAAATGACATCATGGAGTACGTAAGTATGCAACGGATATTTTGATCGAAGATAACGTACGTAATGGAGGTTTTGGTAACGTACGTAATGGAGGAAACGAAGCTACTGGACTGATCTGTGAAGAGCTTAACGTACGTAATGAAATGAGGAAAATGCCTATAAATACCAAACCATTTAGTATCAATCAAAACAACAACTCAAAGCAATCGATTCATTAATCAGATATTGATATACATATTCTTGTTGTTGTAATTGTGCTTATATTGATAAGTGTTTGAGTGTTATACACGAAAATATACACGAGAGGAAAAAGAAAGGATAAGATTGGATTCGTTGTTATTAGGATCAAGGATCCGGAATTATTAGAATCGCAATCTATATCCACGTGAGGTTTGTCTAGTACCCATAGAAAGCTAGATAGGTTGATTCCTTGTCCGATAGAAAAGGAAAATGGTTTAAGTTGGACCGAAAAAAAGACAAGTGTGTTACGGTTTATCTCGGACCGATAAAAGATGAGATTATAATGGTAATCCCACGACCAATAGAAGAGAGGTGCAGAGGTTGATCTTCATCCTATAGAAAAAGATACGGAGAGAGGACGTAGGCACGTTTGGCCGAACCTCTATAAATCTTGTGTCGCTTATCATTCCGCTCTTTAGCTACGCTTCCGCATAATAGTGCATATTCCGAATATATACCAACAATTGGTATCGGAGCGGGTATCCATATAAATCGGCTTAACATCCAAGGAAGATTCGATGGCGTTTCAACTTGCCCCGGTCGAAGGTCTTGCTCTAAATCGACCATCATTCTTTGATGGATCGAACTTCATGACATGGAAGAAGAAGATGTCGATATTCACTCAAGCCTACGACATCGAGCTGTGGAAAGTAATCTGTCTTGGTCCGAAAATTCCAATGGATTCCAACGGTATGCTTACAACTTTCGAAGAGTATCATGATTCCGATTGGAAAAATGACCACTATATTTGCAAAGCAACGCAATTATTATATTGTGCTCTAAATCCATAAGAACACAACCGGATATCATCATGTGATAGTGCCAAAGAGATATGGAAAATACTAGAAGTCACGCACGAAGGCACAAATCAAGTCAAGGAGACAAAGATTAACATGCTTCTCTACGACCACGAGCTATTCTAAATCAAAGTCGACGAATCCATTACAATAATGCTCGACCGATTTTCAGTCATTACGAATGGATTGGCTTGTTTCGGGAAACCCCTTTCGAGTAGTGAAAAAGTAAAGAATATCCTACGATCATTACCTTGGGAATGGGACGGAACGGTGACGGCGATGATGGAATCGAAAGATTTAAATAATCTTGATTTTAGTGCCCTCGTTGGTTCGCTAATAAATTAAGAGATTGTTCTAAAATCTCGGAACGCAAAGCCGAAACCGAAGGAAAGAACGATAGCTTTAAAAGCTGAAAAGGTGTCGCGAGATGAGGAACATATCCCGGTCAATGAAAGTGATGAAGAATCGGCATATTATGCCAAGAATATTAATAAGTTTCAAAACTTATTAAACCGGAGAAAGAAGGACATCAAATCGGGCGAATCTAAAAAATTCGACAACAACTGGCGAATCTGTGGTAAACTAGGCCACTTTTCTAAAAATTAGCGGAACGCAAATCCTAAGAAGGAAGTTCTCATTGCAACATGGAGCGATGAATATGAAGATGAGGACTTCAATCAAAATAATCTCGCTCTCATGGCACGAAGTTCATTCGATGAAAGCGTCGTCGAAAGTCAGGTTGGTACATCCTCTCAAGATGAACTTTTTGAAGCATTCTAACTTTTACATAACGATTTTCAAAATGCTTTATCCGAAATAAAATCCCTTCAATCGAAAATAAATTATTGGAAACCGAAATTTCCAAAATTCTTGAAAAAGGGAAATCTTTAGAAACTGATCATTCAAATTGTCTTGATATTGAAAATAATTTAAAGAATGATCTTTTGAAAGTTCAAGACGAACTTAAAGCTTTAACAAAGAAATTTTCTCTCGGAAACAAGAAATTTGAAAGTATGCTTTCTGTTAAAAAATATACGTTAAACAAACAGGGGTTAGGATTCAAACCGCATAATAAAACAGAATCCTTAAATTTGAAAATACCCCGTTGCAACAAATGTTTAAAACCTGGGCATCATATTTCGATTTGCAAAAGCCCATAACGGACGATAAAAACTAAAAAGATTTGGATTCCAAAAGGAATCTTTATTTCAAATATCGTCTATGTTTCGAAAGAAAAAACAACTATCGGTCGATCCCCAAATATCAAAATTAAATATTTCGTCAATTGGTATATTCATCTTTGATATTTTCAAAATTGATATTTTACTCAGGGGGAGTTATTATATTTTTTTGGGAGATATTTTTGTCAGGGGGAGTTTACCCATTTTTTTTGCATATTTATCATATCATGATTTTATCATATTACCGTTTATACACTTTTTGCTGATAACAAAAAGGGGGAGAAGAATAGAATAAAAGAAGAATGGTATAAGGGAAAAGAATGGAAAAAGTGTAATGGAAGAATGACAATAAAAATACAAATATACGAATCAAAGTCGAAAGTTGAAATGATGAAAAAGAAAAGAAGAAGTTGATAAAATGAGAAAAAGTTGAAAAGGAGAAAAGAAAAGATGGGAGTCGGAAACTAACGAAACGGACAAAGTCGAAAACTTTGATCTGTGTTTATATATATATATATATATATATATATATATATATATATATATATATATATATATTTTATTTTTTGCAGGTTTATCCCATTCAAGAATGTTGTTTTGTAATCATCAAAAAGGGGGAGATTGTTGGAATATTTTATTCTAAATATTCATTACTGAGTTTTGATGATTAGTTGTTAAACAAAGAAAACAACAAGGAAGCAAAACAAAACAATGAAGAAGTCGAAGATGCAAAACGCTGGACAGAACATGGATAACATACGCAATGAAGAAGCATAACGTACGTAAAGATTAAAGCTTAACGTACGTAATTTATAAGGCTTAACGTACGTAATGAGATGATACGAATTCAAATATTGGAACCATTGAACGGACAAATGACATCATGGAGTACGTAAGTATGCAACGGATATTTTGATCGAAGATAACGTACGTAATGGAGGTTTTGGTAACGTACGTAATGGAGGAAACGAAGCTACTGGACTGATTTGTGAAGAGATTAACGTACATAATGAAATGATGATAACGTACGTAATAATCTTAACGTACGTAATGAGGAGTGAGTAACGTACGTAATGAGAAGTGCAGAGCTAACGGCCTGTTGGAGGTAAATGCCTATAAATACCAAACCATTTGGTATCAATCAAAACAACAACTCAAAGCAATCGATTCATTGATTTCATGTTGTTGTAATTGTGCTTATATTGATAAGTGTTTGAGTGTTATACACGAAAATATACACGAGAGGAAAAAGAAAGGATAAGATTGGATTCGTTGTAATTAGGATCAAGGATCCGACATTATTATAATCGAAATCTATATCCACGTGAGGTTTGTCTAGTACCCATAGAAAGCTAGATAGGTTGATTCCTTGTCCGATAGAAAAGGAAAATGGTTTAACTTGGACCGACAAAAAGACAAGTGTGTTACAGTTTATCTCAGACCGATAAAAGACGAGATTGTAACGGTAATCCATCGACCAATAGAAGAGTGGTGCAGAGGTTGATCTTCATCCTATAGAAAAAGATACGGAAAGAGGACGTAGGCACGTTTGGCCGAACCTCTATAAATCTTGTGTCGTTTATCATTCTGCACTTTAGTTACGCTTCTGCACAGTAGCGCATATTATGAATATATACCAACAGGAGTGTTACAGAATATGGTATAGGAGCTTAGGTTTCTGAAACCTAGGCTGTCGGGTTGAGTCGTGTATTGTTGAGTCTTGTCTTGTCGGATTGTGTCTGACTAAGTCGTGTCGCGACGCGTCATCTGTGATGTAGGTTGTGATTAGTATCATAGTGAAGCCATCATCTTCGTGCGATCTGTGGATGTAAGTCTCTCTACTACATGTTGTGCCTCGAGCTATACGAGCTAGTTATGTGATTCAGCGTTACGAGGTAAAATTTAAATGTGATCCGTGATTATGTGGCATATGTTTGTTCAATTCTCGTATTTTGCTGGAATAAAAGGTGGTGTCGGTATATATATTTTGTATAAACCATTTTTACTGGAGTAATTCTTTGATATTTAAGGCCTGAATGATTTTGAAAAGTCACGTAATTTCATTTTAAAACATCCTTCAAGGGAGGAAAATTTTTGGTTTTCGTATGATGACCTCAAGGCCGAAATTTTTTGAGAGTTCAAACTAATGACATTTTACTTTCATCTTGTATTATAGTTTTTTCAAAACATGATTTTTAACTCAAATGAGGTCTACCAAATTGGCTCAAAATGTGACTCTCGCTTTCAACTTTTTGATTTCATGATTGTCGGTTCGGAGGTATGTAGTGATGATGACATTATTGTTTGGGCAATAATGCTCAAAATTGTGATTAAGTTGGTGGTGTGAACTTTAAGTCGTTCTGGATGCACTTGTCGTGAGAGTCCTCATTAGTGAGAGGTAGGATTTCAGTTTTAGATGTTAATTGTCTTTTGACGGTTGCTTGTGTGACACTGTAATTATGTGGACAAATGGTGTTGACGTGTGATTGGATTTGATGGTAATGGATTGTGTTTGATGAATTGATTTATTATGTCTGTTGTGTGTGTGTGTTCGAAAACGCTTTCCTGAAAATTTCATAAACTTGAGCAAGTTGTGGAAAATCAATTTTCAAAAATGTTTTGACGGTGCGATTAATCTGCGGCTTCGTGTGGATTTTGAAAATCATCTGAAGAGCCGGCCTTCAATTTTCAAATGGAACCCCGACGGTATTGAAAGAGTTATTTTAAAGTACCTTGGACATTTTGTAAAATGTTACCGTCGTTGATTTTTGTAGTGTTGAGAGGATTTTCGAAAATGATTTTTAACGTATTGTTTTATTTTCAAATAATTCGAGTATATGATTTTAAAAATCTTTCACACCATAAATTTTTTATATTTAAAAATGCAATATGATTTTTATTTTCAAAAATATATAGTGAAAGATGAAAAATATTACTCGATTTAAATTTCAAACTCGGATTTGAAAAAAAAAATTGTACTGAACCAGTTATGGTACGCTGATCTTGACTTACTCCAAAATGATTGTTGATTGGTGGAAATATTTAGTGCATGTGCGAATGGTTTGATGGTATTGCGTGGTTACCCTGTTTGTTATTAACGATGATGATGGTGCGTAGTGGCATGGTTATTTTGATGATAGTGATTACAAGGAAAATCAATTGTCCGAAATATTGTTTTGCAAATAATTTCAAAATGAGACGGTTAAAGTCTTTTGTTTACAAGTTTTGGTAAAACAGCTCGATGTACCAAAAGTACTTTTAAAATTTGTATCTCAAGTAAACATGCAAATTCAAAGATTTTCAAATGATATCATTTAAAAGGATACCTCGTGGATCTTCTTATCGTGTTGCTATTAGATACCTTATGTCGATATGTTGTGATGCGTTGACATTTTAATGTATCGTTTTGAGATGTTTGTAACACCCCAAACTAGGCAGATATTACAGTGCCGTGGACCCCCGACTGGGACCCACCAGGCGAATGAAAACTGATGAATTAAATAATATAATTGTAGTACCGAACCACATTATATTACCAAATACTCCGATGATGTAACACCCCCAAACCATTCGGGAATATTACAGCGCCGCAGACCCTCTCCGCGAGGATCTACTAGGCTAAATACAAAACAATGCATCACTTCACATGCCGACATGGCTACGTAAAGGACCGTTAGACCGATTAGGTCTTATATCACAACACACACAACATTACATACATGATACTTGCCCAGAACACATACCCACGCAGGGGCTAGAATACAATAACACTCCCATAAATCGGGGTAACAACACATCGGAGGGATAACCAACATGACTCTACCAAATACTCTACAATTTGTCTTCACGTGATTAGTATCTTCGTCTCCCATCATCCTTCGTATCGATCCTGTGATTCGCTCCCGCCTACCGCAAGTACACGGACGCAATACAGACATCCACCCCGAATACTCGGGGTTAGCAAACTCCACCGTTTTGCTAGTGCAAGTATAAAGCAGTACAAGCCATACACAACGTGCTTCAAGAATATAATAATCTTGAATATATTTTCCGAGATAATTCACTTAATCAAAAGCAGTTTGATTTATAAAAAGGGTAGGAAATAATACCATGTATCTCTTACAAAACATTTTATAATCTCGGGAGTTTGAAAACATTTGGAAATAATGAATTCTCAAGTCTTTCGAAAACACTTGGGGGCACGGCCCAAAATCGTCTTTCCAAAATACGATTCCAATAATAAAACGCGGTTTCACAACCCAATTCACAACACACGGGGTCCAAGACCCAAATCATAAGCCACAGGGTCCACGACCCGAATCACATAACACATGTTCCTAAGGATTATTCGCGTCCCGTGCTAACAAGCCACGAACCTCAGATGCTCCCGTAGAACATACCCGAGTGAATAACCCAATAGTAAACCATACCAAATCACATGTCCTCGTGACAACAGTCACGGAACCATTCCATACCACAACCACAAGTTATCCCGGCATCGGGCTAACAAGCCACGAACCTCGGAGTCCCCGCAAGACATACCCGATGATAACCCCACAAGTTATCTCGGCATCGGGCTAGCAAGCCCCGAACCTCGGAGTCCCCGCAAGACATACCCGGATTGGATAACCCTACGGTCACGCCCGACCCATACTAGCAAGTATGGATCCCGGAGATTCAACAATCCTACCCGGAGGCACATCACTATCAACGATCACATAACAATGAGCAGAATATCAAGCCAAGCAACACTTAAACATCACAACCTCCTTTCAAAGGAGTATCAACTAATATCACACCCAATACGTTCTTACCGAACAAATACACATAACAATACGTAATCCCTACAAAGGATTACGTATTAAACTCACTCAAAGTGGTCATAGCATCTTTTCAACATACAAAACCAACACACATATCCCGAGAACACATATATTCACGAAGTACGAATTATCGTTGAAAGACAACATTTATCGAGAACATACCAATCCCTTTTTACGTTCATTAAACATTGGGTTTCGTATATATTCATTTATCAATAATTACGCCTACGAAACATGAAATGTATGGACAAGATACTTGCCTCGATATCACGAGCAACGAAACGACGAACGGGCACGATCGGGCAACCTTCGAACCTCCAAAAACGATCAAGACTTGACATTACGAATACTACTAAAATAGCATCAACACGAATCTATAACTCTAATCGAAATCCGAAACGATCCTAAAAACGACAAGAATCTAAGTATTCGCAAAGAAATCAAGAATCGTTGATCCGGGCGATAAAAATCGATGAACGGTTAACAAAATCTGAAGATTACGGTCAAGACAAACAAGAACAAATAACCGATCGGATGAGATCGGTCAAGAATCACAAATCCAAGCAAAAACCCCAAATTTAAGAAAATAGGGTTCTAACAAGAGATTACCTTGATTTGGACCAAGAAGACGATTAGATGTTGTTAAACATCTACAAATCCGCTCAAAGATGAAGCTAGAAGAAAAAGATCGGTCCTACTCGCCTCTGGATCTCACTCCCGTCGGAAGGGATGAGGAAAAGTGGGAAATGACGACTTAATCTGCTGTCCAAGATTTATATCGATGCTTATTAGCGTGCGCTAATCACCCTTCATTAGCGTGCGCTAACGGGTCAACGCTCCAGAAACCGCGTATAACATAGTTAGCGTCGCTAGCCAAAAGCCGTAGCGTGCGCTAACGGGTCACAAAACCACCGGTAGCCCCTCGACGTAATCGCACCTACCGAGTAGCGTGCGCTAGAGAGAAGAGGGAGCGTGCGCTAAGCAGTCGATAGCGTGCGCTAGCTATCGGCCTTAGCGTGCGCTAACAAAGCTCCAGTCCCAGTCCAGTAGCTACTGGACTGCCTCTGAACTGCCAGTTTAGCGTGCGCTACACATTCGGTAGCGTGCGCTAAACACCATGCAGTAGCGTGCGCTATGCTTCAAGCATTAGCGTGCGCTACACCACAAAATCTCAAAAACTCACAAAGTGATCCGAAATGCCTCCAAAAACATGTCCCAACAAGTCGCAACCAAACATGGCACGAAATTCCTACGATGAGGACCATGACAATCCGATAAAACCCAGAAAACCCATCGAATCTGGAATAAAGATCTCGGGTATTACAGATGAGGAGCTTAAGTACAATACACCAGGACAATACAGAATACTAGTTTATTTTATATGAAGATAAAATACACCACCCTGAATAAATAAACATCTCAAACGGAATTTGCAGCGGAAATACATATGAAGAGAAACAAGGATGACTGAAAGAACTGGGGGCCCCTACTAGTATCACTGGGACTCCTCGCCGTCAACATGCTCTTCCCGTGCCTTTGCCTTGCAGTGACCTGAAAACAATATCCCCTAACGGGGTCAGTTACACAGAACAACAATCCTCAAGGGTTGAATATACACAATCATGATATATCGTTAGTTATGAAATATCCTTAGTTGTGAATTTAAGCTGAAGAGTAGCATCATAGTACGCCCGTAATGTTCTGTGCAAGTCTCAATACGGTTAATACAATTATGAATGAGTCATGATTATGAATGAACAACAACAAAAAGGAATGAATATCCTTTTAACCGAGTAAGAATTAAATTACTCAACACCGGGGAACAATGTCCTTCCACGAACAAACGTCCTAAATGAGATGTCGGTCGCTCGAACAACCTTGAATAACACAATTACCAAGAATCCGTTCAACATACTAATCAAACACGAACACAACAAACTCAAAACGTCGATACGACTAAACCAAGTTCATTGGGGCATAATATCAAACACGTTGTGGCCAATCTTCGATTGTTTACAACCAAACCTTAACTATACCAATATCAAATCCCCAAGAAGTATTCCAAACCAACAAAACATCTTCAATACTATCAATAATCCAATATGAATGTCCAAAATCGTGATTACAACAACAACTAATCGAAAACCCTCAAATCCAACTCAATATTCAAAGTGTTCTTGAATAACCCTTCAATAATCCAATGAATAATTATACAAACTCATAATCACATGTTTATCTCTTCATACAATACGATTATAATGTCCAAAAACATCATATCTCAACACAAAATCGAAATCCAAGATGTTGGAGAAATTACCTCTTGAAGATCCAAACACTTTGATCCGAAGAAAACGCGTTAGATCGATTATCCAAGCTTCCCAAACGAATGAAGATGATGATAACTGAACACCCAAGTGATAGATGATGGAAAAATCTCTCCCTCAAGCCCTCTCTCTCGGATATAAGTTGAAGAATGAGAAAATGAGTAAGAAGTCCCGTCCAATCCCTTATAAACTACCGGAAGTTACGGCCGTAACTCGGCCTACTTACGGCCGTAACATCCCAGGTCAACGGCCTTACGGCCATAACCAGCCATCTCGTACGGCCGTAACTCGGCTTCGTCCAGAAATTGCCGACATCCATACGGCCGTACCCGCACCTGGCTTACGGGCGTAACTCGCCCTCGTCCAAAACACCTGCCGACATCCATACGGCCGTACCCGCACACCTTACGGGCGTAACTCGAACGATACGGCCGTATCCGGCCAAACTTATGGGCATAAGCCCCCTTCGTCGAAACTGACCAGGCACCCTGCCTGTAACGTACGGCCGTATCCGGCCAAGCCTTTCGGCCGTACCTGCCTCATCTTACGGCCATATGCCGCAACCCTTACGGCCGTAGTGTTAGGAGTATGCCCTCGAATGCCACTCAGAGGATGTTGAGTGAGGGCATTGTACTTGTTATTATGTAAATCATCAATATAAGGCAATGGATGTTTCTTTATTTACTGGTAGTTACTGGCATTCCTAACTCGTAAATATACATGTAGAAACTAGTCCGTGTATATGAGAGCAAATCGTTCCACTCCTTATTGAATAAGGGGGTCGGCACCTGAAAGGTTTATAGCTCAAATACTTAATCGTTCGCAAGTCGATGAAACTTGACTGGGCGTTAAGTTTATGGGAAGACTTGTATGACGTGTTCTTTGACAAGGAGAGTGCCTGTCGAACACTAATGGTTAGTGGGAGCACACGTTATAGGTATGCTAATTAGATTAGTATACTTGAACCGACTTACCCTCGATTCGTCACACGGATTTCACTCCGGGACAGTCAATGATGGAATCGAAAGGTTGTGATAGGTATTCGTGAACCTTCGACTTGAGGATTTAGTAGGGATGTGCTTGTGACGTCAAGATTTTCATTAGAGTAGTTCGACCCTGTAAACCGGAAGGCGGGGGTCAACCTCGACGTGCATCTTGACGGGCAAGTAGCAGGTCCTACTGAATACAAAGATAGAATTCTTTCTCCCGTTAGTGAGCGGGTTATATGTCCTATGCGGTTATTGGCAGATGAGATCATAAGTCTTTGGCCAAAGCATTGGAGCTAGATGTATTGGATACACGAGAGCTCGATGGTCTCGGTTTGCATTAACGCATGCATAGCGTCAAGTACAGATGGGTTTGACTGACCGTGACCCCATAACTTGATCGGGACATTTGAAAGAAGGGTTTATACGTTTACTGGTATTCACGACAGAATAGTTCTTGAATGATCCCAATCATTCGTTCTCAGTTGGGGTACAGTGTAGGCCGCCAGGCTGGCTAGGTGGTGCTACTACTCTTTGGTTCCTCCCATTGCTGACTGAGACGGACCTATCGAGTCGCGCATTAGGATTGACGACGGAATGAATCAAGCTAATTCTCTCATTATGTGTATTAGATATTAGATATCTAAATTTGGGACATTAGATGTCTAAATCGATTTATTGGATAAATTGATTTACAGCCTAATGAATTAAATATATCACTGGGTGATTAATTTAATTCATGGATATAATTATTTCTTGGAGAAATTAATTATGTTATAATTTATTTGATATGATGAAATTAATTTGATTAATTAAACTATACAAATACATCGGGATGGAATTGGAGTTTATCTGTTTGGACTCTCGGGAATCCGAAACGAACCCAACTCATCCGTTTCTCCATGGGCCGCCCCCCCCATTTCTAGCCACCTTCCTTTTGGACTTATGTCTTCATTCTTTAATGAATGATAATTGTGGAGGTGGGGTTAGATTCCCACATGCATGAGTTGTAACATGTGGGAGAAGTTGAATAAGAGGGATGAAGACATCTTTCATTTTACCTACATGATTCCTACGTGAAAGTGAGAGAGAGAGAGAGAGAAAAACTATTTTCTCAATTGTCTTCATCATCTTCTTCATATCATCTTAATTGTTCTTGGAGAAAATTGAGAGATTCATTGAGAGTAAGTGAGTTATACACTTGGAGTGTTGTAATCACAAATATATAGCTTCATCACTTAGCTCTAGCCGTATCCTCGGAGGATAGCAAGGTGATCGTCGTTCCGGTCATTTCTCCGGCGCGTGGCAAGTAGAGACGCGGTGCTTTCGGCGTTGGATCGTTCAAGGGCTTGAAGCGGAATAGATTCGTAGAGATCAAGCAAATCTTGGGGAATAGCTCAACACAAGGTTATCCATCTAATCAACGGACTACAAGGGTAAGTTTCTATATCTCTTGTTATTCGTTTTTGATATTCGTATATACGTAGCTGGATCGATCCTCGTAGGGATTCGGATCGAATTAATTTTCGTTTTACCGCTTCCGCTGGGCCTTCGTTTTTAGGCACCAAATCCCAACAGTGGTATCGGAGCGTAGGCCTTGCGATCGTATATATGATATTGGCATTTGGAATGCTCGATTAGATGGTGAATGATTTGGAATCATTTTAGTCATAATCGTGGTATATGATTTTACGTTCATTGTAGTTATATTTTTCGTAAGTGTATGTCTAAATATAAGTTTAATCCGAATTGCCGTTGGACGATCCGGAGGGGTTCGGGAGCAGGGGGCCGCGGCCCAGGGCTCGGGGGCCGCGGCCAGCTGTGCGGCCCGGCACAGTGGATCACTTGGGGCCGCGCGCGGCCGGGCCGTGGCCGTGTCTGGGCAGCTTCCGAGCGTGACTCGGCCATGCCAGGCCTGTCTGGCAGCAGGCCGAGGGTGACTCGGCCAAGCTGCCATTTCACCCGGCTCGATTTTTTCGTGTATTCTTGAAAATTAATCTCCCACATGTTAAATTGGATTTAATATGATTAAAATGATTTATGGTATTTCATTTTATAAGGGAAATTTGATTAATTGGAATATTTATGGTCGACCGAATTATTTTGAACGTTGTCATATTACCGATTGTGTGAATCGATTAGATCGGTTCGTGTTGTTGATTGGATCAATGTATCTCTACGCTTTCCATTTATTTAGTATTTATTGGATGAATGCTTTTGAATGGGGATGTGGTTCGTGGACTTAGTTTTTGAATCGTTCGTTTTATTCGATTGGTTTGTAAAGGCCGTTTTGAGCCTATTTATTTTACTAGAAAAAATTTGTATCTAGGATGCAATTTTCAATGTAAAATTTATATGTAATGACGAAGACTGGAGGAAGATCCATTTCGAAAGACAAAAATTCAAGACGAAGACTTGTAATTAGATTATGGAGTTTTTGTTTTCTAGGAACGGTCCATGAACCACATGTTGCTAGCAACTAGGTTGTGAATGGTTGTTTCATATTGTATGAATGCCATAAACGCGCTTAAACGATTAATGTGCAAAGTGTAACGTTAATCGCGAAAATTCTCCCACGATAAATTATTAAGTTTATAAGATTTCAAGGTTTTCCTTCCCTCCATCGAGTTTTCGGGAAATTGAAATCCAAACCGGATGTGCTATGCTTCCGAGTTATCAGGGTAGTCGTTCGGGGAGGACGGATAAATTACCGGGAGCGCATTGGATGCCTTCGGTTGGAGCAAATTTTATCCCTAGAAACCTGATAGGTTGCCGGATAAGATTCAATTGTGAAACTGATTTGCGTCGATGGTATAAACTTAACTTGTTCACGAACCATAGAAACCGTATAGGTTGAGGGGAGTGAACAAGGGGAAAAAGAAGATTGAATCATGTATTAGATGGGTTGGTGTTGGACACCACTTTATAAAAATTAATAGACTAGAAACCTGTTCGGTTGCCCTCTATTAAGATTTATAAAGAACTCGATCACCATTATGAAGTAGAGCGACGATACTTCCGGATTTCATATGGGAGTGTGTTATTCCGATAAAAATAGTGGGAGCTGGGTAACAAGAATAGAAAAGACCTTAATTCTATACTCAGAACATAATTGAATGAGTCACTAATTAATCTATCGTACTTAATGCAAACTCAAATATCAATATGACAATGAATCCACTCGCAATTCTGCTCGAAAAGAACACCTTAATGGGACCTAACTTTGTGGATTGGCTCCGCAATCTGATGATTGTCCTCAGTATAGATGCACTGGGATACGTCTTGGAGAGGGACATTCCGGCGCCTCCTGTGCGGACCCGAGCCAATCAGGAAGAGATTGAAAACCACGAAAAGTGGGTTAAGGATGACGTGAAATTCCGTGCTTATATGATGGCTTCCATGTCTAATGAGCTTCAGAGAGCTCATGAGAAAATGACTTCTGCTAGGCAGATTCTATCTCACTTAACCGAACTTTATGGTGAGCACAGCAGAAATGCTAGATATGAGATATCCAAGCAACTGTTCGGTGCAAGGATGAAGGAAGGTGAGAAGGTTGGGGAACACGTCCTCAAAATGATATCCATGATCGAGAGATTGGAGGCTCTTGATTTTAAAATGGATACTTCTCTCCAAACCGACCTTATCCTACAGTCTCTCCATGATTCCTTCTCACAGTTTGTTATGAACTTCAACTGCAATGAGATTGCATGTAATTTAGCTGGGCTAATGAACAAACTTGTAACCGCTCAGTCTCAGATGAAGACTCCGCGGATGAAGGAGTCTGCTCTTGTGATTTCTTCTGGACCTCGGAGGTCTAAGAATAAGAAGAAAAAGACCAAGAAGCGGACTGGACCGCAAGCTAAGGACCTTAAGGGTAAGGGGAGAGCATTCCAAATGATATTGGCATTTGGAATGCTCGATTAGATGGTGAACGATTAGAAAAACTATTTTCTCAATTGTCTTCATCATCTTCTTCATATCATCTTAATTGTTCTTGGAGAAAATTGAGAGATTCATTGAGAGTAAGTGAGTTATACACTTGGAGTGTTGTAATCACAAATATATAGCTTCATCACTTAGCTCTAGCCGTATCCTCGGAGGATAGCAAGGTGATCGTCGTTCTGGTCGTTTCTCCGTCGCGTGGCAAGTAGAGACGCGGTGCTTTCGGCGTTGGATCGTTCAAGGGCTTGAAGCGGAATAGAGTCGTAGAGATCAAGCAAAACTTGGGGAATAGCTCAAGAGAAGGTTATCCATATAATCAACGGACTACAAGGGTAAGTTTCTATATCTCTTGTTATTCGTTTTTGATATTCGTATATACGTAGCTCGATCGATCCTCGTAGGGATTCGGATCGAATTAATTTTCGTTTTACCGCTTCCGCTGGGCCTTCGTTTTTAGGCACCGAATCCCAACAGTAAGTCCTTCTCGTCCGACAAATTCTGAAAATTACGAACACCCCTTACGGCCGTAGCCTGCCCATCTTACGGCCGTATCTCGCCTCATCTTACGGCCGTATGCCGAAACCCTTATGGCCGTAAATCCCATTCGTCCGAACTGTCCTGAAATCAACGAACGCCTGTTACGGCCGTATCCGACAATCCTTACGGCCGTAACTCACCTTCGTCCAAAATCATCTTGAACCAACGAATGCATGTTACGGCCATAATGTATGACCAGTTACGGCCGTAACTCGTTGCTGGACAAGATGAAAATCCAACACTTCTGATTCCTCGCTACGATTGATGAATGATCCGACATACCATACGTATGTGAAAGTGAACAAGTCCAACACATGCCAAAGATGAAACTTCCAGCACAAGACTACCAATCACGATGATAATGATAATACTCCCGTCCCGACACTCAAACGGAGATGAAAAGACGATCGGTAACTGATACACGGTTACAACATGCCAACAATGAACGCAAATGAATGAATCATGAATGATGAGTGATTATTAATGAGTGAAAATTACTGAGTGACAATTACTGATTGATAATTTCTGAATGAAAATGAATGAATTACAACCGGGTATTACATACTCCCCCCCTTAAAAAGAGTTTCGTCCTCGAAACTAAGGGTCAAACAACTCGGGATAATTCTCCCGCATACTATCCTCGGTTTCCCAAGTGGCCTCTTCGACTCCGTGTCTAGACCACTGAATCTTGACCAAGGGAATCGTCTTGTTCCTCAACTATTTGAGTCGCCGCTCTAAAACTCGTATAGGACGCTCCTCATACGAATGATCATCCGCGATCTCGATTTCATCGAACTGAAGTATGTGGCTCGGGTCGGAAACATACTTCCGCAATTGAGAGACGTGAAACACATTATGAATTCGGCTCAATGCCGGAGGTAAAGCCAATCGATAAGCCAGATTGCCTACTCGATCCAAAATTTCAAACGGTCCGATGAATCTCGGACTCAACTTCCACCGTTTTCCGAATCAGAAAATACCTCGACTCGGGGATAGCTTGACCAACACGTGGTCACCTGTCTTGAACTCTAGTGTTCGACGACGATTATCTGCATATGATTTCTATCGACTCTGAGCGATCAACAAACGACTCCTGATCAAAGCTACCTTCTCACGGGCGGCTATAAGCATATCGGGCTCGGTGCCGATTAATTCTGATAAGTCATTCCAACATAAAGGAGATCGACAAAGACGACCGTACAATGCCTCGTAAGGTGCCATCTTAATCGAAGCATGCCAACTATTATTGTACGTGAACTCAATCAACGGTAATTGGGCTTCCCAATCGTCTTTCCAATCGAGGACGCATGCCCTCAACAAGTCCTCCAATGTCTGAATAGTCCTCTCTGATTGTCCGTCGGACTGAGGATGAAAAGCGGTACTGAGATTAAGCTGAGTTCCCATAGCACAATGAACTGATTTCCAAAAATGAGACACGAACCGTCCGTCACGATCGGAAACGATACTTTTAGGAGTACCATGCAGTCTCACTATCTCTTTGATGAACAACTGGGCAAGTCTCTCGGGACCCCACGTATCCTTAATCTCAAGGAAATGAGCTGACTTAGTCAAACGGTCCACAATTACCCAGATTGTATTCATGCCACGACGACTCGTCGGCAAACTCGTGATGAAGTCCATGGAAATATCTTCCGACTTCCACTCTGGAATAGGGAGTGGTTTCAGCATACATGCCGGTCGCTGATGTTCTATCTTGACTTGCTGACAGGTCAAACATCTCGAAACAAATTCTGCGACATCTCGTTTCATATTACTCCACCAGTAATTTTGTTTCAAGTCCTTGTACATCTTGCTAGACCCCGGATGAACGGAATAAGGGGTAGCATGAGCTTCTCTTAAAATCAAGTTTTTCAACTCGTCATTCGCCGGTATGCACAACCGATTCTTGAATCGCAATAGCCCATCCTCGTGGACCCCAAATCCAGGGGCTCTCCCCTGACCCACATCCTCACAGATGTGCAACAATGATGGGTTTGAACCCTGATTCACTCTGATTGCCTCCTCAAGTGGCGATGAAATTTCTAACATGCAAAGTTGCCCTTGCACTCGCTGAAGCCAGACCTCAATCTCGGACCTAAGAAATTCCTGCTGAAGCTCCTTCTGAACTGTTAAACGAGCAAGCATTTGCTCCTGAACGGACTTACGACTCAAGGCATCGGCAACCACGTTTGCCTTACCCGGGTGGTACAGGATCTCGATATCATAATCTTTGATTAGTTCCAACCACCGCCTCTGTCGCATATTTAACTCCTTCTGAGTAAATATATACTTCAAACTCTTATGATCGGTGAATATCTGACAGGTGACGCCATAAAGGTAATGACGCCAAATCTTCAACGCGAAAACCACGGCTGCTAGCTCCAGGTCGTGAGTCGGATAATTAACCTCGTAAGGTCTCAATTGTCATGAAGCATAGGCAATAACCTCCCCATTCTGCATTAATACACATCCGAGACCGTGTCCGGACGCGTCACTATAAACCACGAATCCCTCCGTCCCTTGTGGCAAGGAAAGGACAGGTGCTGAAATTAACCGGCTCTTGAGTTCCTCAAAACTCCGCTGACACGCGTCGGACCACGCGTATTTCTTATCCTTTCGCAAAAGGTTCGTCATTGGTTGAGCGATTTTAGAAAATCCTTCCACAAACCGCCGATAATAACCGGCTAATCCGAGAAAGCTTCGGATTTCCTTAACATTCTTCGGAGGTAACCAATCTTGGATAGCCTCCGTCTTCTGAGGATCAACACGCACTCGGTCTGATGAAATTACATGCCCGAGAAACGTCACTTCGGACATCCAGAACTCACATTTGGAAAACTTTCCATAAAGTTGCTCTCGTCTCAACACGTCGAGAATCTGATGAAGGTGAACCTCATTCTCCTCTCGGTCACGAGAATAAATCAAAATGTCATCAATGAAGACAACCACAAACTGATCCAAAAAGTCGATGAAAACCCGATTCATTAACTCCATGAATACCGCATGCGCATTAGTTAACCCAAACGGCATTACCACGAACTCATAATGACCATAGCGTGTACGAAACGCTGTCCTTGCGATATCCGACTCTCGAATTCGTAACTGATGATATCCAGATCTCAAGTCGATCTTGGAAAACACTGAAGCTCCCTGAAGTTGATCTAAGAGATCATCAATACGGGGTAGGGGATACTTATTCTTAATCGTCACCCTGTTCAACTCCCGATAATCAATACACAAGCGAAAAGAACCATCCTTCTTCTTGACAAACAACACTGGTGCTCCCCACGGGGACGCACTCGGTCGGATATAACCTTTCTCGAACAACTCCTCAAGTTGATTCTTTAATTCCTTCATTTCGGTCGGGGCCATCCGGTACGGTGCCTTCGATATCGGGGACGTACCGGGCTCCAACTAAATCGTGAATTCCATATCTCTATGTGGAGGCAAACCAGGTAACTCGTCTGGAAATACATCGGCATATTCTCTCACTATCGGAATATCTGCCAACATTATTGATGATTTCTCGGTTTTGGTCATATAGCACCAATAACCAACACACCCCTGACTGAGTAATTTCACTGCTTTCATCAAGTTAATGACCTTACCAGAACAGCCGGGATTACCTCCCTGATAAACACATTCGACCCCATCGTCAGAAATGATAGTGACCATATGCTTACGGACACTAATGATGGCATCGTGACGATCCATCCAATCAATACCCAAGATGACGTCGTCTCTCGGTAAATCCACCACGATTAGGTCTGCTAGCCATACGCGGCTATGAAACTGAATCGGACAATTCTGAATCTCACGATTTCTGATAATTCTTCTACCGTTAGGTAGACCAATGACATAGGGCTCACAACTAGTAGCACTACCCAGACGTAGTCTACTCAAACATGACTCGGAAATGAATGAATGCGATGCACCAATATCAAAAAGGGTACACATAGGTTGAGATAGAATATCGAGTGTACCTGAGATCATCCGGGCCTCCGGATCGTCGGTCTTCTTCATCTCATAAATTCGGGGCTTGCCGGCCCTCGAACCGGACGCTCCCATCTGATAGCTCTTAGCTCCGCCTTTATTCGCTCCTGTCGTCTTGAACGACGCAGACTGAGTGGCCTGATTATAAAAAGCTGATTGCTTCGGGGCCTGAGATGACGCCGGATTAGGTTTGGATTCCCTTCGGCAAAAACGAGCCTTATGCCCAGCAATCCCATAGTTATGGCATGTGATAGTCTGCCTCGGACACTTGGTGCTGACATGACCAAGTTCCCCACAGTTGAAACAGGTGATGTCCGAACTGGCCGCTCGGGACTGCGATTTCGTCGGTCTGGGTGCCACAGGAGGTTGCTCAGAGAAAGTAGAGCCCGCAGGAGGCTTCTTGAAGGTTGTCTGACCGCCTTCAGACTGATTACGATTCTTGGACTTCTTGCTAGCAGATGAAGGCTGCTGCTTAGCAATCTCCTTAGCAGTAAGCTCATAAGTAAGAGCTTTCTCGATGAATTCGGCCAGAGTGATGCAATTATGATTAAGTAACTGCATCCGCATGCGGGGTTTCAGCCTCTTGCTGAAATACTTGATCTTGTACGCCTCGGAGTGAATGATAGATGAGGCGAAATGAAGAAGTTCCTGAAATTTCTCGGCGATGGCGAGAATATCCTCGTCTGCTGAGGAGTCGGGAGTGAGTAATTCTGATAGCTTGGCCTCTCTGAGTGGGGCCGGATAATACCTCTCCATCATGAGAGTCTTGAATTGATCCCAAGTACATGATCCGTCGGTGGGCTTCAACGACAACCACCAAGAATGAGCGCTCTTACCCAAATAGTAAGCCGCAACTGAAACTTTGTGTCCTTCGGGACACTCTACCATAGCAAATAACTTCTCGAAATGCTCGAGCCAATGAACAATATCCGCCGGCTAAGATGAGCCCTCAAAAGTAGGTGGCCTTTGGCGAGAGATGTTGCCGATGATACTGCCCACACTCCTCTCTTGCCTCTGAGGTGGTGGCGGTGGAGCCTGTTGATTTTGAGTAGCTGAGTTATGCATCGTCTCCATCAGTTGTGCCATCTGAGTCATTTAGGCCATCATGCCCTGCATAAAAGTGAGTGGATCAACCCGAACACCTTCTGACTGAGCTGTGTCCCGGGTATGACTCCCTGATAGTGAATGATTACGTCCAGGTGAATGAGTGGCAGCGTTGCTGCTCGATGAATTAGCATTATTCCTCGCGTTCGCACGTGTATTCACACGAGCTCTCAGGTTTCGGCCCGCACCGCGGCCTCGTCCCCCGCGTCCTCTGCCTGCTCTCTCCATACTGAAGTAGGAAAGTCACATGTTAATTATATCTCCCGCATGAATATCACGTTATGATTACGTCATGAAATGATGAAAATGAGCATACGCGCTCTAACACAGTGATTACATGAATGATTGACTGAGGTGACATGATTATCTGATGATATTCTAGAAATGATTATCTTGAACAAGTTAACAAGATTAATGATATGATCTTCAAGATCAACAACTGAGTAATGAAATGAACTAAGTGATTAATGAGTTAACTGATGAATTATGAATGAATGATTATTGCCAGATATTATACCATGGCGTTAGAAGTATTACAGTTCTTTCGGTCTGATTGGCTCGGCATTTGCACAGGTCACACGTGACGCGAAAGTCCAATGATACTAGTCCGATGACGATGATTTCAAATGAGACATGACTCGGAAGGTAGTATTCAAAACCACGCTCCGATACCAACTCTGTATCACCCCAAACTGGGCGGATATTACAGTGCCGTGGACCCCCGACTGGGACCCACCAGCCGAATAAAAACTGATGAATTAAATAATATAATTGTAGTACCGAACCACATTATATTACCAAATACTCCGATGAGGAGCTTAAGTACAATACACCGGGACAATACAGAATACTAGTATATTTTATATGAAGATAAAATACACCACCGTTAATAAATAAACATCTCAAACGGAATTTGCAGCGGAAATACATATGAAGAGAAACAAGGATGACTGAAAGAACTGGGGCCCCCTACTAGTATCACTGGGACTCCTCGCCGTCAACATGCTCTTCCCGTGCCTTTGCCTTGCCGTGACCTGAAAATAATATCCCCTAACGGGGTCAGTTACACAGAACAACAATCCTCAAGGGTTGAATATACACAATCATGATATATCTTTAGTTATGAAATATCCTTAGTTATGAATTTAAGCTGAAGAGGAGCATCATAGTACGCCCGTAATGTTCTGTGCAAGTGTACAAGACGAGTGCCCGGACACACCAGTCCTTGTACCTAATTAGTCTCACGGAGGTAAACGTTACCATGTGCACAGTCCAATGTATCGGTGACCCAATACATAACCATCGTGTGCTCGACTAAAAATTCCACACATCCGCACCCGGCCACGTAATATGAACCCAGAAGGTCAAATGAACGAGAATGATTATAATGAATATCAATGAATAATAATCTGAAAAGTCAAGAATGACTCACCGAGATGAAAATAATAGTGAAGTGAATGATAGCTCAATGAAATGATTGGAACCGTCGTTCCTCGTGAATGAAGTGATTATTCGAAAATTACAAGTCTCAATACGGTTAATACAATTATGAATGAGTTATGATTATGAATGAACAACAACAAAAAGGAATGAATATCCTTTTAACCGAGTAAGAATTAAATTACTCAACACCGGGGAACAATGTCCTTCCACGAACAAACGTCCTAAATGAGATGTCGGACGCTCGAACAACCTTGAATAACACAATTACCAACAATCCGTTCAACATACTAATCAAACACGAACACAACAAACTCAAAACGTCGATACGACTAAACCAAGTTCATTGGGGCATAATATCAAACACGTTGTGGCCAATCTTCGATTGTTTACAACCAAACCTTAACTATACCAATATCAAATCCCCAAGAAGTATTCCAAACCAACAAAAGATCTTCAATACTATCAATAATCCAATATGAATGTCCAAAATCGTGATTACAACAACAACTAATCGAAAACCCTCAAATCCAACTCAATATTCAAAGTGTTCTTGAATAACCCTTCAATAATCCAATGAATAATTATACAAACTCATAATCACATGTATATCTCTTCATACAACACGATTATAACGTCCAAAAACATCATATCTCAACACAAAATCGAAATCCAAGATGTTGGAGAAATTACCTCTTGAAGATCCAAACACTTTGATCCGAAGAAAACGCGTTAGATCGACTATCCAAGCTTCCCAAACGAATGAAGATGATGAAAACTGAACACCCAAGTGATAGATGATGGAAAAATCTCTCCCTCAAGCCCTCTCTCTCGGATATAAGTTGAAGAATGAGAAAATGAGTAAAAAGTCCCGTCCAATCCCTTATAAACTGCCGGATGTTACGGCCGTAACTCGGCCTACTTACGGCCGTAACATCCCAGGTCAACGGCCTTTCGGCCATAACCAGCCATCTCGTACGGCCGTAACTCGGCTTCATCCAGAAACTGCCGACAGCCATACGGCCGTACCCACACCTGACTTACGGGCGTAAATCGCCCTCATCCAAAATACCTGCCGACATCCATACGGCCGTACCCGCACACCTTACGGGCGTAACTCGAACGATACGGCCGTATCCGGCCAAACTTATGGGCGTAAGCCCCCTTCGTCGAAACTGACCAGGCACCCTGCCTGTAACGTACGGCCGTATCCGGCCAAGCCTTACGGCCGTACCTGCCTCATCTTACGGCCATATGCCGCAACCCTTACGGCCGTAAGTGTTAGGAGTATGCCCTCGAATACCACTCAGAGGATGTTGAGTGAGGGCATTGTACTTGTTATTATGTAAATCATCAATATAAGGCAATGGATGTTTCTTTATTTACTGGTAGTTACTGGCATTCCTAACTCGTAAATATACATGTAGAAACTAGTCCGTGTATTTGAGATCAAATCGTTCCACTCCTTATTGAATAAGGGGGTCGGCACCTGAAAGGTTTTTAGCTCAAATACTTAATCGTTCGCAAGTCGATGAAACTTGACTGGGCGTTAAGTTTATGTGAAGACTTGTATGACGTGTTCTTTGACAAGGAGAGTGCCTGTCGAACACTAATGGTTAGTGGGAGCACACGTTATAGGTATTCTAATTAGATTAGTATACTCGAACTGACTCACCCTCGATTCGTCACACGGATTTCACTCCGGGACAGTCAATGATGGAATCGAAAGGTTGTGATAGGTATTCGTGAACCTTCGACTTGAGGATTTAGTAGGGATGTGCTTGTGACGTCAAGATTTTCATTAGAGTAGTTCGACCCTGTAAACCAGAAGGCGGGGGTCAACCTCGACGTGCATCTTGACGGGCAAGTAGCAGGTCCTACTGAATACAAAGATAGAATTCTTTCTCCCATTAGTGAGCGGGTTATATGTCCTATGCAGTTATTGGCAAATGAGATCATAAGTCTTTGGCCAAAGCATTGGAGCTAGATGTATTGGATACACGAGAGCTCGATGATCTCGGTTTGTATTAACGCATGCATAGCGTCAAGTACAAATGGGTTTGACTGACCGTGACCCCATAACTTGATCGGGACATTTGAAAGAAGGGTTTATACGTTTACTGGTATTCACGCCAGAATGGTTCTTGAATGATCCCAATCATTCGTTCTCAGTTGGAGTACAGTGTAGGCCGCCAGGCTGGCTAGATGGTGCTACTACTCTTTGGTTCCTCCCATTGCTGACTGAGACGGACCTATCGAGTCGCGCATTAGGATTGACGACGGAATGAATCAAGCTAATTCTCTCATTATGTGTATTAGATATTAGATATCTAAATTTGGGACATTAGATGTCTAAATCGATTTATTGGATAAATTGATTTACAGCCTAATGAATTAAATATATCACTGGGTGAATAATTTAATTCATGGATATAATTATTTCTTGGAGAAATTAATTATGTTATAATTTATTTGATATGATGAAATTAATTGGATTAATTAAACTATACAAATACATCGGGATGGAATTGGAGTTTATCTGTTTGGACTCTCGGGAATCCGAAACGAACCGAACTCATCCGTTTCTCCATGCCCCCCCCCCCATTTCTAGCCACCTTCCTTTTGGACTTATGTCTTCATTCTTTAATGAATGATAATTGTGGAGGTGGAGTTAGATTCCCACATGCATGAGTGTAACATGTGGGAGAAGTTGAATAAAAGGGATGAAGACATCTTTCATTTTACCTACATGATTCCTACGTGAAAGTGAGAGAGAGAGAGAGAGAGAAAAACTATTTTCTCAATTGTCTTCATCAGCTTCTTCATATCATCTTAATTGTTCTTGGAGAAAATTGAGAGATTCATTGAGAGTAGGTGAGTTATACACTTGGAGTGTTGTAATCACAAATATATAGATTCATCACTTAGCTCTAGCCGTATCCTCGGAGTATAGCAAGGTGATCGTCGTTCCGGTCGTTTCTCCGGCGCGTGGTAAGTAGAGACGCGGTGCTTTCGGCGTTGGATCGTTCAAGGGCTTGAAGCGGAATAGATTCGTAGAGATCAAGCAAAGCTTGGGGAATAGCTCAAGAGAAGGTTATCCATCTAATCAATGGACTACAAGGGTAAGTTTCTATATCTCTTGTTATTCGTTTTTGATATTCGTATATATGTAGCTGGATCGATCCTCGTAGGGATTCGGATCGAATTAATTTTCGTTTTACCGCTTCCGCTGGGCCTTCGTTTTTAGGCACCGAATCCCAACAGTGGTATCAGAGCGTAGGTCTTGCGATCGTATATACGATATTGGCATTTGGAATGCTCGATTACATGGTGAATGATTTGGAATCATTTTAGTCATAATCGTGGTATATGTTTTTACGTTCCTTGTAGTTATATTTTTCGTAAGTTTATGTCTAAACATAAATCTTAATTTCTTGGAAATATGATTTATATTGATGATAGGAATATTGGAGAATATAGATATTGGATATCCGGTCGAAAAACTAGCCCCGAATTGCCGTTGGATGGTCCGGAGGGGTCCGGGAGCAGGGGGCCGCGCCTGTGGGCTCGGGGCCGCGGCTAGGGGTCATGGCCTGGCCCGGGCAGTGGATCAGATTGGGTGCGGCCCACGGCCGCTGGCCGTGTCCTGGCCGGCAGCTTCCGAGCGTGACTCGGCCATGCCAGGCCTATCTGCCGGCAGGCTGCCGAGGGTGACTCGGTCAAGCAGCCCTGTTTTCACCCCGACTCGATTTTTTCGTGTATTCTTGAAAATTAATCTCCCACATGTTAAATTGGATTTAATATGACTAAAATGATTTATGGTATTTCATTTTATAAGGGAAATTTGATTAATTGGAATATTTATGGTCGACCGAATTATTTTGAACGTTATCATATTACCGATTGTGTGAATGGATTGGATCGGTTCGTATTGTTGATTGGATCAATGTATCTCTACGCTTTCCATTTATTTAGTATTTATTGGATGAATGCTTTTGAATGGGGATGTGATTCGTGGACTTAGTTTTTGAATCGTTCGTTTTATTCGATTGGGTTGTAAAGGCCGTTTTGAGCCTATTTATTTTACTAGAAAAAATTTGTATCTAGGATGCAATGTTCAATGTAAAATTTATATGTAATGACGAAGACTGGAGGAAGATCCATTTCGAGAAGACAAAGATTCAAGACGAAGACTTGTAATTAGATTACGGAGTTTTTGTTTTCTAGGAACGGTCCATGAACCATATGTTGCTAGCAACTAGGTTATGAATGGTTGTTTCATATTGTATGAATGCCATAAACACGATTAAACGATTAATGTGCAAAGTGTAACGTTAATCGCGAAAATTCTCCCACGATAAATTATTAAGTTTATAAGGTTTCAAGGTTTTCCTTCCCTCCATCGAGTTTTTGGGAAATTGAAATCCAAATCGGATGTGCTATGCTTACGAGTTATCGGGGTAGTCGTTCGGGGAGGAAGGATAAATTACCGGGAGCGCATTGGATGCCTTCGGTTGGAGCAAATTTTATCCCTAGAAACCTGATAGGTTGCCGGATAAGATTCAATTGTGAAACTGATTTGCGTCGATGGTATAAACTTAACTTGTTCACGAACCATAGAAACCGTGTAGGTTGAGGGGAGTGAACAAGGGGAAAAAGAAGATTGAATCATCCATTAGATGGGTTGGTGTTGGACACCACTTTATAAAAATTAATAGACTAGAAACCTGTTCGGTTGCCCTCTATTAAGATTTATAAAGAACTTGATCACCACTATGAAGTAGAGCGACGATACTTCCGGATTTCATATGGGAGTGTGTTATTCCGATAAAAATAGTGGGAGTAACAAGAATAGAAAAGACCTTACTTCTATACTCAGAACATAATTGATCGTACTTAATGCAGACTCAAATATCAATATGACAATGAATCCACTCGCAATTCTGCTCGAAAGAACACCTTAATGGGACCTAACTTTGTGGATTGGCTCCGCAATCTGATGATTGTCCTCAGTATAGAGGCACTGGGATACATCTTAGAGACGGACATTCCGGCGCCTCCTATGCGGACCCGAGCCAATCAGGAAGAGATTGAAAACCACGAAAAGTAGGTTAAGGATGACGTGAAAGTCCATGCTTATATGATGGCTTCCATGTCTAATGAGCTTCAGAGAGCTCATGAGAAAATGACTTCTGCTAGGCAGATTCTATCTCACTTAACCGAACTTTATGGTGAGCACAGCAGAACTGCTAGATATGAGATATCCAAGCAACTGTTCGGTGCAATGATGAAGGAAGGTGAGAAGGTTGGGGAACACCTCCTCAAAATGATATCCATGATCGAGAGATTGGAGGCTCTTGATTTTAAAATGGATACTTCTCTCCAAACCGACCTTATCCTACAGTCTCTCCCTGATTCCTTCTCACAGTTTGTTATGAACTTCAACTGCAATGAGATTGCATGTAATTTAGCTGGGCTAATGAACAAACTTGTGACCGCTCAGTCTCAGATGAAGACTCCGCGGATGAAGGAGTCTACTCTTGTGATTTCTTCTGGACCTCGGAGGTCTAAGAATAAGAAGAAAAAGACCAAGAAACGGACTGGACCGCAAGCTAAGGACCTTAAGGGTAAGGGCAAGGCCCCGATGGTTCCGAAGAACAAGAAGAAGAAGGATGCTTGTCTCAAGTGTGGTGAGCTGGTCCACTGGGCTAGAGACTGTCCAATTCTTCATGGCACTTCAGGTACAGAACTTTTAGTTTTGGAAACAAATTGTTCTGCTACTGTATTTTCTACTTCCTGGATATTGGATTCTGGTGCTAGTTCTCATATTTGTACCGTGAATCAGTATCTGGAACAAAGTAGGAAGCTTGGAGCTGGAGAAGTTATGATCACAGTCGGAAGCGGGCATAGTGTCGAGGCGACCGACATAGGATCACTTCTTTTGGGTTTAGACTCCGGCTTTGTTTTGACTTTAGAAGATGTACTTGTTTTGCCCAAGGGGCACAAAAACATTGTATCCATTCCGGTCATGGACCGAAAAGGTTTTTCATTTTTCATTGGTGATGATTCCTGTAAAATTTATTTTAGAAATAAACTAGTGGGTACTGCTACATTGTTGAATGGACTGTATCATCTAAATCTTAGCAACAAAGTAGTTGTGAATACTATGACTAGAAAACATGGTAGGGATGAAACCAATCAAGTTTTGAAATGGCATCTTAGACTTGGTCATGTTGGTCAGACCAAGGTTTACAAGATGGAAAAGGATGGACTTATGGGTCCATTGGGATCGGATCCCTTTCCTACTTGTGAATCTTGCCTTAAAGGCAAAATGACTAAGTCCCCCTTCACAAGGACTTTTGAAAGAGCCGCTGATAAACTGGGATTAATCCATACTGACGTTGGTGGTGCTTTGGAAGCAGCACGTGACGGATATCAATATTTCATTACGTTTACAGATGATCATACTTGGTATGGTTATGTATACTTAATGAAACATAAATCCGAGGCCTTTGAGAAATTCCAGGAATTCAAGGCCCTAGTCGAGAAACAAACTCGTAATCATATCAAAGCACTTCGGTCGGACCGAGGTGGCGAGTATATGAGTACGGAGTTTGACGAGTTCCTTAAGGAACATGGAAAAGTTTCACAACTAACACCTCCAGGTACTCCTCAGTTAAATGATGTGTCAGAAAGAAGGAACCGGACCTTGTTAAACATGGTTCGTTCCATGCTGGGCTATACTGACTTACCAATTTACCTGTGGGGGTATGCACTCCTGACTGCCGCTTATATATTAAACAAATGTCCTTCCAAATCCGTTCCTAAAACTCCAGATGAGATGTGGGAGGGAAGGAAACCAAGTCTTAATCATAGCAGAATTTTGGGATGTCCCGCCTATGTCAAGAAGACTAAGGTGGAAAAGTTGGAAGCTGGGTCTGCGAAGGGACGTTTCATTGGATTCCCGTATGGGATGATGGGATATCTATTATACATGCCCGAAGATCGAAAGATCGTTGTTGCTTTACAAGCACACTTCCTGGAAGATGAGTTCATTCAGGAAGGCGGAGCAGGTAGAAGTATTTCTTTAGAAGAATACAATGAAACTCCTCGGGAGACACCTTTGCAAGAAACTAGAACCAAACTTTATGAAGCAAAAGTACAACCACCTCGTAGGTCTAGTAGGGTGTCTCATTTACCTGAGAGGTATGGGCTTGTGCACTTGGAGGAGCTGGGTCTCCATGAGGTTCCAAGTGATAGCCAAGAGACCGACCCGACGACCTATAACCAAGCGATGGTGGATGTAGACTCCGCGAAATGGCGTGAAGCTATGGAAGCTGAGATAGACTCGATGCATGTCAATCAGGTCTAGACTCTAGTAGACCGCCCCAAGGGCATAGTGCCTATTGGGAACAAGTGGATCTACAAGAGAAAGACTGATGGTGATGGCAAGGTTGACGCCTATAAGGCCAGGCTTGTGGCAAAGGGTTATACCCAGAAGGAAGGGATTGATTACCACGATACCTTCTCGCCCGTAGCCATGATCAAGTCTATTCGCATGATGCTTGCTATAGCTGCCTACCACGATTATGAGATATGGCAAATGGACGTAAAGACGGCTTTCCTTAATGGATTCCTCGAGGAGGAAATCTATATAGAGCAGCCTAAAGGCTTTGTGTCCGAAGTCGATATTCAGAAAGTGTGCAAGCTTCAGCGTTCCATTTATGGACTGAAGCAAGTGTCGCGTAGTTAGAACCTTCGTTTTGACGAGGTGGTCAAAGAGTTTGACTTCGTGCAAAATGAAGAGGAACCTTGTATATACAAGAGGGTTAGTGGGAGCAAGATCGCATTCTTAGTACTATATGTGGATGATATTCTACTAATAGGAAATGATGTGGGAATGCTCAGTTCTGTAAAAGCTTGGCTTTCGAGTAATTTCTCCATGAAAGACTTGGGAGAAGCAACCTATATTCTTGGAATTCGACTCTACCGGGATAGAGCGAAGAGAACAATAGGCCTTTCCCAAGCCCTCTATATAGATAAGATCTTAAAGCGATTTAATATGGATGATTCTAAAAGAGGGTTCCTACCGATGCAACATGGAATAAAACTCTCCTTGAAGATGTGTCCCCAAAGTGAGGAACAACGAAAGGAAATGAGTAATATACCATATGCTTCGGCCGTGGGTAGCCTTATGTATGCTATGTTGTGTACAAGACCTGACATCGCGCATGCTGTAAGCGTGCTGAGTAGGTTTCAGGCAAACCCAGGTAGGGAACATTAGACTGACGTAAAGAACGTTCTCAAGTACTTGAGAAGGACTAGAGATATGGTTCTGATGTATGGCGGTGGAGAATTGGATGTGGTGGGATTCACTGATTCGGACATCCAAGGACTGAAGGACGACTCGATGTCTACTTCTGGCTACATATTTACTCTTAATGGAGGAGCAGTATCTTGGCGTAGCGCCAAGCAAAGCGCGACTGCTGATTCCACCTGTCAGGCTGAGTATCAAGCAGCCTCGGAGGCTTCCAAGGAAGGGTTCTGGATTAAGAAGTGTCTGGGAAAACTTCAAGTGATACCATGTGCTGAGCTGCTTATTCCGCTGTACTGCGACAACGACGGAGCTGTAGTGCAGGCCAAGGAGCCGAGGTTTCACAACAGCACCAAACATATTGAGAGGAAGTATCATCTCGTAAGAGAATTTGTTCGCAAGGGATACATTGTGCTGCACAGAGTAGACTCGGCCGACAACGTCGCCGATCCACTGACCAAGCCACTTTCTCAGACTAGCTTGGAGCGTCATCTGGAGAACATGGGTATTAGATACCATAGTGTGTGGCATTGAGTGCAAGTGGGAGATTGTTAGGAGTATGCCCTCGAATGCCACTCAGAGGATGTTGAGTGAGGGCATTGTACTTGTTATTATGTAAATCATCAATATAAGGCAATGGATGTTTCTTTATTTACTGGTAGTTACTGGCATTCCTAACTCGTAAATATACATGTAGAAACTAGTCCGTGTATTTGAGAGTAAATCGTTCCACTCCTTATTGAATAAGGGGGTCGGCACCTGAAAGGTTTATAGCTCAAATACTTAATCATTCGCAAGTCGATGAAACTTAACTGGGCGTTATGTTTATGTGAAGACTTGTATGACGTGTTCTTTGACAAGGAGAGTGCCTGTCGAACACTAATGGTTAGTGGGAGCACACGTTATAGGTATGCTAATTAGATTAGTATACTCGAACCGACTCACACTCGATTCATCACACGGATTTCACTCTGGGACAGTCAATGATGGAATCAAAAGGTTGTGATAGGTATTCGTGAACCTTAGACTTGAGGATTTAGTAGGGATGTGCTTGTGACGTCAAGATTTTCATTAGAGTAGTTCGACCCTGTAAACCGGAAGGCGGGGGTCAACCTCGACGTGCATCTTGACGGGCAAGTAGCAGGTCCTACTGAATACTAAGATAGAATTCTTTCTCCCGTTAGTGAGTGGGTTATATGTCCTATGCGGTTATTGGCAGATGAGATCATAAGTCTTTGGCCAAAGCATTGGATCTAGATGTATTGGATACACGAGAGGTCGATGATCTCGGTTTGCATTAATGCATGCATAGCGTCAAGTACAGATGGGTTTGACTGACCGTGACCCCATAACTTGATCGGGACATTTGAAAGAAGGGTTTATACGTTTACTGGTATTCACGACAGAATGGTTCTTGAATGATCCCAATCATTCGTTCTCAGTTGGGGTACAGTGTAGGCCGCCAGGCTGGCTAGGTGGTGCTACTACTCTTTGGTTCCTCCCATTGCTGACTGAGACGGACCTACCGAGTCGCGCATTAGGATTGACGACGGAATGAATCAAGCTAATTCTATCATTATTTGTATTAAATATTAGATATCTAAATTTGGGACATTAGATGTCTAAATCGATTTATTGGATAAATTGATTTACGGCCTAATGAATTAAATATATCACTGGGTGATTAATTTAATTCATGGATATAATTATTTCTTGGAGAAATTAATTATGTTATAATGTATTTGATATGATGAAATTAATTGGATTAATTAAACTATATAAATACATCGGGACGGAATTGGAGTTTATCTGTTTGGACTCTCGGGAGTCCGAAACGAACCGAACTCATCCGTTTCTCCATGCCCCCCCCCCTTTCTGGCCACCTTCCTTTTGGACTTATGTCTTCATTCTTTAATGAATGATAATTGTGGAGGTGGGGTTAGATTCCCACATGCATGAGTTGTAACATGTGGGAGAAGTTGAATAAGAGGGATGAAGACATCTTTCATTTTACCTACATGATTCCTACGTGAAAGTGAGAGAGAGAGAGAGAGAGAGAGAGAGAGAGAGAGAGAGAGAGAAACTATTTTCTCAATTGTCTTCATCATCTTCTTCATATCATCTTAATTGTTCTTGGAGAAAATTGAGAGATTCATTGAGAGTAAGTGAGTTATACACTTGGAGTGTTGTAATCACAAATATATAGCTTCATCACTTAGCTCTAGCCGTATCCTCGGAGGATAGCAAGGTGATCATCGTTCTGGTCGTTTCTCCGGTGCGTAGCAAGTAGAGACGCGGTGCTTTCGGCGTTGGATCGTTCAAGGGCTTGAAGCGGAATAGAGTCGTAGAGATCAAGAAAAGCTTGGGGAATAGCTCAAGAGAAGGTTATCCATATAATCAACGGACTACAAGGGTAAGTTTATATATCTCTTGTTATTCGTTTTTGATATTCGTGTATACGTAGCTCGATCGATCCTCGTAGGGATTCAGATCGAATTAATTTTTGTTTTACCGCTTCCGCTGGGCCTTCGTTTTTAGGCACTGAATCCCAACAGTAAGTCCTTCTCGTCCAACAAATCCTGAAAATTATGAACACCCCTTACGGCCGTAGCCTTCCCACCTTACGGCCGTATCTCGCCTCATCTTACGGCCGTATGACGAAACCCTTATGGCCGTAAATCCCATTCGTCCGAACTGGCCTGAAATCAACGAACGCCTGTTACGGCCGTATCAGACAATCCTTACGGCCGTAACTCACCTTCGTCCAAAATCATCTTAAACCAACGAATGCATGTTACGGCCGTAATGTATGACCAGTTACGGCCGTAACTCGTTGCTGGACAAGATGAAAATCCAACACTTCTGATTCCTCGCTACGATTGATGAATGATCCGACATACCATACGTATGTGAAAGTGAACAAGTCCAACACATGCCAAAGATGAAACTTCCAGCACAAGACTACCAATCACGATGATAACGATAATACTCCCATCCCGACACTCAAACGGAGATGAAAAGACGATCAGTAACTGATACACGGTTACAACATGCCAACAATGAACGCAAATGAATGAATCATGAATGATGAGTGATTATTAATGAGTGAAAATTACTGAGTGACAATTACTGATTGATAATTTCTGAATGATAATGAATGAATTACAACCGGGTATTACATACTACCCCCCTTAAAAAGAGTTTCGTCCTCGAAACTAAGGGTCAAACAACTCGGGATAATTCTCCCGCATACTATCCTCGGTTTCCCAAGTGGCCTCTTCGACTCCGTGTCTAGACCACTGAATCTTGACCAAAGGAATCGTCTTGTTCCTCAACTATTTGAATCGCCGCTCTAAAACTCTTATAGGACGCTCCTCATACGAATGATCATCCGCGATCTCGATTTCGTCGAACTGAAGTATGTGGCTCGGGTCGGAAACATACTTCCACAATTGAGAGACGTGAAACACATTATGAATTCGGCTCAACGCCGGAGGTAAAGCCAATCGATAAGCCAGACTGCCTACTCGATCCAAAATCTCAAACGGTCCGATGAATCTTGGACTCAACTTCCCCCGTTTTCCGAATCGGAAAATACCTCGACTCGGGGATAGCTTGACCAACACGTGGTCACCTGTCTTGAACTCTAGTTTTCGACGACGATTATCTACATATTATTTCTATCGACTCTGAGCGATCAACAAACGACTCCTGATCAAAGCTACCTTCCCACGGGCGGCTATAAGCATATCGGGCTCGGTGCCGATTGATTCTGATAAGTCATTCCAACACAAAGGAGATCGACAACGACGACCGTACAATGCCTCGTAAGGTTCCATCTTAATCGAAGCATGCCAACTATTATTGTACGTGAACTCAATCAACGGTAATTGGGCTTCCCAATCGTCTTTCCAATCGAGGACGCATGCCCTCAACAAGTCCTCCAATGTCTGAATAGTCCTCTCTGATTGTCCGTCGGACTGAGGATGAAAAGCGGTACTGAGATTAAGCTGAGTTCCCATAGCACAATAAACTGATTTCCAAAAATGAGACACGAACCGTCCATCACGATCAGAAACGATACTTTTAGGAGTACCGTGCAGTCTCACTATCTCTTTGATGAACAACTGGGCAAGTCTCTCGGGACCCCACGTATCCTTAATCTCAAGGAAATGAGCTGACTTAGTCAAACGGTCCACAATTACCCAGATTGTATTCATGCCACGACGACTCGTCGGCAAACTCGTGATGAAGTCCATGGAAATATCTTCCCACTTCCACTCTGGAATAGAGAGTGGTTTCAGCATACCTGCCGGTCGCTGATGTTCTATCTTGACTTGCTGACAGGTCAAACATCTCGAAACAAATTCCGCGACTTCTCGTTTCATATTACTCCACCAGTAATTTTGTTTCAAGTCCTTGTACATCTTGCTAGACCCCGGATGAACGGAATAACGGGTAGCATGAGCTTCTCTCAAAATCAAGTTTTTCAACTCATCATTCGCCGGTATGCACAACCGATTCTTGAATCGCAATAGCCCATCCTCGTGGACCCCAAATCCAGGGGCTTTCCCCTGAGCCACATCCTCACGGATGCGCAACAATGATGGGTCTGAACCCTGATTCACTCTAATTGCCTCCTCAAGTGGCGATGAAATTTCTAACATGCAAATTTCCCTTGCACTCGCTAAAGCCAGACCTCAATCTCGGACCTAAGAAATTCCTGCTGAAGCTCCTTCTGAACTGTTAAACGAGCAAGCATTTGCTCCTGAACGGACTTACGACTCAAGACATCAACAACCACATTTGCCTTACCCGGGTGGTACAGGATCTCGATATCATAATCTTTGATTACTTCCAACCACCACCTCTATCGCATATTTAACTCCTTCTGAGTAAATATATACTTCAAACTCTTATGATCGGTGAATATCTGACAGGTGACGCCATAAAGGTAATGACGCCAAATCTTCAACGCGAAAACCACGGCTGCTAGCTCCAGGTCGTGAGTCGGATAATTAACCTCGTAAGGTCTCAATTGTCGTTAAGCATAGGCAATAACCTTCCCATTCTGCATTAATACACATCCGAGACCGTGTCCGGACGCGTCACTATAAACCACGAATCCCTCCGTCCCTTGTGGCAAGGAAAGGATAGGTGCTGAAATTAACCGGCTCTTGAGTTCCTCAAAACTCCGCTGACACGCGTATTTGTTATCCTTTCGCAAAAGGTTCGTCATTGGTTGAGCGATTTTAGAAAATCCTTCCACAAACCGCCGATAATAACCGGCTAATCTGAGAAAGCTTCGGATTTCCTTAACATTCTTCAGAGGTAACCAATCTTGGATGGCCTCCGTCTTCTGAGGATCAACACGCACTCGGTTTGATGAAATTACATGCCCGAGAAACGTCACTTCGGACATCCAGAACTCACATTTGGAAAACTTTCCATAAAGTTGCTCTCGTCTCAACACGTCGAGAATCTGATGAAGGTGAACCTCGTGCTCCTCTCGGTCACGAGAATAAATCAAAATGTCATCAATGAAGACAACCACAAACTGAGCCAAAAAGTCGATGAAAACTCGATTCATTATGAATACCGCAGGCGCATTAGTTAACCCAAACGGCATTACCACGAACTCATAATGACCATAGCGTGTACGAAATGCTGTCCTTGCGATATCCGACTCTCGAATTCGTAACTGATGATATCCAGATCTCAAGTCGATCTTGGAAAACACTGAATCTCCCTGAAGTTGATCTAAGAGATCATCAATACGGGGTAGGCGATACTTATTCTTAATCGTCACCATGTTCAACTCCCGATAATCAATACACAAGCGAAAAGAAGCATCCTTCTTCTTCACAAACAACACTGGTGCTCCCCACGGGGACGCACTCGGTCGGATATAACCTTTCTCGAACAACTCCTCAAGTTGATTCTTTAATTCCTGCATTTCGGTCGGGGCCATCCGGTACGGTGCCTTCTGTTGCAACATTTTGTTCCATACATAAATTAAAAGTGTTTTGATGATTAATGTTGATAAGCAAAATAAAACAACGAAGAGACGAAGCAAGCATCGAAGGAAAATGAAGTGCAAAAAGCTGGAAAAAGACAAAGCTAACGTACGTAATATGTGATCATTAACGTACATAATGTTAGTAGCTTAACGTACGTAATGGGTAAGAGATAACGTACGTAATGTAGTTCAAACCAAGTGAATGTTGGAGAAGTCAAAGTCAGCAAAGCATACAACGGATATATGACGTCAGCAGTGACGTAGTGATAACGTACGTAACGAAGGAAATGATAACGTACGTAATCAAAATGACGAAACTCCCTGGACTGTTTTGTGAAGATGCTAACGTACGTAACCAGGCAGGGTTAACGTACGTAAATGATGCTTACGTATGTAATGGAATCGATATAACGTACGTAAAGAAGGTTCAGCAGCTAACGGCTAGTTTGAAGATGGAGCCTATAAATACCATCCCTATGTTATTGTTTGAGTACAACAACCTTGAGCAAATAGTCTATTCTTGTGATATTATTATACACATTCTTGTTGTTGATATTGAGCTTAATTGTAAGTGTTTGAGTGAGAATTCACGAAAACATACACGAGTGGTAAAAGAAAAGATACGATTGGATTCGGTGTTATTAGGATCAAGGATCCGGCATTATTAGAATCGCAATCGCTATCGAGTGAGGTTTATCTAGTACCCATAGAAAGCTAGAGAGGTTGATTCCTTGTCCTACGAAAAGGAAAACGGTTTAACTTGGACCGACACAAAGACAAGTACGAGTGGTTTATCACGGACCAATAGAAGACTTGATTGTAACGGTTATACCTCGACCGATAGAAGAGAGGAGAAGAGGTTTTTCTTTAGCCTATTGAAAAAGATACCGAGATAGAGGACGTAGGCTCGTTTATAGCCGAACCTCTATAAATCCTTGCGTCATTTATTTTCCGCTATTTTATTTACGCTTCCGCAACACGGCGCATTATCCGATCTCGTACCCAACAATTGGTATCGGAGCAATACTCCAATACGCGGCTTAACATCCAAGGAGAAAAGATCCAATGGCGTTTCAATTCTCTCCAGTCGAAGGCCTTGCTCTCAACCGACCACCATTCTTCGATGGCACAAATTATTTGACATGGAAGAAAAAGATGTCAATCTTTATTCGTGCCTACGATATAGAGATTTGGAAGATTATTTGTCTCGGCCCGAAAGTTCCAATAAAATCCGACGGTACGCTCAAAACTTTTGAAGAATACGACGATGCCGATTGGAAAAATGACCATCTAAATTGTAAGGCCACCCAACTTTTATTTTGTGCCTTAAATCCGGAAGAGATCAGTCGAATCTCATCGTGTGAGAGTGCAAAAGAAATATGGAAAATTCTTGAAATCACACACGAAGGGACAACTCAAGTCAAGGAGACGAAGATCAATATGCTTCTCCATGACTACGAGTTATTCATGATGAAGGGTGACGAGTCCATCACCAATATGCTCGACCGATTTTCGGTCATCACAAATGGACTTGCGTCATTCGGAAAACCATTATATAGTAGTGAAAAAGTTAAGAAAATTTTACGATCACTACCTAGCGAATGGGACAGCACCGTGACCGCGATTATGGAATCCAAAGATCTCAACACGCTCAATTTTAGCGCCCTCGTTGGTTCGCTAATTAATTATGAGATCGTGTTAAAATCACGAAGTATCAAGCCGAAACCGAAAGAAAAATCGCTATCCATGAAGGCTAAGATATCGAGAAAGAAGGAAGAAATCCCGGTGGAAGAAAGCGATGAAGAAATGGCATACTATGCCAAAAATATTAATAAATTCCAAACCTTATTAAACCGGAGGAAGAAGGATATCTCGAGCGAATCTAAGAAGTTCGACAATTCTTGTCGACTATGTGGAAAACCAGGCCACTTCGCTAAGCATTGCCGAGCCAAACCAAAAAAGGAGGTTCTCGTAGCAACATGGAGCGATGAAGACGAAGACGATGACTTCATCAATCAAAATAATCTCGCTCTCATGGCCCGGAGTTCGTTCGACGACAGCGACGTCGAAATCCAAGTAAGTACATCCTCCCGTGATGAATTATTTGATGCATTTGAGTTGTTACATACGGATTTCCAAAATGCTTTATCGGAAATTAAATCCCTCAAGTCTAAAATTAAATCTTTGGAAATTGAAAATTCCAAAATTATCGAGAAGGGAAAATTTATCGAACTCGATCATTCGAAATGCATTGAAAATGAGAATATTTTGAAGAATGATCTTTTAAAAGTTCAAGATGAACTAAAGTCTTTGACAAGAAAATTCTCGTGCGGCAACGATAAATTTGAACAAATGTTATGTGTTCAAAAATATACTTTAAATAAAGAGGGGTTAGGATTCAAACCACGTTTGAAAAACGAATCCGTTAACTTTAAAATACCCCATTGCGAAAAGTGTTTGAAAATCGGGCATCACGTTTCAAATTGCAAAAGCCCTCGCCGGACGATAAAAATTAAGAAAATTTGGGTTCCTAAAGGAACAAATATTTCAAATATTGTTTATGTCTCGAAACAAAAACCAACTATAGCTTGGATCCCCAAAAATTGATTTTTGTATTTTACTTAGGGGGAGTATATTTTTTTAAAGGGGAGATATTATTCTTAGGGGGAGTTTTTACCCTTTGTGCAATTATTCATAAATTGTATCATGCATATTTTATATTTTGGTATTATTTATGAATAAGATATTTTATCCACTTTTTGATGAAAACAAAAAGGGGGAGAGAATGGAGAAGGAGAAAAAGAAGTCGAAAATGGGATTAACCCTAAAAGGGGGAGAAAATCGAAAAAAAATGAAAAGGAGAAGTCGAAAATGACAGAAAGAGAAAAATGAGGAGACGTTGAAAAAGACGATGAAAAATTTGAAAATGAGAAAAGAAAAGGAGAAAAGAAAAGAAAGAGTCGAAAAAGAAATGGGAGAAATTCTAACGAAACGGACAAAGTCGAAAACTTTAGTCTGTAAAGATATACATATATTTGTATTTTTGCAGGTAAATCCCATTGACGAAGGGTTGTTTTGTAATCATCAAAAAGGGGGAGATTGTTGGAACATTTTGTTCCATACATAAATTAAAAGTGTTTTGATGATTAATGTTGATAAGCAAAACAAAACAACGAAGAGACGAAGCAAGCATCGAAGGAAAACGAAGTGCAAAAAGCTGGAAAAAGACAAAGCTAACGTACGTAATATGTGATCATTAACGTACGTAATGTTAGTAGCTTAACGTACGTAATGGGTAAGAGATAACGTACGTAATGTAGTTCAAACCAAGTGAATGTTGGAGAAGTCAAAGTCAGCAAAGCATACAACGGATATATGACGTCAGCAGTGACGTAGTGATAACGTACGTAACGAAGGAAATGATAACGTACGTAATCAAAATGACGAAACTCCCTGGACTGTTTTGTGAAGATGCTAACGTACGTAACCAGGCAGGGTTAACGTACGTAAACGATGCTTACGTACGTAATGGAATGGATATAACGTACGTGAAGAAGGTTCAGCAGCTAACGGCTAGTTTGAAGATGGAGCCTATAAATATCATCCCTATGGTATTGTTTGAGTACAACAACCTTGAGCAAATAGTCTATTCTTGTGATATTATTATACACATTCTTGTTGTTGATATTGAGCTTAATTGTAAGTGTTTGAGTGAGAATTCACGAAAACATACACGAGTGGTAAAAGTAAAGATACGATTGGATTCGGTGTTATTAGGATCAAAGATCCGGCATTATTAGAATCGCAATAGCTATCGAGTGAGGTTTATCTAGTACCCATAGAAAGCTAGAGAGGTTGATTCCTTGTCCTACGAAAAGGAAAACGGTTTAACTTGGACCGGCACAAAGACAAGTACGAGTGGTTTATCACGGACCAATAGAAGACGTGATTGTAACGGTTATACCTCGACCGATAGAAGAGAGGAGAAGAGGTTTTTCTTTAGCCTATTGAAAAAGATACCGAGAGAGAGGACGTAGGCTCGTTTATAGCCGAACCTCTATAAATCCTTGCGTCATTTATTTTCCGCTATTTTATTTACGCTTCCGCAACACGGCGCATTATCCGATCCTGTACCCAACACCTTCGATATCGGGGACGTACCGGGCTCCAACTAAATCGTGAATTCCATATCTCTATGTGGAGGCAAACCAGGTAACTCGTCTGGAAATACATCGGCATATTCTCTCACTACTGGAATATCTGCCAACATTATTGATGATTTCTCGGTTTTGGTCATATAGCACCAATAACCAACACACCCATGACTGAGTAATTTCACTGCTTTCATCAAGTTAATGACCTTACCAGAACAGCCGGGATTACCTCCCTGAAAAACACATACGACCCCATCGTCAGAAATGATAGTGACCATATGCTTACGGACACTAATGATGGCATCGTGACGATCCATCCAATCAATAACCAAGATGACGTCGTCTCTCGGTAAATCCACCACGATTAGGTCTGCTACCCATACACGGCCATAAAACTGAATCGGACAATTCTGAATCTCACGAATTCTGATAATTCTTCTACCGTTAGGTAGACCAATGACATAGGGCTCACAACTAGTAGCACTACCCAGACGTAGTCTACTCAAACATGACTCGAAAATGAATGACTGCGATGCACCAGTATCAAAAAGGGTACACACAGGTTGAGATAGAATATCAAGTGTACCTGAGATCACCCGGGCCTCCGGATCGTCGGTCTTCTTCATCTCATAAATTCGGGGCTTGCCGGCCCTCGAACCGGACGCTCCCGTCTGATAGCTCTTAGCTTCGCCTTTATTCGCTCCTGTCGTCTTGAACGACGCAGACTGAGTGGCCTGATTATGAAAAGCTGACTGCTTCGGGGCCTGAGATGACGCCGGAGTAGGTTTGGATTCCCTTCGGCAAAAACGAGCCTTATGCCCAGTAATCCCACAGTTATGGCATGTGATAGTCTGCCTCGGACACTTGGTGCTGACATGACCAAGTTCCCCACAGTTGAAACAGGTGAGGGCCGAACTGGCCGCTCGGGACTGCGATTCCGTCGGTCTGGGCGCCACAGGAGGTCGCTCAGAGAAAATAGAGCCCGCACGAGGCTTATTGAAGGTTGTCTGACCGCCTTCAGACTGATTACGATTCTTGGACTTCTTGCTAGCAGATGAAGGCTGCTGCTTAGGAATCTCCTTAGCAGTAAGCTCATAAGTAAGAGCTTTCTCGATGAATTCGGCCAGAGTGGTGCAATTATGATTAAGTAACTGCATCCGCATGCGGGGTTTCAGCCTCTTGCTGAAATACTTGATCTTGTCCGCCTCGGAGTGAATGATAGATGAGGCGAAATGAAGAAGTTCCTGAAATTTCTCGGCGATGGCGAGAATATCCTCGTCTGCTGAGGAGTCGGGAGTGAGTAATTCTGATAGCTTGGCCTCTCCGAGTGGGGCCGGATAATACCTCTCCATCATGAGAGTCTTGAATTGATCCCAAGTACATGATCCGTCGGTGGGCTTCAACGACAACCACCAAGAATGAGCGCTTTTACCCATATAGTAAGCCGCAACTGAAACTTTGTGTCCTTCGGGACACTCTACCATAGCAAATAACTTCTCGAAATGCTCGAGTCAATGAACAATATCCGCCGGCTCAGATGAGCCCTCAAAAGTAGGTGGCCTTTGGCGAGAGATGTCGCCGATGATACGGCCCATACTCCTCTCTTGCCTCTGAGGTGGCGGCGGAGGAGCCTGTTGATTTTGAGTAGCTGAGTTATGCATCGTCTCCATCAGTTGTGCCATCTGAGTCATTTGGGCTATCATGCCCTGCATAAAAGTGAGTGGATCAACCCGAACACCTTCTGACTAAGCTGTGTCCCGGGTACGACTCCCTGATAGTGAATGATTACATCCAGTTGAATGAGTGGCAGCGTCGCTGCTCGATGAATTAGCATTATTCCTCGCGTTCACACGTGTATTAACACGAGCTCTCAGGTTTCGGCCCACACCGCGGCCTCGTCCCCCGCATCCTCTGCCTGCTCTCTCCATACTGAAGTAGGAAAGTCACATGATAATTATATCTCCTGCATGAATATCACGTTATGATTACGTCATGAAATGATGAAAATGAGCATACGCGCTCTAACACAGTGATTACATGAATGATTGACTGAGGTGACATGATTATCTGATGATATTCTAGAAATGATTATCTTGAACAAGTTAACAAGATTAATGATATGATCTTCAAAATCAACAACTGAGTAATGAAATGAACTCAGTGATTAATGAGTTAATATGATCAACATGATCAAAATGAAAATGATTTTTGAGGATTGTTAACTGATGAATTTTGAATGAATGATTATTGCCAGAAATTATACCATGGCGTTAGAAGTCTTACAGTTCTTTCGGTCTGATTGGCCCGGCATTTGCACAGGTCACACGTGACGCGAAATTCCAATGATACTAGTCTGATGACGATAATTTCAAATGAGACATGACTCGGAAGGTAGTATTCAAAACCACGCTCCGATACCAACTCTGTAACACCCCAAACTAGGCGGATATTACAGTGCCGTGGACCCCCGACTAGGACCCACCAGGCGAATGAAAACTGATGAATTAAATAATATAATTGTAGTACCGAACCACATTATATTACCAAATACTCCGATGAGGAGCTTAAGTACAATACACCGGGACAATACAGAATACTAGTATATTTTATATGAAGATAAAATACACCACCCTTAATAAATAAACATCTCAAACGGAATTTGCAGCGGAAATACATATGAAGTGAAACAAGGATGACTGAAAGAACTGAGGGCCCCTACTAGTATCACTGGGACTCCTCGCCGTCAACATGCTCTTCCCGTGCCTTTGCCTTGCCGTGACCTGAAAATAATATCCCCTAACAGGCCATTACGTAACAACAATCCTCAAGGGTTGAATATACACAATCATGATATATCTTTAGTTATGAAATATCCTTAGTTATGAATTTAAGCTGAAGAGGAGCATCATAGTACGCCCGTAATGTTCTGTGCAAGTGTACAAGACGAGTGCCCGGACACACCAGTCCTTGTACCTAATTAGTCTCACGGAGGTAAACGTTACCGTGTGCACAGTCCAATGTATCGGTGACCCAATATACGACCATCATGTGCTCGACTAAAAATTCCACACATCTGCACCCGGCCACGCAATATGAACCCAGAAGGTCATATGAACGAGAATGACCATAATGAATATCAATGAATAATAATCTGACAAAGTCAAGAATGACTCACCGAGATGAAAATAATAGTGAAGTGAATGATAGCTCAATGAAATGATTGGAACCGTCGTTCCTCGTGAATGAAGTGATTATTCGACAATTACAAGTCTCAATACGGTTAATACAATTATGAATGAGTTATGATTATGAATGAACAACAACAAAAAGGAATGAATATCCTTTTAACCGAGTAAGAATTAGCTTACTCAACACCGGGGAACAATGTCCTTCCACGAACAAACGTCCTAAATGAGATGTCGGTCGCTCGAACAACCTTGAATAACACAATTACCAACAATCCGTTCAACATACTAATCAAACACGAACACAACGAACTCAAAACGTCGATACGACTAAACCAAGTTCATTGGGGCATAATATCAAACACGTTGTGGCCAATCTTCGATTATTTACAACCAAACCTTAACTATACCAATATCAAATCCCCAAGAAGTATTCCAAACCAACAAAACATCTTCAATACTATCAATAATCCAATATGAATGTCCAAAATCGTGATTACAACAACAACTAATCGAAAACCCTCAAATCCAACTCAATATTCAAAGTGTTCTTGAATAACCCTTCAATAATCTAATGAATAATTATACAAACTCATAATCACATGTATATCTCTTCATACAACACGATTATAATGTCCAAAAACATCATATCTCAACACAAAATCGAAATCCAAGATGTTGGAGAAATTACCTCTTGAAGATCCAAACACTTTGATCCGAAGAAAACGCGTTAGATCGACTATCCAAGCTTCCCAAATGAATGAAGATGATGAAAACTGAACACCCAAGTGATAGATGATGGAAAAATCTCTCCCTCAAGCCCTCTCTCTTGGATATAAGTTGAAGAATGAGAAAATGAGTAAAAAGTCCCGTCCAATCCCTTATAAACTGCCGGAAGTTACGGCCGTAACTCGGCCTACTTACGGCCGTAACATCCCAGGTCAACGGCCTTACGGCCGTAACCATCCATCTCGTACGGCCGTAACTCGGCTTCGTCCAGAAAATGCCGACAGTCAAGTCCATGTCTTGTGTAAGTCGCGCGCATCAGAGTTGTGATTAGTATCGTGGTTCCGACATCATCTTCCGGCAATCCGTGATGGTAAGCCTCCCGATCGTAAGTCCCCTTATATACGTATTTGATCATATTGTGCTAATATGTTTAATGTGAGATAGGAATTGGAACTTGTTGGTGATATTATTGTTTTAGGATATAACATGCGTATGCGGTCCGAGTAAAAATGGTTATGTAGTATGCTTCGGAAGTCGAGCATATTTATCTGTTTCTGCACTTTATTAGAATAAACTTATGAATGTTAATTTTATCCGCCGCATGAGTATTTTAAGATGGCTTTTGGTATCTTGCAAAGCGATTTTTGATATTTTGGTCTTGCACGTTTTGATAGTATTCTTATGACGGTATTTGATATTTTACAAATGACTTTTGTGAGTATTTGAAAATATCATCGACATCGGCCTTTTTGGCATTTTGAACATTTTTTTTTTAAATGATTTTTTTTAGTCTGGTAGGTTCCGGCACGGGGCCCACGACGCTGTAGTATCACGAATATTTTAAAGTGGTGCTTTGAAATTTTCTAACTTTGTGAACAGCCATGATTTAATGTCGTCGTGTTAAATGGTCACGTATCTGGGTGGAAAATTCTTTCGAATAAACATTTTGGTAGAAGATGAAAGATTTTCAAAATTGTGGTACTTGGGACTCTAACACTTTTGAAATATTTCAAATTAGTTACAATTTAATTTTGAATTTTTTTTATACATTACTCGAAAATAATTTTTAGAGTCGTTATATAAACTTCCTCTTCCGAAATAAAAGACAGTATTTATGAGTCTTGGGCGCAACGTGAATAGCCCTCTTTTCCAAAAATTTGTTTTCATTAAGTGCATACATATAATGATCGTCCTCGTCGAAGGACTCGAAATTGACTTCATAAAATTTTGTGCTTTACGATAGTATTGTTATTCTAAGGATGCTAACTGAAACTCGGGTTGATAATTATGGTATATTGTACGACTGATAAACTAATACTGTTGATCGGTGTTATCCGTATTAGTATGTTGAGCCTCGGCGGACGTAGACGTGATGATGGAAACGGAAGCGACGAGGTGGTTCGTACGACCACGGTTCATGCTACGGTGAAGGAGTATCAAGATCAAACGATATCCTACGAAATCTCCTCAGTGGTCGAGCCCACGAGCAAAGCCAAGAGACCAAGGATATCTGGGAAATTTTTGGTCGGTGAAGAGTCTAAGGCTCCCAAACCCCCACGTCGTTCGAACGCGTCGTCTTCGCGATCGGGAGTGAGCGCTGGGAATCCCAAGCCAGCATCGGTGACTCTCGGTAAGAAGGGAGGGTGCTTCAACTGCAATCGTCAGGGACATGTTCGTGTAAATTGTCCCTTTCCACTCTTGACTTGTTACCGGTGCGGGTGTGAAGGTCATCGGGAGAAGCATTGTGAGATAATTTCCGAATTGGCAAAGAATGCTACCCTATTGGCGAACAGAGTAAGTGACCGGAGAATGTCCCGAAACCTTATGTCTCCTTCTGAAGAGCCTGACATGGGAGGATGAATATTTTGTAATATGTCCTAATCGTTGCTGTTTTGAACAATCGTGACTTTGATCGTTCTTCATTTCATTGCCCTATGTTTCCAACTCTTGTTGTTCTAAGTTTCGGGATCGAAATGTCTTTTAGTATGGGGGAGTGTATCACCCGTACTTTTCTTAGTATTTCCGGTATTGTGTGACTTTTCATTGTTGGTAAATCAATTATGATCCTCTTGAAGATTTTAAACTATCTTGTTCTACTTAGCCTGCCGTCCTCCGAATGAATTTCGGAGCTGTTTTGTTAAATCCCGTGGATTATTGTGGTCTTTCCATATCTGAACTAAATCCTTGAAAATTTTGTTCGAAACTATTATTCCCACGCGTGTAATTAGCACTTCCGAATATGTTTTGAACTTGGATGCGGTTGGTCGAGCTCGAAACATGGTTTCAGGACGTCTGAACCGTCTTGTGATTTTCTTAACTCTTGGAGTTTTTGTCTCGAAATTCATACTCCTCCACCTCGACTGATCGTGTTCACATACATTTTTATCGCCTCAACTCACGTACCAGATACTTGCTAGGTTCGTTCATTGTATTTCTAGAACCTCGCATTCGCGCATTGCTCGTGATGTTTTGGGGCTGAGCTAGTAGTTATTTCCTTGATTGTTCCGCCGCTCTCTATTTTAAGTTTCGGGACGAAACTTATTTTAAGGGGGTATAATGTAATATCCGAGATTTTTATTCTGATTAATTTGAAGTATTTTATTTTAGACCGGAAATTTCTCGGTTTTCGAGCGTTGGTATTATTTTTTCTCGACAATCGATTTTGTGTTTATGGCCATATGTGGTGATTTGTTGTATATTATTTACATTTTGGATCGATGTTGTTGTCCGCGAGCATTTCGTCGTGTTCATTCCGTGCGTTTTTAATAATCGAGTCGTCAGGCCACGGCAGCCGGGCGCTGGCCGGACGGTTGCGGGAGGAACCGGCACGGTTGCTGGGCTCTGGCCGGACGGGCGTGGCAGGGACCGGCATAGCGTACGCTACTGCCGGGAGGCTGCGCGCGCTAACCGGCAGTCGTAGCGCACGCTATGCGGCACCCAGCGCACGCTACAGGCCGGCGGTGAGGCCCCGAGGTTCTCGACTCCGAGAGTTGGCCGGTTGCGCCACGCTTCTGACCGTCGGCCGCGCGCTAACCGTGAGCGTAGCGCCTGCGCCGGCATCTCGCGCGCTACTGGCGAGGATCAGTCCAGAGCCTCTGGATCGACCATGGTCGGCCGCTAGCGCCGCAGCGGCACGCTAGCGCACGCTAGGCCCGCCTATATAATTGGCCAAGCCCTGTTTCAACGCATTTTTTCATTTCAATCTTTTCTTTCCGCGGCCGGAGGTTTTGAGATCAAGGAGGCATGTTATTGAAGAACAAATCCACGAAGATCCTGTGTCCATATCATTGATCGATCAATCCATAACATCCTTCAATCGACCGAATCAAGGTTAGTTTTTCCTAAAATCCAAACTTTAGGAAATTTGGGGATCTTGATAGATTTCATTCGTTCGAGCCATATGAACTTAAATTACTGATGGATAATTATAGATTAAGTTGTATTCTATCATTTTCATCATCTTTCCACGGTTTTACCATTTCCGATTCGTCGATTATATGAACTTCCGTTTGACGCCTTCAAGGTGTCCGGGGAAATGCCGCAGTGAGGAATTTGGTCGTGTTGTGATGTTTTTCCTCGCGTGATTGATTGTTTATTCGATGATAGGATATTAGGGACGATTTCCCTACAAAAATCTGGTGTTGAGCCCTTCCGATCGTTGTTTTCGTTGGAGTTCCGGATTTTGCCAACCGACCGTACTTTCGGAGTATCCGCGAGAGATTACCAAGGCAAGTACCTTGATATACGAATTGTAACTCCGTGAAATCATTGTTGTCGAAGTGTATGAATTTATACGGATGTATAAATGTGTGTATATATATATGTGTATGTATATATATATATCTAGTTTTATATATGTATATATATTTATATGTTAAATATATGTATGTATATACATATATTGATATAAGCGCCTATATTGGTGAATGACGAGTGATGAATACTAACACTAGATGACGTACTCGACTTGGATTGATGGGTAAACTATATTTATTCTTATAATATATATATATATATATATATATATATGGGGAGGGATATATCAACACACAATATATCAACACCTTATCTCACACATTAATCCCCACCCTTCATTTTAATATTTTTTATTTTCCTCTCTCTCTCCTTATTCCTCTCTCTCCCCTATTCTTCTCTCTCTCTCCCTCTGTCTTTTTCTTTTCATCCGTCCTCTCTCTCTTTCCCTATTCCTCTCTCTCCCCTATTCCTCTCTCTCTCCCTCTGTCTTTTTCTTTTCATCCGTCGATTTCAGCTCCGATTTTTCCAGCTCCGATTCTGACTCGATTTTTCGGCTCCGATTTTTCCAGCTCCGATTTTTCACTCCGTCTGAGTTTTTTTCTTGATTCATGTTTTTTTTTCTTAATTTTTTTCTTAATTCAGTTTTGTTCTCAATAAAAGGAGCTCATAAAAGATTTTGGTTTTCTTACAAATCTTCTTCTTTCTATTTTCCCATTTGTTAATTTCTTGACTACTTCTTTCTCCTTTTTCTTAATTTTTTTCTTCTTAATTCGTGTTTTGTTCTCACAATAAAAGTTGAAAGTCCCAAAGGTTGAAGCACATATGAGTACAAATGTTCCCAACTCGTCATCGCCTAAAACACAATCAAATGTTGTTACGAGATTGATGATTGGAAAGTCATCAAACATCGCCTTGGGATCCTGTTATTAGTGTTGATTGTTTTTGTCGTTGTTTTGAGTGCAGCCATAGTGAAATCGTTTTTATTGTAAAATGCTATTGATGTAAGTTATTTGCTAATGACCAAGATTTGCTTTCATTGTAATGTAATGTGACCTTGTTTTATTATGCAATGCATCTTTTATTTTTTCTCTGCTGCTGTAATGTCCCTAGAGAAATTGTATTGACTGCAGTGTAGTCTTGCCTGATGAGAATTTTCAAATTAATGATTTTAATACAGGAAAATTTTCTCTCATCAAACATTCCAAATTAATGATTTTAATACATAAAAATTCAATAATCGAAAATATACTGAAAAACGAGACCCAGTGCCCGACAGCCTGGAAACTGCCCAGCAGCACCAGGCACCCTGCCCGGCAGCCTACAGGCCACGCCCGGCAGCCTACAGGCCACGCCCGGCAGCCTACAGGCCACGCCCGGCTCCAGACAGGAAAGGGGGCCCGACCATGCCCGGACACGCCCGGCAGGATACAGCACGTACCCGGCCGGATACAGCAAGCGCTCGGCCGGATCCAGCGAGCACTCATTTGAATCTGAAGAACGCTTCGGCCGAGATCTGAGAAGCGCTCGGCCGGATCAGCGAGCACTCATTTGAATCTGACAACGCTTCGGCCGGATCTGACAAGCGCTCGGCCGGCTCAATGGCGCTCGGTGAATCTGACAAGCGCTCGGCCGGATCCAGCAAGTGCTCGGCCGGATCCAGCAAGCGCTCGCCAGGATACAGCAAGCGTCCGGCCACGACTCGGCAGAATACAGCAAGCGTCCGGCCACGGTCCGGACGTGCTCGGGCACTGTCGGCAGCTGTATGGAAAATCGTCCAACGATTCGATACAGCTCGTTTTCGGGCAGATTTCTAAAATCCTGTTATTCCTGATCTGAATATTATTAATATAAATCATATTTCCAAGAAAAATCTGATTTATACCATAACATAAAATTACGATTATCAAAGTGATTCTAAATCACAAAATAAGCATTCCAAAATGTTCAAATTAACTCTCTCTTTTCTCTCTCTCCCTGATTCAACTCTCTCCCTCAACTACTCCCTCCCTCTCTCTTCATTTCTCTCTCTTCATTTCTCTCTCCCTTATTCCTCTCTCTCCCTCTGTCTTCTTTTTTTCATTTTTTGATTCCAGCTCCGATTTGGACATCTTATAAAGGTATTTCAAAGTCGAGATCTAGATGTAATACCGGAGCTGGAATCAAAAAATGAAAAAAAGAAGACAGAGGGAGAGAGAGGAATAGGGGAGAGAGAAATGAAGAGAGAGAAATGAAGAGAGAGGGAGGGAGTAGTTGAGGGAGAGAGTTGAATCGGGGAGAGAGAAAAGAGAGAGTTAAAAGAAATAAAAAATAAATATCCTGAAAAAAGGAGAGAGAGAGGGAGAATTAAAAATATTAAAATGAAGGGTTGGGATGAATGTGTGAGATAAGGTGTTGATATATTTTGTGTTGATATATCCCTCCCCTATATATATATATATATATATATATATATATATATATATATATATATATATATATATATATATATTCGGTTGAGTCGCAATATAGGGATATATGTGCGGTGTTGGTTGGTTATGCTTGAAGGCTTATTGTGATTGAGTTTGATTGATAACGTGCGTGTTATTGTTTATTTGTGTGGTTATGGACTGGCGGAGAAAATTGTGTAACTTGATGTACCGAGTTGATAATTGTGGTGACGTTTGTCTGTGTGCTTGATGTTTGAAACAATGTGGATACTTGTTGTGAGAAACGTCATATCCGGGAACCTCTGAGGGCGGGGCGTGCACTCCGGCACAGTGTACGCCTGCAATGTGCGGCCCATATGGGTGGTGAACGCCGGTGTTACATAATGCGTGTGTCAAGGCGGCTCTTGCGGGAGTGATCGCCGGCGCAGTGACATGTTCAAGGAGCGGCCAACATAGTGGAGTGAACGCCGGTACAGTGCGCAAGGAGGCGCCAGCGGCTTATTGGTTTCGGGTATTTGAGTGATAGCTAAGACCCCGTTACCGAACAATGTTCGTATCTAAAATATTTCAAACTCGCTCTTAACGTTTGTCTTGATATAGACCACAATTCGTGTTTTTGAAAAGTTTGTTTCAACTTGTTTTTAAGGCGTTGGTATCAGGGTTAATTAACCAAGGAGGTTTGACGAAATCTCCGAGGGTTAATTAATCGGGGGTCTTGAGCAGGATATGTCGAATGAGAGATTGTGCCTTTGATTGTATTGTGGTGCTATTCTGTGTATTGGGTCGAGGGCCCTGTGAAACGTTGAGATGATTGATCTCGTGATGATGTTAATTGGATTGGGTTGAGAACCCCGTGAGATGTTGTAATGATTTCATTTGTGTCAGTGTTCTATAAATTGGGTTGAGGATCCTGAATAATGTTGACATGTTTTCGTGCAATCATTTTTCCATATCTTGGGTCGAGAACCCGAGATCTCTTGAAATTATTTTCTAAAAGCATTCCCATTCGATTTTTGTTAAAACCCCAAGACGACCCGAGTCATTAATAATGTTTTCAAACTATCTTATCAAAATACTTTTCCCTTATAAGAATAGATTTACAAAGTAAATCTTTTGACTCCTTGGGCTCGTTTAAAGTTTAATTGGTGTTATGTTCCATATAGAGAATATGACTATGTGATTATTGTTCACCTTGTGTATACGAATGCTATACTATGTAGACTTTGGGAATGTATGGTTTGTGTTAAGACTTCACGATGGTTGAATTTTGTGTTGTTACTGTTCGTATATCTTGTATATTATGTACTTGCACTAGCAAAATTCCAGTTTGCTAACCCCCGAGTTTTCGGGGGGTGGGTGCCTGTTATGCGCTCAGGTTTTGGCAGCTCGGGAGCAGTCACGGGATTGGCTTGGAAGAATATGGAAGACGACGATGCCAATCACACGAGAGTCAGAGTCTTTCCTTTTGTTTTCACTTTGGTCGGCATCCCTCTTTTTGGTCGAGTATTCACCCTTGCATGGGTGTAGTTTTCATTTATTAAATTCAGTTGTCATTTTTTTTTTCTATATTGCAGTTTATTCTTGTCATTGTGAAGTGAGTTTCTTTAGTTCTGAATTGTTTAATGACCTTGTCGGTCCGCTTTGTAATTAGATTGACCCCGATCGGTTAATCATTTAAGTAGTCTATTGGAGTGTAGCCTGGTAGATCCTTGTGAGAAGGGTCTACGGCGTGTGATATTCCCGGACGTATTCTGGGGATGTTACAATAACCCTCGAGTCACCACTTCTACATTCCGTCCAAAACAAACATACTCCGGAAATCACAAAACTTGACAATTACCAACCATAAACATTCCAATTCCGATCGTCAAAACACACGGTTCCAAATAACCATAATTCAACATGGAAATTACGAATAAATTCTCAACTAAATACGTCCGAAACAACACACACACGAATACTAAAATACAAGGATATTACAGACAGTTTCTCTTCTGATCCAACTTTCCATCCAATTTTCATTAATAATCTATTTACTGCTATTCATAGACTCAAGTATCTCGAGAAACAAGCTAGTCTTTATTTAGCTTGAAATTTTCCAGATGAACAACAAAGCAAGGATGCAAACTGCTGACGATTATACTTCAAAACCTATTTCTCATAACCAGTTTCAAGTATTAGGTAATATTCCTCAAATTTTAACAGTATCATCCAGCCCCTTATCCTATCTCTATCGTTAGAGAATTCAAAATAAAATGGTGGTCTAATTTCACAACTTCGTATTGTGATTTAGATGTTGTTTCAACTTTCTTTTCAACAGGGAAGAAACCCTCATTTCCAAATTCAAAGATCTCTTCCAAACCAATTCATCCTATTATAGCAAAATCAAAAGCTAAGGATAAGAAAATTTGTAATGACATAAATCAGAGTTCCAGTTTGTCTTCATAACAAATGAAGATCCTTCAAATGTTGGAAGACTGCCCAGAACTTGCAAAAGATTATATTCAATTACTCAAAAATAAGACAGAATCTTCTCATGCTTCAAGTGAAGGTTCTAGTTCTAATCAATATGCTCAGATCGATGATGATTTCTTTATTGATCTGATCAGCTCTAGTTTTCAAAATTCATTTTCAAAATTCTTGTTACCAATTTAGCGATCTAAAAAGTAATTGGCTGATCTGGTTCAAGCGGTAACGATAAAGACTTATCAAATCCGATCATAGGTGTGGTTTTCCTTAAAAACCAAGAAGAGTTACCAAAATAACTATTAATATTTTGGCTAGTCCGGTTCAAACGGTAACCAGTAAAGACTTATCAAACGTTCATAGGTGTGGTTTTCCTTAAAAACCAAGAAGAGTTACCAAAATAACTATTAATATTTTGGCTAGTCCGGTTCAAACTGTAGCCGGTAAAGACTTATCAAACCCGTTTATAGGTGTGGCTTTCCTCAAAAGCTAATATTTTGTTTAATGGTCCACTACAGCTCAAAAGAAGGTCCACTCACTACATTAAAATATCAAAAGGACGTCTATTATTGTTGAAGTGACTTCTCCACCAACTAAAGTAGATGCCACTTGAGGAACAAGACAAACTCCAGCTCAACTCCAGCTCAAAAGAAGTGCCCACTACGACAAAGGACCCCTCCACTTTCAAAAAGAAGATGCTAATGAAATTCAAATTCAAATGGAAACTCAAAATTACCTTGTATCTCATATCTATAAATAGATTGTCTTTCATTTCATTTGGATCATCAGTTGTTTTGAGAAAGAAACTTCTAGCACAAATAATATCTTGTAATCTATTCCATGCACTTTGAAGTTTTCAAGATTTCATATTCCTTATTCTGTATTCAACCTCGACAATTCAAGTAAGAATTCATCTCTTGATTAATTCCACTTCTTGTTATTATATGTCTCAAGTGTCTTATATGTATCAAATTCCGTGCTCAACTTGAATTTGATACATATAAGACACTTGAGACATATAATAACAAGAAGTGGAATTAATCAAGAGATGAATTCTTACTTGAATTGTCGAGGTTGAATACAGAATAAGGAATATGAAATCTTGAAAACTTCAAAGTGCTTGGAATGGATTACAAGATATTATTTGTGCTAGAAGTTTCTTTCTCAAAACAACTGATGATCCAAATGAAATGAAAGACAAGCTATTTATAGATATGAGATACAAGGTAATTTTGAGTTTCCATTTGAATTTGAATTTCATTAGCATCTTCTTTTTGAAAGTGGAGGGGTCCTTTGTCGTAGTGGGCACTTATTTTGAGCTGGAGTTGAGATGGAGTTTGTCTTGTTCCTCAAGTGGCATCTACTTTAGTTGGTGGAGAAGTCACTTCAACAATAGTAGACGTCCTTTTGATATTTTAATGTAGTGAGTGGACCTTCTTTTGAGCTGTAGTGGACCATTAAACAAAATATTGGCTTTTGAGGAAAGCCACACCTATAAACGGGTTTGATAAGTCTTTACCGGCTACTGTTTGAACCGAACTAGCCAAAATATTAATAGTTATTTTGGTAACTCTTCTTGGTTTTTAAGGAAAACCACACCTATGAACAGATTTGATAAGTCTTTACCGGTTATCGTTTGAACCGGACTAGCCAAAATATTAATAGTTATTTTGGTAACTCTTCTTGGTTTTTAAGGAAAACCACACCTATGAACGGATTTGATAAGTCTTTACTGGTTACCGTTTGAACCAGACTAGCCAATTACTTCTTTAGACTGCTAAATTGGTAACAGTGAATTTTGAAAATGAATTTTGAAAACTAGAGCTGATCAGGATCAATAAAGAAATCATCATCGGGATCCTGAGCATATTGATTAGAACTAGAACCTTCACTTGAAGCATGAGAAGATTCTGTCTTATTTTTGAGTAATTGAATATTATCTTTTGCAAGTTCTGGGCAGTCTTCCAACATTTGAAGGATCTTCATTTGTTGTGAACACAAACTGGAACTCTGATTTATGTCATTACAAATTTTCTTATCCTTAGCTTTTGATTTTGCTATAATAGGATGAATTGGTTTGGAAGAGATCTTTGAATTTGGAAATGAGGGTTTCTTCCCTGTTGAAAACAAAGTTGAAACAACATCTAAATCACAATAAGAAGTTGTGAAATTAGACCACCATTTTATTTTGAATTCTCTAACGATAGAGATAGGATAAGGGGCTGGATGATACTGTTGAAATTGGAAATTCCAGCAAAATATCCAAGGGACTTTGAATTCAGAAAAATAACTAATGAATTTTTCAAACTCAGATCCTTTGGCATTTTGAGTATAAAATTTGAATGCACTATAGACACTTGAAGGAAGAATGTCTGTAGATGGTCCAAATTGAATCCACCATTCACAAAACCAAATGGGGTAAGTTTTGACAAAATCTTTATGGAAAGTAAAGAACCATGAATGATCAAAAGGTCTTTTGAAGAAAGTATAGAACCAAGCTTTTTTGTAGTGAGGATATGAATATCCTTTTGGAGTGAAGTTTCCAGAAAAGTTTTTGTTTGAGAATGGGAAAGTCCATTCATCCGATTTGAAAATCTTTTTAATAATGCATTTTGAAAAACCAGTCCTCTGAGGATTCTTAGGATCTGGATTATGAACTAATTCAATAGAACCAGAGTCTACCAAAATATATTCATAAAATTTTTGAGTTTTTAAAGAATCTTCAGGGTACCAATGGCAATCCTGAGGAAAGTATCTTTGGATAATACTTTGAAGGGTTTTGAAGTCTGGAGCTGTTGTAAATCTTGTGAGAGTAATATGTTCAACAACTTGTTTAGTAAAGTAAGGGGTATGAATGGATTTTTGTTTTGAATCAACCTTCTTTGGAGTAATCGGATTATCACTTTTCCGAAGTTCAGTTCCTTGAATGGCTTGTTTGTAAGATAAAGGAGGAAAATTGTTTGAAATTTGAGGAATATTACCTAATACTTGAAATTGGTTAGGAGAAATAGGTTTTGAAGTATAATCGTCAGCAGTTTGCATCCTTGCTTTGTTGTTCATCTGGAAAATTTCAAGCTAAATAAAGACTAGCTTGTTTCTCGAGATACTTGAGTCTATGAATAGCAGTAAATAGATTATTAATGAAAATTGGATGGAAAGTTGGATCAGAAGAGAAACTGTCAGCAAGCGAAGACCAGTATTTGACATGATATTTGGCAAGGGCAATGTGTAATTTGAGGGTTTTAAGACCATTGGAAGGAGGATTAAAAAGAACTTGATTACGAAGGGACTGATAATTATTCATCTTGAGTTTTTCCCTGTAAAAATTCTCTTGTTAAAAAATCTGGAAGTGAATTTGAAGATCCTTTTATATATTCTATTTCAAAATCAAAAACACTTAAGATGGCTTGCCATCTAGCAAATATTTGTTTTGAAACTATATTTTTAACATCTTTTTGTAAAATCTCCTTAGCAGATTTACAATCTATTCTAAGCAGAAAAGTTTTGTTATAAAGGTCATCTTGGAATTTTGAAATACATAAAACTATAGATAAGATTTCTTTTTTAACCGTTGAATAGTTTTTTTGAGATCCAAGCCAAATCCCTGAATGAAATCTAACAATTCGCTCTTTACTAGAGATGCCTTGTAAAAGTTTTTGTTTGAGTATTCCCCCATACCCGGACTCAGATGCATCGGTTTCAATAATAAGAAATGCATCTGGGTTAGGTATCCCTAAACAAGGAAGGGTTTGAATCTGTTTTTTAATAAGTTGAACAATTTTAGTATGTTCTAATGTCCATGGTTCAGGATTTTTAGTCAATCTTTGATATAAAGGTTTGCAGATAATTCTGAGATTTGGAAAGAAATGTGAGATGTAATTCAGACATCCTAAAAATCTTTGTAATTGTGTCTTATTAGTAATTTCATTAGGAAATTTTGAAGTAAATTCAATGGCTCTGGAAATAGGTTTAATGGTTCCTTGGAATATATCATGACCTAGAAATCTAATTTTGGTTTGAAATAAATTTAGTTTGGATTCTGAAATGGCTAATCCATTTTTAAATACAACTTGTATGAATGTTTTAACATGTTTTATATGTTGATCTATTGATTCTGAAAATATGAGTACATCATCTATATAAACAATTATGAAATTAGTATAGGGGGTAAATATATTATTCATAATATTTTGAAATTCAGAAGGAGCATTTTTTAGTCCGAATGGGATAACATTCCATTCATAATGTCCAGAAGGGACAGTAAAAGCAGTTTTGTATTTATCTTTTTCTGCTATTTGAATTTGCCAAAATCCTGATTTCAAATCAAATTTTGAAAATATAGTAGCTTTAAAAATTCTATTAATCAGATCTCTTTTGTTTGGAATAGGATACCTGATCCATTGAAGTACTTTATTTAATGATTTGTAATTAATAACGAGTCTAGGAATTCCTCGTTCTTTCTCAAAGACTTTTATTAACATAAAAGTGGACAACTCCAAGGGGATTTGCTAGGCCTTATTAATTTTTTATCAAGTAAACTTTGAATTTCGATTTTGCAAGTTTCTAATAGTTCTCTGTTCATTTGAATGGGTCTGGCTTTAGTAGGAATATTGGTATCTCTAAATTCCTTTTCATAGGGGAGTTCAACAGTATGTTGTTTTCTTTCCCAAAAAGCATTAGGAACTTCTGAACATATTTTTGATATTATTTCTTTTCTAATAATTTCAATTTTTCGAATAATATCTTTAGTTTTTAAGTGTTCTTCAATTATGAGATAAGGTATTTCTTGCTTAGGATGATTAATCTGGGCTTTCTTATTTTTAATTGAATTAACATTTTTGAAAATAGATGATTCTTGTAATAACGATATATCTTTGATTTTTATTTGATCTATGAATTCAAATAATATGGGATGGCCCATAATTTTGGTAGTTATTCCCTTGTGATTAGTAACATAAGGGTATATTGAAGTAAGAAAAGGAGTTCCTAATATCATATCAATATTAAGATCTTTGACAAGAATAAATTGAGTCCTAAAACAGTATCCTTGATTACAAATATGAGCTTTAGTTAATTTATATTTTACATTAAGTGGAGTTGAATTAGCACCAACTAATCTTTCTTTAGTTTTTTCAAAATATTTGGTAGGGATTAATGTAACACCCCCAGAATATGACCGGGAATGTCACACGCCGTAGACCCTTATCGCAAGGATCTACCAGGCTAAACTCCAAAAGACTACTCGATGATTGACCGACCGGGGTCAAAATTAAATAGAAAACAGACCGACAAGGTCATAAACCACTTCAGAAACTAACGACATTCATATTACAATGACCACAATAAACTTGAACATAGAAAAGAATGACAACTCAATTTAATAAATGATAACCACACCCAAGCAAGGGTGAATACTCGAACGACAAAGAAATACCGACCAAAATGATACAAAAGAAAAGACTCTGACTCTGGTGTGATTAGCATCGTCGTCTTCCATCTCCTTCCAAGCCAATCCGTGTTGCTCCCGAGCCGCCAAAACTGAGCGCATAACAGCACCCACCCCGAAAACTCGGGGTTAGCAAACGGAATTTTGCTAGTGCAAGTACATAATATACACGATATACGAACAAGAACAACACAAAATTCAACCGCCGTGAAGCCTTAACGCAAACCATACATTCCCACAACGGACAGAATAACACTCGCATACACGAGGGGAAAGGTAATCACATAGTCATATTCTCCTTACGGAAAATAACATTCATGAAACTTTAAACGAGCCCAAGGAGTCAGGAAGATCCCTTTTGTAAAAGGAAAAGTATTTTGATAAGATAGTTTGCAATCATTATTATTGACTCGGGTCGTTTAGGGGTTTTAAAAATAGAATGGGAATACTTTTGGAAATAATTTCAAAAAACTCTCGGGTCCTTGACCCAACGTATGGAAAACGATTACACAAAAACCAAGTCAACTTATTTGGGGTTCTCGACCCAATTTATAGAACACCGTCACAAACGAAATCATTACAACATCTCACAGGGTTCTCAACCCATTCCAAATATCATCATCATGAAATCAATCATCTCAACATTCCACAGGGTCCTCGACCCAAAACACAGAATAGCACCACAATACAATCAAAGGTACAAAACTCTCATTCGACATTTCCTGCTCAAGACCCCCGATTAATTAACCCTCGGAGATTTCGTCAAACCTCCGGGGTTAACTAACCCTGATACCAACGCTTTTAAAAACAATTTGAAACAAGCTTTCAAAAACACGGATTGCGGTCTGAATCAAGACAAACATTAAAAGTGAGTTGAAAGAATTTGAGATACGAACATCGTTCGGTAACGGGGTCTTAGCTATCACTCAAATACCCGTAACCAATAAGCCTGCCAGCGCCTCCATCGCTCACTCACCGTGCACCGGCGTTCACTCCACTATGTCGGCCGCTCCTTGAACATGTCACCGCACCGGCGTCACTCCCGCAAGAGCCGCCCCTTGCACGCGCATTAGGTGACACCGGCGTTCACCACCCATATGGAGCCGCACATTGCAGCGTACACCAGGCCGGAGTACACCGCCCCGCCCTCAGAGGTTCCCAGATATGACGTTTCTCACCACAAGTATCCACATTGTTCAAACATCAAGCACACGGACAATTGTCACAACTATTTTCAACTCGGTACATCAAGTCACACAATTTCTCCGCTACCCATATCCACACAAATAAACAATAACACGCACGTTATCAATCAAACTCAATCAACACCGCACATATATCTCTATGTTGCGACTCAACCGAATATATACACATTTATATATATAGATATATATATATATATAAATATATAATCTCACTATATTATATGAATAACTATAGTTTGCCCATCAATCCAAGTTGAGCACGTCAACTAATGGTAGAATTCAACACTCGTCGATCACCGACATAAACATATATATTAATATACGTATATACATACATATATTTAACATGTAACTATATATATAAACACACATATATATATATATATACACATACATATATATATATCTCCATATAAACTCATACACTTAGACAACAATGATTTCACGCAGTTACAATTCGTATATCGAGGTACTTGCCTTGGTAATACGACGCGAAGGAGACGACGAAGGAATAGGTTCCGGTCCGAACAATCCTCTCAAATCCGACCCTAACACAATAATGATATACAATCAATCTCACATCATGAATACGAAGAAATCCCTCCTAGTTCTACCCGTTGGGACAATTTATCGAACACCAAGAGTGCGTAGGGAATTGAAATCGGTTAACGGTGAACTAACGGGATTTCATCCCAACCAAAAACAAGAAAACCAAGGGTCACGAGAGTACTATCAAAATCTAACAACAACATCGGTTAATTCGGATTAAAACACAAGATCACCACCAAACCCTCCCCAAAAATCATACTAGGGTATAAGAGATCTTACCTCTTGAAGATACAAACCCTATAATCCGAAGAACACGTGCTAGATCCACAATCCGAGCTACACGATCGAAGGAAGATGAAGAAAAACACACAATCAAAAGGGTGGATGGAGAAGAAATCCCCCTCTCAACCCTCTCTCTCTCGCGCACGGTGGAAGAAAAGGAGGAAATGAGCGAAACTCGCTGAAAACACCCAATTATAGCGCCGACCGCATTGTGTGCGGCGGCTCACTAATGGCCGCGGCCGGGGCCAAAATTGCGCCCGGTGGTGGTGACCGCTCGTTGTGACGCGGCTCATTCGGAGTGTGCGCGGCTCGGACTCGGCATGTGCCGCGGCAACTGCCGGATCTTGAGCACGCGGTCTGAGAGGTTTTAGCCGGCGAGTTCCACACGGGTGTGCGCGGCCGGACAAGTGTGCCGCGGCACTCACTGTGTGCCGCGGCGCACAATCCTTGTGCCGCGGCACACAGTGCAACTGCTCGGCCAACAATCGGTAGTATGTGTGCCGGCGCACAATCCTTGTGCCGCGGCTCACACCCCCTCGGGTCCCAAAATGATGAAAAAGATCCGGAAAGAGAATAAAAGCAATAGGAATCGATATTTGGGCAACAATAACAATAAATGGAAGTACGGAACCACAAAACGATATGAGGTACACAACCAAGGTCGAACAAGGAACAAATTCCCTAAATTTCTAGGAAGTTACAAAAACGGCCCAAACATCCGAAAATCACGATACAACGTCGGATTAACAATCCGAAACTCACAACATGTTCTACTCAATCATACGAACTCATGGAAGTAAGAAAATGGCGAAATCGAACGAGTTTAACGAGAATCAAATGTACATGAGACAAAATATAACACAAGATGAAATTACGTAAAAACATCATCGAGACCCGTCTAAGCGGAGAAACTCCAAGAACAAAATAGGTTCAGAATTCCAAAACAGTGTCAAGCGAGTTGTCGAAACGGACCTCCGCCGGAAAATGAAAATTACCGGAAATCGAATTTGCGGGTATTACATTCTACCCTCCTTAAAAGAAGTTTCGTCCCGAAACTTAAAATAGAGAGCGGCGAAACAATCAAGGAAATAACTACTTGCCCAGCCCCAACTCATCACGAGCAAAGCGCGAATGCAAGGTTCCAGAAATACGATGAACTGACCTAGCGAGCATCCGGTACGTGAGTCGAGGCGATAAAATGTATGGGAACACGATAAGTTGAGGTGGAGGAGTATGAATTTGGATACCAAAACTCCTAGAGGGAAGAAAATCACAAAATAGTTCAGACGTCCTGAAAATCATGTTTCGAGCTCAACCAACCGCATCCAAGTTCATAATACATTCGGAAATGTTAATTGCACGCGAGGGAATATTAGCTTCGAACAAAATTTCTGCAAGAATCAAGCTCAGATGTGGAAAGACCACAATAATTCACGGAGTCTAACAACACGGTTCTGAAATTCGTTCGGAGAACGGTAGGCTAAGTACAACAGGGTAGTTTAAAAAAAAAATTATCGAGAGGGTCATAGATGAAGTACCAGCAATGGAAGTCACCCAACACTGAAAATACTATGAAGAGTACGGGTAGTACATTTCCCCATACTAAGAAAACATTTCGATCCCGAACTTAGAACAGCAAGAGTTGGTAACATAGAGCAATGAAATGAAGAACGATCAAAGTCACGATTGTCCAAAATAGCAACGATTAGGGCATATTACAAAATATTCATCCTCCCATGTTAGGTTCTTCAGAAGGAGACATAGGGTTTCGGGACATTCTCCAGTCACTTGCTCTGTTTGCCAACAGGGTAGCATTCTTTGCCAGTTCGGAAATTATCTCACAATGCTTCTCTCGATGACCTTCACACCCGCACCGGTAACAAGTCAAGAGTGGAAAGGGACAATTTGCACGAACATGTCCCTGATGATTGCAGTTGAAGCACCCTCCCTTCTTACCGAGAGTCACCGATGCTGGCTTGGGATTCCGAGCGCTCACTCCTGATCGCGAAGACGACGCGTTCGAACGACGTTGGGGTTTGGGAGCCTTAGGCTCTTCACCGCCCAAAAACTTCCCAGATATCCTCGGTCTCTTGGCTTCGCTCGTGGGCTCGACCACTGAGGAGATTTCATATGACATCGATTGATCTAGATACTCCTTCACCGTAGCATGGATCGTGGTCGTACGAACCACCTTGCCGCTTCCATTTCCATCATCACGTCCACGTCCGCCGAGGCTTGACATACTAATACGGATAACACCGATCAACAGTATTAGTTTATCAGTCGTACAATATACCACAATTATCAACCCGAGTTTTAGTTAGCATCCTTAGAATAACGGTACTATCGTAAAGCATAAAGTTTTATGAAGTCAATTTCGAGTTCCTCGATGAGGACGGTCATTATATGTATGCACTTAATGAAAACAAATTTTTGAAAAAAAGGGCTAGTCACGTTGCGCCCAAGACTTGTAAACACTGTCTTTTATTTCTGAAGAGGAAGTTTACATAATGACTCTAAAAATTATTTTCGAGTGATGTATAAAAGAAAAAAAAAAGGAAATCGAAAATTAATTCGTAACTAATTTGAAATATTTCGAAAATGTTGAGTCCCAAATATCAAAATTTTGAAAATCTTTCCTCTTCTTCAAAAATGTTTATTCGAAAGAATTCTCCACCGAGATACGTGACCATTTAACATGACGATATTAAATCATGGCTTTACACAATGTTAGAAAATTTCAAAGCATCACTTTAAAATATTCGTAATACTACAGCGCCGTGGGTCCCGTGCCGGAACCCACCAGGCTAAAAATCATTTTAAAAAAAATGATCAAAATGCCAAAAAGGCCGAAGTCGGTAATATTCTCAAATACTCACAAAAGTCATTTATAAAACATCAAATACCGTCATAAGAATACTATCAAAACATGCAAGACCAAAATATCAAAACTCGGTTTGCAAGATAATAAAAGCCATCTTAAAATACTCATGCGGTGGATAAAATTGTCGTCAGAATTCATTCTAATAAAGTACCGAAACAGATAAACATGTTCGACTCCCATGTAATATCCTAAAACGATAATATCACCAACAAGTTCCAATTCCTAGTTCACATTAAGCATATTAGCACAATGTAATCAAATACGTGTATAAGGGGACTTACGATCGGGAGGCTTACCATCACGGATTGCCGGAAGATGATGTCGGAACCACGATACTAATCACAACTCTGATGCGCGCGACTTACACAAGACATGGACTTGACCCAACTGTAACACCCCTGATATATTCGGGAATATTACAGCGCCGTGAATCCTTTACGTAAGGATTTACAAGGCTGAAGAATTGAACAAGTATAAAAAGGTACTAATAAATGGAAATAACGGAATTACAGTACATCAGTTCTGACCCAATACAGGAATAGTACAATTGTTCAACAGAACTCAATAATACATTACCAAATTCAAAACATCACAAACGACTTCGTACTCGAGTACTTATTGAAATAACGAATAAACAACGGATAAATAAACCCGGTCGGGACATCACTCTGCACCCTCGTCGTCATACTGTTCCAGTGGTTGTTTACTCGCTCTCCTGGATCCTGAACTCAAACAAAATGTTCACCCCCGAAGGGGTTAGCACAACGATGCTAGTACAAGTACCACAACATATTATTCATATCTCACGGTGAATAATAATAATAACGTAAACGACAAAATACCAACGAGTCTTCTCCTACGAGAAACTCAAACATCAAATACACAACTGATAATCACAACATGATATCAATACATACACATGGTAATTCCATCGATCCAGCGTTCACTGCCTAGAACCCACGATGATCCCGTCAGACCAACCCGTGGTGGAAAAACCCGTCCGATGATCCAGCGCACGCTAGCATAGATCCCCCGATGATCCCGTCGGACCAACACGAGGTGGACATACAATAACGACATACATGCACGACAATATGTATAACAACAATACATAAAACAATTAAGGTACTTGCCTTGATTTGAAGACAATAATAACACTTCCACGGAAATGAACACTCGACGATCGTCCTCCTCAATCAATCACGTAACTAGACCAAACCTTAACAAAAGAAATAATATAGGATTTATCTCACGTCGTACAAATGTTAAACAATTCGATTAACGGTCAAAAGTTCATAAAGCGCACCGCCGAATAGCTTAGCGCACGCTAAGTATTCTGTGTAGCGTGCGTTACGTCTGCCCGATAGCGCACGCAAACAACAATTACTAGCGCACGCTAACTATGCATGGTCAGTACTTCACTGATCAGCCAACTGACTCGACTGGTGGTCTAGCGTACGTTACGTACCAAACGTAGCGCACGCTAACTAGTACTCGATAGCGCACGTTAAACTGCATATCCTAGCGTGCGCTATCTCTGCATGGCAGTTTACGCCGAGCAAGAATCGTTCTTGCCATGTTCGAAACAATGAAATCCTTCGTGATAATTCATGTTACTTCCATGAATACCAAGTTCTTACTCTTATGAATGATCTCCAGGATGATATCAACTTCAAGATGCAAATATACGTATAATCATCATGACACCATAATCCATCTTGATTACAATTTTTCATGCAAGGTTGGTTATCTCCGGTTGATGTGTTAGATGCTACTATCATTATACATATTCAGACTTCATCTTGAGGTGAACTAACAATTCCGACTTATACGAAAGAATATTTCCTAAGATGATTCTTTCTTTAAGTTCTTATAACATCTTTTCCAAATCATGATCACATAAATCATATGGATTGTTAACTTCCGAATATTCTCTCATCAATTGAAGTACTAGGATTCCAACTACAAGGTTCCAACAATAATAACGTAATTGTAGACATCCCAATCTTCTAAACATGATGTTGTTGAAATAATTCACTAATGAAATTCAATATCTCGCTAACATGATCATCATATCCATTGGAAATCCAAATCTAAGACTGGTGATAGGTTGAACATACCTTAATATGCTGAATTCACTGATCCACAAGGTGTAATTCGACTCCGGTTGGTTATGTGCCACTCCAAGGTGTTACTTCTCTTCAATGATCACTCACAAGTGATACTCAATCATTCAATGATCACTCATAAACGTTCTAAGTGTTTAGAAGGGAGATTCTTGCTCTCTGGACTCTCAAAGATGAAGTAAAAACGAAGGAAATGAAAGCCCAAGCCGTTGATGTCTCATTTATAATATTCTGCATTATTGACAAGTTAGCGCACGCTACTAAGCATCCCTTAGCGTGCGCTAATAATGGTTGACTTCAGATTTTGTCCAAAAGGCCAAGGAATCTTATCCGGACCCATGTCCCGCTGGCGCACGAGCCAGCTGCCCCGCTCAATAATTGAGTCCTTAGCGCACGTTACTCATACCTGCATAGCGTGCGCTAAAAATGGCCCGATAGCGCGCGTTAAGATACATTCTTAGCGTGCGCTATCACGAGGTTGCTTGAGCAATTTTGCATGTTTCTATACTTATGCGTAATGATATTAATGCACTAAATATCATACTCCAATAATCAAAATCACCAATCCGAAATAATACATGGTTTGAACACAGATGAAATACACTGTAATAAATCCGGATATTACATACTCTCCTACTAAAAAGGAGTTTCGTCCCGAAACTCAAGACGAAAATAACTCGGGATATCTAGACTTCATATCAGCTTCTGTTTCCCAAGTGGCTTCTCCCGTTCCATGACGTGACCACTGAACTTTGACCAAAACGATTGACTTGTTCCTCAGTTGCTTAACTCGACTCTCGAGTATCTTGACTGGTCTTTCCTCAAACGTCCCATCCTGTTCGACTTCGATCTCGCCGAAATCGATGATATGACTGGGATCTGGTATATATCTCCGCAACTGGGATACGTGGAACACGTTATGAACATGGCACAATGACGGCGGTAATGCTAATCTGTATGCCAACTCCCCAACTCTCTCGAGGATCTCAAATGGTCCGATATATCTGACTCAGCCTTTCCTTTTCTTCCAAACGAAAAATTCCCGAGTAGGAGAAACCTTCAAAAGTACATGGTCCCCGATTGAACTCCAATGGGCGACGACGTACGTCCGCATAGATTTCTCGCGACTGCAGGCCAACAACTCTTTCACGAATTAAGGCTATCTTCTCGAGTCCGCTCGATCAACTCTGGTTCTGCTCCGATCAAGTCCGATGAATCGTCCCAAAGATAGGGGCGATCTGCATCTCCTTCCGTATAATGCCTCAAACGGTGCCATCTTAATGGAAGCATGCCAACTATTGTTATAAGTAAATTCAATCAACGGTAGATGAACTTCCCAATCGTTTGACCAATCTAAGGCATGTGCCCTTAGCATGTCTTCCACCGTTTGTATAGTTCTCTCAGTTGTCCGTCGATCGCGGGTGATAAGTCAGATCTTGAAGTTCAATTTGGTCCCCAAGGCCTTATGAATCGCCTTCCAAAAGTGAGACACAAAACGGCCGTCTCGATCGAAACAATGGTCTTCGGCGTACCATGTAATCGAACTATCTCTCAAATAAAGACTCGTGCCAACCTCTCTCGGTCCCCACGTATCCTTAATGCCTAGAAAATGAGCCGATTTGGTTAAACGATCAACTATCACCCAAATCATGTTCATTCCTGTCACGGTTTTCGGCATATTAGTGATAAAGTCCATTGATATGTCCTCCCACTTCCATTCAGAATCGGGAGCGGCTTCAACATTCCAAAGAGCCGTTGATGCTCGATCTTAACTCTTGACAAGTCAAGCATTTCAAACACATCCGCTACGTCTTTCTTCATGTTGCCCCACCGTAAATTCTCGCTTCAAGTCCTTATACATTTTATGGTGCCCGTGGATAGAATAGGCGAACTATGAGCTTCCTTCATAATCGTCTGCTTTAACATCAACATCGGGAACGCAGAGTCGGTTACGAAATCTCAAAACTCCATCGTCATGAATTATGAATCCGGGGCCTTTCCTTTGATCACTTCCATGCATCCGAATCATCGAGGATCATCTGCCTGTCTAGATTTGATTTCTTCGGTTAATGACGGTTATCTCCATCACGCACGATTGTCCCCTGGACTCTCGTAACCACACTTCAATCCCTTCACGAATCATCTCTCGCCGAAGGCTAAGTTGGGAGGTCGGTGTCTCCAAGATCCGAATAGAGACAGCTTGCGGCTAAGTGCATCGGCCACTACATTCGCTTTGCCTGGATGATATAAAATCTCCAAGTCATAGTCCTTAATCGCCCAACCATCTTCTTTGCCGCATGTTCAACTCTTTCTGATCGAATATGTACTTGAGACTCTTATGATCCGTAAAGATCCGATGCTGAGTCCGTCTGCATAATGCCTCCAAATATTCAAGGCAAAAACCACTGCTGCTAGTTCCAAATCATGTGTCGGGTAATTCACTTCATAAGGTTTCAGTTGTCGCGACGCATAAGCGATCACCTTATTATTCTGCATCAACACGCACCCAAGTCCTTGATTCGAAGCATCACTCAAACTATGAATCCTTCGATTCCTGCGGAAGTGATAGAATCGGTGCCGTTGTCAATCTCTTCTTTAACTCATCAAAACTAGTCTGACACGACTCGTTCCACTCAAACTTTTGAGTTTTCTGCAGAAGTCGAGTAAGTGGGCGGGAAATTTTAGAAAACCCTTCCATGAATCGACGGTAATATCCAGCAAGTCCTAAGAAGCTTCGGACCTCTTTCACATTCTTTGGAGGCTTCCAATCCAATATTGCTTCGATCTTCTGAGGATCCACTCGGACTCCTCTAGCTGACACCACATGACCGAGGAACATTACTTCTTTTAGCCAAAATTCACACTTAGCAAGTTTGGCGTACAATTGCTCGTTTCTCAAAAGCTCCAATACTATCCGCAAATGCTGCGCATGTTCTTCCGGACTCTTAGAATACACCAGATGTCATCAATAAATACGACCACAAATTTGTCCAAATATTCAATGAACACTGTTCATCAATTGCATAAATACAAGAAAAGTGCGTTAGTGAGTCCAAACGGCATCACTACAAACTCATAATGCCCGTAGCGAGTTACGAACGCCGATTTCGAACATCGACTCCTTAATCCTCGATTGATGGTATCACGATCTCGCATCGATTTTAGAAAATACCGTTGCCCCTTGCAAATGGTCAAACAGATCATCAATCCGTGGCAACGGTACTTGTTCTTAATCGTCATCTTGTTCACTCTCGATAGTCAATACACAATGTGAGCGATCCATCCTTCTTTCGGACAAAAGAATCGGCGCTCCTGTGGTGAAACGCTTGGTCAATATAGCCCTTGTCCAAGAATCCTCCACCGCTTCTTGATTCGTACATCTCAAGAGGTGCCATACGATACGGCGCTTTAGAAATTGGTGTCGCTCCGTGTTCCATTCAATAGTAAATTCTACATCCCTTCGTGGAGGTAGCCTGTAATTCATCAGAAATACATCCGGAAATTCGTTCACAACAGAATAGATGAAAGTTCCACCATTTCTTCTTTCTTAATTGCGTAGCACCGCATCTGCATACCTTGTTTCAACAATTTGTGACTTTCATCGCCTTGATCAACTTTCCCGAGCTTCCCGGTTTCCATCCTCAAACAGAATCTCGGAACCATCGTCGCGACCAATGAGATATTCCTCCTTCGGTAGTTTACAATTGCTCCGTACCGATTAAGCCAATCGTCTCCGAGTATCAGGTCATCTCCTTGCATTTCTATCACGATCAGGTTTGAGAGCCACTCTCTGCCTCCAAATGATACAGGGAAATTTCTAGTTTCTAAATTTCCGACAATCCTTTCTCCACTCGGTAACCCAACCACATAAGGTTCACAAGCATGAAAACCGGAAATATTCAAACGATTTACACAAGACAAGGATATGAAAGTGTAATATCCACAATTTTCGATTTTCGGTAAATTTCTTTTTTTTGGTCGGAGTCTGTTTTGACGACTCTCTCATGACCGTTTCGTCATTCGGAGAATATTTAATTCTGCACTTTTGTCATCCGAGTTCGTTTCGGTGCTGCTTTGTTGAGTTCCGTGCTTTTAGCGACTTTTCCGCGCTTGAGTTCGGTTCTTGCGAATCTCGTTTGAAATTGTCGTTTGGGGTTTTTCGTAAGTTCATTTAACGTTGTTATACGTGTTGTGAGCTTCGGTTTGATTATTCGTTGTCGTATGGTGATTTTCGGGCAGTTGGGCCATTTTCGTAATTTCCCAAAGTTTGGGGTAATTACCTTCCGTTGTCGAATTTCGAGCCTTCGGGTGGTCGGAATCGTGTGTTCTACTAGCTCTTAGATTCGTCTTTGTGAGTACTTCGTAACCGTATCTTCGGTTCGTATTCGTGCTCGGGTTTCGGTGTCGTTTTGTTGAATTCGGGATTACTAAACGACTTTTCTAAGTATGAGTTCGACTTTGTTAGATCACCATTAATTTTTGGTGACTCCAAAAATTATAAATCTTTGCAATATTATAGAACATCGAGTTAGCTTTCCAATGGTTCAAACGGTGAGTCAATCGGAGTCCGGACGAGAGAGTTATGGTCGTTTCGATTTTGGCCGATCACTTCCAGAGCCTTTCGGCCGATAGGGGTCGATAGGCTCTACCGCCGGCATTCGTATGGGTATCGGTTGGGCCTATCGGCCGATAGGCCGGCCGATAGGTTCTCTTGTGTTTCACTATATTACACGGGATGCGGGGAAGGACTTCATTTTCCTCTCGTTTTTCCCACTTCCTTCCTCCTCTTCCGCGGTTGGAGACTTATGGATCATGGAGGCATGTTGTCATACATCCAATCCATGAAGTTCTTGAGTTTATAGCATCAACCAATCATCCGGTAACCTCCTTCGATCTACCGAATCAAGGTTAGATTTCTTGAAATCTAGTTTTGGGGAATTTGGGTATTTTGGTTGATTTCGTCCGTTTAATCCGATTTAACTTAGGATTATGATGGATTGATGATTATTTAGATGTTTTATATCTTTTACCTTGTTATTCCATGGTTGGATCGTATCGATTCGTTGTTTGAGTTGAGTTCTTGACCGACGCCTTGAAGGTGTCCGGTAAAATGTCTTAGAGGGGTTTTCGGGCGTTCTACGATTATTCTTCCTCGTATGGTCGATGATTTATTGATTGTATGATGTTAGGGTCGTGTTTCTTGCGAAGAAACCGTGTTGAACCCTTTCGTTCGTCGTCGTCTTTCGTTTCGATAGCATTGGGCGTTTCGAAGCTTTCCGGTTGAGCCGTGTTCGTCGGAATACTTGCGTACCGATTTTGAGGCAAGTACCTTGTCCATACTTTTCTTGTTTCGCGGATATGATGATTGGTGATCGTCTTGGTTTGTTTGTTTGTTTGAAATGAGTTTTCAAAAGATTTGGTTAGCCTCGTTAAAGGCCTCTTTCAAAACCGTGTGTGTTTTGTGATTGGTGTGGTTCGAGAATAACTATGTGAATTCTATGTATATGCTTGGTGTTCATGTTGCACTTAGTATTGTGTGTGGACGTATATTATGTCATTTCGGTGCGTTGTGGATTGACGTGGTGTTTTGCTAAGTGTTTGATGCCTCTGGGCGAATTGTTTGAATATCCTTGATGTGATATGTTATTTGTGTGAATGTGTGGATATGGTTGAAGGTCTACGGTGGCACATGGCATGTGATCATGTGGCCGAGGATGCAACAAGTGATTGATCCAACCGTGGGAGCTCGAGATAATCTACGGTGGCACATGGCATGTGATCATGTGGCCAGTATGCAACAAGCGATTGATCCAACCGTGAGATGTGTGTGATTTGTTTCGCTAGCCATCGGGAGGGTCCTTCGAGGCCTCGAGTGGGATGTCGGTGGTATCGTCCGGTCTAGGCGATGCGCGTGCGTGATTCAGTTTCGTTGATTTTTCGTCCGTTGAGGACACGTGATGTTGGGCTTTGACCCTGTAAATTATTGGTGGTTTCCTATTTGCGAAAACAAAACATTTGGGCTGTGACCCTATTGATTTTTGGAAAGAGAAGGATTTTATAATCCTAAATTGTTTTCTATTAAAACTCTCGACGGCATTTTAAACTGTTTTGTAAATTGTTTCCCTTATTTGCGATCTTTCAGTTTTGGAAATGTTTACCCAAACTCTTGCCTCGGGAAGTACTTTTCCTTACGTTTGAACCTTTGAGGATTTCTGATTATTATTGTTCTTGGAACTTGTATTGTATGGCTCGTATTTTTGCACTTGTACTTGCACTAGCAAAACGGTGGAGTTTGCTAACCCCAGTATTCGGGGTGGATGTCTATTTTGCATTCGGAGTTTTGGAGCATAGCACGGGGTCGGCGCGAAGGATGATGAAAGATGAACGATACTAATCACACGAGGATCTGTTGACGTCGTTTTGGTCTAGTTGTATTTTCTTTTCATTCAAGATCTTTTCCCCGTTGTACGGGAGTTTATGTATTTTGACCCCTGCGTGGGTATGTGTTTGGAATTGAGTTGTATGTATTTGTTGAAAGACCAAATCGGTCTCGAGTCATTTTAGCCTTAAAGGCGAGGTTTAGATGTTTGATTTTAGTTATCAGCCTGGTAGATCCTCGAGGAGAGGGTCTACGGCGTGTAATATCCCTGAGCGGATTTGGGGTGTTACATAAATGGTATCGGAGCTTAGGTTGCGGAAACCTAGGCTGTCGGGTCAGTGGTGTCTGTTGAGTCTTTGTCTCGTCGGATTTTGTCTGACTAAGTCGTGTCGCGACGCGTCGTCTGAGTTGGTTGGTCGTGATTAGTATCGTGGGCAATCATCATCTTCGTGCGACCTGTGGCTGTAAGTCTCCCTTCTTTGTGTTGTGCCTCGTGTGACACGAGCTATTTTTATGATTATGAGTTAATTGACGGAATCCTCTTATGGATTTTGATTTCGTGATATGTGATTATTTGACTCCCATTTTTCGTTCATATGAGGAGTAGTGTTGCTGTCTTGTGCATGTTTGACTTTATTTCTTTTATCCGCTGCGTGAGTTCTTTTGTAATGGCTTTCGGTATTTTACCGATTGAGTTTTATTTCGAAAACCGATTCCTTAACCGAGTTTTTGGCATTTTGGCCTTGATCGCTTTGGCGAAATTCTTATGACGGTATTTATTATTTTCTAAATGTCTTCTGTGAGTTTTTGAAATATTACCGTCATCGGCCTTTTTGGCGTTTTTGTAAAAGGTTTTTAGCCTGCTGGGTTCCGGCGCGGGACACACGGCGCTATAATGATTCCGTGTAAGTACCTAAACTTTTTGGGCATTCTAGCCTATTGAATTATTTTTGAAAACCTTGAGTATCTTAAAAAAATTAAAATTCGAGACGTACTTTTAAAATGAATTATTTTCTCGTGGTACGTCCAAGGTGCCACAATATATTTCAAAATTCTTCTAACTCGAGGACCAAAATATTTTGAGATATTTTCAAATGTTTTATAAACACTTTTATTTAGACCCGAGGGTCGAATATTCTGAAAGTTCTCACTAAGAGAAAGTGTCCTCATATTTATCAAATGCGAAATGGTTCTCCAAAGTCTCGATAACGATGTTTCACATTTGTACTTTTTGAAAAGTGATACTCAAGATCAACTGGTGTTTCCAAACTATTTTCAAAAGGTGGTTTTCATTTTTAAAACCTATCATTCCTGTTTGCGGACCGGAAATGCATGTATAGTTTTCGAACTTTCGTTACGGTGTTAACCCCGAATTGTGATTGAATTGGTGGCATGAATGTCGAGGCGTTACCACGTATTTGTTGTACTAGCCCTCTGTGAGAGGTGTGAACTCGTGTTTACTGTTTATCACCTCGTGGTGATTTGCGTGTTGTCGCACGAGTGTGGGTTGTTAAAGCTTGAGTTTGTACGTTTGTGTACATGTGTGATTGTTTCATGATGGTTGTAATTATGTGCTGGTTATCGTTCGGGCCGTTGAGGTCGCCGAACGATACCGTTCTTGTAGTGTTTGTGTGTGTATTACTTTACGATGGTAATCGTTGTATATGGTATGTGTTATGATTCTTTGTTGTGCTGAGTTGGCATCTCCGCTATGTTGTTTTGCGACGTTATGCCCCATTGTATCTAGCATTTGTATTTTCGGTATGCCGAGCCGAGGCGTTTCAATCGTGATGTGCCGGGGCATGCACGTGTAAATTTGTCCTTCTCGTCGGTAACACATTTCAAGTGTGGACTCGAGGGAAACCGAATTCAGTTTTTCGAATTGGCTACCGAGACTTTCGGAGTTCGCGCTTCAGCACAAGTATCAGAATCGGCTTTGAGAGGCCTTCGAAGGATGTTTCTGTCGGTTGCTTGTTGTGTCGTCACCTTGATTTCTCTGTTGTGAGTTGCGGGGGCGACCTTCTTTTATAAGAGGTCGAATGTAGTGTTGTGCGGCATTTAAACACGCCTCGAGGGCGATCGTCATAGCAGTCGGGAAGTCTACCATGAGGGATATGCTAGGGGCAAACACCCTGAACTCGGCACCCACGGCGATCGCCCTTTGTTGATTGGCGATCGTCTTTTGTTGATTAGGCGATCGTCCTTTGTCGATTGGCGATCGTCTCGTGCCACGTATTAATCTGAGATCCGTCAGAAGTCACCAAAGCCCAAATCTCAGGCTGGGACCCGCGTGCAGATCTCAAAAGGTGCTGACAGACAAGATCGGTGCCCACTGCCTGCCACCTACTTCACCTACCAACAGGGCCGCAGACCTGCGAAAAGTACTGACAGACAAGACTTGTGCTCACAGTCTGTCACCTACTTCACCTACCAACAGTACCGAAAAGGTGGGTGACAGGCTCGGGCGCATGCGAGTTCCCGTCGGACCGCATAACCAATCGCCAAGAACTACCGCGGACTTTAAGGGAAAAGCCCCACGCGACGAGACGATCGGCCGTCTTATTATAATATAAATAACGACGATCGGCGATCGCAGGAGGGCCCCGAGCTTGATCTGCTATAAATAGAAGGTCCATAACACGAATAAGGACCGCGAAATACACAAAGAAACAAGAGAGAGAAAAGAAAGACATTCTCACACATAGAACATCCATAGCAAGAATTCACAGATCTCCATATCTCGATTCTTCCGCATTCTATACGCTCCATACTTAGAAAACTAGAATCCTTTACACTCTTTGTGATAGATTCTAACATTAATATTTGTACTCAACCGTATACTTATTAATAAAATCTCGCGAGAGCATTCAAGCCCGGGATTAACAACCCCGGCAAATCTTGTGTCATTTAATTTCTCACGGACGTGCTCCCGCACTTGTTGGTTACTCGATCATTCCAGCAACCTTATCTTCGGATAATATTTTGGGTAACAACAATTGGCGCTAGAAGAAGGGCTTGAACCTTCGCTTTTATTCCGATCGTCTCGTAGAACATTCATTGTTCTCCGGACTCACACTCGAAGAAACACTCACTGTTCTTCAAAAGAAACAAACCTCCAGAAAAATGACGTCTGCTACAACTTCCAAGAGAGCCACCCTGAGATCTGCCGGAAATATCATTCCGACACGGGCAGAATCCCAGCCCGCGACGGAAGGCGACATGGCGACGCTAGATCCTCACTCCCGCCCCGAGGGACGGCCCTAGTCTCTCACTCGATCGGGCCTGCATCACAGTTGAGGAGGCCATAGCCGTCCTCGGGGAGCGACGGATTGCGTGCGACTCGCCCACCATCACTCACAACCATCCGCCGAGCCGGCAAGCGGAAGCTCAAAGGATATATGTTGAGAAATCAACGGAGAACCCAGAGCCGCAGTCAAAGGCTCTCGTTAGGCGGGACGACTCCGTCTTCGGCCGCCAGGAGTGATCCTCGTGGCGACTGGGCGATCGGGCCCGAGTCGGGAGGCATCAAGTCCGAATCCGTCACCGGAAGTTCGGCATATCCGACTCCCAAGACAAAGGCCGGTCGACAGGCCCCCACTCGCCCTAGAAATGAGTCTGCGGGCGAGAGCTCGTCATCCACCATGGGGCAGGGATCGGTACATGATCGCCTCGGCTCGCGCTCAGCCAATCGGCCGAGCTGTCGAGCCACGGCGATGGCCGCAATGCGCCAACTCGGCGAAATGAAGGCGCTACTAGACATCGGGCGGCGCAAGGAGATCGATCTGGACCAAGTGAACCACTCGCGGTCCAGATCGAGCTCGCCCGGTTCAACCAACAATCAATCCCCAGACACCTCTATATGAGGGAAGATCGGACCGAGACCCACTTGAGCAAATTCCGGATCTACATGACCGGATGCGGAGCATCGATGCGACGAAGTGTCGGATGTTCCCGCTAACTCGGGCGACCTCGCCCACGGTGTGGTACATCTCACCGCCTCCTCGCTCAATTGCTTCGAGAAGTTGGCGAACGACTTTACGTCGTACCGCCAAAGTCGCTCGCTCAAGGCCCCCACCGCATGATGAAAATCAAGCGGGGAAGGACGAGCGATGCAGATTACATCGACCGGTGGACGAGATAGTCCTCACCGGTGAACCCATTAGCGGCGAGCTCGCCTCTATTCATCCCTGGGGATTCTACGGCCACTCACCCATGTTCGGGCATCTCACAAAGGATATCCCCGACCTACCCGGTCTTCCGCCGAGCCGCCGATTTCTGGCCGGGCAGAGGATGCTCTCCTCCGCTTGGATGAGGAACCCACCGAGAGGGAAGGATGCCATCCCATGTTCGTAAAAAGGCGGTCGCTAAGCCCGTAAAGGCGGTCGCAAAGCCGCTGGCGAATTCAAAGCGTTCGGTGATGTAGAGGTTCACCTCCTCCACAACCTCAACTTGTCTCCACCCACATCTTCAACGCAATTAAGGGGCGGAGTGGCTTTCCAAACCGGCCAATAAGGGACCACGGTCATCCTGGACCGTAGCAAGTTCTCAGGCCTATCACAAAAGTCCCGCCACAACACCACCAATGCCGCGACCTCCTCGTGCAACTCGCGACTGTTCAAGAAGGCAAATTAGACAACCTGGTCACCAAGCCGTAACCTCGACTCGAGAGGACCGAGGGCGCGAGCGCCGCCGATCGAAAGGACGCCTCCCAATCCGGCCGCCAGATCGAACACGAGCGAGCATTCCGATGAATCGATTCCTCCGATCAACCCCCGGCGGTCGGATTAATATGCTCCAAGCGGGAGGTGGGAGCCTCGGGGCCTTTCCCGGTTTCCACCGTCAAACAGAAGCGGAAGGCCGAACCGAGGGCATTCGCCGAGTCCATATTGTGGTGCCCTGAGCCGACCATCGCTAGAAACGCGCTCATCACCTTCTCCAATAAAGACAGGAGGGGGTACAATGCCCCAAGGAGGATGCATTGGTAATCTCTGCCCGTATCCTCGGGAAGGCGGTCGACCGCGTCTTTGTCGACAACGGAGCTTCGCAATATCATATTCAAAATACTGGATCAGCTCGAAACTCCGACCAAATTCATCAAGCCATTTGACACCGTGCTCCAAGGATTCTGCGACAAAGACTGTCCAAGCCTATGGGAGGATCAAGCTCTCCGTCGAGCTGATATGCATTTACGATCCCAAGGTTAGGATCACTAGGAACCTAAATTTTGTAATAATAGATAGACCCAGCATCTACAATGGGTTCCTAGGTCGTCCATTCTTAGAAACCTTTGAGGCGGTCGCTTCGTCCTTCTTTTATTGTATCAAATTCCCCACTGCCGATGGGACGGTCGGTACTGTAAAGGGGGACCAGCTAATGGCAAAAAGATGTTTAAATTACTCCTGTGTCGCTACTGTTTACAATACTTCCCCCGATATGTGTAACGTTGAAACGATCGACGATCGACCCATGGAGATCGACGAACCAAACACATCGTGTCAACCCAATTCAGAGGACGGCATCTCGGATCAGTTAACGGACGACATCGAGCCAAGGATCGGTTTCGAGCCTAGTCTCGACGTCGATCAAGGATCGAGTCCGAAATCGTTCCAAGCAAGAAGCGACCGTCCCCATCGAAGAGTTAGAGAGTATAGCCATAGATCCGGCTCGTCCAGAGCGGGAAGTGCAGATCGGCGCAAGCGTCGACCTCGCACTGAAAGGAGATCTGGTCAATTTACTACGTAAGAACATCGGAGTCTTTGCCTGGTCGCATCAAGATATGGTCGGCATAAGTCCCGAGCACGCTTGCCATTATCTGAAGATCGACCCGGCGATGAAGCCTGTTCATCAAAAATGTAGGAAATTCGGCCCCGAAAAATACGCGGCGCTCGACATAGAGGTCCAAAAGTTGCTCGACAACAAGTTAATCGGGGTAGCTACGGACGACCCACAATGGGTCGCTAACGCGGTACTCGTCAAGAAGCCGATCGTTCTGGAGGTTATGCATTGACTTCACCGACCTCAACGCGGCTTGTCCAAAGGATCACTTTCCGATGCCTCATATTGATCACTTGGTCGATAGTACTGCAGGCTGCGAAATGATGTCATTTATGGATGCCTTCGCCGGATATCATCAAATCCCAATGGCGGAGAAAGACATAAAACACACATCTTTCCACACGGAAAAAGACATATACTTTTGGGTCCGGATGCCGTTCGGCTTGAAGAATGCGGGGGCGACCTACCGGCGCACAGTCAACAGGATGTTCGCTAATCAGATCGGCAAGACCATGGAGGTCTACATCGACGATATCGTGGTCAAAAGCCTCAAGAAGGAAGATCACCTCAATGATCTCGCCGAGACATTCGCCATCCTCGAAAAGTTCAACATGAAGCTGAACCCAAAGAAATGCAACTTTGGGGTGGGCTCCGGGAAATTCCTGGGGCACATTGTCAGCCAGAGGGGGATCGAGGCGAATCCCACCAAGATACAGGCGATCCTCGACATGCAGGAACCTCGGAACATCAAGCAGGTACAACGCCTCACAGGTTGTCTGGCCGCCCTCAACCGTTTCATATCTCGGCTCGGCGATAAAAGCAAGCCTTTCTTCGCGACCATCAAAAACAAAAAGTTCGCATGGACGAGGGAGAGTCAGATGGCGTTCGCCAAAATAAAGGAATATTTATCCAACCCCGCATCCTGGCGAAGCCGATCCCCGGGGAAAAATTATTCCTTTACCTTGCGGCCTCGGAGGTCGCGCTGAGTGCGGTCTTGGTACGAGCGGAGGGACTAGTCCATCTGCCGATCTACTATGTCAGCCAAGCGCTCCACGACGCTGAAACACGCTATACACCTTTGGAGAAGATCGCCTATGCTCTAGTCATGAGTGTCCGTAAGCTAAGAGCCTATTTTTTCGACCATCAAGTGGAGGTTTTGACAACCCTCCCTCTAAGGCAAGTTCTACATCGACCGGACACCAACGGGCGACTCCTCAAATGGTCACTAGAGATCGCCCAATACGGCATCACATACGCTCCTCGCACGGCGATCAAGGGCCAAGCCCTGGCGGACTTCGTCGTGGAGTTAACATTCCCTCACAACCACCCATGTCGGCCGACTCCGCCCGAAGCCGCACGTTGACGGTTCGGCGACCCACTTGCGATCAGGGGCAGGGATCGTTCTCATTAGCCCCGACGGACAAAGCTTCACAAATGCCGTGCGTTTCGGGTTTCGAGCGACCAACAATGAAGCCGAATACGAGGCCCTGGTAGGCGGGCTCGACCTGGCTCTCGCCCTAGACGTTCGTCGCCTCCATATCTTCATGGACTCCCTTCTGGTCGTGAACCAAGTCAAAGGAGAATATGAGGCACGTGGCGAACAGATGATCAAATACCAGGAGCTGGTCGCCGAGATGTGCACGAAATTTGAAGAAGTACAAATCGAACAAGTCCCGAGAGAGCACAACTCTCAGGCCGATGCCCTATCCAAGCTAGCATCGTCGGATGGGGCAGCCGATTTCTCTAATATCCAAATTACAAAGTCGAAAGGCCAAGAATCGAAAGAAACTGTGGCCACGCTGCCGCGTTGTCAAGAAAGTCGGATGACTCGCTCATCACATACTTAAAGGACGGGACGGTCACGACGACCGTATCAAAGCTCGCCAACTCCGGCTCCGAGCGACCGAGATACACCCCATCGACGATCGTCTTTACAAGCGAGCTTTCACCTTCCTCCTCAAGTGTATTACACCGGAGGAAGGATGCTCATTTTAGCCGAGATCCACGACGGAATCTGTGGTAATCACGCTGTTGGACGAGATCTCGTCCATAAGACAACCATGCAAGGTTTTTTCTGGCCGTCACTTCAGAAGGATGCGATCGCCTATGCCAGGTCGTGTCTTATATGCCAAATAATGGGACCAAGTATTATAATCTCCCCCGAGCAGCTCACCTCAATGTACGCCCATGGCCGTCGCCCAATGGGGCATCGACCTTATAGGTCCCCTACCAACGGCTCCAGGAGGTCAGAAGTTCTCCATCGTCGGGGTCGACTATTTAACAAAATGTGCAGACGCCGAACCTCAAAACAAGAACGCCAAACAGCAAGAGAACAAGTTCATCAGGAGAAACATCAAATGCCGGTTCGGTCTACCCCAGGCCATCATCTCCGACAATGGAAAGCGGTTCGACGGCTTAGAAGTCATGCAATTCTGTGATAAGTGGGGAATCAAAAGGTTGTTCTCGGCTCCCTATCACCCTCGGACGAACGGCAGGTAGAGGCGGTGAACAAGATCCTCAAACACACAATTAAAGCACGACTCGAGTCCGTGCTAGACGATGGGCGGCGAGCTCCCAGACGTTTTGTGGTCTTACCGAACAACGACCCGCAATTCAACGGCGAAACCCTTTCGCCCTAGCCTTCGAATGTAGCGGTGATTCCTCGGAGATCGCCGTCCTCGCCCATCGAACCGAGCAAGAGATGACGATCGACAATGATGTGGCCCGGCGGATCGACCTCGACATGCTCGAAGAACGCCGATCGACCTCGGAGATGAAGAACACTATCCACAAAAGGAGATCCGAAAAGTTCTTCAATTCAAAGGTCGTGGAAAGGCGGTTTCAAGTGGGCGATCTCGTCCTCAAAAAGATCCAAACCCACACAGTGTCTTTGGACCAAGTTGGGAAGGCCCTTCGTAATATCGAAATGGTGACTAAGGAGCCTACGAGCTGGAACACCCCGACGGTACTCCGGATCGGTATCCCTGGAACGCTGTACATCTGAAGAAATACTATCAATGATAACTTTGCATTCATTTTCAACTATCAAATGTACAAGGAACTTAATGAAATATTTTTGTTCTCTATCCCATCTATTCTGGCGATCGCCACACAATCATGTTACATACCGTCGAGGATCGCTGCTCAAGAATGACAATCCGAGGTAGAAAACAATACTGGTGGTAATCGAGGTCGATGGAACCAACGGCTTCGCCCATGCAAGGTTCCTTCGAGCTTAGATCGCCCGCCCTTCGTTTGGATACGAGGCCGGCGTAGCCAAGGACCCTCCAAAATAAATCGGTGGACACGATCGCTCGCCTCAAAGGTCCATCATCTTACATGGTGAACCGGACAATGCGACGTGCCACAAACCCCGCCTCAACGTACACCGCCGAGGTCGGCCATCTCCATGGCTGGCCGAGGTGGAAGCAGAGCTAACAAACCGCGGGCGCGGAGTTGATTCATCCAACGCCGCCCCGCGCAAGGACTCCTCTAGACCGAGACCGCACGCCCTTCGTTTAAATACGAGGCGAGGCGCGGCTAACGGAGGACCCTCATAATAAAGTGAGTCGCGGGATACACAACATCCCTCGCACACAAAGACACGATAAGGGAGGTCGATCCATCGAACAACCCAACCGTACATAATTCTTCGTAACCAAGTAAATCGAGATAGCCCGCCGGACGACATAGTTTTTGTTTCCTTACTTACAATAAGTAAACAAAAACAAGGGGGCAGAGAGGGGTCGAGCTAATCCCTAACACGATCGAACAAAAGGAACCACACACGATCGGCCTCACTCAAACACATCCGCTCAAATACGCGCAGGACGATCGAAGTCGTCCAACAAAAAAAAACTACAAGTAAGAATTCCGATTCAAAACATATCGATACGTTCAACACTCAGACAATCGATCGGATGAACAAAACGTCGAAAGCAATCATACACATATTTGTAAAGTTGCACGCAAACATTCAAAGGCGATCGTATGAAAAGAAGAACACTTTATTCATGACGCAAGTTTAGTACATGACGGGGCCCGAAGGCGTTACAAAAGGAAAACGAAAAGTACATAGTGCTGGAGGAAAACAAAATGCCTCTCAAGGCTCCGCCTGCTGATCTTCGCCCTCGGCTTGCGGATCGGCTTCCGCCTCGGGATGAATGAGTTTACCCGTGTACCAACTCAAGTCGATCCCGAAGTCGGCCAAATCAAGGATCGGCAAGGAGAACTCCGGGTGCAAAGGATGCGCGAGGGCGTAGGACTTGAAGCTCTCCATCAAGGGATCCTGCAAAAAGGGAAACAAAATTAGATCAGTCCAAGGAGTATCCAAACGAAGGGAGAAAGGAAACCCTTACTTGGATTCCTCTCCCGAAAATTGGTAGGGATATCGAACTCCTCCTCCGGCGGTTCGCTCGATGCCGACCTCCAGGCACCACCAACCCAGCACCACTTTTTCAGGTCGCCTCGGGTCTTGCTCGGCACCCCGGTAACCACCCTACCCTGGCGACCTTGGATATGGTATCCGCCGATCGACCCTTTCGCAGTCGGCCTTAAAAGATCAGTCATCTCTCCCGCAGAAGGCAGGCGAAACAACCTGTGACCGCCAAATAACGTCAGTGTGCTGATAATCTGCAGCCAGGCGTTCGGCGTCAGCTGAAGAGGCGCCAAATTCCAGGCGATCAGCATATACGAAACGGCGAACGGCAAGGGAAACCGCAGACCGGCAGCCAGGGTCATTTCGTTGATGGCGACCATACCCTCGGGAGGCTGGTCGGCACGTTCGTTCTCGGCGGGCACGTGCAATGACACATCAGAGGGGATATGATATTTGGCCCTCCAGTAGGTCATGTCCTTCCAGTCGCCGAACTCGGATCGACCAAGAGTCCATTGAGACGGTTCAGTGGCCGAAACTCCGTCCGCTTCACATGTACATAGGGATAAGCGGCGGAGTAAGCTTCAATCAAACTCCGGACAGGGCCCGACAATCCCCTCCATAAGTCTAGCAAAAGCCCTATAAACCGGGCCGAGACGCTGCCCTTTTCCCAAGACAAACGTATCGATTCGTCTTCCTCCACCGGCGACGCATCTCGCTCCTCCGCCGTAGAGCCCGCCACTACGGCCTCATTAAAAAGCTCCTCAAGCTCTGCGGTGTAATCCCCGCACGAATAGCCTCTCGCGGCCGTTTCCACGGGATTCCCACAGAATTTCCTCCCGGTCCCGGCGGCCGCGCGGCGTAAGTGCTTCCGACCTCGAAGGCCTTAGATCCTCCCGACATATTCTCAAAAGTTAAGGGAGAGGGAAAATTGGGTTTCTTACCTAAAGAAAGGAAGACTCGGCGCAACAAGCTTCGGAAATTTTTGCAGAGCTTCAAATAGAAGACAAGGACGCGTAAAAGATGAAAACGGAGTAGCCCTAGCCCCTTTTATAGATGGAGGCCGGGTCTCTGGGCAAATAGGCGAAAGTCCGAGGGCTGGGATGCAACCGACAGCCAGGACGCAATAAATGCGGCCCTCGAGTCCCGCGTACGCGTCTTTTCGAGGGCACGCCAATCGACAAAGACTGACGAACCGTCGGACTCCCTCAATAGAAACGCGACGCGTGTCCTTGCACGGTTTCGCGAGCCCACGTCTCTTTTCCCGCCGCTCCCAGCGCAAAAGGAGATCGTCCAAATTTGAAATCAGATCGACCGGTCGTCTAAAACATTAGCGATCGCCAAAAGTGCCACCTCACCCCGTGTTTTCAACATCGAGCCGAGCTGGGGGGCAATTGTTGTGCGGCATTTAAACACGCCGAGGGCGATCGTCATAGCAATGAAGTCTACCATGAGGGATATGCTAGGGCAAACACCCGAACTCGATTCACGGCGATCGCCCTTTGTTGAGTGGCGATCGTCTTGTGTTGTTTAGTGGATGGTCCTTTTTCGATTTGCGATCGTGTCTTGCCACTTATTAATCGAGATCCGTCAAGTCACCAAAGCCCAAATCTCAGCCGGGACCCGCGTGCAGATCTCAAAAGGTGCCGACAGACAAGATCGGTGCCCACCGCCTGCCACCTACTTCACCTACCAACAGGCCTGCACTGCGAAAAGTACTTGGCAGACAAGACTTGTGCTCACATCTGTCACCTACTTCACCTACCAACAAGATCCGAAAAGGTGGGTGACAGCTGCTCGGGCGCATGCGAGTTCCCCGTCGGACCGCATAACCAATCACAAGAATTACCGCGGACTTTAAGGGAAAAGCCCCACGCGACGAGACGATCGGCCGTCTTATTATAATATAAATAACGACGATCGGCCGCGATCGCAGAGGGCCCCAGTGAGCTTGATCTGCTATAAATAGAAGGTCCATAACACGTAATAAGGACCGCGAAATACACAAAGAAACAAGAGAGAGAAAAGAGAAAGACATTCTCACACATAGAACATCCATAGCAAGAATTCACAGATCTCCATATCTGATTCTTCCGGCATTCTATACGCTCCACAGCTTAGAAAACTAGAATCCTTTACACTCTTTGTGATAGATTCTAACATTAATATTTGTACTCAACCGTATACTTATTAATAAAATCTCGCGAGAGCATTCAAGCCCGGGATTAACAACCCCGGCAAATCTTGTGTCATTTAATTTCTCACGGACGTGCTCCCGCACTTGTTGGTTACTCGATCATTCCAGCAACCTTATCTTCGGATAATATTTTGGGTAACAACATGTAGTACCCGTGTTGTTTTTAGACTCCTGCATTTTCTCTTTCTCGATTCTATCGACTCGCTCGTGTTCGTTGATACTTACTGAACTTGTTCTGTATTTCGGTTTCATTGATCGGACGAGGTGTGATCTTGTTTTGGGTCAATCTGGTTATCGCTGTAACTTTCCGAGTTCGGTTCGATTCTTGTGAACCTTGTTCGGAAGTAACATCTTTTGGTTCTACTAGTTCTTTTATTCGAAGTGGACTGGATCTTGAGCTTTTGTATTTTCGACTGGCCGACTCGCTTATGTTCGTTGACATTTCGAGCTTGTCCCGCCCTTGCTTTTGTTGATCGAACGAGTGTGGTATTATTTCGAATAACTCGTTAGTCGTTGTGACTTTTCGATTGCTATTCCATTTCTGTGGATCTTATGTGAATGCACATCTTGTTGTTTTCACCGATCATATGTTGTCTCGAGTTGAGATGTGAACCTTGGAGGAGTTGTTTGAATTTTATTGTTCTTCGTGATCCGAACATGATTGTTCGCTTTTTGTTGTCTCGATCTTTGTGGTTCGATCGTTTGATTGTTCGGTTTTTGTTGATCTCTTTTCGTGATTGTTGAGCGTTCACTCCTTCCTAATTCCCTTAAGTTCGGGAAATTAGTCTCGTTTCGATCTTCCAACCCCGGGCGGTGGAATTCGTATTTGTCCGGGCCGTGTGGCTCATGTTTTGATTGATATACCGTTGGGTTGGTCAATCGTATTGATTTTCATTGGTTATGTTTTATGCGATTGTCGGATAATTGACTTGGCTATATTATCCGCTTGATGACGCTTGTCATTTCTTGGTTTTATTGTATCCCTAACGGCGACGTTGTGTTGGTCGTCGTGGAGCGTGTTTTCACGCCGTATGTCTCTTTGCGTTTCTTGCGGCGCTTTTGCCGTTGGGCGAAGTTTTCTGCTTTTGGTGTATCTCGTTGAGTTTTCCTCGGGATATTGCTTCTCCCTACTTGTTTTAAGTTTCGGACGAAACTTCTTTTAAGGAGGGTAGATTGTAATATCCGCAATTTTCGATTTTCGGTAAATTTCTTTTTTTGGTCTGAGTCTGTTTTGACGACTCTCTCATGACCGTTTCGTCATTCGGAGAATATTTAATTCTGCACTTTTGTCATCCGAGTTCGTTTCGGTGCTGCTTTGTTGAGTTCCGTGCTTTTTAGCGACTTTTCCGCGCTTGAGTTCGGTTCTTGCGAATCTCGTTTGAAATTGTCGTTTGGGGTTTTTCGTAAGTTCATTAAACGTTGTTATACGTGTTGTGAGCTTCGGTTTGATTATTCGTTGTCGTATGGTGATTTTCGGGCAGTTGGGCCATTTTCGTAATTTCCCAAAGTTTGGGGTAATTACCTTCCGTTGTCGAATTTCGAGCCTTCGGGTGGTCGGAATCGTGTGTTCTACTAGCTCTTAGATTCGTCTTTGTGAGTACTTCGTAACCGTATCTTCGGTTCGTATTCAGGCTCGGGTTTCTGTGTCGTTTTGTTGTATTCAGGATTACTAAACGACTTTTCTAAGTATGAGTTCGACTTTGTTAGATCACCATTAATTTTTGGTGACTCCAAAATTATAAATCTTTGCAATATTATAGAACATCGAGTTAGCTTTCCAATGGTTCAAACGGTGAGTCAATCGGAGTCCGGACGAGAGAGTTATGGTCGTTTCAGTTTTTGGCCGATCACTTCCAGGAGCCTTTCGACCGATAGGGGGGGTCGATAGGCTCTACTGCCGGCATTCTGTATGGGTATCGGTTGGGCCTATCGGCCGATAGGCTGGCCGATAGGTTCTGCTGTGTTTCACTATATTACACGGGATCTGGGGGAAGGACTTCATTTTCCTCTCGTTTTTCCCACTTCCTTCCTCCTCTTCCGCGGTTGGAGACTTATGGATCATGGAGGCATGTTGTCATACATCCAATCCATGAAGTTCTTGAGTTTATAGCATCAACCAATCATCCGGTAACCTCCTCCGATCTACCGAATCAAGGTTAGATTTCTTGAAATCTAGTTTTGGGGAATTTGGGTATTTTGGTTGATTTCGTCCGTTTAATCCGATTTAACTTAGGATTATGATGGATTGATGATTATTTAGATGTTTTATATCTTTTACCTTGTTATTCCATGGTTGGATCGTATCGATTCGTTGTTTGAGTTGAGTTCTTGACCGACGCCTTGAAGGCGTCCAGAAATGTCTTAGAGGGGTTTTCGGGCGTTCGACGATTAAGCGTCCTCGTATGGTCGATGATTTATGGCTTGTCTGCGGTGAGGGTCGTGTTTCTGGCGCAGAAACCGTGTTGAACCCTTTCGCTCGCCGTCGTCTTCCGCTTCGATAGCATTGGGCGTTTCGAAGCTTTCCGGTTGAGCCGTGTTCGTCGGAAGACTTGCGTACCGATTTTGAGGCAAGTACCTTGTCCATACTTTTCTTGTTTCGCGGATATGATGATTGGTGATCGTCTTGGTTTGTTTGTTTGTTTGAAATGAGTTTTCAAAAGATTTGGTTAGCCTCGTTAAAGGCCTCTTTCAAAACCGTGTGTGTTTTATGATTGGTGTGGTTCGAGAATAACTATGTGAATTCTATGTATATGCTTGGTGTTCATGTTGCACTTAGTATTGTGTGTGGACGTATATTATGTCATTTCGGTGCGTTGTGGATTGACGTGGTGTTTTGCTAAGTGTTTGATGCCTCTGGGCGAATTGTTTGAATATCCTTGATGTGATATGTTATTTGTGTGAATGTGTGGATATGGTTGAAGGTCTACGGTGGCACATGGCATGTGATCATGTGGCCAGGATGCAACAAGTGATTGATCCAACCGTGGGAGCTCGAGATAATCTACGGTGGCACATGGCATGTGATCATGTGGCCAGATGCAACAAGCGATTGATCCAACCGTGAGATGTGTGTGATTTGTTTCGCTAGCCACCTGGGAGGGTCCTTCGAGGCCTCGAGTGAGATGTCGGTGGTATCGTCCGGTCTAGGCGATGCGCGTGCGTGATTATGTTTCGTTGATTTTTCGTCCGTTGAGGACACGTGATGTTGGGCTTTGACCAGTAAATTATTGGTGGTTTCTATTTGCGAAAACAAAACATTTGAGGTGTGACCCTATTGATTTTTGGAAAGAGAAGGATTTTATAATCCTAAATTGTTTTCTATTAAAGCGTGACGGCATTTTAAACTGTTTTGTAAATTGTTTCCCTTATTTGCGATCTTTCAGTTTTGGAAATGTTTACCCAAACTCTTGCCTCGGGAAGTACTTTTCCTTACGTTTGAACCTTTGAGGATTTCTGGTTATTATTGTTCTTGGAACTTGTATTGTATGGCTCGTATTTTTGCACTTGTACTTGCACTAGCAAAACAGTGGAGTTTTGCTAACCCCCGAGTATTCGGGGGGTGGATGTCTATTTTTGCATTCAGGTTTTTGGAGCATAGCACAGGGTCGGCGCGAAGGATGATGAAAGATGAACGATACTAATCACACGAGGATCTGTTGACGTCGTTTTGGTCTAGTTGTATTTTCTTTTCCGCTGCAGTATCTTTTCCCCGTTGTACGGGAGTTTATTGTATTTTGACCCCTGCGTGGGTATGTGTTTGGAATTGAGTTGTATGTATTTGTTGAAAGACCAAATCGGTTTACTGAGTCATTTTAGCCTTAAAGGCGAGGTTTAGATGTTTGATTTTAGTTATCAGCCTGGTAGATCCTCGAGGAGAGGGTCTACGGCGTGTAATATCCCTGAGCGGATTTGGGGTGTTACAGAAAGAATGTGTAGCTCCTGTATCAAATAAAACGCTAACTGGCTGGGAAAGGATCTGGGATGCACTGGCGGCCGGCATCACGATCGTCTGTCCTCCTCATCTCGTATGCACGTGGGAACAGATCCGGCACTCGATGTCCCCTTCGGTCCCATTGTCCTCTGCCTCGCCCGCGGCCAAAATTCCGAGGCATCCGAACACTTTCTTTGCGTCAGGAATACGGCCTCCTTATGGATCGGCTGTGGTGTACGGGCTCAAAGACCTTGCACCTCTTCACAAAACACCGCCCGATGTCCCTCTCGTCCCACATCAAAACAAGTCACGGCGGGTAGGGGCAATTCGTCGATAGTGCCTGCCTCGGGCGCAGCTTAAAGCATTTCCTGGTAACATCGAAGAGTTGATGTCGCCTCAAGTTCTTTCCGCTCCTAGCTGGGTGCGGAGGTTTCCTGAAAGAGTGAAAGGATGACTGGGCCTTACGGGCCCCACTGTTCTTGTGCTCTGTAAAAGTACCAGAGACTTTCTGTTTCTTGGTTTCCGCAAATTTCTCCATGGCTGCTTCCTTGATCTCATATGCCAACGCCTTATCCTGGTATTGGCGGAGTGTGGTACATTCGAATCCGACATGTACCTGACTTCTGGTTTCATTCTCATATCAAGTGAATCATCATTTCGCATCCTGCTCACCGGATGTCGAACAAATGCCATTCTTTGGTTAAACGCCTTGATCGCTCAGGATACGGCACATCAGAAGGCTGAGCGGAGAAAAACTCCCGAACTTTGGCTTCCCTCACAGGACGAGGGCAATACTGAGCTTCCATCATTAATCTAAACTCTGTCCAATCGGCATCATGGTCTACAAGCCGGATGGCTTCCCACCATTCGGATGCTTCCCCTATCGTAAAATATTGAGCGATAGAGGCTTTCCTTGCAGGAAGTTGATTCCGCAAAGATTTTCTCCAGCTCCTTTAACCAATGATACTGTGGGAGTCTCGAAATACCGTCGAATTTGGGTGGTTGCATCTTTGCCACTTCTTGCAGCCACCGGTCACCTCGATTTCCCATATCTGGGATCCCTTGCTGTCTCTCTCCCTGCTGTAGTCCCACCGCCACTTGCATTCGGTCCACGACCTGGGCGAACTGAGTCATCTGGTTCACCACTTGACGAAGGATCTCTGCACAGCAGATCTGGTTCATTATTAATAGATTGTCATGCTCGCGGAGCTATGATCGGCTCGGTTAGAAGGCGACGCTCCTTTCGGCATTTCTTCGTCCGCGTCCACGACCGCGACCACGTCCACGCCCGCCTCTCAACATACCGTAAGCATAAATACTCAATATACGTAAAACAACATCGTTCTAATATCCGAGTATAAAGAGATACAATATGCAAAGAACGAGATAGAGTTTAGGAACTTACAACCACCGTCGCATGAAGACGTGGCAAGGCGGTGATGTCATTCACGGCCGGTTACCCCAAAAGACATAAATGACCCTATTTTAACCCAACGGCCAAGATATCCATAATCTTAGCTCCGATACCATATTCTCGTAACACCCCGATATATTCGGGAATATTACGGCCGTGAATCCTTTACGTAAGGATTTACAAGGTCAAGAATTGAACAAGTATAAAAAGGTACTAATAAATGGAAATAACGGAATTACAGACATCGCTCGACCCAATACAGAATAGTACAATTGTTCAATGTAACTCAATAATACATTACCAAATTCAAAACATCACAAACGACTTCGTACTCGAGTACTTATTGAAATAACGAATAAACAATGATAAATAAACCTTGGCCGACATCACTGCACTCGTCGTCATACTGCTCCAGTGGTTGTTTCCCGCTCTCCTGGATCCCGAACTCAAACAAAATGTTCACCCCCGAAGGGGTTAGCACAACGATGCTAGTACAAGTACCACAACATATTATTCATATCTCACGGTGAATAATAATAATAACATAAACGACAAAATACCAACGAGTCTTCTCCTACGAAACTCAAACATCACATACACAACGATAATCACAACATGATATCAATACATACACATGGTAATTCCATCGATCCAATGCTTCACCGCTAGAACCCACGATGATCCCGTCAGACCAACCCGTGGTGGAAAAACCCGTCCGATGATCCAGCGCACGCTAGCATAGATCCCCCGATGATCCCGTCGGACCAACACGAGGTGGACATACAATAACGACATACATGCACGACAATATGTATAACAACAATACATAAAACAATTAAGGTACTTGCCTTGATTTGAAGACAATAATAACACTTCCACGGAAATGAACACTCGACGATCGTCCTCCTCAATCAATCACGTAACTAGACCAAACCTTAACAAAAGAAATAATATAGGATTTATCTCACGTCGTACAAATGTTAAACAATTCGATTAACGGTCAAAAGTTCATAAACTGCAATCTGCCCGAATAGCTTAGCGCACGCTAAGTATTCTGTGTAGCGTGCGTTACGTCTGCCCGATAGCGCACGCAAACAACAATTACTAGCGCACGCTAACTATGCATGGTCAGTACTTCACTGATCAATCGACTTGATCGGTGGTCTAGCGACGTTACATTCAAACATAGCGCACGCTAACTAGTACTCGAGAAGCGCACGTTAAACCGCATATCCTAGCGTGCGCTATTCGCATGGCGCCATCACGAAAGCAAGAATCGTTTCTTGCCATGTTCGAAACAATGAAATCCTTCGTGATAATTCATGTTACTTCCATGAATACCAAGTTCTTACTCTTATGAATGATCTCCAGGATGATATCAACTTCAAGATGCAAATATACGTATAATCATCATGACACCATAATCCAACTTGATTACAATTTTTCATGCAAGGTTGGTTATCTCCGGTTGATGTGTTAGATGCTACTATCATTATACATATTCAGACTTCATCTTGAGGTGAACTAACAATTCCGACTTATACGAAAGAATATTTCCTAAGATGATTCTTTCTTTAAGTTCTTATAACATCTTTTCCAAATCATGATCACATAAATCATATGGATTGTTAACTTCCGAATATTCTCTCATCAATTGAAGTACTAGGATTCCAACTACAAGGTTCCAACAATAATAACGTAATTGTAGACATCCCAATCTTCTAAACATGATGTTGTTGAAATAATTCACTAATGAAATTCAATATCTCGCTAACATGATCATCATATCCATTGGAAATCCAAATCTAAGACTGGTTATAGGTTGAACATACCTTAATATGCTGAATTCACTGAACCACAAGGTGTAATTCAACTCCGGTTGGTTGTGTGCCACTCCAAGGTGTTACTTCTCTTCAATGATCACTCACAAGTGATACTCAATCATTCAATGATCACTCATAAACGTTCTAAGTGTTTAGAAGGGAGATTCTTGCTCTCTGGACTCTCGAAGATGAAGTAAAAATGAAGGAAATGAAAGCCCAAGCCGTTGATGTCTCATTTATAATATTCTGCATTATTGACAAGTTAGCGCACGCTACTAAGCATCCCTTAGCGTGCGCTAATAATGGTTGACTTCAGATTTTTTCCGGGTGCGTCACCGGGAATCTTATCCGGACCCATGTCCCGCTGGCGCACGAGCCAGCTGCCCCGCTCAATAATTGAGTCCTTAGCGCACGTTACTCATACCTGCATAGCGTGCGCTAAAAATGGCCCGATAGCGCGCGTTAAGATACATTCTTAGCGTGCGCTATCACGTGGTTGCTTGAGCAATTTTGCATGTTTCTATACTTATGCGTAATGATATTAATGCACTAAATATCATACTCCAATAATCAAAATCACCAATCCGAAATAATACATGGTTTGAACACAGATGAAATACACTGTAATAAATCCGGATATTACACCAACGGCCTAGGTTTTTCGCAAACCTAAGCTCTGATACCATAAATGTAACACCCCCAGAATATGACCGGGAATGTCACACGCCGTAGACCCTTATCGCAAGGATCTACCAGGCTAAACTCCAAAAGACTACTCGATGATTGACCGACCGGGGTCAAAATTAAATAGAAAACAGACCGACAAGGTCATAAACCACTTCAGAAACTAACGACATTCATATTACAATGACCACAATAAACTTGAACATAGAAAAGAATGACAACTCAATTTAATAAATGATAACCACACCCAAGCAAGGGTGAATACTCGAACGACAAAGAAATACCGACCAAAATGATACAAAAGAAAAGACTGACTCTGGTGTGATTAGCATCGTCGTCTTCCATCTCCTTCCAAGCCAATCCCGTGACTGCTCCCGAGCTGCCAAAACCTGAGCGCATAACAGGCACCCACCCCCCGAAAACTCGGGGGTTAGCAAACGGAATTTTGCTAGTGCAAGTACATAATATACAAGATATACGAATAAGAATAACACAAAATTCAATCGCCGTGAAGCCTTAACGCAAACCATACATTCCCACAACAAGACAGAATAACACTCGCATACACGAGGGAAAGGTAATCACATAGTCATATTCTCCTTACGGAAAATAACATTCATGAAACTTTAAACGAGCCCAAGGAGTCAGGAAGATCCCTTTTGTAAAAGGAAAAGTATTTTGATAAGATAGTTTGCAATCATTATTATTGACTCGGTCGTTTAGGGTTTTAAAATCGAATGGGAATACTTTTGGAAATAATTTCAAAAACTCTCGGGTCCTTGACCCAACGTATGGAAAACGATTACACAAAATCCAAGTCAACTTATTTGGGGTTCTCGACCCAATTTATAGAACACCGTCACAAACGAAATCATTACAACATCTCACGGGGTTCTCAACCCATTCCAAATATCATCATCATGAAATCAATCATCTCAACATTCCACAGGTCCTCGACCCAAAACACGAATAGCACCACAATACAATCAAAGGTACAAAACTCTCATTCGACATTTCCTGCTCAAGACCCCGATTAATTAACCCTCGGAGATTTCGTCAAACCTCCGGGTTAACTAACCCCGATACCAACGCTTTTAAAAACAATTTGAAACAAGCTTTCAAAAACATGGATTGCGGTCCGAATCAAGACAAACATTAAAAGTGAGTTGAAAGAATTTGAGATACGAACATCGTTCGAACGGGTCTTAGCTATCACTCAAATACCCGTAACCAATAAGCTGCCAGCGCCCATCAAGCTCACTGCACCGGCGTTCACTCCACTATGTCGGCCGCTCCTTGAACATGTCACCGCACCGGCGCTACTCCCGCAAGAGCGCCTTGCACGCGCATTAGGTGACACCGGCGTTCACCACCCATATGGAGCCGCACATTGCAACAGACACTGTGCCGTGAGTACACCGCCCCGCCCTCAGAGGTTCCCGGATATGACGTTTCTCACCACAAGTATCCACATTGTTCAAACATCAAGCACACGGACAATTGTCACAACTATTTTCAACTCGGTACATCAAGTCACACAATTTCTCCGCCAGTCCATATCAACACAAATAAACAATAACACGCACGTTATCAATCAAACTCAATCAACACCGCACATATATCTCTATGTTGCGACTCAACCGAATATATACACATTTATATATATAGATATATATATATATATATATATATATATATAAATATATAATCTCACTATATTATATGAATAACTATAGTTCGCCCATCAATCCAAGTTGAGCACGTCAACTAATGGTAGAATTCAACACTCGTTGATCACCGACATAAACATATATATTAATATACGTATATACATACATATATTTAACATGTAACTATATATATAAACACACATATATATATATATATATATATATATACACATACATATATATATATATCTCCATATAAACTCATACACTTCGACAACAATGATTTCACGCAGTTACAATTCGTATATCGAGGTACTTGCCTTGGTAATACGACGCGAAGGAGACGACGAAGGAATAGGTTCCGGTCCGAACAATCCTCTCAAATCCGACCCTAACACAATAATGATATACAATCAATCTCACATCATGAATACGAAGAAATCCCTCCTAGTTCTACCCGTTGGGACAATTTATCGAACACCAAGAGTGCGTAGGGAATTGAAATCGGTTAACGGTGAACTAATGGGATTTCATCCCAACCAAAAACAAGAAAACCAAGGGTCACGAGAGTACTATCAAAATCTAACAACAACATCGATTAATTCGGATTAAAACACAAGATCACCACCAAACCCTCCCCAAAAATCATACTAGGGTATAAGAGATCTTACCTCTTGAAGATACAAACCCTATAATCCGAAGAACACGTGCTAGATCCACAATCCGAGCTACACGATCGAAGGAAGATGAAGAAAAACACACAATCAAAAGGGTGGATGGAGAAGAAATCCCCCTCTCAACCCTCTCTCTCTCTCGCGCACGGTGGAAGAAAAGGAGGAAATGAGCGAAACTCGCTGAAAACACCCAGTTATAGCGCATTGTGTGTGCGGCTCGGCTAATGCAGGCCGCGGCACAGGGCCAAAAATTGCGCCAGTGGTGGTGACCGCTCGTTGTGCCGCGGCTCATTCGGAGTGTGCCGCGGCTCGGACTCGGCATGTGCCGCGGCACTGCCGGATCGTGCCGGGTACAGTACAGAGGTTTTAGCCGGCGAGTTCCACACGGGTGTGCCGCGGCCCGGAGAAGTGTGCCGCGGCACCGACTCAGCTGTGTGCCGCGGCGCACAATCCTTGTGCCGCGGCACACCTGCACCGCTCGGCCAACAATCGGGTAGTATGTGTGCCGCGGCGCATAATCCTTGTGCCGCGGCTCACACCCCTCGGGTCCCAAAATGATGAAAAAGATCCTAAAGAGAATAAAAGCAATAGGAATCGATATTTGGGCAACAATAACACGAAATGGAAGTACGGAACCCCAAAACGATCTGAGGTACACAACCAAGGTCGAACAAGGAACAAATTCCCTAAATTTCTAGGAAGTTACAAAAACGGCCCAAACATCCGAAAATCACGATACAACGTCGGATTAACAATCCGAAACTCACAACATGTTCTACTCAATCATACGAACTCATGGAAGTAAGAAAATGGCGAAATCGAACGAGTTTAACGAGAATCAAATGTACATGAGACAAAATATAACACAAGATGAAATTACGTAAAAACATCATCGAGACCCGTCTAAGCGGAGAAACTCCAAGAACAAAATAGGTTCAGAATTCCAAAACAGTGTCAAGCGAGTTGTCGAAACGGACCTCCGCCGGAAAGTGAAAATTACCGGAAATCGAATTTGCGGGTATTACAATTAATCCCTCTTTGACACAATTTTGATCAGCACCACTGTCCATAAGACATATAACATTTGTTTTGAAATTATTAATAACTAAAGTAAGATATACATAATGTTTTTGAAAAGTCATTTTATTGATAATTTGAATATATTGATCCTCATTAATCAAATCTTCTATTAATTTGATTTCATCTTTATTAATAGGTAAATGAATACTATCATCATCACTATCTTGACCAGCTTCTTTTCTCTTAAAATCAAGCTTTTTTCTGTTTTATCATGATTAATATTTTTAATCATTTCTTCTAAATTGGATATTTTTTAATTTCTTTCTATATCATTGATTTGTATATGTTCTAGTTCCATATTAATTTTTGAAATTTGTCTCTTAAGAAGTTTAATTTCTTCTCGGAGATCTATTGTATTAATTGGCTTTATTCCTTTGGAGGTAGTAGGTATGTTTTTATCAAAGAGCTTTGATAAACTAAAAGGTTCATTATTAGGTTTATCTTTTGTTAATATTAATGTCTTAATTTTTTGAAGTAATTCTTTCTTGTCATCTGGATCATGGATCTTATCAGCCAAATCTAAAAGGAATTCTGGATTTATATTATTATTAATCATATTGACATAAATATTAGAACTTTGATTGCCAGAATCTTCACTATCACTTGAATTATTAATTTGATTATAAAGTTCGTCATCTGATCCATAATATGAATCAGAATCTGAACTACTAGGTTCAATTTCATTAATAAATAAATTAAGTATTTTATCTTTCAGTTCAGGATCATCTTTAAATATATCATTAATTTTTTTCTTCATAGGACATGTATCCGGTTTGTGACCGAAACGATGGCATTTCCAACATTGAATTTTTGATGATTCAGATCTAAACTTAGGATAAGATTTTTTGAATTTTCTTTTAGGTTTATCTGTGTGTTCCGTTTTTTGTTTAAAATATCTTTTCCGGTGTTTTTTAAATCTTTTTTCCTTACTATAATTATTATGTTTTCTTTTGGAATAAGTGGAAGGAGCTTGTATCTTTTGCATGCCAAAGGCTTCACAAAAATTACCAAGTTCAATTTTTGAATTATGTTTATCTTTGCCGTATTTGGATTGGATTTTTAGTTCTTGTAACACCCCCAGATTTAACCGGAAATATTACAGCGCCGTGGGCCCCGAGATTGAACCCACAAGGCTAAAAGAAATTTTCGCAAACATTTACGGATGCCCAAGAGGCCAACGATGGTACTTATCTTTAAAAATTCACAAAGACATATAAAATCCATTTATCAAAAACCGTCGTAAAAACTCATTTGAAATCGCAATGCCAAACATCCAACACTCAGAGGTTTAGAAAACGATTTCCAAAGTAACCTCAGTTACTAGATACCAAAAGAGCGTCTCAAAATACTCACGCAGCGGAAAAAGGCCAACCAGAAAGATACTCTAGCAGCGGAATACAAGAACCAATCAAGAAACTCAATGCACACAACATGTCCTAGCCAGTATCCTCCGGGAAGCTCATCTCTTCACGACCGCTACAAGCTCGATACTCCAAGAACCTAAAAAGAAATCCCACGACGGGGTCAGCCATAATATCCAACAATGATAACCGTCACATCGCATTAATAATAACATACCAATGAGAATACAACATAAGAATACGACCAATGTAATCTTACCGCCATAACTTTGCTTACTCAAGTGATTCTCATCAGAGTAACCATTATCACATTTCACATCCTGTACTCGATTTACCAATAAACTCGAACATAATATAAGTACTGTACCTCAAACAATACTCAAGGTTCTCAAACTATCATAACCAACTCACGATACGGAAATATACCATTTCTGACCAATACGATCCATCGAATAACATCATCAGATCACAAGACGATAACCGATCGTCCATCAAGACAAAAACCAAAGGAAATACGGAACATACCTCGAGATATGAAGTGCCACGACAATCATACCAGTCTAATCCGAGATCAGATCAATGCAATACGGACAAGGTCCCAACACAAGATCTTCAAATGCATACTCATATGACCACGTCAATATGATCACAACAATAACAATCATGTATACTCAATGGAAATCCGACGATCCGGCTCCTCAAAGATAGATCCCTTTGTTGATCCTATCGATCAACATAAGGTGGATAACTAACAATACACATGTGAACAACAACACATGATAAAATCAATGATGAGAATTCACAAGATTCCATCAACATAATACGGGTAATCCAACGATCCAGGCCTCAAAGATAGATCCCCATGATGATCCCGTCGAACAAACGCATGGTGGAAAACTCCGTCCAACGATCCAGCTTCTCGGATAGATCCCCATGATGATCCCGTCGAACCAACGCATGGTGGACATCCGATCCAGCGCCCTCAGCATAGACACTCATAATCCCATCGGATTATTTACACAATATGATCAACACAATATGCATACACATATGCAAATCAACACGTTCATCAACATGAACAACATGACATTTACTAGGACGACTTCATGTTCAACAACATGAAAGAAAATGTACGAGGCCAAAATAAATAACATTAAACCATAATCAATATGGAATACTTGCCCCGAGTCCCTCAAGAGCAACCTCGATGTCCAATCATCACCGAAGATTATCCTCAATGCTCGGCGATCCAAATACCCAGAGTTCCCAATAATAATAATCATCGCTATATGCATTATAAACGAAATGAAACTGAAACTATTCATTAAATATTATAACTGAGCAAGTAATAACTTGCCTCGATACCGATACCACGAAGCTGCTGCCGAACACATTGCCTTTGTCTACGAGTTCCTCAGCCCCGATCAAAAGCAATACAATGGACATACTCGAACACGACCGCAATATCCGGTGATAAACACCGATCGATAAACTTGACCTATAACAATAATCGATTAAACAACAATCCGATAATAATCAACAACCGCCAAAACCAATTCACAAACCCAACGGCTCAACAATATCTCAGTTAACCACAAGTCTGATCAAACCAACTAAAACAATCACGAGTTCATAAATCAAAGAATATATTACCTCGCTGTTGACTTAGCGCACGTTAATCTTTAACCGTAGCGTACGCTAAGTTGTTCCCGATAGCGTGCGCTAGCCAGTAGGCTTAGCGTGCGCTAATAACGTGCAGTTACATGCATTTCGGATACCGATCAACATCTGGCGATTATCAAAAACTCTAAGTGATTCTGAATCATGTTCATAGCTATCAAACAACGAAATCCAATATCCTTTAACATATAGGTAATCATCCGACTTTTAATCCAAGTCATATATTCATATTTCATCTTTCTTAATATTAACAACCTAAACACCAAGAACTCATAATCATGCCATGATCATCATCATATGAAGGAACCAACAACAACGACATCACAGATCCGAATTGAAGGAAGACATTATCCAACATATCTCTTTGAAGATAACAACTCATTCGAGACCATCTAATTCATATCAATATCTTCATATCAACAATAACATTATCATAATCCGGTAATCCAACTCATAATTATACTTATCAACTTGTTTATATGATAATCATCACTCAAGAACATCATATACAATCCAAACGAAATCTCAAAGTGAAGAGTAATTACCTTTTGAAGGAATGGATTGATTTCCAAGGTTGAATCCATTTACAAGAATCACCAATGATTTCAAGCTTCAAATGTTGTTATGGATGGTTAACTCCATCTTAATCCAAAGGTTTGGAACCTCAAATATATCCCAACTCTCTCTCTCTCTCTCTCTCTCTCTCTCGGCTGAAAGAAGAAGAATGACGAAATGCTTAATAACACCCTTCTGTCCCTTTATAATATTCATTATTAGCGTGCGCTAACATCTCATGTTTAGCGTGCGCTACCGCCTTAGCGTGCGCTAACTGACTTTGTTAGCGTGCGCTATCAGCCCGTGAGGCTACTGTCTTGCTTCGTAAACTAACTTACGTACGTAATGCCCATGCATTAACGTACGTAAATCATCCTGCTTAGCGTACGCAAGTCATTTACCTTAGCGTGCGCTAATACCAGTTGACTTGCTACAGTCTACACCTACCACGAAGATGCTCGTGACCCCACAAGCCGAAATCGACCAATAAAGCCAAGATTCCCTGTTGACCGATATATAGTTAGCGTGCGCTAATCAACATGCATTAGCGTGCGCTATCACTACATTACAACATCCGTTGACTTATCAGAACGTGCGCCGAAAGTGGCCTGGTCCACGCATAGATTCCTTCTGATCTGACTGCATTAGCGTGCGCTACATTCTGCCTCTAGCGTGCGCTAACCATGAACGATAGCGTGCGCTATACTTGACCATTAGCGCGCGCTAGTCAGGCTATACTTAGCCATTTCCAACTCTTCTCGTCCAACGTCTCAACATACAGAATACGAACATACGGCATACTAAATACATCTACTTCTTAATTGTAATTGTCAACCAAATATGACAATTATACCAATACAGATGTCTCAGTCCTTTATTTATTTTATCCCTACTGTACAGATTCCACGCTGTACAATATAACTCGGATAAAATAATATCAAACAACAGTAGTAGAATTTCCGGATATTACATTCTACACCCCTTAAAATAAGTTTCGTCCTCGAAACTTGCAATCCATCATAAAACAAACAAACATACCGTTTAACCCAAAATATCCCAAAGCCATCACGACACTGATCAATCATCATTATTCTGAATAGCCAAAACTGCATACTTACAAATACGCAGGTCGACGATCTCCGGAGATACTAGCGCCGATCTCACCGCATACCTCAATACGCTTACGATCACGATTCCCGAGTCTCAACAAAATATATCATCTTCGGATCAAACAATCCGCCCAATCAAATCCTGTCACTGATTACAAAATAAAGTTACTATTCGAATAATATCCGATATATCTGTGAAACAACTGCCCCAAACGACACGAATCCCGAGACACCGACACAAAATCCGAACGCTCAGATGATCACCAACAATGGTCAACCAATAAGTCAACCGAATTTATCATCGACATGATAAATTCCAATCTGACCAACCAGAGGTCAAAACACAATCGAGAATATCATCAACATGATAAACTCCCATATGACCAACGAACGGTCAACGATAATCGAGAATACCTTCAAACGGTAAGCTCCAACACGATCAACACAGAACCACAGAAACAGATATACGAAAAAGCAAAATTCTCAAAACGACACACTGATCACATACAGTGAATCTCAAAACATATCCGACTGGCGAACATACCCCTCGGCATAAGAACAACCAATCACAAACTGACGAACATACCCAATCATACACGGAGTGGAAACGACCACTCAATATCCAAAACAACCAGTATGGGGTCACCATCCCCAAATCTATGCTTACAAGGAAATCATTCCAGAATCACTAAGGTAAAATCGCGCTACTACCATACCAATGGAGTCACATAGCACATATGTTCCGGTTTCAAAAAATCCCAAGTTTCCAAAATAATATTATGTGCATGAATCTACAACACGCAACATATTTCTCTTATCCGATAACTCAACCGATCATCACCGGATAATCAAACTAACATACTGAAGTTCGAATTTCTTTTCCATCGTACCATCAATATGATATGCACTATGCACTAAATGCGTATGTATATCAATCACATTTTCAAAATCAGTTTGAAATCATAAAGTCTCGTCAAGAATACAAATTTCCGAAAGTTCTTTCAAAAATTTCAAAACTAAAAACATAAATTTTGGTAAGACCACAAAATCAATTTTCGAAAAAAATTAACTTGGCTCGATGGTGCCAAGTATTCGATAACAGTTTCCTTCGAATCCACATGATTTTGAAGTTTTAAAAATGAAAAGTATGCAAATGCTCGACTATATCCATACTCCTGTATACCAATTCGGTTCGTCACCAATATCCACTGATATTCCATCGGAAAACCACACGATCGAGTTCCATAATCTCAATATATAAATTCCGACTAAACTCCTTTTCCACACATGACTCGTATCGTCAACCATTTACCCTTCCTGGATCACCTCAAACATGATATGACAAAACGTTGAAACAAATCAACAAATCAAACATGGCGAAAGACTTCCCGAGAAATTCCATTTGAACAAGTAAACCAAAGCCTCGAAAGGCGGAAATAACATAGGTAAACGATTGGTAAAGTGTTTTACAAGTCTCGGGAGTTTTAAGAAAACAGAAAAGCCGTTTGAAACATTAGGGTCTCAGCCCGTAACTCGTTCCGCATTACAAGAAGTTTAAAAAGTAGAAAACGCTTTTCGGACTCCAAGTCCTGAGTTACTGTAACACCCCAATTCACAACTGGGACATTACACGCCGTAGAACCCTCGTGAGGTCTACCATGTAACACCCCAATTCACAACTGGGACATTACACGCCGTAGAACCCTCGTGAGGTCTACCAGGCTAACACATGACATAAAAACCACAATGTAATCCCGAATGATGCACTCAAAAATAAATAAGGCCGTGGCCTCGGCCAAAACATTTATAACGTAATACACGAACAGAGGTTAAATACCGATTCTTTGCCCACGCAGGGGACTTAAACTAAGTTTCAAAATGCATACCTAACTTCAATACTCGACCATGCAATGACAAAACATAAAAATGCAGACTCGAGCCACATCATCAAGCCAGCCCATTCTTTGCGTGCGTGTCCCGTGCCTGCTCCTCAGCCCTCCCGGTACCTGAAATACATAAGACGCATTTTCCCCATTTAAGGGGTTAGCATTCGAATGGCTAGTGCAAGTACACAATTACACAACATTATATACAAAAACGGTTTTACACAATCATCTCAAACATAAGTCATTTGCCACATATATATTCCGGAATACTACGTTGACAATCAAACCGGTTTCCAATCATCACGATATCACAAAATCACAACTGGTATCCCGTGGCCGTACCCCTTAGTATCGACCCCCAGACATCCCGTCGAACGCTCCGGGTGGGATACCACTTCCGCGGCCGTACCCCTTAGTATCGACCCCAGACATCCCGTCGGACACTCCGGGTGGAAGTTCAATCACGCACGCACCCAAGTCCACTTCCGCGGCCGTACCCCTTAGTATCGACCCCCAGACATCCCGTCGGACACTCCGGGTGGAAGGAACACAACTCACGCACCCAAAAAATCACCATTCATCATTCATTTCGAGAATCACAATATACATAACGAAATGTAATACATGTACTTGCCTTGAACACGATGAAACAAGGGAAACAACGAAGGAATAGTTTTTGGTCCGAACAATCCTCCCAAATCCGCTCCTAACACAACAACGGTATACAACAAGTCTCAATAATGCGGAAAGGTAAGAATTAATCCTAATTCTACCCGTTGGGACAATTCATCGGACACCAAGAGTGCATAAGGAAATGAAATCGGTCAATGGTATAACAACGGGATTTCATCCCAATCAAAAACAAGAAAACCATGGGTCGCGTGAATACTATCAAAATCTAATAACAACATCGGTTAATTCAATTGAAACACAAGATCACCACCAAACCCTCCCCAAAATCATACTAGGGTTGAAGGAGTTCTTACCTCTTGAAGATTCAAGCCCTATAATCCGAAGAACACGTGCTAGATCCACAATCCGAGCTACACGATCGAAGGAGGATGAAGAAAATAAAACACTCAAATGATTTGTGAAGGAAAAACCCTCCCTCAAGCTCTCTCTCTCGCTTGTAGGTGAAGAAAAGGGAAAGAAATGAGCTGAAATGCTCAAAAAATGAATTTATAGGGTTGACTGCTCGACAGACTCGACCGTGTCCGCTCGACACGGCCGCGGCGCGCACTGCCGGCAGGACTCGACCGTGTCCCGCTAGACACGGTCGCGGTGTGGAGGGGCCTTCCGATAGTGACCGTCGTCCGGCGACTCGGCATGACTCGACCGTGTCTGGAACACGGCCGGGCGTGGGGCGATCGGTTCGGCTTATCCGGAAGAGTTCGACTCGGCCGTGCAGCGACACGGCCGGGTCCCGAGGCGAGACTTCGCATTTCCGGACGAGTACGGCACGGGCCGTGTCGGACGACGACACGGCCGAAGTTCGGTCGGCGATGATCGCCAATAATCGAAAAAATGAGCGGGTGAGCTAAAACGACCATAACTCTCTCGTCCGGACTCCGATTGACTCACCGTTTGAACCATTGGAAAGCTAATTCGATGCTATATAATATTGCAAGATTTAGAATTTTGGAGTTACCAAAAATTAATGGTGATCTAACAAAGTCGAACTCATAAGAGGAAAGTTGAAACAATGAACAATAATGATACACAACTCAAGTTTTTCCGAACGGTGAACACGGTGAATGAACATGATTGATGAATGATTATAATTGAGTGAAAATACACCGAGTGACAATTACAGATCGATAATTATCAATGAAAATGAATGAATTACAACCGGTATTACATTATCTCCCTTTAAAAATAAGTTTCGTCCGAAACTTACAACACGAATAACTCGGGGTATCTCGACCTCATACTCTCCTCCGTTTCCCACGTGGCTTCCTCGGATCCATGCCTCGACCACTGCACTTTGACCAAAGGAATGGTTTTGTGCCTGAGTTGCTTCACTCGACGCTCCAAGATCTGAATCGGCCTCTCCTCGAAGGTAATGTCGGGCCCCAACTCGATCTCTCCAAAATCAATAATATGGCTAGGGTTCGATACGTACTTCCTAAGCTGGGAAACATGAAATACGTCATGCACGTGGCTCAGGGACGGCGACAAGCCTAACCGATACGCAAGCTCTCCAACTCTATCTAAAATCTCAAATGGCCCGATATATCTCGGACTAAGTTTACCCTTCCGACCGAAGCGGTAAACTCCCCGTGTCGGCGACACCTTAAGCAAGACGTGATCTCCAACCTCAAACTCCAACGGTCGGCGACGTGTATCGGCATAAGACTTCGCCGACTGGGCCGTCAAGAATCTACCACGAATCAAGGTAACCTTCTCCCTCGTCTCAACTATCATGTCGGGCTCGGTACCGATTAGCTCGACGTATCATCCCAACACAACGGCGATCCGCACCTCCTCCCATACAACGCCGAATGGTGCCATTTTGATCGAGGCATGCCAACTATTGTTGTACGTGAACTCGATCAACGGCAAGTGTGTCTCCCAATCATCCTTCCAATCTAAAGCACGGGCTCGTAACATATCCTATAGCATCTCGTATCGTCAGCTCAATCTGCATGCGAGGGTGGTAGGATGTACTAAGTCTCAACTCGGTTCCCAAAGCTCTATGAACGGCTGCCAAAAATGTGATATGAACCGCCATCACGATCCGAAACAATACTCTTAGGGGTCCCATGCAATCTCACTATTTCGCAACAAACACTCGTGCAAGCCTCTCCGGCCCCCAAGTGTCCTTAATACTTAGAAAATGAGCTGATTTGGTTAGTCGATCAACAACGACTAAATCATGTTCATTCCGTCCGAGTCTTAGGCATACCGGTAATGAAATCCATAGAGATATCCTCCCATTTCCACTCCGGGATAGGAAGTGGTCGTAATGACCCGCTGGTCGCCGATGCTCGATCTTAACCTATCGACAGTCGACACCTCGACACAAACTCACTAACGTCTGTCTTCAAATTACTCCACCGGAGTTGCTCCTCACATCCTTGTACATTTTACTCGTATCAGAGGTATGGAGTAAGGTGTAGCATGAGCTTCACTCAAGATTTTATGTCTCACCAATATCACTCGGTACACAAAGTCTGCGCGAAACCTCAAAACTCCATCATCGTGAAACACAAATCCAGGGCTTTCCTTTCCTCACATCCTCCTCAACTGGACCAAAACGGATCGTCATATCGCCGCCCTGATATCATCAGTCAAGGACGAAGTGATCTCTAACGCACATAACTGGCCCTGAACTCTCTGAACCCAAACCTCAATATTCTGACAGATGAAATCTCGCTGGATCCTACTCTGCGGTGTAAGTACCTCTAACATCTCCAAAGCCATCGGTTTTCGGCTCGGACGCATTGTTCCAACACAACGGCGATCTACACCTTCTCCCAATTAATGCCTCAAATGGTGCCATTTTAATCGAGGCGTGCCAACTATTGTTGTACGTGAACTCGATTAACGGTAAGTGCGATTCCCAATCATCCTTCCAATCTAAAGCACAGGCTCGTAACATATCCTCTAGCGTATGTATCGTCCGCTCAGACTGTCCGTCTGTTTGAGGGTGGTAGGATGTACTAAGTCTCAACTCGGTTCCCAAAGCTCTATGAACGGCCTGCCAAAAATGTGATATGAACCGGCCATCACGATCCGAAACAATACTCTTAGGGGTCCCATGCAATCTCACTATTTCCGCAACAAACACTCGTGCAAGCCTCTCCGGCCCCCAAGTGTCCTTAATACTTAGAAAATGAGCTGATTTGGTTAGTCGATCAACAACGACCCAAATCATGTTCATTCCCGTCCGAGTCTTAGGCATACCGGTAATGAAATCCATAGAGATATCCTCCTATTTCCACTCCGGGATAGGAAGTGGTCGTAACAGCCCCGCGGGTCGCTGATGCTCGATCTTAACTCCGCCGACAGTCGACACCTCGACACAAACTCACTAACGTCTGTCTTCAAATTACTCCACCAAAGAGTTGCTCCTCACATCCTTGTACATTTTACTCGTATCAGATGTATGGAGTAAGGTGTAGCATGAGCTTCACTCAAGATTTTCTGTCTCACCAATATCACTTGGTACACAAAGTCTGCCGCGAAACCTCAAAACTCCATCATCGTGAACCACAAATCCAGGGCTTTCCCTTTCTCACATCCTCCTCAATCGACCAAAACGGATCGTCATATCGCCGCCCGATATCATCAAGGACGAAGTGATCTCTAACGCACATAATCGGCCTGAACTCTCGAACCCAAACCTCAATATTCTCGACAGATGAAATCTCGCCGGATCCTACTGCGGTGTAAGTACCTCTAACATCCGCAAAGCCATCGGTTTTCGGCTCAACGCATCACCACTACGTTGGCCTTACCGGATGGTAAAGTATCTCGAGGTCGTAATCTTTAATTAGCTCTAACCACCTACGCCGCCTCATATTCAACTCTTTACGGCTGAAGATGTACTTCAGACTCTTGTGATCCGTAAAATCTTACACGATGACCCATAGAGGTAATGCCTCCGGATCTTTAAGGCGAAATCGACCGCAGCCTAACTCCAAATCGCGTGGGATAATTTACTTCATAAGGATTCAATTGGCGGGACGCATAAGCAATCACTGTCTCTCTGCATCAAAACACATCCTAGACCAAGGCCCGAAGCATCACTATACACTACGAAGTCCTCGTTCCCCGAGGCAATGCTAAAACGGGTGCGGTAGTCGACGTCTTTTAACTCGTCAAAGCTGCCCCTGCTGCACCCACCACTAACTTCTCGAGTTTTCGGAGCAACCGAGTGAGTGGTCTAGCGATCTTAGAAAATCCTCAACGAATCTGCGGTAATAGCCGGCAAGACCCGTAAAACTCCTCACCTCCTTCACATTCTTAGGCGGCTCCCAAGCCATCACCGCCTCTATCTTCTCGCGGATCTACCCGAACTCCCTCTCGCTGAAATCACATGCCCGAGGAACGTCACTACTCGAGCCAAAACTCACACTTAGAGAATTTCGCATAACCGCTCGCCTCAAAGTGTCTAATACAATCCGAGATGTAAGGCGTGCTCCCGATTCCGTGAATAGATAAGAATATCGTCGATAAAAACGACTACGAATTTGTCTAGATACTCAATGAAAACTTTGTTCATCAACCGCATGAACATCTGCTGGGCATTGGTTAGCCCGAAAGGCATAACCACAAACTCGTAATGGCCATATCTCGTCCGAAAGGCGCTTTTCTAATATCGACGCCCCGAATCCTCAATCGTAGTAGCCTCTATCGCAAATCAATCTTCAAAAGACTGCCGCCCAAGCCGATCAAACAAATCGTCAATCCTCGGCAAAGGGTATTTATTTTTGATGGTCAACTTGTTTAATTCTCGAAAATCGATGCATAAACGGCGACCCATCCTTCTTCTTAACAAAGAGTACAAAGCGCACCCCAAGGCGATGCGCTCGGTCGAATATACCCTTTATCTAACAATTCTCCCAACTGATTCTTCAACTCTAACATCTCCGACGGTGCCATACGGTACGGTGCTCGAGAAATAGGGGCTGCATTCGGCTCAAGATCGATAGGAAACTCCACCTCTCACTGCGGTGGTAACCCCGGCAAGTCGTCTGGGAAAACATCGGGATACTCACCAACAACTGGAATTGACGACATGCCAACTCCACCATCTTCCGCCTTCAGAGCATAACACCAGTAGCCGACACAACCCTGGTTCAGAAGTTTCATCGCCTTCAAGGCATTAATCACGCTCCCCGATCTACTCCGGCTATACTCGAGAGTATGCTCGGTGCCAACCTCGGCCACGATCGAGATAGTACGAGTCCGATAGTTCATGATAGCACCGTGACGCTCTAACCAATCGTCCCCGAGGATTAAATCCTCACCCTTGAGGTCGATAACAATGAGGTTTGAGGGCCAATCTCGGCTCCCGATCCTCACTGGGCAATCCCTTACTTCCCGGTCCCCAACCATACGATCTCGCTAGCGTACCCACCACAAACGGTTCACACTCAAACAAGCGATTAAAGCCAATACGATTCACACAATCCGAAGCAATAAAGGAGTGGGTAGCACCAATCAAAAGCACGGAAACCGGATGAGTAAGGATCTCGAGTGGTACTGACGCCACCGGAATGTCCGCCTCCTCGTGTGCCTCATCCGTACAATCGGGGTGGATCAACCCGAGCTCGAGGCTGCGCGCGATCCGGCCGCCCCCGACCTCTACCGCGACCCGAACCTCGCGGAACTCCGAATAGCCGGAGTGTTATGATCCTCCGATCGGTAGTGGTAGTCGGAACTCTAGCGGCCCCGTGGCTCTCTCACAATGAGTCGCCCGATGTCCGGTCCGCCCGCAAGTGTAGCAAGTAATCGGAGGAAAAGGACAATCCTTCATCAAATGCTCATATTGGTTGCGCTTAAAACAAACTCGCCACCAAGCAACGGTCTCGAATCGAACGGTTACCCCGAGATCCACCGGCCCGATGGAACGGCCCTTCCCGTATGGGAGCAGAACGAGACCTCGAAATCGACCACCCTTCCTTGGCCGAGAATCCACCGTAGTCTTCGCTTCTTAACTTCCGAAACCGACTCGATTCCGGAATCGCCATCTCGATCGCTAGGGCGCGATCCTGGTATTCCTTCAAAGTGGCACACATGAGCGGTGCCATACTCGCCTAATATGCGGCTTCATGCGCATATTGAAGTAACAGATTTTATCACCTCCGATCACACTTGATCTCTTACGAACCCCAATCACGATTGTAAGAAATGATGGCCTGAGAAATAGGCACATCCCGAGGTGTAGCGGTGAAGAATTCCACAATTCTGCGCTCCTTGATCAAGCGGCGGACAATACTCTGCTTCCATAGCAGTCTTGAATTCCTCCCAAGTAGCTCGACGGTCTCTGGGCACAACGGCCTCCCACCATTCCGCAGCCTTCCTTATCCAGAGGTACTGGGCAATATGTACCTCCCGTATTCGTGACAAGCTACGACATCGAAGGTCCTGGACAACCGAAAGAGCCAATTCTCCCAACCGAGGGAGTCGGAGGATCCGAGAAACGAGGAGGGTGCATCTTAGTCACCGTTTGAAGCCACTTACTAGCCTCCTCTTCCGGTGTCGGGGCGGATTCTCGCGTCAACCCCGAGCTATCTGAGTAAGTTGGGCTACCAATCGCTGGCAAAGAGCTCTGTCGGCATTATTACCCGACGGCACCGAGTGAGAGGCCGAGTCTGCAGAGGATCGAGAAAGTGAGCCCTCCTCATTATCAAGACCGACCACGGCCTCGGCCGCGTCCCTAGCCGGTCTACCACGACCTCTCAACATACTCAAGGAAAATAAGAAAAGGACAAGATCGTAAAGATTCACAATTCACAAAGTTGGTAACACAAGTCACGATTCCGAACAGCGCAAGAAAATGAATTACAGAGATATAAGAGTTCGAGGAGACTTACAACACGGTCGCACGAAAAGACGGTAGCATGATGATATTAGGCTCAACGATCGACTTTAATGACGCAATCGATGCACTAAAATTCACCGACAACTAGGTATTCAAAACCTAAGCTCCGATACCATAAATGTAACACCCCAATTCACAATCAGTCATTACACGCCGTAGAACCTCGTGAGGTCTACCAAAGCTAACACATGACATAAAAACCACAATGTAATCCCGAATGATGCACTCAAAAATAAATAAGGCCGTGGCCTCGGCCAAAACATTTATAACGTAATACACGAACAGAGGTTAAATACCGATTCTTTGCCCACGCAGGGGACTTAAACTAAGTTTCAAAACAGACAGTCTAACTTCAGTACTCGACCATGCAATGACAAAACATAAAAATGCAGACTCGAGCCATATCATCAAGCCAGCCCATTCTTTGCGTGCGTGTCCCGTGCCTGCTCCTCAGCCCTCCCGGTACCTAAAATGCATAAGACGCATTTCCCCCATTTAAGGGGTTAGCATTCGAATGGCTAGTGCAAGTACACAATTACACAACATTATAGACAAAAACGGTTTTACACAATCATCTCAAACATAAGTCATTTGCCACATATATATTCTGGAATACTACGATGACAATCAAACCGGTTTCCAATCATCACGATATCACAAAATCACAACAGGTATCCCGTGGCCGTACCCCTTAGTATCGACCCCCAGACATCCCGTCGAACGCTCCGGGTGGGATACCACTTCCGCGGCCGTACCCCTTAGTATCGACCCCCAGACATCCCGTCGGACACTCCGGGTGGAAGTTCAATCACGCACGCACCCAAGTCCACTTCCGCGGCCGTACCCCTTAGTATCGACCCCCAGACATCCCGTCGGACACTCCGGGTGGAAGGAACACAACTCACGCACCCAAAAAATCACCATTCATCATTCATTTCGAGAATCACAATATACATAACGAAATGTAATACATGTACTTGCCTTGAACACGATGAAACAAGGGAAACAACGAAGGAATAGTTTTTGGTCCGAACAATCCTCCCAAATCCGCTCCTAACACAACAACGGTATACAACAAGTCTCAATAATGCGGAAAGGTAAGAATTAATCCTAATTCTACCCGTTGGGACAATTCATCGGACACCAAGAGTGCATAAGGAAATGAAATCGGTCAATGGTATAACAACGGGATTTCATAATAATCAAAAACAAGAAAACCATGGGTCGCGTGAATACTATCAAAATCTAATAACAACATCGGTTAATTCGAATTGAAACACAAGATCACCACCAAACCCTCCCCAAAATCATACTAGGGTTGAAGGAGTTCTTACCTCTTGAAGATTCAAGCCCTATAATCCGAAGAACACGTGCTAGATCCACAATCCGAGCTACACGATCGAAGGAGGATGAAGAAAATCAAACACTCAAATGATTTGTGAAGGAAAAACCCTCCCTCAAGCTCTCTCTCTCGGTTGTAGGTGAAGAAAAGGGAAAGAAATGAGCAGAAATGCTCAAAAAACGAATTTATAGGGGTTGACTGCTCGACAGACTCGACCGTGTCCGCCGACACGGCCGCGCGCGCGCACTGCCGGGCAGGACTCGACCGTGTCCTCGCTAGACACGGTCGCGGCGCGAGGGGCCTTCCGATAGTGACCCATCCGACGCCGACTGGCATGACTCGACCATGTCCCGAACACGGCCGCGCCCGCGCCGGTTCGCTTATCCTAAGAGTTCGACTGGCCGCGCTGCACGACACGGCCGGTCCTCGAGGCGAGACTTCGGCATTTCCGGACGAGTACGGCACGGGCCGTGTCGGACGACACGGCCGAGTTCGGTCGGCAGTGATCGCCAATAATCAAAAAAAGTGCGGGTGAGCTAAAACGACCATAACTCTCTCGTCCGGACTCCGATTGACTCACCGTTTGAACCATTGGAAAGCTAATTCGATGCTATATAATATTGCAAAGATTTAGAATTTTTGGAGTTACCAAAAATTAATGGTGATCTAACAAAGTCGAACTCATAAGAGGAAAGTTGAAACAATGAACAATAATGATACACAACTCGAAGTTTTTCCGAACGGTGAACACGGTGAATGAACATGATTGATGAATGATTATAATTGAGTGAAAATACACTGAGTGACAATTACAGACTGATAAATACTGAATGAAAATGAATGAATTACAACCGGGTATTACATTTACAAAATTATTTCAAAATCGATTGGGTCTCGGCCCAAAAATCATTTTCCGTAAAACATCCGTAAAACATTCATTTTGAAAGGTATCATTTTCAAATGATCAAAAGCAGTTCATATATCTCAAAATGAATTAACATGCTACATGTTCTTCTCAGCCATGCATAATATTTCTCCCCAAATGCACAATTCCGTTCCAAAATCTAACCAACATACTGATTCTCAAAATTATAACTCCTCAAGATCATCAATCCTGTCCCAACTCTGTCACCTTATACTATAACATATAATATTCTGCTGAATCTCAAAGCATATCAACTATAGAACAGCAATAAATCTCAATGCAATTCAAAAATCCAAATACTTACAGATCGTGAAGCCGACGATTCCCCGTGATACTGGCACATGTCTCGACTCAAGAAAATACTCGACACATATATTTTCAAAACACACTTTTGCCAAATCGGTTCGACTGAAGAACACATTATATCACGTAAACACCATTTGGAAAAGTTATAACAAGCCCAGTACGATACTGGCAAATCCGATAACGCACAAGCACGGCTCTAATATTTGTCAATCGACAACTCGAATGACGCAACAAAAACACGACCCAACTCGACCCAAATGCCTAGGTTTTCTCAACCTAAGCTCCGATACCATATTCTGTAACACCCCCAGATTTAACCGGAAATATTACAGCGTCGTGGGCCCCGAGATTGAACCCACAAGGCTAAAAGAAATTTTCGCAAACATTTACAAATGCCCAAGAGGCCAACGACGGTACTTATCTTTAAAAATTCACAAAGACATATAAAATCCATTTATCAAAAACCGTCGTAAAAACTCATTTGAAATCGCAATGCCAAACAGCCAACACTCAGTGTAATATCCGCATTTTCTATTTTCGGTAATTTCTATTTTTGATGGATGTTCGTTTCGGACAACTCGCTTAGCACTGTTTTGGAATTCTAAATCTATTTTGTCCTTGGAGTTTTTCCGTCTGGTCGAGTTTCGAGGATGTTTTTGCATAATTTCATTGTGAATTATATCTTGCCGCACGTGCGTTCGATTCTCGTAAAACTTGTTCGTTTTCGTTGTTTCTCGATTCGTATAAGTTTGTATGGTTGAGTTGGTCGTGTTGGAACTTTCGGTTTGTTAATCCGACGTTATATTGCGATTTTTCGGGCATTTGGGCCGTTTTTGTAATTTTCATAAGTTTGGGGAATTTCGCCTTATTTGCTTCGTTTCAAACTCTCTAGTGATCGAGATTGTATTATCTTTCAACGCTCAACTTTGTCGTCTTGATTATTACGTGTTTATGTTTCTGGATTCTGGTCTTACTTCGTTTTTCGGCACTTGTGCGCCGCTGGGCAGCAGCTGGATCGTGCAGTAATCGCCGCTCGAGTAGCGACGCTACTCGTGATTTATTTACGTGCGCTATCATTGTGTGGTTAGCGACGCTAACTCGGGGCTCGTGAGCGTGCGCTATCGATTTCGTGCGCTGGCCGTGGGTTCGCATTGCATCGACTGTGCAACAGACGCTAATCGGCGTTAACGCACGCTAATCCCATTACTAGCGCACGCTAACCATGTTAGTTTGCGTACGCTAACGGAGGTCAGATGGCGATCGCTCACATGCCGCTAGCGCACGCTAATGCTTGTGCATAGCGTGCGCTAAGTCTCGTTAAATATAAATATAGGGCAATAACTTCATCATTTTTCCTTCATTTCCTATCCTTCTCGGTTTTGAGCGATTCCGTGGGGGTCGTGGCCGATTCCGATCAGATCACCATACACTACCACCGTGCATTCCTTGCGTGGATTCTTCAAGTTCCTAATCACTTTCCACCATCCGAATCAAGGTAATAATTCCCAAAACCCTTATTTTGAGATTTTGGGGGAATTTTGGGGATTTCTTGGGAATTGACTCCTTCAGTCCGAATTATTACTGGGTTATCGCTAGAATTCGATCGTGCACGTGTAATCCTTCATTTTATTGATGATTTGTGGTTTTAAACTCCAAGTTCTCCATTGTTCGTCACTTATAGTCGACGATACCCAAGTTATGTTCGACTAAGGGTTTCAGCGGGTAAAACTAGGATGTATTCCATCATTTACGTAGTTTTAAGACTGTTGTCCATCGTTATTGTGTTAGGATCGGATTTGTGAAGGTTGGTCGGGCCGAAACCTTTCCGTTCGCCGTTTTCCTTCACGTAGTATTACTCAGGTAAGTACATGTATTACATTCCGTTATGTGCATATGATTTTGATGCGAATGATGTATAGGGTGTTATTGAACGAATGTGATTGTTTCTCTTCCACCTGGGGATGGCGTGTGGCCTCTGGGGGCCGATACTAATGGGTACGGCCATGGAAGTGGAATTGGGTGCGTGTGTTGATGTTCTTCCACCTGGGGACGGTTCGACGGGACCTCTGGGGGCCGATACTAATGGGTACGGCCGCGGAAGTGGTTTCTCACCTGGGGACGGTCCGACGGGACCTCTGGGGACCGATACTAATGGGTACGGTCGCGAGTTACCAAGCGTGGATAATTGTGATGTGGAAAACTTGTTGATATACTATTTTGGTGTTAATGTGATATTCCAGAATATTGATTTTCAAAATGATTTATCCTAACGATTTATTTGCGTTGAATTGTGTATGTATATAATGTTGTGTAATTATGTACTTGCACTAGCTACTCGAATGCTAACCCCTTAAATGGGGGAAATGCGTCTTATGCATTTCAGGTACTGGTCGAGCTGAGGAGCTGGCACGGGATGCGCATGCAAAGGATGGGTTGGCATGATGATGATGTGGCTCGAGTCTGCATTTTTTTTCTGTTTTGTCATTGCATCTGTTGAGTACTGGAGATAGATTGTTTATTTTTGAACATGGTTCAAGTCCCCTGCGTGGGCAACATTTTGGTATTTAACTTATGCCTCATGTACTCCGTTAAAATGTTTTGGCCGAGGCCACGGCCTTATTTACTTTTTGGGTACATCTTTCATGTTATCATTGTGGTTCATGTGTCACGAGTTAGCCTGGTAGACCTCACGGGGGTTCTACGGCGTGTAATGTCCCGTTTGTAAATTGGGATGTTACAATTATGGTATCGGAGCGCCAGGGTTTTGAATACCTAGGCTGTCGGTGAAATTTGGGTCTGTCAGTTGCGTTATTAGAGTCAGTCGTTGAGCCTAATATCATCATGCTACCATCTTTTCGTGCGACCCGTGGCTGTAAGTCTCCTCGAACTCTTATATTTCTGTAATTCGTTTTCCTGCATTGTTCAGAATCGTGACTTGTGTTACCAACTTTGTGAACTGTGAATCTTTCTGATCTTGTTCTTTTCTTATTTTCCTTCAGTATGTTGAGAGGTCGTGGTAGACCGGGTTAGGGACGGCCGAGGCCGTGGTCGTGGTGCCGATAATGAGGAGGGCTCACTTTCCCGGTCCTTCGCGGACTCGGCCTCTCACTCAAGGCCGGTAATAATGCCGACGCTGGCTACGGCTGATTTCCAGCTTGGTAGCCCAACTTACTCAGATAGCTCAGGGTGGACGTCAGAATCCGCCCCCGACACCGGAAGAGGAGGCTAGTAAGTGGCTTCAGACGTGACTAAGATGCACCCTCCTCGTTTCTCTGGATCTTCTGACTCCCTCGGTTGGGAGAATTGGCTCTTTCTGTTGTCCAGGACCTTCGATGCCGTAGCTTGTCCTGAGGACAGGAGGGTACACATTTCCCAGTACCTCCTCGATAAGGAAGATGCGGAATGGTGGGAGGCCGTTGCGCCCAGAGACCGTCGGGCCACTTGGGATGAGTTCAGGGCTGCTATGGAAGCAGAATATTGTCCGCCGCCAGTCAAGGAGCGCAGAATTGTGGAGTTCTTCACCGCTACACCTCAGGATGTACCTATTTCTCAGGCCATCATTTCTTACAATCAGCAGTTGGGCTTCGTAAGGGATCAAGTGAGAACGGAGGCTGATAAAATCCGTTACTTCAATATGCGCATGAAGCCGCATATTAGGCAGAGTATGGTGCCGCTCATGTGTGCCACTTTGAAGGAATACCAGGATCGCGCTCTGGCGATCGAGATGGCTGTCCTGGAATCAGAGTCGGTTTCGGAAGCTAAGAAGCAGAAGACTGCTGGTGGGTTCTCGGCCGGAAAAGGTGGTCAGTTTTCGAGGTCTCGTTCTGCTCCTACACCTGGGAAGAGGTCGTTCCATCAGGCCGGTGGATCTCAGGGTAACCGTTCAGTCCATTCTGTTGCACCGGGCGGGAGAGTTTGTTTTAATTGCAGTCAGCCCGAGCACGTTGTGAAGGATTGCCCACTTCCGTTAGTTACTTGCTTTACTTGCGGACAAACCGGGCACCGAGCAGCTCATTGTGAGAGGGCCACCTGGGCCGCTAGATTTTCGACTACCACTGCCGATCAGAGGGATCACAGTTCACCAGCTACTCATGTTCCGCAGGGTTCGAGTCGTGGTAGAGGTCGGGGTCAGCCAAATCGCCGCGCAGCATCGAGTTCGGGCTCAGTCCATCCCCGATTATATCAGATGAGGCGCACGGAGGAGGCAGACATTCCAGTGGCGTCAGGTACCACTCAGATCCTTTCTCATCCAGCCAAGATTTTTGATTCGGGTGCGACCCATTCCTTTATAGCTTTTGATTGTGTGAGTCGTATTGGTTTTGACTGCTTGTTTGAGTGTGAGCCGTTTGTAGTGGGTACGCCCAGCGGGGATCGTATGGTTGGGGACCGGGAAGTTAGGGATTGCCCAGTGAGGATCGGGAGCCGGGATTGGCCATCGATTCTGATTGTTATATACCTCAAGGGTGAGGATTTGATCCTCGGGGTCGCTTGGTTGGATCGTCATTGTGCTTTCATGATCTATGCGACTCGTTCCATCTCGATAGTTGCCGAGACGGCACCGAGCATACTCGCCGGCCGTAGTCTGTAGATCGAGGTGTGTGATTAGCGCCTTGAAGGCGATGAAACTTTTGAACCAGGGTTGTGTCGGCTATTGGTGTTTCACTGTGCAGGTGGAAGATGGTGGGGTTGACATGTCGTCGATTCCAGTCGTTAGCGAGTATCCCGATGTATTTCCGGATGACTTGCCGGGATTACCACCACATCGAGAGGTGGAGTTTCCTATTGATCTTAAGCCGAATGCGGCCCCTATTTCTCGAGCACCGTACCGTATGGCACCGTCGGAGATGCTTGAGTTGAAGAATCAGTTGGGAGAGTTGTTAGATAAGGGGTATATTCGACCGAGCGCATCGCCTTGGGGTGCGCCTGTACTTTTTGTCAAGAAGAAGGATGGATCGCTTCGTTTATGCATCGACTATCGAGAATTAAACAAGCTAACCATCAAAAATAAATACCCTTTGCCAAGGATTGACGATTTGTTTGATCAGCTTCAGGGGGCGACTTTTTCGAAGATTGATTTGCGATCAGGCTACTACCAGTTGAGGATTCGGGACGTCGATATTCCGAAAGCTGCCTTTCGGACGAGATATGGCCATTACGAGTTTGTGGTTATGCCATTCGGGCTAACCAATGCCCCAGCAGTGTTCATGCAGTTGATGAACAAAGTTTTTATTGAGTATCTGGACAAATTTGTAGTCGTTTTTATTGACGATATTCTTATCTATTCACGGAGTCGAGAGGAGCACGCCTTACATCTTCGGATTGTATTAGACACTTTGAGGGCTGAGCAGTTGTACGTGAAGTTCTCTAAGTGTGAGTTTTGGCTCGAGGAAGTGACGTTCCTCGGGCATGTGATTTCAGCAGAGGGAGTTCGGGTAGATCCGCAGAAAATAGAGGCAGTGATGGCTTGGGAGCCGCCTAAGAATGTGAAGGAGGTGAGGAGTTTTCTGGGTCTTGCCGGCTATTACCGTAGGTTCGTTGAGGGATTTTCTAAGATCGCTAGACCACTCACTCAGTTGCTCCAGAAAACTCAGAAGTTCGAGTGGACTGCAGACAGACAGGACAGTTTTGACGAGTTAAAGAGACGTTTGACTACCGCACCCGTGTTAGCGTTGCCTCAGGGGAACGAGGATTTCGTAGTGTACAGTGATACTTCGGGCCTTGGTCTAGGATGTGTTTTGATGCAGAGAGACAGAGTGATTGCGTACGCGTCCCGCCAGTTGAAACCTTATGTGGTGAATTACCCCACGCACGATTTGGAGTTAGTCATGGTCGCCTTAAAGATCTGGAGGCATTATCTCTATGGGTCGTCGTGTAAGATTTTTACCGATCACAAGAGTTTGAAGTATATATTCAGTCAGAAGGAGTTAAATATGAGGCAGCGTAGGTGGTTAGAGTTAATTAAAGATTATGACCTCGAGATACTTTACCATCCGGGTAAGGCTAACGTAGTGGCGGATGCGTTGAGCCGTAAGCCGATGGCGTTGCAGATGTTAGAAGTACTTACACCGCAGAGTAGGATCCAGCGAGATCTTATTTGTCAGAATATTGAGGTTTGGGTTCAGAGAGTTCAGGGCCAGTTATATGCATTAGAGATCACTTCGTCCTTGACTGATGATATCAAGGCGAAACAGTATGATGATCCGTTTTTGGTCCAGTTGAGGGAGGATGTGAGGCAGGGGAAAGCCCCTGGATTTGTGGTTCAGGACGATGGCGTTCTGAGATTTCGCGGCAGACTATGTGTACCGAATGATAGTGAGCTGAGACAGAAGATCTTGAGTGAAGCTCATACCACGCCTTACTCCATACATCCTGGTACGAATAAAATGTACAGGGATGTGAGGAGCAACTACCGTGGAGTAATTTGAAGACAGACGTTAGCGAATTTGTGTCGAGGTGTTTGACACAAGGAGTTAAGATCGAGCATCAGCGACCCGCGGGGATTTTGCGACCACTCCCTATCCCGGAGTGGAAATGGGAGGATATTTCTATGGATTTCATTACTAATATGCCTAGGACTCGGAATGGAATGAACATGATTTGGGTTATTGTCGATCGACTGACCAAATCAGCTCACTTTCTGGGTATTAAGGACACTTGGGGCCCGGAGAGACTAGCACGAGTATTTATTGCAGAGGTCGTGAGATTGCATGGGACTCCTAAGGGTATTGTTTCGGATCGTGATGGCCGGTTCGTGTCACATTTCTGGCAGGCTGTTCATCGAGCTTTGGGGACTGAGTTGAGACTGAGTACATCTTATCACCCTCAGACAGACGGGCAGTCAGAGCGGACGATCCAGACGCTAGAGGATATGTTGAGAGCCTGTGCCCTAGAATGGAAGGATGATTGGGAGTCGCACTTACCGTTGGTCGAGTTCACGTACAACAATAGTTGGCACGCCTCGATCAAGATGGCGCCATTTGAGGCGTTGTATGGGAGGAGGTGTAGATCGCCGTTGTGTTGGGACGATGCGTCCGAGCTGATTGGTACCGAGCCCGATGTGGTAGTTGAGACGAGAGAGAAGATTACTCTGATTCGGGATAGATTGTTAACGGCCCAGAGTCGGCAGAAGTCCTATGCCGACATGCGCCGCCGTCCGTTGGAGTTTGAGGTGGGAGATCATGTTTTGCTTAAGGTATCGCCGACACGGGGAGTTTACCGCTTTGGCCGGAAGGGTAAACTTAGTCCGAGGTTTATTGGGCCGTTTGAGATTTTAGAGAGAGTGGGAGAGCTTGCCTATCGGTTAGGCTTACCGCCGTCCCTGAGCCACGTTCATAACGTATTTCATGTTTCCCAGCTTAGGAGGTACATATCGGACCCTAGCCATATTATCGATTTTGGAGAGATCGGGTGGGACCCGACCTTACCATCGAGGAGAGGCCGATTCAGATTTTAGAGCGTCGGGTGAAGCAACTTCGTCATAAAACCATCCCTCCGGTTAAAGTTCAATGGTCGAGACATGGGTCCGAAGAAGCCACATGGGAGACGGAGGAGAGTATGCAATGAGATACCCCGAGTTGTTCGCGTTGTAAGTTTCGGACGAAACTTATTTTTAGGGGAGATAATGTAATATCCGCATTTTCTATTTTCGGTAATTTCTATTTTGATGTATGTTCGCTTTGACAACTCGCTTAGCACTGCTTTTGGAATTCTGAATCTATTTTGTTCTTGGAGTTTTTCCGTCTGGCCGAGTTTCGAGGATGTTTTTGCATAATTTTATTGTGAATTATATCTTGCCGCACGTGCGTTCGATTCTCGTAAAACTTGTTCGTTTTCGTTGTTTCTCGATTCGTATAAGTTTGTATGGTTGAGTTGGTCGTGTTGGAACTTTCGGTTTGTTAATCCGACGTTATATTGCGATTTTTCGGGCATTTGGGCCGTTTTTGTAATTTTCATAAGTTTGGGGAATTTCGCCTTATTTGCTTCGTTTCAAACTCTCTAGTGATCGAGATTGTATTCTCTTTCAACGCTCAACTTTGTCGTCTCGATTATTACGTGTTTATGTTTCTGGATTCTGGTCTTGCTTCGTTTTTCGGCACTTGTGCACTGTTGGCAGTAGTGGACTGTGCAGAACTGCTGCCTGAGTAGCGCACGCTACTCAGGAGTTACCAAAAATTAATGGTGATTTAACAAAGTCGAACTCATAAGAGGAAAGTTGAAACAATGAACAATAATGATACACAACTCGAAGTTTTTCCGAACGGTGAACACGGTGAATGAACATGATTGATGAATGATTATAATTGAGTGAAAATACACTGAGTGACAATTACAGACTAATAATTACTGAATGAAAATGAATGAATTACAACCGGGTATTACATTTACAAAACTATTTCAAAATCGATTGGGTCTCGGCCCAAAAATCATTTTCCGTAAAACATCCGTAAAACATTCATTTTGAAAGGTATCATTTTCAAATGATCAAAAGCAGTTCATATATCTCAAAATGAATTAACATGCTACATGTTCTTCTCAGCCATGCATAATATTTCTCCCCAAATGCACAATTCCGTTCCAAAATCTAACCAACATACTGATTCTCAAAATTATAACTCCTCAAGATCATCAATCCTGTCCCAACTCTGTCACCTTATACTATAACATATAATATTCTGCTGAATCTCAAAGCATATCAACTATAGAACAGCAATTAAATCTCAATGCAATTCAAAATCCAAATACTTACAGATCGTGAAGCCGACGATTCCCCGTGATACTGGCACATGTCTCGACTCAAGAAAATACTCGACACATATATTTTCAAAACACACGTTTGCCAAATCGGTTCGACTCAAGAACACAATATATCACGTAAACACCATTTGGAAAAGTTATAACAAGCCCAGTACGATACTGGCAAATCCGATAACGCACAAGCCTGAGTGAACAACAAAGACTCACGGCTCTAATATTTGTCAATCGACAACTCGAATGACGCAACAAAAACACGACCCAACTCGACCCAAATGCCTAGGTTTTCTCAACCTAAGCTCCGATACCATATTCTGTAACACCCCCAGATTTAACCGGAAATATTACAGCGCCGTGGGCCCCGAGATGGAACCCACAAGGCTAAAAGAAATTTTCGCAAACATTTACAAATGCCCAAGAGGCCAACGACGGTACTTATCTTTAAAAATTCACAAAGACATATAAAATCCATTTATCAAAAACCGTCGTAAAAACTCATTTGAAATCGCAATGCCAAACAGCCAACACTCAGTGTAATATCCGCATTTTCTATTTTCGGTAATTTCTATTTTTGATGTATGTTCATTTCGGACAACTCGCTTAGCACTGTTTTGGAATTCTGAATCTATTTTGTCCTTGGAGTTTTTCCGTCTGGCCGAGTTTCGAGGATGTTTTTGCATAATTTCATTGTGAATTATATCTTGTCGCACGTGCGTTCGATTCTCGTAAAACTTGTTCGTTTTCGTTGTTTCTCGATTTGTATAAGTTTGTATGGTTGAGTTGGTCGTGTTGGAACTTTCGGTTTGTTAATCCGACGTTATATTGCGATTTTTCGGGCATTTGGGCCGTTTTTGTAATTTTCATAAGTTTGGGGAATTTCGCCTTATTTGCTTCGTTTCAAACTCTCTAGTGATCGAGATTGTATTCTCTTTCAACGCTCAACTTTGTCGTCTCGATTATTATGTGTTTATGTTTCTGGATTCTGGTCTTGCTTCGTTTTTCGGCACTTGTGCGCTGTTGGCGCAGCTGACTGCGTAATCGTGCCCGAGTAGCGCACGCTACTCGTGATTTATTTACGTGCGCTATCATTGTGTGGTTAGCGACGCTAACTCGGGGCTCGTGAGCGTGCGCCATCGATTTCAGTGGCTTCGGGTTCAAGATTGCATCGACTGGACCAGCAACAGACGCTAATCGGGCCATAACGCACGCTAATCCCCATTACTAGCGCACGCTAACCATGTTAGTTTGCGTACGCTAATGGGAGGTCAGATGGCAGACTGTTCTGCCATGCCCCGCTAGCGCACGCTAATGCTTGTGCATAGCGTGCGCTAAGTTTGTTAAATATAAATAGGACAGCAGCAGTCAACTTCGTCATTTTTCCTTCATTTCCTATCCTTCTCGGTTTTGAGCGATTCCAGGCGGGGGTTAGGGCCGATTCCGACTGTAGATCACCATACACTACCACCGTGCATTCCTTGCGTGGATTCTTCAAGTTCCTAATCACTTTCCACCATCCGAATCAAGGTAATAATTCCCAAAACCCTTATTTTGAGATTTTGGGGGAATTTTGGGGATTTCTTGGGAATTGACTCCTTCAGTCCGAATTATTACTGGGTTATCGCTAGACTTCGATCGTGCACGTGTAATCCTTCATTTTATTGATGATTTGTGGTTTTAAACTCCAAGTTCTCCATTGTTCGTCACTTATAGTCGACGATACCCAAGTTATGTTCGACTAAGGGTTTCAGCGGGTAAAACTAGGATGTATTCCATCATTTACGTAGTTTTAAGATTGTTGTCCATCGTTATTGTGTTAGGATCGGATTTGTGAAGGTTGTTCGGGTCGAAACCTTTTCGTTCGCCGTTTTCCTTCACGTAGTATTACTCAGGTAAGTACATGTATTACATTCCGTTATGTGCATATGATTTTGATGCGAATGATGTATAGGGTGTTATTGAACGAATGTGATTGTTTCTCTTCCACCTGGGGATGGCGTGTGGCCTCTGGGGGCCGATACTAATGGGTACGGCCATGGAAGTGGAATTGGGTGCGTGTGTTGATGTTCTTCCACCTGGGGACGGTTCGACGGACTCCTGGGGCCGATACTAATGGGTACGGCCGCGGAAGTGGTTTCTCACCTGGGGACGGTCCGACGGGACCTCTGGGGACCGATACTAATGCGTACGGTCGCGAGTTACCAAGCGTGGATAATTGTGATGTGGAAAACTTGTTGATATACTATTTTGGTGTTAATGTGATATTCCAGAATATTGATTTTCAAAATGATTTATCCTAACGATTTATTTGCGTTTAATTGTGTATGTATATAATGTTGTGTAATTATGTACTTGCACTAGCTATTCGAATGCTAACCCCTTAAATGGGGGAAATGCGTCTTATGCATTTCGTAATCGGGTCGAAATGAGGAGCTGGCACGGGATGCGCATGCAAAGGATGGGTTGGCATGATGATGATGTGGCTCGAGTCTGCATTTTTTTTCTGTTTTGTCATTGCATCTGTTGAGTACTGGAGATAGATTGTTTATTTTTGAACATGGTTCAAGTCCCCTGCGTGGGCAACATTTTCGTATTTAACTTATGCCTCATGTACTCCGTTAAACTGTTTTGGCCGAGGCCACGGCCTTATTTACTTTTTGGGTACATCTTTCATGTTGTCATTGTGGTTCATGTGTCACGAGTTAGCCTGGTAGACCTCACGGGGGTTCTACGGCGTGTAATGTCCCGTTTGTAAATTGGGATGTTACAATTATGGTATCGGAGCGCCAGGGTTTTGAATACCTAGGCTGTCGATGAAATTTGGGTCTGTCAGTTGCGTTATTAGAGTCAGTCGTTGAGCCTAATATCATCATGCTACCGTCTTTCGTAATAATGTAAGTCTCCTCGAACTCTTATATTTCTGTAATTCGTTTTCCTGCATTGTTCAGAATTGTGACTTGTGTTACCAACTTTGTGAACTGTGAATCTTTCTGATCTTGTTCTTTTCTTATTTTCCTTCAGTATGTTGAGAGGTCGTGGTAGACCGGCTAGGGGACGCGGCCGAGGCCGTGGTCGTGGTGCTGATAATGAGGAGGGCTCACTTTCCCTCCTCGCGGACTCGGCCTCTCACTCAAGGCCGTCGGGTAATAATGCCGACGCTGGCTATCACAGATTTCAGCAGCTTGGTAGCCCAACTTACTCGAATAGCTCGTGGTGGACGCCGAATCCGCCCCGACACCTAAGAGGAGGCTAGTAAGTGGCTTCAGACGGTGACTAAGATGCACCCTCCTCGTTTCTCCGGATCTTCCGACTCCCTCGGTTGGGAGAATCGCTCTTTCGCCTGTCCAGACCTTCGATGCCGTAGCTTGTCCTGAGGACAGGAGGGTACACATTGCCCAGTACCTCCTCGATAAGGAAACTGCGGAATGGTGGGAGGCCGTTGCGCCCAGAGACCGTCGGGCCACTTGGGATGAGTTCAGGGCTGCTATGGAAGCAGAATATTGTCTGCCGCCAGTCAAGGAGCGCAGAATTGTGGAGTTCTTCACCGCTACACCTCAGGATGTACCTATTTCTCAGGCCATCATTTCTTACAATCAGCAGTTGGGCTTCGTAAGGGATCAAGTGAGAACGGAGGCTGATAAAATCCGTTACTTCAATATGAGCATGAAGCCGCATATTAGGCAGAGTATGGCGCCGCTCATGTGTGCCACTTTGAAGGAATACCAGGATCGCACTCTGGCGATCGAGATGGCTGTCCCGGAATCAGAGTCGGTTTCGGAAGCTACGGCGTAAGACCGCCGTGGGTTCTCGGCCGGAAAAGGTGGTCAGTTTTCGAGGTCTCGTTCTGCTCCTACACCTGGGAAGAGGCCGTTCCATCAGGCCGGTGGATCTCAGGGTAACCATTCTGTCCAGTCTGTTGCACCGGGCGGGAGAGTTTGTTTTAATTGCAGTCAGCCCGAGCACGTTGTGAAGGATTGCCCACATCCGTTAGTTACTTGCTTTACTTGCGGACAGACCGGGCACCGAGCAGCTCATTGTGAGAGGGCCACCTGGGCCGCTAGATTTTCGACTACCACTGCCGATCAGAGGGATCACAGTTCACCAGCTACTCATGTTCCGCAGGGTTCGAGTCATGGTAGAGGTCGGGGTCAGCCGAATCGCCGCGCAGCGTCGAGTTCGGGCTCAGTCCATCCCCGATTATATCAGATGAGGCGCACGGAGGAGGCAGACATTCCAGTGGCGTCAGGTACCACTCAGATCCTTTCTCATCCAGTTTCAGTACTTTTTGATTCGGGTGCGACCCATTCCTTTATAGCTTCGGATTGTGTGAGTCGTATTGGTTTTGACTGCTTGTTTGAGTGTGAGCCGTTTGTAGTGGGTACGCCCAGCGGGGATCGTATGGTTGGGGACCGGGAAGTTAGGGATTGCCCAGTGAGGATCCGGAGCCGGGATTGGCCCTCGAATCTCATTGTTATAGACCTCAAGGGTGAGGATTTGATCCTCGGGGACGATTGGTTGGATCGTCATGGTGCTATCATGAACTATCGGACTCGTACCATCACGATAGTTGCCGAGGACGGCACCGAGCATACTCTCGCCGGCTGTAAGCCGGGTAGATCGGGGTGTGTGATTAGCGCCTTGAAGGCGATGAAACTTTTGAACCAGGGTTGTGTCGGCTATTGGTGTTTCGCTGTGCAGGTGGAAGATGGTGGGGTTGACATGTCGTCGATTCCAGTCGTTAGCGAGTATCCCGATGTATTTCCGGATGACTTGCCGGGATTACCACCACATCGAGAGGTGGAGTTTCCTATAGATCTTAAGCCGAATGCGGCCCCTATTTCTCGAGCACCGTACCGTATGGCACCGTCGGAGATGCTTGAGTTGAAGAATCAGTTGGGAGAGTTGTTAGATAAGGGGTATATTCGACCGAGCGCATCGCCTTGGGGTGCGCCTGTACTTTTTGTCAAGAAGAAGGATGGATCGCTTCGTTTATGCATCGACTATCGAGAATTAAACAAGCTAACCATCAAAAATAAATACCCTTTGCCGAGGATTGACGATTTGTTTGATCAGCTTCAGGGGCGACAGTCTTTTCAAGATTGATTTGCGATCGGGCTACTACCAGCTGAGGATTCGGACGCCGATATTCCGAAAGCCGCCTTTCTGACGAGATATGGCCATTACGAGTTTGTGGTTATGCCATTCGGGCTAACTAATGCCCACAGTTGTTCATGCAGTTGATGAACAAAGTTTTTATTGAGTATCTGGACAAATTCATAGTCGTTTTTATTGACGATATTCTTATCTATTCACGGAGTCAAGAGGAGCACGCCTTACATCTTCGGATTGTATTAGACACTTTGAGGGCTGAGCAGTTGTACGCGAAGTTCTCTAAGTGTGAGTTTTGGCTCGAGGAAGTGACGTTCCTCGGGCATGTGATTTCAGCAGAGGGAGTTCGGGTAGATCCGCAGAAAATAGAGGCAGTGATGGCTTGGGAGCCGCCTAAGAATGTGAAGGAGGTGAGGAGTTTTCTGGGTCTTGCCGGCTATTACCGTAGGTTCGTTGAGGGATTTTCTAATATCTCTAGACCACTCACTCAGTTGCTCCAGAAAACTCAGAAGTTCGAGTGGATTGCAGACAGACAGGACAGTTTTGACGAGTTAAAGAGACGTTTGACTACCGCACCCGTGTTAGCGTTGCCTCAGGGGAACGAGGATTTCGTAGTGTACAGTGATGCTTCGGGCCTTGGTCTAGGATGTGTTTTGATGCAGAGAGACAGAGTGATTGCGTACGCGTCCCGCCAGTTGAAACCTTATGAGGTGAATTACCCCACGCACAATTTGGAGTTAGCTGCGGTCGTTTTCGCCTTAAAGATCTGGAGGCATTATCTCTATGGGTCGTCGTGTAAGATTTTTACCGATCACAAGAGTTTGAAGTATATCTTCAGTCAGAAGGAGTTAAATATGAGGCAGCGTAGGTGGTTAGAGTTAATTAAAGATTATGACCTCGAGATACTTTACCATCCGGGTAAGGCTAACGTAGTGGCGGATGCGTTGAGCCGTAAGCCGATGGCGTTGCAGATGTTAGAAGTACTTACACCGCAGAGTAGGATCCAGCGAGATCTTATTTGTCAGAATATTGAGGTTTGGGTTCAGAGAGTTCAGGGCCAGTTATATGCATTAGAGATCACTTCGTCCTTGACTGATGATATCAAGGCGAAACAGTATGATGATCCGTGTTTGGTCCAGTTGAGGGAGGATGTGAGGCAGGGGAAAGCCCCTGGATTTGTGGTTCAGGACGATGGCGTTATGAGATTTCGCGGCAGACTATGTGTACCTAATGATAGTGAGCTGAGACAGAAGATCTTGAGTGAAGCTCATACCACGCCTTACTCCATACATCCTGGTACGAATAAAATGTACAAGGATGTGAGGAGCAACTACTGGTGGAGTAATTTGAAGACAGACGTTAGCGAATTTGTGTCGAGGTGTTTGACCTGTCAGCAGGTTAAGATCGAGCATCAGCGACCCGCAGGGTTTTTGCGACCACTCCCTATCCCGGAGTGGAAATGGGAGGATATTTCTATGGATTTCATTACTAATATGCCTAGGACTCGGAATGGAATGAACATGATTTGGGTTATTGTCGATCGACTGACCAAATCAGCTCACTTTCTGGGTATTAAGGACACTTGGGGCCCGGAGAGACTAGCACGAGTATTTATTGCAGAGGTCGTGAGATTGCATGGGACTCCTAAGGGTATTGTTTCGGATCGTGATGGCCGGTTCGTGTCACATTTCTGGCAGGCTGTTCATCGAGCTTTGGGGACTGAGTTGAGACTCAGTACATCTTATCACCCTCAGACAGATGGGCAGTCAGAGCGGACGATCCAGACGCTAGAGGATATGTTGAGAGCCTGTGCCCTAGAATGGAAGGATGATTGGGAGTCGCACTTACCGTTGGTCGAGTTCACGTACAACAATAGTTGGCACGCCTCGATCAAGATGGCGCCATTTGAGGCGTTGTATGGGAGGAGGTGTAGATCGCCGTTGTGTTGGGACGATGCGTCCGAGCTGATTGGTACCGAGCCCGATGTGGTAGTTGAGATGAGAGAGAAGATTACTCTGATTCGGGATAGATTGTTAACGGCCCAGAGTCGGCAGAAGTCCTATGCCGACACGCGCCGCCGTCCGTTGGAGTTTGAGGTGAGAGATCATGTTTTGCTTAAGGTATCGCCGACACGGGGAGTTTACCGCTTTGGCCGGAAGGGTAAACTTAGTCCGAGGTTTATTGGGCCGTTTGAGATTTTAGAGAGAGTGGGAGAGCTTGCCTATCGGTTAGGCTTACCGCCGTCCCTGAGCCACGTTCATAACGTATTTCATGTTTCCCAGCTTAGGAGGTACATATCGGACCCTAGCCATATTATCGATTTTGGAGAGATCGAATTGGGACCCGACCTTACCATCGAGGAGAGGCCGATTCAGATTTTAGAGCGTCGGGTGAAGCAACTTCGTCATAAAACCATCCCTCTGGTTAAAGTTCAATGGTCGAGACATGGGTCCGAAGAAGCCACATGGGAGACGGAGGAGAGTATGCAGTCGAGATACCCCGAGTTGTTCGCGTTGTAAGTTTCGGGACGAAACTTATTTTTAGGGGGAGATAATGTAATATCCGCATTTTCTATTTTCGGTAATTTCTATTTTTGATGTATGTTCGTTTCGGACAACTCGCTTAGCACTGTTTTGGAATTCTGAATCTATTTTGTTCTTGGAGTTTTTCCGTCTGGCCGAGTTTCGAGGATGTTTTTGCATAATTTCATTGTGAATTATATCTTGCCGCACGTGCGTTCGATTCTCGTAAAACTTGTTCGTTTTCGTTGTTTCTCGATTCGTATAAGTTTGTATGGTTGAGTTGGTCGTGTTGGAACTTTCGGTTTGTTAATCCGACGTTATATTGCGATTTTTCGGGCATTTGGGCCGTTTTTGTAATTTTCATAAGTTTGGGGAATTTCGCCTTATTTGCTTCGTTTCAAACTCTCTAGTGATCGAGATTGTATTCTCTTTCAACGCTCAACTTTGTCGTCTCGATTATTACGTGTTTATGTTTCTGGATTCTGGTCTTGCTTCGTTTTTCGGCACTTGTGCGCTGTTGGCAGCAGTGGACTGTGCAGAACTGCTGCCTGAGTAGCGCACGCTACTCAGGATTTATTTACGTGCGCTATCATTGTGTGGTTAGCGTACGCTAACCTGGGGCTCGTAGCGTGCGCTATCGATTTCAGGCAGTTTCGGTCAGTGGGTTCAGTACTTCGGTACTGGACCAGGCAGCGTACGCTAATCAGCGTTAACGCACGCTAATCCCCATTACTAGCGCACGCTAACCATGTTAGTTTGCGTACGCTAACGGGAGGTCAGATGGCAGACTGTTCTGCCATGCCCCGCTAGCGCACGCTAATGCTTGTGCATAGCGTGCGCTAAGTCTGTTAAATATAAATAGGACAGCAGCAGTCAACTTCGTCATTTTTCCTTCATTTCCTATCCTTCTCGGTTTTGAGCGATTCCAGGCGGGGGTTAGGGCCGATTCCGACTGTAGATCACCATACACTACCACCGTGCATTCCTTGCGTGGATTCTTCAAGTTCCTAATCACTTTCCACCATCCGAATCAAGGTAATAATTCCTAAAACCCTTATTTTGAGATTTTGGGGGAATTTTGGGGATTTCTTGGGAATTGACTCCTTCAGTCCGAATTATTACTGGGTTATCGCTAGACTTTGATCGTGCACGTGTAATCCTTCATTTTATTGATGATTTGTGGTTTTAAACTCCAAGTTCTCCATTGTTCGTCACTTATAGTCGACGATACCCAAGTTATGTTCGACTAAGGGTTTCAGCGGGTAAAACTAGGATGTATTCCATCATTTACGTAGTTTTAAGATTGTTGTCCATCGTTATTGTGTTAGGATCGGATTTGTGAAGGTTGTTCGGGCCGAAACCTTTCCGTTCGCCGTTTTCCTTCACGTAGTATTACTCAGGCAAGTACATGTATTACATTCCGTTATGTGCATATGATTTTGATGCGAATGATGTATAGGGTGTTATTGAACGAATGTGATTGTTTCTCTTCCACCTGGGGATGGCGTGTGGCCTCTGGGGGCCGATACTAATGGGTACGGCCATGGAAGTGGAATTGGGTGCGTGTGTTGATGTTCTTCCACCTGGGGACGGTTCGACGGGACCTCTGGGGGCCTATACTAATGGGTACGGCCGCGGAAGTGGTTTCTCACCTGGGGACGGTCCGACGGGACCTCTGGGACCGATACTAATGGGTACGGTCGCGAGTTACCAAGCGTGGATAATTGTGATGTGGAAAACTTGTTGATATACTATTTTGGTGTTAATGTGATATTCCAGAATATTGATTTTCAAAATGATTTATCCTAACGATTTATTTGCGTTGAATTGTGTATGTATATAATGTTGTGTAATTATGTACTTGCACTAGCTATTCGAATGCTAACCCCTTAAATGGGGGAAATGCGTCTTATGCATTTCGTAATCGGGTCGAGCCGAGGAGTGCACGGATGCGCATGCAAAGGATAGGTTGGCATGATGATGATGTGGCTCGAGTCTGCATTTTTTTTCTGTTTTGTCATTGCATCTGTTGAGTACTGGAGATAGATTGTTTATTTTTGAACATGGTTCAAGTCCCCTGCGTGGGCAACATTTTGGTATTTAACTTATGCCTCATGTACTCCGTTAAAATGTTTTGGCCGAGGCCACGACCTTATTTACTTTTTGGGTACATCTTTCATGTTATCATTGTGGTTCATGTGTCACGAGTTAGCCTGGTAGACCTCACGGGGGTTCTACGGCGTGTAATGTCCCGTTTGTAAATTGGATGTTACACTCAGAGGTTTAGAAAACGATTTCCAAAGTAACCTCAGTTACTAGATACCAAAAGAGCGTCTCAAAATACTCACGCAGCGGAAAAAGGCCAACTAGAAAGATACTCTAGCAGCGGAATACAAGAACCAATCAAGAAACTCAATGCACACAACATGTCCTAGCCAGTATCCTCCGGGAAGCTCATCTCTTCACGACCGCTACAAGCTCGATACTACAAGAACCTAAAAAGAAATCCCACGATGGGGTCAGCCATAATATCCAACAATGATAACCGTCACATCGCATTAATAATAACATACCAATGAGAATACAACATAAGAATACGACCAATGTAATCTTACCGCCATAACTTTGCTTACTCAAGTGATTCTCATCAGAGTAACCATTATCACATTTCACATCCTGTACTCGATTTACCAATAAACTCGAACATAATATAAGTACTGTACCTCAAACAATACTCAAGGTTCTCAAACTATCATAACCAACTCACGATACGGAAATATACCATTTCTGACCAATACGATCCATCGAATAACATCATCAGATCACAAGACGATAACCGATCGTCCATCAAGACAAAAACCAAAGGAAATACGGAACATACCTCGAGATATGAAGTGCCACGACAATCATACTAGTCTAATCCGAGATCAGATCAATACAATACGAACAAGGTCCCAACACAAGATCTTCAAATGCATACTCATATGACCACGTCAATATGATCACAACAATCACAATTATGTATACTCAATGGAAATCCGACGATCCAGCTCCCTCAGCATAGATCCCTTTGTTGATCCTATCAGATCAACATAAGGTGGATAACTAACAATACACCTGTGAACAACAACACATGATAAAATCAATGATGCGAATTCACAAGATTCCATCAACACAATACTGGTAATCCAACGATCCAGCGCCCTCAGCATAGATCCCCATGATGATCCCGTCGAACCAACGCATGGTGGAAAACTCCGTCAACGATCCAGCTTCTCAAGATAGATCCCCATGATGATCCCGTCGAACCAACGCATGGTGGACATCCGATCCAGCGCCCTCAGCATAGATCCTCATAATCCCATCGGATTATTTACACAATATGATCAACACAATATGCATACACATATGCAAATCAACACGTTCATCAACATGAACAACATGACATTTACTAGGACGACTTCATGTTCAACAACATGAAAGAAAATGTACGAGGCCAAAATAAATAACATTAAACCATAATCAATATGGAATACTTGCCCCGAATCCCTCAAGAGCAACCTCGATGTCCAATCATCACCGAAGATTATCCTCAATGCTCGGCGATCCAAATACCCAGAGTTCCCAATAATAATAATCATCGCTATATACATTATAAACGAAATGAAACTGAAACCATTCATTAAATATTATAACTGAGCAAGTAATAACTTGCCTCGATACCGATACCACGAAGCTGCTGCCGAACACATTGCCTTTGTCTACGAGTTCTCAAATCCGATCAAAAGCAATACAATGGACATACTCGAACACGACCGCAATATCCGGTTATAAACACCGATCGATAAACTTGACCTATAACAATAATCGATTAAACAACAATCCGATAATAATCAACAACCGCCAAAACCAATTCACAAACCCAACGGCTCAACAATATCTCAGTTAACCACAAGTCTGATGAAACCAACTAAAACGATCACGAGTTCATAACTGAAACAGAATATATTACCCTGCCTGTTGACTTAGCGCACGTTAATCTTTAACCGTAGCGTACGCTAAGTTGTTCCCGATAGCGTGCGCTAGCCAGTAGGCTTAGCGTGCGCTAATAACGTGCAGTTACATGCATTTCGGATACCGATCAACATCTGGCGATTATCAAAAACTCTAAGTGATTCTGAATCATGTTCATAGCTATCAAACAACGAAATCCAATATCCTTTAACATATAGGTAATCATCCGACTTTTAATCCAAGTCATATATTCATATTTCATCTTTCTTAATATCAACAACCTAAACACCAAGAACTCATAATCATGCCATGATCATCATCATATGAAGGAACCAACAACAACGACATCACAGATCCGAATTGAAGGAAGACATTATCCAACATATCTCTTTGAAGATAACAACTCATTCGAGACCATCTAATTCATATCAATATCTTCATATCAACAATAACATTATCATAATCCGGTAATCCAACTCATAATTATACTTATCGACTTGTTTATATGATAATCATCAGCTCAAGAACATCATATACAATCCGAAACGAAATCTCAAAGTGAAGAGTAATTACCTTTTTGAAGGAATGGATTGATTTCCAAGGTTGAATCCATTTACAAGAATCACCAATGATTTCAAGCTTCAAATGTTGTTATGGATGGTTAACTCCATCTTAATCCAGTGTTTGGAACCTCAAATATATCCCAACTCTCTCTCTCTCTCTCTCTCGGCTGAAAGAAGAAGAATGACGAAATGCTTAATAACACCCTTCTGTCCCTTTATAATATTCATTATTAGCGTGCGCTAACATCTCATGTTTAGCGTGCGCTACCGCCTTAGCATGCGCTAACTGACTTTGTTAGCGTGCGCTATCGAAGCCCAGAGGCTACTGTCTTGCTTCGTAAACTAACTTACGTACGTAATGCCCATGCATTAACGTACGTAAATCATCCTGCTTAGCGTACGCAAGTCATTTACCTTAGCGTGCGCTAATACCAGTTGACTTGCTACAGTCTACACCTACCACGAAGATGCTCGCGACCCCAAAAGCCGAAATCGACCAATAAAGCCAAGATTCCCTGTTGACCGATATATAGTTAGCGTGCGCTAATCAACATGCATTAGCGTGCGCTATCACTACATTACAACATCCGTTGACTTATCAGAACGTGCGCCGAAAGTGGCCTGGTCCACGCGTAGATTCCTTCTGATCTGACTGCATTAGCGTGCGCTACATTCTGCCTCTAGCGTGCGCTAACCATGAATGATAGCGTGCGCTATACTTGACCATTAGTGCGCGCTAGTCAGGCTATACTTAGCCATTTCCAACTCTTCTCGTCCAACGTCTCAACATACAGAATACGAACATACGGCATACTGAATACATCTACTTCTTAAATGTAATTGTCAACCAAATATGACAATTATACCAATACAGATGTCTCAGTCCTTTATTTATTTTATCCCTACTGTACAGATTCCACGCTGTACAATATAACTCGGATAAAATAATATCAAACAACAGTAGTAGAATTTCCGGATATTACATTCTACACCCCTTAAAATAAGTTTCGTCCTCGAAACTTGCAATCCATCATAAAACAAACAAACATACCGTTTAACACAAAATATCCCAAAGCCATCACGACACTGATCAATCATCATTATTCTGAATAGCCAAAACTGCATACTTACAAATACGCAGGTCGACGATCTCCGGAGATACTAGCCAGCGATCTCACTGTACAGTCTCAATACGCTTACGATCACGATTCCCTGAGTCTCAACAAAATATATCATCTTCGGATCAAACAATCTGCCCGAATCAAATCCTGTCTGCCTGATTACATAATCAAGTTCCAATTCGAATAATATCCGATATATCTGTGAAACAACTGCCCCAAACGACACGAATCCCGAGACACCGACACAAAATCCGAATGCTCAGATGATCACCAACAATGATCAACCAATAAGTCAACCGAATTTATCATCGACATGATAAATTCCAATCTGACCAACCAGAGGTCAAAACACAATCGAGAATATCATCAACATGATAAACTCCCATATGACCAACGAACGGTCAACGATAATCGAGAATACCTTCAAACGGTAAGCTCCAACACGATCAACACAGAACCACAGAAACAGATATACGAAAAAGCAAAATTCTCAAAACGACACACCTATCACATACAGTGAATCTCAATAAACATATCCGACTGGCGAACATACCCCTCGGCATAAGAACAACCAATCACAAACTGACGAACATACCCAATCATACACGGAGTGGAAACGACCACTCAATATCCAAAACAACCAGTATGGGGTCACCATCCCCAATTCTATGCTTACAAGGAAATCATTCCAGAATCACTAAGGTAAAATCGCGCTACTACCATACCAATGGAATCACATAGCACATATGTTCCGGTTTCACAAAATCCCAAGTTTCCAAAATAATATTATGTGCATGAATCTACAACACGCAACATATTTCTCTTATCCGATAACTCAACCGATCATCACCGGATAATCAAACTAACATACCTAAGTTCGAATTTCTTTTCCATCATACCATCAATATGATATTCACTATGCACTAAATGCGTATGTATATCAATCACATTTTCAAAATCAGTTTGAAATCATAAAGTCTCGTCAAGAATACAAATTTCCGAAAGTTCTTTCAAAAATTTCAAAACTAAAAACATAAATTTTGGTAAGACCACAAAATCAATTTTCGAAAAAAAATAACTTGGCTCGATGGTGCCAAGTATTCGATAACAGTTTCCTTCGAATCCACACGATTTCGAAGTTTTAAAAATGAAAAGTATGCAAATGCTCGACTATATCCATACTCCTGTATACCAATTCGGTTCGTCACCAATATCCACTGATATTCCATCGGAAAACCACACGATCGAGTTCCAAAATCTCAATATATAAATTCCGACTAAACTCCTTTTCCACACATGACTCGTATCGTCAACCATTTACCCTTCCTGGATCACCTCAAACATGATATGACAAAACGTTGAAACAAATCAACAAATCAAACACGGCGAAAGACTTCCCGAGAAATTCCATTTGAACAAGTAAACCAAAGCCTCGAAAGGCGGAAATAACATAGGTAAACGATTGGTAAAGTGTTTTACAAGTCTCGGGAGTTTTAAGAAAACAGAAAAGCCGTTTGAAACATTAGGGTCTCAGCCCGTAACTCGTTCCGCATTACAAGAAGTTTAAAAAGTAGAAAACTCTTTTCGGACTCCAAGTCCTGAGTTACTGTAACACCCCAATTCACAACTGGGACATTACACGCCGTAGAACCCTCGTGAGGTCTACCATGTAACACCCCAATTCACAACTGGGACATTACACGCCGTAGAACCCTCGTGAGGTCTACCAGGCTAACACATGACATAAAAACCACAATGTAATCCCAAATGATGCACTCAAAAATAAATAAGGCCGTGGCCTCGGCCAAAAGATTTATAACGTAATACACGAACAGAGGTTATACCGATTCTTTGCCCACGCAGGGGACTTAAACTAAGTTTCAAAACAGACAGTCTAACTTCAATACTCGACCATGCAATGACAAAACATAAAAATGCAGACTCGAGCCACATCATCAAGCCAGCCCATTCTTTGCGTGCGTGTCCCGTGCCTGCTCCTCAGCCCTCCCGGTACCTGAAATGCATAAGACGCATTTCCCCCATTTAAGGGGTTAGCATTCGAATGGCTAGTGCAAGTACACAATTACACAACATTATATACAAAAACGGTTTTACACAATCATCTCAAACATAAGTCATTTGCCACATATATATTCCGGAATACTACGTTGACAATCAAACCGGTTTCCAATCATCACGATATCACAAAATCACAACTGGTATCCCGTGGCCGTACCCCTTAGTATCGAACCCCAGACATCCCGTCGAACGCTCCGGGTGGGATACCACTTCCGCGGACGTACCCCTTAGTATCGACCCCCAGACATCCCGTCGGACACTCCGGGTGGAAGTTCAATCACACCCAAGTCCACTTCCGCGGCCGTACCCCTTAGTATCGACCCGCAGACATCCCGTCGGACACTCCGGGTGGAAGGAACACAACTCACGCACCCAAAAAATCACCATTCATCATTCATTTCGAGAATCACAATATACATAACGAAATGTAATACATGTACTTGCCTTGAACACGATGAAACAAGGGAAACAACGAAGGAATAGTTTTTGGTCCGAACAATCCTCCCAAATCCGCTCCTAACACAACAACGGTATACAACAAGTCTCAATAATGCGGAAAGGTAAGAATTAATCCTAATTCTACCCGTTGGGACAATTCATCGGACACCAAGAGTGCATAAGGAAATGAAATCGGTCAATGGTATAACAACGGGATTTCATCCCAATCAAAAACAAGAAAACCATGGGTCGCGTGAATACTATCAAAATCTAATAACAACATCGGTTAATTCGAATTGAAACACAAGATCACCACCAAACCCTCCCCAAAATCATACTAGGGTTGAAGGAGTTCTTACCTCTTGAAGATTCAAGCCCTATAATCCGAAGAACACGTGCTAGATCCACAATCCGAGCTACACGATCGAAGGAGGATGAAGAAAATAAAACACTCAAATGATTTGTGAAGGAAAAACCCTCCCTCAAGCTCTCTCTCGGTTGTAGGTGAAGAAAAGGGAAAGAAATGAGCTGAAATGCTCAAAAAACGAATTTATAGGGGTTGACTCGTCTGACAGACTCGACCGTGTCCGCCTGACACGGTCGCGGCGCGCAGCTGGCCGGCAGGGACTCGACCGTGTCCTGCTAGACACGGTCGCGGCGTGGAGGGGCCTTCCGATAGTGACCCGTCCGACAGCGACTCGGCATGACTCGACCGTGTCCTGGAACACGGTCGGGCGTCTGGGCAGTCGGTTCTGGCTTATCCGGAAGAGTTCGACTCGGCCGTGCCAGACGACACGGTCGGGTCCTGAGGCAGAGACTTCGGCATTTCCGGACGAGTACGGCACGGGCCGTGTCGGACGACACGGCCGAGTTCGGTCGGCAGTGATCGGCCAATAACTGAAAAAAATGAGCGGGTGAGCTAAAACGACCATAACTCTCTCGTCCGGACTCCGATTGACTCACCGTATGAACCATTGTAAAGCTAATTCGATGCTCTATAATATTGCAAAGATTTAGAATTTTTGGAGTTACCAAAAATTAATGGTGATCTAACAAAGTCGAACTCATAAGAGGAAAGTTGAAACAATGAACAATAATGATACACAACTCGAAGTTTTTCCGAACGGTGAACACGGTGAATGAACATGATTGATGAATGATTATAATTGAGTGAAAATACACTGAGTGACAATTACAGACTGGTAATTACTGAACGAAAATGAATGAATTACAACCGGGTATTACATTATCTCCCCCTAAAAATAAGTTTCGTCCCGAAACTTACAACACGAATAACTCGGGGTATCTCGACCTCATACTCTCCTCCGTTTCCCACGTGGCTTCCTCGGATCCATGCCTCGACCACTGCACTTTGACCAAAGGAATGGTTTTGTGCCTGAGTTGCTTCACTCGACGCTCCAAGATCTGAATCGGCCTCTCCTCGAAGGGAATGTCGGGCCCCAACTCGATCTCTCCAAAATCAATAATATGGCTAGGGTTCGATACGTACTTCCTAAGCTGGGAAACATGAAATACGTCATGCACGTGGCTCAGGGACGGCGGCAAGACTAACCGATACGCAAGCTCTCCAACTCTATCTAAAATCTCAAACGGCCTGATATATCTCGGACTAAGTTTACCCTTCCGACCGAAGCGGTAAACTCCCCGTGTCGGCGACACCTTAAGCAAGACGTGATCTCCCACCTCAAACTCCAACGGTCGGCGACGTGTATCGGCATAAGACTTCTGCCGACTCTGGGCCGTCAGCAATCTACCACGAATCAGGGTAACCTTTGTAATATCCGCAATTTTCGATTTTCGGTAAATTTATTTTTTCGGTCGGAGTCCGTTTTGACGACTCGCTCATGACCGTTTCATCATTCTGAGAATGATTAATTCTACACTTTTTGTCATCCGAGTTCGTTTCGGTGTTGTTTTGTTGATTCTGTGCTTTTTAGTGACTTTTCCGCACTTGAGTTCGATTCTTGCGAATCTCGACCGAAACTGCTGTTTCGAGTTTCCCACAAGTCCGTTTAACTTTGTTAGACGTGTTGTAAACTTCGGTTTGGTTATTCGATCACGTATCGTGATTTCCGGGCGTTTTGGGCCATTTTGTAATTTCTTGAAAGTTACGGGTATCCGTATCTGTAATTATTGCCTCGACCCATTTCTTGGTTGCGTATGACTAAATATGGTATTACGTTTTCATTTCGAGTCGTTTATGTCGTCCGTGAACTTTTCGTCGTGTTCGCCTGCGGCGATTTCGGAAATCGGGTCGCCGAGCCCTCACGGTTGCGGATCGCCGACGGTGGCGGATCGCCGGACGATTGCGGGCACCGGCCGGACGGTGCGGCAGAACCGCGAGCGCACGCTACCGGGCCGCCTAACGACGCCATCGGGCACGACAGTGGGGTTTCGAGGTTCGACTCGGCCAGATCGGCAGGTAGCGCACGCTATGCCGAGCGTAGCGCGCGCTAGTCGGCAGCGTAGCGCACGTCGGCCGGCTAGCGTACGTTACTGCCGGGCGTTCACCCAGCGGGCTACCGGAGTCGGCTAGCGCGCAGCTTCCGGCCGTAGTGCACGCTAGCGGAGTCGGAGACGAGTCATGGCGTAATTTGGTCGGTGGTGCCGGGTCGTTTGGGCCCTGCCGAGGGTACTCGGCCGATACCGGCCGATAGCGCACGCTAGTCCGGGAAGGCTAGCGCACTCTAGTCTGGCCCAGTATAAATGTGGCTGAGCAGTCACATTTCACTTCGTTTTTCATTCCCTTCCTTCTCCTTCCGCGAATGGCGATTCATGGGTGACGAAGCCATGTTGTTTAACAACAAATCCATGAAGTCCTTGAGTTCATAACATCAATCGATCGTCCGTTATCAACCTTTGATCCAGCGAATCAAGGTAATCTTCCTTAGAACCCTAATTTCGTGAATTTGGGGATTTTTGCATTTTCGTCCGATTCGTTCCGTGTTGTTGATTAATTCATGATGGGTATGATTAATCTCGATAGTATTCTTGTGTTTAACATCATTTAATCCATTGTTCTTCGTCGAATCGAAGTATAATTCTTGATTTCCTTCGAGTTGACTTTTTGGGGATTTGTTCTCGATCTCGTTTTTCATCCGTTTTTGATGGATCGATTGTGGTTAAATGATGTTGTTAAACACATTCTATGGATTGTATATCCATATTTCAACTTGGAATTCCGTTTTCGTGATTTGACGGAACGAATCGTGTTCTTGGCCGTTTTGGGGGAAATCTGTGAACTTTCGTCACTCGTTCCTTGAATTCAACGGCTTTGAGTCGTGTTATGGAATTCATTTCATTGTTATTATTTGTCCTTCGTAGTTTATGAACGTGAGTTGGCGTTCGGTGGAGTCGGCGGGTTCGTAGTCGGTTCGGGCCAACCTACTTCGGTCGATTCTCCGCGTTGTTCTTATTCGAGGCAAGTACCTTGCCCATACTTTTCTTATTTTGTGGATATGATGATCGGTGATCGTATTAGTGTGTTTTTTTGGTTGTTTGAAACGAAGTTTCAAAAGGATTTCGGTTTGGCCTCGTTAAAGGCTTTCTTTCAAAACGCGTGTGTTTTGTGAACGGTGTTTTGAGAATTGATTATGATTTGATTATTTTGAACGTTGAAGGATTTTATGATGATACTCCTATGTGTTTAAAGTTATGGAATCGTGTATTCCGTATTTAATCTTGTTATTGTGTTTTTGAAGAGTTTGGTAATGGTGTCGAGTTAATGGCCATCTCTAGTGAGTATTCTTAATGAACTTACATTCTTAGCATGTTAGTATTGCATGAGTAATGTGTGTGTGTGTATGCTCACTACGGGTTAGATCCGACGGGGTCTCGGTAGGGGTCCACGGAGGTGTGGATTGACGAGCTTTGCTTTTAACCACTACGGGTTAGATCCGACGGGGTCTCGGTAGGGGTCCACGGAGGTGTGGATCGACGGTTAATTGTGGTGCATTTTACAAATGTGATTTGATAATGGCATTTCCGGAAATGAGCGCTTTTGAACGGTTTTCATGATTGCATGCATTGACTAAGTGTGTAAGAGGTAAGTTGTTCGTTTGGCCTACTTGACTAGGATGGCACAAGAGTATTTTGTTGTTTGTTTTAAATCCTTTATTTGTGGATTTTGGTGTTGGGAAACGAACCTTGTGGTCGTTCTTGTGTACTGTGAGTTGATGAGATTTGGGGCTAAAATCCCAATGGTTTTGTAAAAGTCATTTTACGGGTTTGGGGCTAAAATCCCAACGGTTTGGTAAATGTCATTTTTCGGAAAGTAAACCTTTGGGGCGGTGACCCCTTTTGTCTTGTGGATTTTGAAAAGTAGGATTTGATAATCCTAAATTGTTTTCTATTAAAACTCTCGATGGCATTCTAAATCGTTTTATAAATTATTCCCATTGATTTATGATATTTTGATTTTGAAAGGTTTTCTCAAACTCTTGCCTCGGGAAGTATTCTTCGTTTTGTTTGGATCTTTGAGGATTCCTGGTTATTGTTATTCGTGGAATGTGAATTGTATGGCTCGTATTTGCACTTTGTTTTTGCACTAGCAAAACAAAGGGAGTTTGCTAACCCCGAGTATTCGGGGTGGATGTCTGTTTTTGCATTCGTTTTGGAGCATAACACGGGGTCGGCACGAAGGATGATGAAAGATGATCGATACTAATCACATGAGGAACCGTACATCGTGTGTTGGTTCGATTGTACTTTATTTTCCATTTTGTATTGTTCCCGTTGTACGGGTGTGGTTGTATTTTGTCCCCTGCGTGGGCATGAGTTGTATTTGAGTTGTATGTATTTGTGGAAAGACCAAATCGGTCTACTGAGTCATTGTAGCCTTGAAGACATTGTCGAGATGTTAAATGTTGTTACCAGCCTGGTAGATCCTCGAGGAGAGGGTCTACGGCGTGTAATATCCCTGAGTGGATTGGGGGTGTTACATAAATGGTATCAGAACTTAGGTTGAGGAAACCTAGGTTGTCGGGTCAAGTCGTGTCGTTTGAGTCTTGTTTCGTCGGATTTTATCTGACTGAGACTGAGTCGTGTCGCGACGCGTCGTTTGAGTTTGTTGGTCGTGATTAGTATCGTGGGGCGATCATCATCTTCGTGCGACCTGTGGAAGTAAGTCTCCCTTCTTTGTGTTGTGCCTTGTGTGACACGAGCTATTTTTATGATTATTTGTTAAGTGGTGGAATCCTTATGTGAATTTTGATTTCACGATATGTATTTAGTCGACTCTCGTATTTGATTTATACGAGGAGTGTCGTCGCTTGTGATGTCTTTTTATTGTTGTTTTTGTTCGTTTTGATGATTTTCGAATCGATTTGCACGTTTTACAAGTTCTATTGTGGAAGCTTTATGCTTATACACGTTCGACTTGTTCACTAGCCAGTGCGGGAGAGTATTTTATCAGTGGTTTTGTTCTGAATGTGGTATTTTATCGTTTATTTCCGTTTAAAGACATATATTGTCTTGATTTTAAACTTTTTGATGCGTGTGCTAAGAGTTGTTTTAGTGAACGTCGGTATGTGTGAGTTTTGGGCATTCTGGCCTATTGGATTTTTGAAAACCTTGAGTATCTTAGAAAAACAAATTTCGAGACATACTTTTCAAATGAGTTATTTTCTTGTGGTACATCCTAGATGCCACAATATATTTCAAAATTTTTCTACCTCGAGGACCAAAATGTTTTGAGATATTTTCAACACTTTTATTTAGACCCGAGGGTCGAATATTCTGAAAGTTTTCACTAAGAGAAAGTGTCCTCATTTTCTTTTTATCAAATGCGAAATGGTTCTCCAATGTCTCGATAACGATGTTTCGCGTTTGTACTTTTTGAAAGATGATACTCAAGATCAATCGGTGTTCTTCTAAATTATTTTCAAAATGAGGTTTTCGTTTTTAAAACCTATCCATTCCCGTTTGAGGGCTGGGTATGTATGTGTGATGTTCGCGTTGTCATTTTGATACTTTCTCCCGAGTATGACCGAATTGGCGGTGTGAGCGTTGAGTCGCTTTCCACACATTTGTTGTGTTAGCCCCCTGTGAGAGGGGGGATGTTGGTGTTGAATATTATCGCCTCGTAGTGATTCCTGCGTTGTCGCGCATGTGCGAGCTGTTAGAGCTTGGTTTGGTATGACCGTGTGCATCGGTGATGGTTCCGTTATGTGTCGGTTGTTTAATGTCTTGTTACCTTGCTCCCGTTTTTGTGAATTTCGTGGACGAGGTCGGAGGTAATGCCCGTACTATTTTGACTTCTGTATTTTCTCTTTCTCCAGTCTATCGATTCGCTCATGTTCGTTGGCACTTTATGAACTTGTTCTGTATTTCGATTACATCGTCCGAACGAGCTGTGATCTTGTTGTGGGTCGATCTGGTTATCGATGTTACTTTTTCGGGTTCAGTTCGATTCTTGTGAACCTTGTTTGGGAGTGACATCATCTGGTTCTATTAGTTCTTTTATTTGAAGTGGATCGGATTTGGAACCCTTATGTTTTCGACTCTGTCGACTCATTTATGTTCGTTGACATTTCTGAGCTTGTCCTGCCCCTTGTTTTTGTTTATCGAACGAGTGTGGTATTGTTTCGGAGTAACTCGTTTGTCGTTGTGACTTTTTAATCGCTATTCCCTTTCCTGTGGACCTTATGGGAATGCATGTCTTGTAGTTCTCACCAGATCATCCTGGGGGTTGTTGTTTGAACTTTATTGTTCTTCGTGATTCGAACATGATTCTTCGATTTTTGTTGTCTCGATCGTTGTGGTTTGATCGTTTGATTGTTCGTTTTATTGACCTCGTTCCGTGATTGGTGAACATTCGGGCTCCTTCGTAATCCCCTTGATTCGGGAAATTAGTTTCGTTTTCGATCTTCCAGCCCTTAGGCGGTGGGATTCCGTGTTTGTTCAGCGGTTGACTCGCGTTTTGATTGATGTACCGTTGGGTTGGTCAATCATATTGGTTTTCGTTCGTTGTGTTTTGTGATTGTCGGATAATTGACTTGGCTATATTATCCGTTTGATGACGCTTGACGTTTGTTGGTTTTATTATATCGCTAACGGCGACGTTGTGTTGGTCGCCGCGGAGCGTGTTTTCACGCCGTATATTCCATTGCGTTGTTTGTAACGTTTCGCCGTTGGGCGTTAGTTACGCATTCTTGTGTATCTCGATGAGTTTTCCTTGGCGGAATATTCCTTCTCCCTACTTGTTTTAAGTTTCGGGACGAAACTTCTTTTAAGGAGGGTAGAATGTAATATCCGCAATTTTCGATTTTCGGTAAATTTATTTTTTCGGTCGGAGTCCGTTTTGACGACTCGCTCATGACCGTTTCGTCATTCTGAGAATGATTAATTCTACACTTTTTGTCATCCGAGTTCGTTTCGGTGTTGTTTTGTTGAGTTCTGTGCTTTTTAGCGACTTTTCCGCACTTGAGTTCGATTCTTGCGAATCTCGACCGAAACTGCTGTTTCGAGTTTCCCGCAAGTCCGTTTAACTTTGTTAGACGTGTTGTGAACTTCGGTTTGGTTATTCGATCACGTATCGTGATTTCCGGGCGTTTTGGGCCATTTTGTAATTTCTTGAAAGTTACGGGTATCTGTATCTGTAATTGTTGCCTCGACCCGTTTCTTGGTCGCGTATGACTACATATGGTATTACGTTTTCATTTCGAGTCGTTTATGTCGTCCGTGAACTTTTCGTCGTGTTCGCCTGTGCGATTTCGGAAATCGGGTCGCCGAGCCCTCGACGGCCATGGATCGCCAGACGGCGGGATCGCCGGACGATTATGGCACCGGCCGGACGGTGCGGGCAGAACCGGCGAGCGCACGCCACGGCCGGAAGGCTGCGCGCGCTAACCGGCAGGTAGCGCACGCTACCGGCCGCCTAACGACGCTATCGGGCCCGGGCGGTGGGGTTTCGAGGTTCTCGACTCGGTCAGATCGGCGGTAGCGCACGCTATGCCGAGCGTAGCGCGCTAGTCGGCAGCGTAGCGCCGCCGTCGGCCGGCTAGCGACGTTACTGCCGGGCGATTCGATCCAGTGGCTACTGGGCCAAGTGGCTAAGCGCGCAAGAAGCTTCCGGCCATAGCGCACGCTAGCGGGAGTCGGGAGACGAGTCATGGTCGGCAGAATTTGGTCGGTGGTGCCGGGTCGTGTGGGCCCTGGCCGAGGGTACTCGGCCGATACCGGCCGATAGCGCACGCTAGTCCGGGAAGGCTAGCGCACGCTAGTCTGGCCCAGTATAAATGTGGCTGAGCAGTCACATTTCACTTCGTTTTTCATTCCCTTCCTTCTCCTTCCGCGAATGGCGATTCATGGGTGACGAAGCCATGTTGTTTAACAACAAATCCATGAAGTCCTTGAGTTCATAACATCAATCGATCGTCCGTTATCAACCTTTGATCCAGCGAATCAAGGTAATCTTCCTTAGAACCCTAATTTCGTGAATTTGGGGATTTTTGCATTTTCGTCCGATTCGTTCCGTGTTGTTGATTAATTCGTGATGGGTATGATTAATCTTGATAGTATTCTTGTGTTTAACATCATTTAATCCATTGTTCTTCGTCGAATCGAAGTATAATTCTTGATTTCCTTCGAGTTGACTTTTTGGGGATTTGTTCTCGATCTCGTTTTTCATCCGTTTTTGATGGATCGATTGTGGTTAAATGATGTTGTTAAACACATTCTATGGATTGTATATCCATATTTCAACTTGGAATTCCGTTTTCGTGATTTGACGGAACGAATCGTGTTCTTGGCCGTTTTGGGGGAAATCCGTGAACTTTCGTCACTCGTTCCTTGAATTCAACGGCTTTGAGTCGTGTTATGGAATTCATTTCATTGTTATTATTTGTCCTTCGTAGTTTATGAACGTGAGTTGGCGTTCGGTGGAGTCGGCGGGTTCGTAGTCGGTTCGGGCCAACCTACTTCGGTCGATTCTCCGCGTTGTTCTTATTCGAGGCAAGTACCTTGCCCATACTTTTCTTATTTTGTGGATATGATGATCGGTGATCGTATTAGTGTGTTTGTTTGGTTGTTTGAAACGAAGTTTCAAAAGGATTTCGGTTTGGCCTCGTTAAAGGCTTTCTTTCAAAACGCGTGTGTTTTGTGAACGGTGTTTTGAGAATTGATTATGATTTGATTATTTTGAACGTTGAAGGATTTTATGATGATACTCCTATGTGTTTAAGGTTATGGAATCGTGTATTCCGTATTTAATCTTGTTATTGTGTTTTTGAAGAGTTTGGTAATGGTGTCGAGTTAATGCCCATCTCTAGTGAGTATTCTTAATGAACTTACATTCTTAGCATGTTAGTATTGCATGAGTAACGTGTGTGTGTGTATGCTCACTACGGGTTAGATCCGACGGGGTCTCGGTAGGGGTCCACGGAGGTGTGGATCGACGAGCTTTGCTTTTAACCACTACGGGTTAGATCCGACGGGGTCTAGGTAGGGGTCCACGGAGGTGTGGATCGACGGTTAATTGTGGTGCATTTTACAAATGTGATTTGATAATGGCATTTCCGGAAATGAGCGCTTTTGAACGGTTTTCATGATTGCATGCATTGACTAAGTGTGTAAGAGGTAAGTTGTTCGTTTGGCCTACTTGACTAGGATGGCACAAGAGTATTTTGTTGTTTGTTTTAAATCCTTTATTTGTGGATTTTGGTGTTGGGAAACGAACCTTGTGGTCGTTCTTGTGTACTGTGAGTTGATGAGATTTGGGGCTAAAATCCCAATGGTTTTGTAAAAGTCATTTTACGGGTTTGGGGCTAAAATCCCAACGGTTTGGTAAATGTCATTTTTCGGAAAGTAAACCTTTGGGGCGGTGACCCCTTTTGTCTTGTGGATTTTGAAAAGTAGGATTTGATAATCCTAAATTGTTTTCTATTAAAACTCTCGATGGCATTCTAAATCGTTTTATAAATTATTCCCATTGATTTATGATATTTCGATTTTGAAAGGTTTTCTCAAACTCTTGCCTCGGGAAGTATTCTTCGTTTTGTTTGGATCTTTGAGGATTCCTGGTTATTGTTATTCGTGGAATGTGAATTGTATGGCTCGTATTTGCACTTTGTTCTTGCACTAGCAAAACAGTGGAGTTTTGCTAACCCCCGAGTATTCGGGGGGTGGATGTCTATTTTTGCATTCAGGTTTTGGAGCATAACACAGGGTCGGCACGAAGGATAATGAAAGATGATCGATACTAATCACATGAGGAACCGTACATCGTGTGTTGGTTCAGTTGTACTTTATTTTCCGCTGCTGTATTGTTCCCGTTGTACGGGTGTGGTTGTATTTTGTCCCCTGCGTGGGCATGAGTTGTATTTGAGTTGTATGTATTTGTGGAAAGACCAAATCGGTCTACTGAGTCATTGTAGCCTTGAAGACATTGTCGAGATGTTAAATGTTGTTACCAGCCTGGTAGATCCTCGAGGAGAGGGTCTACGGCGTGTAATATCCCTGAGTGGATTGGGGGTGTTACAACCTTCTCCCTCGTCTCAACTATCATGTCGGGCTCGGTACCGATTAGCTCAGACGTATCATCCCAACACAACGGCGATCTGCACCTCCTCCCATACAACGCTTCGAATGGTGCCATTTTGATCGAGGCATGCCAACTATTGTTGTACGTGAACTCGATCAACGGCAAGTGTGTCTCCCAATCATCCTTCCAATCTAAAGCACAGGCTCGTAACATATCCTCTAGCATCTGTATCGTCCGCTCAGACTGTCCGTCTGTCAAAGGGTGGTAGGATGTACTAAGTCTCAACTCGGTTCCCAAAGCTCTATGAACGGCCTGCCAAAAATGTGATATGAACCGGCCATCACGATCCGAAACAATACTCTTAGGGGTCCCATGCAATCTCACTATTTCCGCAACAAACACTCGTGCAAGCCTCTCCGGCCCCCAAGTGTCCTTAATACTTAGAAAATGAGCTGATTTGGTTAGTCGATCAACAACGACCCAAATCATGTTCATTCCCGTCCGAGTCTTAGGCATACCGGTAATGAAATCCATAGAGATATCCTCCCATTTCCACTCCGGGATAGGAAGTGGTCGTAACAGCCAGCTGGTCGCCGATGCTCGATCTTAACTCACGATTCGACACCTCGACACAAACTCACTAACGTCTGTCTTCAAATTACTCCACCAGTAGTTGCTCCTCACATCCTTGTACATTTTACTCGTACCAGGATGTATGGAGTAAGGTGTAGCATGAGCTTCACTCAAGATTTTCTGTCTCAGCTCAATATCACTCGGTACACAAAGTCTGCCGCGAAACCTCAAAACTCCATCATCGTGAACCACAAATCCAGGGGCTTTCCCTTTCCTCACATCCTCCCTCAACTGGACCAAAAACGGATCGTCATACTGCTTCGCCCTGATATCATCAGTCAAGGACGAAGTGATCTCTAACGCACATAACTGGCCCTGAACTCTCTGAACCCTGTTGTGTCAAGAATTAACACTTTCCGACAGGCGACCTACTAGGAGGACTGGCGACCGAGTTACTGCCGAGCGGCCAAGGCGGATCTGCCGATCAGCGACCTGGCGACCGAGCCTCAGCCCAGCGGACAAGCTGCATCGACCAACCGAAGGTCCCAGTACAAGTCCCGGTATCGAGCGATCAACCTCAAATACGATCGCCTCTCGATACTCGGCGACCGACTCCTGGCGATCTACTAATGGACGATCATTTCTCGGTACTCGGCGACCGACCCTTGGCGATCGACAACCGTACGACCATCCTTCGGCACTTGCCGACCTACCCTTGGAGACCGACCGTCTCTCGGTACCTGGCGACCTACCTTTGGTGACCGACCATTGGCGACCTCCATCCACTGGCCGATGACGACCTCGGATGATCAGCTAGAGACGACTGCCTCGTGTCGATCTCCACCGATGGCCATCCAGTCGGCAAAGACCGAGCCTCAAGACTGACACCACGTGCAAGGACCGAGACAAGATCCGCGAATCTCGGGCCATTGACCACAGTCTGGCAGATTCTCTCCACCAGCCGACAAGCCGCCGAAAGCTTGTCAGTAGGGCCGCATGTTGACTGACTCCGGACACGTGATGGCTTCTTATTGGACCGCCCAGCTGTGCCAGCCTCTTCCTTGGACTTTAGCCCGACAGCGAGCATCTTACTTGGACTTTAGCCCGACAGCCCAGGAGATCGGCACATTATTATATTGGCCGGCGGGCGATCGGCACCTTATTATATTAGCCGGCAGGCGATCGGCCACTACAGGACAGGACCTGGCTGCCCCTATATAAGCAAAGGCACCCTGCACTTGGACACTTCTTCAGCTTCCTTCGGATTTCACGCAATACAGAAGCAAAATACACACACTTGGCTAACATCCAACTCTTGGCAACATCTATCTCTCGGTCTTACTTCTCCCGGCCTATCTCATCCAGCAGATTATCGGCGGGGACGAAGAACACCAAGCTTCGCTCAAGAGCCGGGTTAACAGAGTCTTTTTACACTCATTGTATTTAGATTTCTCACATTAATACTTGTATCCACGAATATTTGTATTAATAACATCTCGCGAGAGCATTCAAGCCCGGGCCTAACAAACCCGGCAAATCTTGTATTATTTATCTACTCTCGGAAGTGCTCCCGCAATTGTTGTTTGTTGTCCGTCTTCCAGCAGTATTAATCTTCGGATAAATATTTTGGGCAAAAACAATTGGCGCTAGAGGAAGGGCGTCCAACCCTAGAATTTTTATACCTACCGTCCCGAAGAACACTCACTGTTCTCGGGGCAGATACTTGAAGTGACACTTACTGCACTTCAAAGAAATCCTTCAGAAAACATGTCTTCCGCCTCCGCGTCGAAGAAAGCCGCCACCACTCGGCGGACCCCTGTTCCGTCCGGCCCGAGCCGCGGCCGATGGTGGAAGGTAGCCGCCGCGATCGAGACGCTCGACCCGTCCGGGAAGGCGGCCCGAGCCTCTCGCTCGATCGGTTCCAACCAATGAATGATCGAAGAGGCCATAGCCGCCCTTCAGAGCGACGGAGTGCTCTCGGCGCGCTCCGGCTATCACCCCTCGGTCTCCCGCCGGAAGATCAAGCGGAAGCTCAAGGCACTCCGCCGAGCGGCGCCAGAGGCTCCCGCCCGCAAGAAGAGGCGCTCGGCACTGGGCACCTCTGTCTTCGACCGCTGGCGTGACCCGACTCAGCGGCCGGCGTCCGACCCAGCTACGAGACGACGGAGTTCGAATCCGTCACCAGGAGCTCGGCCTACCCGGCTCCCACAAGGCGATCCAGCCGCCTGTCTCCCGCTCGCCAAATTCCCGAGGTCGGCAGCAGCGGGGTCCGGAGGTCGGTACACGATCGCCTCGGCCCCCGCTCTCAAAGCCGATCCGCAAGCAGCCGAGCCGCGGCGATTGCCGCAATGCAACGTCAGATCGACGACGTGAAGGCGCTCCTGCAATCCGGGGCAGGCGCCGTGAAGACGATCGCCGCGCCAAGCGAGCCGCTCGCGATCGACATCGAGCTCGCCCCGGTGCAGCACAAGATCGCCCCTCCTCAGACACCCGTGTACCAGGGGCGATCGGACCCCCAAGCACAACTTCACAAGTTCAACATCTACATGACCGGGTGTGGGGCATCAGACGCGACCCGGTGCCGAATGTTCCCTCTGACGCTGGACGACCTCGCCCACCGGTGGTACACCTCATTGCCACCTCGGTCCATTGGCTCCTTTAACGAGCTGGCGCACGTCTTCACGGAATACTTCGCCACCAGGGCCGCTCGGCCAGAAGGTCCCCATCGCATGTGGCGGATCAGGCAAGGGGAAGAGGAGTCCGACTCGGACTACATCGACCGGGTTGACATGATCATCCTCAACGGCGAGCCCGTGAGCGATGAGACCGCCCTCTACTCGGTCCTAGGAGGTTTTCAGGGCTTCTCGCCTATGTTCAGGCATCTCACGAAGACCCTACCGACGACCTACGCGGCCTTCCGGGCTAGAGCCGCAGATTTTCTGTCCAGGCAAAGGCTTCTTCTTGGCCTAGGAGTAGAGCGATCGGCGCCCGCGCGACGACCTCCAGTCTACCAGCCCGATCGCTACTACCCAGCAGAACCGGAGGACTCGATCCCCGCCTACAGTCCATTTTAAATGACGGACTAGCCGCCGCCCGATCGCCAATATCGACCTACGAATAAAGCGATCGGCCGCCGAGCGACGATCGCCAGTCTTCCGGCCAGATCGCTACATCATCAGCAACCCGGTGGACACGATCGCCATCTACAGTCCAGCACATAACATGACGGACTAAGGCATAAGATCGCCTCCACCGCACATCGTAAAGCCATGGTCCTGGCAGTCGATGGAACCGGCTGCTTCGGCCATGCAAGGTCCCTTTCGGCCGAGATCGCCCGCCCTTCGTTTAAATACGAGGCCGGCGTAGTCTGAGGGCTCTCCAACATTAATCAGTGGACACATGCCACAACCCCGTCTCAACGTACACCGTCGAGGTCGGCCATCTCTATGGCTGGCCGAGGTGGAAGCAGAGCTAACAAGCCGCGGGCGTGGAGTTGATTCATCCGACGCTGCCCCGCGCAAGGACTCCTCTAGACCGAGACCGCACGCCCTTCGTTTAAATACGAGGCGGCGCGGCTATGAGAGGACCCTCATAATAAAGTGAGTCACGAGACACTCAATGTCTTCGCGCACCAAGACACGGTCATGGAGTCGGTCCATCGATCTCCGCGACTGTGCACGATTCATCAAACAAAGCGAACCCACCAAGTTTCCATGGGGGATCGGCCAATGTTGTTTTTGCAGGTACAAGACCGAAAGATAGCTAGCCAATCGACCGTGATAGCCCAAGTCCGAATCCTAAGACAGCTCAGATCGCCCGTCCTCATCCAGACACGATCGCCAGCAAGAACCACCTCGCCCCATGTCTTCAACATAGGAGCAAGCTGGGGGGCAATTGTTGTGTCAAGAATTAACACCTTCCGACAGGCGACCTACTAGGAGGACTGGCGACCGAGTTACTGCCGAGCGGCCAAGGCGGATCTGCCGATCAGCGACCTGACGACCGAGCCTCAGCCCAGCGGACAAGCTGCATCGACCAACCGAAGGTCCCAGGACAAGTCCCGGTATCGAGCGATCAACCTCAGATACGATCGCCTCTCGATACTCGGCGACCGACTCCTGGCGATCTACTAATGGACGATCATCTCTCGGTACTCGGCGACCGACCCTTGGCGATCGTCAACCGGTCGACCATCCTTCGGCACTTGCCGACGTACCTTTGGTGACCGACCGTCTCTCGGTACACAGCGACCTACCTTTGGTGACCGACCATTGGCGACCTCCATCCGGCTGGCGATGGCGACCTCGGATGATCGGCTAGAGACAGGCCTCGTGTCGATCTCCACCGATGGCCATCCGGTCGGCGAGACCGAGCCTCAAGGCCCGACACCACGTGCAAGGACCGAGACAAGATCCGCGAATCTCGGGCCATTGACCTGATCGCGATTCTCTCCACCGGCCGACAAGCCGCGAAAGCTTGTCGGTAGGGCGCATGTTGGCCCGACTCGGACACGTGATGGCTTCTTATTGGACCGCCAGTGTGCAGCCTCTTCCTTGGACTTTAGCCCGACAACATCTTACTTGGACTTTAGCCCGACGGCCCGTGAGATCGGCACATTATTATATTGGCCGCGGCGATCGGCACCTTATTATATTAGCCGTGGGCGATCAGCCCTCTGAGACGTGACCATTGCCGCTATATAAGCAAAGGCACCCTGCACTTGGACACTTCTTCAGCTTCCTTCGGATTTCACGCAATACAGAAGCAAAATACACACACTTGGCTAACATCCAACTCTTGGCAACAGCTATATCTCGGTCTTACTTCTCCCGGACTATCTCATCCAGCAGATTATCGGCGGGGACGAAGAACACCAAGCTTTGCTCAAGAGCCGGGTTAACAGAGTCTTTTTACACTCATTGAATGTAGATTTCTCACATTAATACTTGTATCCACGAATATTTGTATTAATAACATCTCGCGAGAGCATTCAAGCCCGGGCCTAACAAACCCGGCAAATCTTGTATTATTTATCTACTCTCGGAAGTGCTCCCGCAATTGTTGCTTGTTGTCCGTCTTCCAGCAGTATTAATCTTCGGATAAATATTTTGGGCAAAAACAAACCCAAACCTCAATATTCTGACAGATGAAATCTCGCTGGATCCTACTCTGCGGTGTAAGTACCTCTAACATCTGCAAAGCCATCGGTTTTCGGCTCAACGCATCAGCCACTACGTTGGCCTTACCCGGATGGTAAAGTATCTCGAGGTCGTAATCTTTAATTAGCTCTAACCACCTACGCTGCCTCATATTCAACTCTTTCTGGCTGAAGATGTACTTCAGACTCTTGTGATCCGTAAAAATCTTACACGATGACCCATAGAGGTAATACCTCCAGATCTTTAAGGCGAAAACGACCGCAGCTAACTCCAAATCGTGCGTGGGATAATTTACTTCATAAGGTTTCAATTGGCGGGACGCATAAGCAATCACTCTGTCTCTCTGCATCAAAACACATCCTAGACCAAGGCCCGAAGCATCACTATACACTACGAAATCCTTGTTCCCCTGAGGCAATGCTAAAACGGGTGCGGTAGTCAGACGTCTTTTTAACTCGTCAAAGCCGTCTGCTGTCTGCGTCCACTCGAACTTCGAGTTTTACGGAGCAACTGAGTGAGTGGTCTAGCGATCTTAGAAAATCCCTCAACGAATCTGCGGTAATAGCCGGCAAGACCCAGAAAACTCCTCACCTCCTTCACATTCTTAGGCGGCTCCCAAGCCATCACTGCCTCTATCTTCTGCGGATCTACCCGAACTCCCTCTGCTGAAATCACATGCCCGAGGAACGTCACTTCCTCGAGCCAAAACTCGCACTTAGAGAATTTCGCGTACAACTGTTCAGTCCTCAAAGTGTCTAATACAATCCGGAGATGTAAGGCGTGCTCCTCCCGATTCCGTGAATAGATAAGAATATCCTCGATAAAAACGACTACGAATTTGTCTAGATACTCAATGAAAACTTTGTTCATCAACTGCATGAACACTGCTGGGGCATTGGTTAGCCCGAAAGGCAACACCACAAACTCGTAATGGCCATATCTCGTCCGAAAGGCAGCTTTCTGAATATCGACGTCCCGAATCCTCAACTGGTAGTAGCCCGATCGCAAATCAATCTTAGAAAAGTAGCCGCCCCAAGGTGATCAAAAAAATCGTCAATCCTGGGCAAAGGGTATTTATTTTTTATGGTCAACTTGTTTAATTCTCGAAAATCGATGCATAAACGAAGCAACCCATCCTTCTTCTTAACAAAGAGTACAGGCGCACCCCAAGGCGATGCGCTCGGTCGAATATACCCTTTATCTAACAATTCTCCCAACTGATTCTTCAACTCTAACATCTCCGACGGTTCCATACGGTACGGTGCTCGAGAAATAGGGGCTGCATTCGGCTCAAGATCGATAGGAAACTCCACCTCTCGCTGCGGTGGTAACCCCGGCAAGTCGTCTGGGAAAACATCGGGATACTCACCAACAACTGGAATTGACGACATGTCAACTCCACCATCTTCCGCTTTCAGAGCGTAACACCAGTAGCCGACACAACCCTGGTTCAGAAGTTTCATCGCCTTCAACGCATTAATCACGCTCCCCGATCTACCCGGCTACGGTAACGAGTATGCTCGGTGCCATCCTCGGCCACGATCGAGATAGTACGAGTCCGATAGTTCATGATAGCACCGTGACGCTCTAACCAATCGTCCCCGAGGATTAAATCCTCACCCTTGAGGTCGATAACAATGAGGTTTGAGGGCCAATCTCGGCTCCCGATCCTCACTGGGCAATCCCTAACTTCCCGGTCCCCAACCATACGATCCCCGCTAGGCGTACCCACCACAAACGGTTCACACTCAAACAAGCAGTTAAAGCCAATACGATTCACACAATCCGAAGCAATAAAGGAGTGGGTAGCACCCGAATCAAAAAGCACGGAAACTGGATGAGTAAGGATCTGAGTGGTACCTGACGCCACCGGAATGTCCGCCTTCTCTGTGTGCCTCATCTGGTACAATCGGGGGTGAACTGAACCCGAGCTCGAGGCTGCGCGGTGATCCGGCTGTCCCCGACCTCTACCGCGACCCGAACCCTGCGGAACCTGAATAGCTGGAGTGTTATGATCCCTCTGATCGGTAGTGGTAGTCGGAACTCTAGCGGCCCTGGTGGCTCTCTCACAATGAGTCGCCCGATGTCCGGTCTGCCCGCAAGTGTAGCAAGTAACTGGAGGAAAAGGACAATCCTTCATCAAATGCTCATATTGGTTGCAGTTAAAACAAACCACCTTACGAAGCAGTGATCTGGCCCGAGCAGTTACCACGAGATCCACCGGCACGATGGAACGGCCCCTTCCCGGTATAGGAGCGAGCGAGACCTCGGCGGACCACCCTTCCTGGTCAAGAATCCACCGGTAGTCTTACGCTTCTTAACTTCCGAAACCGACTCGATTAGGAACCGCCATCTCGATCGCTAGGGCGCGATCACGGTATTCCTTCAAAGTGGCACACATGAGCGGTGCCATACTCGCCTAATATGCGGCTTCATGCGCATATTGAAATGTGATTTTATCGGCCTCCGATCTCACTTGATCTCTTACGATCCCCAACCGCTGATTGTAAGAAATGATGGCACGATAAATAGGCACATCCCGAGGTGTAGCGGTGAAGAATTCCACAGTCTGCGCTCCTTGGTAGCGGCGGACAATACTCTGCTTCCATAGCAGCCTTGAATACCTCCCAAGTAGCTCGACGGTCTCTGGGCACAACGGCCTCCCACCATTCCGCGACTTCCTTATCCGGGAGGTCTTGGGCAATATGTACCCTCCTGTCTTCGGGACAAGCTACGGCATCGAAGGTCTGGACAAGTGAAAGAGCCAATTCTCCCAACCGGGAGTCGGAGGATCTGGAGAAGCGAGGAGGGTGCATCTTAGTCACCGTTTGAAGCCACTTACTAGCCTCCTCTTAGGTGTCGGGGCGGATTAAGCGTCCACCACCACAGGCTATACGAGTAAGTTGGGCTACCAAGCTGGCTGAAATCTGGCAGTAGCCAGCGTCGGCATTATTACCCACGGCACCGAGTGAGAGGTGAGTCTGCAGAGGGGCGAGAAAGTGAGCCCTCCTCATTATCAGCACCCCGACCACGGCCTCGGCCGCGTCCCCTAGCCGGTCTACCACGACCTCTCAACATACGGAAGGAAAATAAGAAAAGGACAAGATCAGAAAGATTCACAATTCACAAAGTTGGTAACACAAGTCACGATTCCGAACAGCGCAAGAAAACGAATTACAGAGATATAAGAGTTCGAGGAGACTTACGACCAGTCGCACGAAAAGACGGTAGCATGATGATATTAGGCTCAACGACCGACTCTAATGACGCAATCGACAGACCCAAAATTCACCGACAGCCTAGGTATTCAAAACCTAAGCTCCGATACCATAAATGTAACACCCCAATTCACAACTGGGACATTACACGCCGTAGAACCCTCGTGAGGTCTACCAGGCTAACACATGACATAAAAACCACAATGTAATCCCGAATGATGCACTCAAAAATAAATAAGGTCGTGGCCTCGGCCAAAACATTTATAACGTAATACACGAACAGAGGTTAAATACCGATTCTTTGCCCACGCAGGGGACTTAAACTAAGTTTCAAAACAGACAGTCTAACTTCAATACTCGACCATGCAATGACAAAACATAAAAATGCAGACTCGAGCCACATCATCAAGCCAGCCCATTCTTTGCGTGCGTGTCCCGTGCCTGCTCCTCAGCCCTCCCGGTACCTGAAATGCATAAGAAGAATTTCCCCCATTTAAGGGGTTAGCATTCGAATGGCTAGTGCAAGTACACAATTACACAACATTATATACAAAAACGGTTTTACACAATCATCTCAAACATAAGTCATTTGCCACATATATATTCTGGAATACTACGTTGACAATCAAACCGGTTTCCAATCATCACGATATCACAAAATCACAACTGGTATCCCGTGGCCGTACCCCTTAGTATCGACCCCGGACATCCGTCGAGCGCTCGGGTGGGATACCACTTCCGGCCGTACCCCTTAGTATCGACCCCGGACATCCCGTCGGACACTCCGGTGGAAGTTCAATCACGCACGCACCCAAGTCCACTTCCGCGGCCGTACCCCTTAGTATCGACCCCGGACATCCCGTCGGACACTCCGGTGGAAGGAACACAACTCACGCACCCAAAAAATCACCATTCATCATTCATTTCGAGAATCACAATATACATAACGAAATGTAATACATGTACTTGCCTTGAACACGATGAAACAAGGGAAACAACGAAGGAATAGTTTTTGGTCCGAACAATCCTCCCAAATCCGCTCCTAACACAACAACGGTATACAACAAGTCTCAATAATGCGGAAAGGTAAGAATTAATCCTAATTCTAGCCGTTGGGACAATTCATCGGACACCAAGAGTGCATAAGGAAATGAAATCGGTCAATGGTATAACAACGGGATTTCATCCCAATCAAAAACAAGAAAACCATGGGTCGCGTGAATACTATCAAAATCTAATAACAACATCGGTTAATTCGAATTGAAACACAAGATCACCACCAAACCCTCCCCAAAATCATACTAGGGTTGAAGGAGTTCTTACCTCTTGAAGATTCAAGCCCTATAATCCGAAGAACACGTGCTAGATCCACAATCCGAGTTACACGATCGAAGGAGGATGAAGAAAATAAAACACTCAAATGATTTGTGAAGGAAAAACCCTCCCTCAAGCTCTCTCTCTCGGTTGTAGGTGAAGAAAAGGGAAAGAAATGAGCTGAAATGCTCAAAAAACGAATTTATAGGGGTTGACTCGTCGACAGACTCGGCCGTGTCCGCCGACACGGTCGCGGCGCAGCGAGCCGCGAGGGACTCGGCCGTGTCTGCTAGACACGGTCGCGGCGCGGAGGGGCCTTCCGATAGTGACCCGTCCGACGGCCGACTCGGCATGACTCGGCCGTGTCTGGAACACGGTCGGGCGTCAAGCGATCGGTTACAGCTTATCCGGAAGAGTTCGACTCGGCCGTGCCAGACGACACGGTCGGGTCCTGAGGCAGAGACTTCGTCATTTCCGGATGAGTACGGCACGGGCCGTGTCGGACGACACGGCCGAGTTCGGTCGGCAGTGATCGGCCAATAACTGAAAAAAGTGCGGGTGAGCTAAAACGACCATAACTCTCTCGTCCGGACTCCAATTGACTCACCGTTTGAACCATTGGAAAGCTAATTCGATGCTCTATAATATTGCCAAGATTTAGAATTTTTGGAGTTACCAAAAATTAATGGTGATCTAACAAAGTCGAACTCATAAGAGGAAAGTTGAAACAATGAACAATAATGATACACAACTCGAAGTTTTTCCGAACGGTGAACACGGTGAATGAACATGATTGATGAATGATTATAATTGAGTGAAAATACACTGAGTGACAATTACAGACTGATAATTTCTGAATGAAAATGAATGAATTACAACCGGGTATTACATACCAGGCTAACACATGACATATAAACCACAATGTAGTCCCGAATAATGCACTCAAAAGTAAATAAGGCCGTGGCCTCGGCCAAAACATTTTTAACGTAATACATGAACAGAGGTTAAATACCAATTTATTGCCCACGCAGGGGACTTAAACCAAGTTTCAAAACAGACAGTCTAACTTCAATACTCGACAATGCAATGACAAAACATAAAAATGCAGACTCGAGCCACATCATCAAGCCAGCCCATCCTTCGCGTGCGTGTCCCGTGCTCGCCTCGGCCCTCCGTGCACTAAATGCATAAGACGCATTTCCCCCATTTAAGGGGTTAGCATTCGAATAGCTAGTGCAAGTACACAATTACACAACATTATATACAAAAACGGTTTTACACAATCATCTCAAACATAAGTCATTTGCCACATATATATATTCCCGAATACTACATTGGCAATCACATCGATTTTCAATCATCACGATGTCAAAAAATCACAACTGGTATCCCGTGGCCGTACCCCTTAGTATCGACCCCCAGACATCCCGTCGAACGCTCCGGGTGGGATACCACTTCCGCGGCCGTACCCCTTAGTATCGACCCCAGACATCCCGTCGGACACTCCGGGTGGAAGTTCAATCACGCACGCACCCAAGTCCACTTCCGCGGCCGTACCCCTTAGTATCGACCCCCAGACATCCCGTCGGACACTCCGGGTGGAAGGAGCACAACTCACGCACCCAAAAATCACCATTCATCATTCATTTCGAGAATCACAATATACATAACGAAATGTAATACATGTACTTGCCTTGAACACGATGAAACAAGGGAAACAACGAAGGAATAGGTTTTGGTCCGAACAATCCTCCCAAATCCGCTCCTAACACAACAACGGTATACAACAAGTCTCAATAATGCGGAAAGGTAAGAATTAATCCTAATTCTACCCATTGGGACAATTCATCGGACACCAAGAGTGCATAAGGAAATGAAATCGGTCAAAGGTATAACAACGGGATTTCATCCCAATCAAAAACAAGAAAACCATGGGTCGCGTGAATACTATCAAAATCTAATAACAACATCGGTTAATTCGAATTAAAACACAAGATCACCACCAAACCCTCCTCAAAATCATACTAGGGTTGAAGGAGTTCTTACCTCTTGAAGATTCAAGCCCTATAATCCGAAGAACACGTGCTAGATCCACAATCCGAGCTACACGATCGAAGGAGGATGAAGAAAATAAAACACGCAAATGATTTGTGAAGGAAAAACCCTCCCTCAAGCTCTCTCTCTCTCGGTTGTAGGTGAAGAAAAGGGAAAGAAATGAGCTGAAATGCTCAAAAAACGAATTTATAGGGGTTGACTCGTCTGACAGACTCGACCGTGTCCGCCTGACACGGTCGCGGCGCGCAGCAGCGAGGACTCGACCGTGTCCTACTAGACACGGTCGCGGCGCGAGGGGCCTTCCGATAGTGACCCGTCCGACGACTTCGGCATGACTCGACCGTGTCCCGAACACGGCCGGGCGTCTGGCGCCGGTTACGCTTATCCGAAGAGTTCGACTCGCCGTGCTGCACGACACGGTCGGGTCTGAGGCGAGACTTCGCATTTCCAGCACGAGTACGGCACGGGCCGTGTCGGACGACACGGCCGAGTTCGGTCGGCAGTGATCGGCCAATAACTGAAAAAAAGTGCAGGTGAGCTAAAACGACCATAACTCTCTCGTCCGGACTCCGATTGACTCACCGTTTGAACCATTGGAAAGCTAATTCGATGATCTATAATATTGCAAAGATTTAGAATTTTTGGAGTTACCAACAATTAATGGTGATCTAACAAAGTCGAACTCATAAGAGGAAAGTTGAAACAATGAACAATAATGATACACAACTCGAAGTTTTTCCGAACGGTGAACACGGTGAATGAACATGATTGATGAATGACTATAATTGAGTGAAAATACACTGAGTGACAATTACAGACTGATAATTACTGAATGAAAATAAATGAATTACAACCGGGTATTACATTATCTCCCCCTAAAAATAAGTTTCGTCCTGAAACTTACAACACGAATAACTCGGGGTATCTCAACCTCATACTCTACTCCGTTTCCCACGTGGCTTCCTCGGATCCATGCCTCGACCACTGTGTTGTGCGGCATTTAAACACGCCTCGAAGACGATCGTCATAGCAGTCGGGAGGTCTACCATGAGAGATGTGCTCGGGGTAAACACCCCGAGCTCGGCACCCACGACGATCTTCTTTTGTTGATTGGCGATCGTCTCGTGCCGTGTTTTACTCCAACATCCATCAATAGTCATCAAAGCCCAAATCTCGGGCTCGGACCCGCATGCAGATCTCAAAAGGTGCTGACAGACAAGATCGGTGCCCACAGCCTGTCACCTACTTCACCTACCAACAGGGCCGCAGACCTGCGAACAAGATCTTGACAGACAAGACTGTGCTCACCTGTCACCAACTTCACCTACCAACAAGATCGCCGAAAAGGTGGGTGACAGCTCAGTGGCGCATGCGAGTTCCCCGTCAGACCGCATAACCGCCACAAGAACAACCGCGGAGTTGAAGGTAAAAGCCCCACGCGACGAGACGATCGGCCGTCTTATTATAATATAAATAACGACGATCGCCTGCGATCGCAGGGGGGCCCTCAGGAACTTGGTCTGCTATAAATAGAAGGTCCATAACACAGAACAAGGACTGCGAAAATACACAGCAAACAAGAGAGAGAAAAGAGAAAGACATTCTCATACATAGAAGATCTATAGCAAGAATTCACAGAACTCCATATCTGATTCTTCCGGCATTCTATACGCTCCACAGCTTAGAAAACTAGAATCCTTTACACTCTTTGTGATAGATTCTAACATTAATATTTGTACTCAACCGTATACTTATTAATAAAATCTCGCGAGAGCATTCAAGCCCGGGATTAACAACCCCGGCAAATCTTGTGTCATTTAAATTCTCACGGACGTGCTCCCGCACTTGTTGGTTACTTGATCATTCCAGCAACATTATCTTCGGATAATATTTTGGGTAACAACAATTGGCGCTAGAAGAAGGGGCGGTACCTTCACTTTTATTCCGATCGTCTCGTAGAACACTCATTGTTCTTCGGACTCACACTTGAAGAAACACTCACTGTTCTTCAAAAGGAACAAACCTCCAGAAAAATGACGTCTGCTACAACTTCCAAGAGAGCCACCCTGAGATCCGCCGGAAATATCATTCCGACACGGACAGAATCCCAGCCCGCGGCGGAAGGCGACCGCGGCGACGCTAGATCCTCACTCCCGCCCCCAAGGGACGGCCCTAGTCTCTCACTCGATCGGGCCTGCATCAAGGAATGATTGAGGAGGCCATAGCCGTCCTCAGGGAGCGACGGATTGCATGCGTCTCGCCCTCCATCACTCCGTCAACCATCCGCCGAGGTGGCAAGCGGTAGCTCAAGGGGATATATGTTGAGAAATCAACAGAAAAACGAGAGCCGCAGTCAATGGCTCTCGTCAGGCGGGTCGACTCCGTATTCAGCCGCCTAGGGAGTGATCCCTCGTGGCGACCCGGACGGTCGGGCCCGAGTCGGGAGGCATCGGAGTCCGAATCCTTCACCAGAGTTCGGCATATCCGACTCCCGGAAGACAGGCCGGTCGCGAGCCCCCACTCGCCCGAGAAATGAGTCTGCGGGCGAGAACTCGTCATCCACCATGGGGGCGGGGATCGGTACATGATCGCCTCGGCTCGCGCTCCGTAGCCAATCGGCGAGCCGTCGAGCCACGGCGATGGCCGCAATGCGGCCAGCCGGCGAAATGAAGGCGCTACTAGACACTGGGCGGGCGCCAGAGACCGATCTCTGGACCAAGTGAACCACTCGCGGTCCAGATCGAGCTCGCCCGGTTCAACCAACAATCGCTCCCCACAGACACCTCTATATGAGGGAAGATCGGACCCGAGACCCACTTGAGCAAATTCCGGATCTACATGACCGGATGCGGAGCATCGATGCGGCGAAGTGTCGGATGTTCCCGCTAACTCGGCGACCTCGCCACAGTGGTACATCTCGCCTCCTCGCTCAATCAATTGCTTCGAGAAGTTGGCGAACGACTTTACGTCGTACTGCCGCCAAAGTCGCCGCTCAAGGCCCCCACCGCATGATGAAAATCAAGCGGGGAAGGACGAGCGATGCGATTACATCGACCGGGTGGGACGAGATAGTCCTCACCGGTGAACCCATTAGCGACGAGCTCGCCTCTATTCATCTGGGGATTCTACGGCCACTCACCCATGTTCAGGCATCTCACAAAGGATATCCCCCCGACCTACTCGGTCTTCCGCGTCAGATTTCCTGGCCAGGCAGAGGATGCTCTCCCTCCGTTTAGATGAGGAACCCACCGGAGAGGGGAAGATGCCATCCCATGTTCAGAAGAAGGCGGTCGCCAAGCCCAGAAAGGCGGTCGCAAAGCCGCCTGGCGAATTCAAAGCTTTCGGTGATGTAGAGGTTCACCTCCTCCACAACCTCAACCTGTCTCCAGCCCACATCTTCAACGCAATTAAGGGGCGGGAGTGGCTTTCCAAACCGAAGCCAATAAGGGACCACGGTCATCTAGACCGTAGCAAGTTCTGTGCCTATCACAAAAGTCCCGGCCACAACACCAGCCAATGCCGCGACCTCCTCAGGCAACTCTGGCGACTGTTCGAAGAAGGCAAATTAGACAACCTGGTCACCAAGCCAGAACCTCGACCAGAGAGGACCGGAGGGCGCGAGCGCCGTCAGATCAAAAGGACGCCTCCCAATCCGGTCGCCAGGATCGAACACGAGCCAGAGCATTCCGATGAATCGATTCCTCCGATCAACCCTGGCGGTCGGATTAATATGCTCCAAGCGGGAGGTGGGAGCCTCGGGGGCCTTTCCCCGGTTTCCATCGCGTCAAACAGGAAGCGGAAGGCCGAACTGAGGGCATTCGCCGGAGTCCATGTTGTGGTGCCCCCGGAGCCGACCATCGCTAGAAACGCGCTCATCACCTTCTCCAATAAAGACAGGGAGGGGTTGCAATGCCCCAAGGAGGATGCATTGGTGATCTCTGCCTGTATCCTGGGGAAGGCGGTCGACCGCGTGCTGGTCGACAACGGGAGCTTCTGCAATATCATATTTAAAACAGCTCTGGATCAGCTCGGAAACCTGACCAAATTCATCAAGCCGTCTGACACCGTGCTCCAAGGATTCGGCGACAGCATTGTCCAAGCCTATGGGAGGATCAAGCTCTCCGTCGAGCTGATATGCATTTACGATCCCAAGGTTAGGATCACTAGGAACCTTAATTTTGTAATCATAGATAGACCCAGCATCTATAATGGGTTCTTAGGTCGTCCATTCTTAGAGACCTTTGAGGCGGTCGCTTCGTCCTTCTTTTATTGTATCAAATTCCCCACTGCCGATGGGACGGTCGGTACTGTAAAGGGGGACCAGCTAATGGCAAAAAGATGTTTAAATTACTCCTGTGTCGCTACTGTTTTCAATACTTCCCCCGATATGTGTAACGTTGAAACGATCGACGATCGACCCATGGAGATCGACGAACCAAACACATCGTATCAACCCAACTCAGAGGACGGCATCTCGGATCAGTTAACGGATGACATCGAGCCAAGGATCGGTTTCGAGCCGAGTCTCGACGTCGATCCAAGGATCGAGTCCGGAAATCGTTCCAAGCAAGAAGCGACCGTCCCCATCGAAGAGTTGGAGAGTATAGCCATAGATCCGGCTCGTCCAGAACGGGAAGTGCAGATCGGCGCAAGCATCGACCTCGCACTGAAAGGAGATCTGGTAAATTTACTACGTAAGAACATCGGAGTCTTCGCACAGTCGCATCAAGATATGGTCGGCATAAGTCCCGAGCACGCTTGCCATTATCTCAAGATCGACCCGCGATGAAGCCTGTTCATCAAAAACGAGGAAATTCGCCCCGAAAATACGCGGCGCCGACATAGAGGTCCAAAAGTTGCTCAACAACAAGTTAATCGGGTAGCTACGGACGACCCACAATGGGTCGCTAACGCGGTACTCGCCAAGAAGCCGACTGCTCTCGGAGGTTATGCATCGACTTTACCGACCTCAACGCGGCTTGTCCAAAAGATCACTTTCCGATGCCTCATATTGACCACTTGGTCGATAAGATCGCAAGCCGCGAAATGATGTCGTTTATGGATGCCTTCACGGATATCATCAAATCCCAATGGCGGAGAAAGACATAAAACACACATCTTTCCACACGGAAAAAGACATATACTTTTGGGTCCGGATGCCGCTCGGCTTGAAGAATGCGGGGCGACCTACCGCCACAGTCAACGGGATGTTCGCTAATCAGATCGGCAAGACCATGGAGGTCTACATCGACGATATCGTGGTCAAAAGCCTCAAGAAGGAAGATCACCTCAATGATCTCGCCGAGACATTCGCCATCCTCGAAAAGTTCAACATGAAGCTGAACCCAAAGAAATGCAACTTTGGGGTGGGCTCCGGGAAATTCCTGGGGCACATTGTCAGCCAGAGGGGGATCGAGGCGAATCCCACCAAGATACAGGCGATCCTCGACATGCAGGAACCTCGGAACATCAAGCAGGTACAACGCCTCACAGGTTGTCTGGCCGCCCTCAACCGTTTCATATCTCGGCTCGGCGATAAAAGCAAGCCTTTCTTCGCGACCATCAAAAACAAAAAGTTCGCATGGACGAGGGAGAGTCAGCTAGCGTTCGCCAAAATAAAGGAATATTTATCCAATCCCCAGATCCTGGCAAAGCCGATCCCCGGGGAGAAATTATTCCTTTACCTAGCGGCCTCGGAGGTCGCGCTGAGTGCGGTCTTGGTGCGAGCGGAGGGACTAGTCCATCTGCCGATCTACTATGTCAGTCAAGCGCTCCACGACGCTTAAACACGCTATACACCTTTGGAGAAGATCGCCTACGCTCTAGTCATGAGTGTCCGTAAGCTAAGAGCCTATTTTTTCGACCATCAAGTGGAGGTTTTGACAACCCTCCCTCTAAGGCAAGTTCTACATCGACCGGACACCAACGGCGACTCCTCAAATGGTCACTAGAGATCGCCCAATACGGCATCACGTACGCTCCTCGCACGGCGATCAAGGGCCAAGCTCTGGCGGACTTCGTGGTGGAGTTAACTTTCCCTCACAGTCCGACCCACGCTTGGCCGACTCCGCCCGAAGTCAGACGTTGACGGATCGGCGACCAACTCGCGATCAAAGGTGGATCGTCCTCATTAGCCCCAACGGACAAAGCTTCACAAATGCCGTGCGTTTCGGATTTCGAGCGACCAACAATGAAGCCGAATACGAGGCCTTGGTAGGCGGGCTCGACCTGGCTCTCGCCCTAGACGTTCGTCGCCTCCATATCTTCATGGACTCCCTCCTGGTGGTGAACCAAGTCAAAGGAGAATATGAGGCACGTGGCGAACAGATGATCAAATACCAAGAGCTGGTCGCGAGATGTGCACGAAATTCGAAGAAGTACAAATCGAACAAGTCCCGAGAGAGCACAACTCGTGCCGATGCCCTATCCAAGCTAGCATCGTCGGATGGGGCACCGATTTCTCTAATATCCAAATTACAAAGTCGAAAGGCCGCAATCGAAAGAAACCTGGTGGCCACGGTTGCCGCTGAAGAAAGCCGGATGACTCGCTCATCACATACTTAAAGGACGGGACGGTCCCTGACGACCGTATCAAAGCTCGCCAACTCCAGCTCCGAGCAACCAGATACACCCTACTGGACGATCGTCTTTACAAGCGAGCTTTCAGCCTTCCCCTCCTCAAGTGTATTACACCGGAGGAAGGACAACTCGTTTTAGCCGAGATCCACGACGGAATCTATGGAAATCACGCTGGTGGACGAGCTCTCATCCATAAGACAACCAGGCAAGGTTTTTTCTGGCCGTCACTTCAGAAGGATGCGATCGCCTATGCCAGGTCGTGTCATAGATGCCAGATAATGGGACCAAGTAGTAAAATCTCCCCCGAGCAGCTCACCTCAATGTACAGCCCATGGCCGTTCGCTCAATGGGGCATCGACCTTATAGGTCCCCTACCGACGGCTCCAGGAGGTTGTAAGTTCGCCATCGTCGGGGTCGACTATTTCACAAAATGGGCAGAGGCCGAACCGCTAAACAAGATCGCCAGAGCAAGTGATCAAGTTTATCCGGAGAAACATCATATGCCGGTTCGGTCTACTCCTGTGCCATCATCTCCGACAATGGAAAGCGATTCGACGGCTTAGAAGTCATGCACTCGTGATAAGTGGGGAATCAAAAGGTTGTTCTCGGCTCCCTATCACCCTCGCATCGAACGGAGTAGAGGGTGAACAAGATCCTCAAACACACAATTAAAGCACGACTCGAATCCAAGCTAGGACGATGGGCGGCGAGCTCCCGACGTTTTGTGGTCTTACCGAACAACGACCGCAATTCAACGGCGAAACCCCATTCGCCCGCCTTGAGCGAGCGGTGATTCCTCGGAGATCGCCGTCCTCACCATCGAACCGAGCAAGAGATGACGATCGATAATGATGTGGCCCGGCGGATCGACTCGACATGCTCGAAGAACGCCGATCGATCTCGGAGATGAAGAACACTATCCACAAAAGGAGATCCGAAAAGTTCTTCAATTCAAATGTAAGGGAAAGGAGGATTCAAGTTGGCGATATCGTCCTCAAAAAGATCCAAACACACACATGTGTCTTAGGACCAAGTTGGGAAGGCCCCATCAGAAAAACGACATGTCTAACTAAGGGAGCCTACGAAATGAACACCCCGACGGTACTCTGACCGGTATCCCTGAACGCTGTACATCTGAAGAAATACTATCAATGATAACTTTGTATTCATTTTCAACTACCAAATGTACATGGAACATAATGAAATATTTTTGTTCTCTATCCCATCTATTCTGGCGATCGCCCCACAAGCATATTACATACCGTCGAGGATCGTCGTTCAAGAATGACAATCCGAGGTAGAAAACAATACAGCCATGGCACTGGAGGTCGATGGAACCAACAGCTTCGCCCATGCAAGGTTCCTTCGAGCTTAGATCGCCCGCCCTTCGTTTGGATACGAGGCCGGCGTAGCCGAAGGACCCTCCAAAACTAATCAGTGGACACGATCGCCCTCCCTCAATGGTCCATCATCTAACTTGGTGAACCCGGACAATGCGACGTGCCACTACCCCCGTCTCAACGTACACCGTCGAGGGTCGCCATCTTCATGGCGAGCCGAGGTGGAAGCAGAGCTGACAAGCCGCGGGCGCGGAGTCGAATAAACCGACGACGCCCCGCGCAAGGTTTCCTCCAGACCAAGATCGCCCACCTTTCGTTTTAACACAAGGCAGGCGTAGTCTAACGGAGGACCCTCACAAAAAGTGAGTCGCGGGATACACAACATCCCTCGCACACAAAGACACGATAAGGGAGGTCGATCCATCGAACACCCCAACCATACATAATTCGTCAGAACCGACGAAGCTGAAGATAGCCCGCCGGACGACCTAGTTTTTGTTTCCTTACTTACAATAAGTAAACAAAAACAAGGGGGCAGAGATGGGTCGAGCTAATCCCAAACACGATCGAATAAAAGGAACCACACACGATCGGCCTCACTCAAACACATTCGCTCAAATACGCGCAGGACGATCGAAGTCGTCCAAACAAAAAAGTACAAGTAAGAATTCCGATTCAAAACATATCGATACTTTCAACACTCAGACAATCGATCGGATGAGCAAAACGTCGAAAGCAATCATACACATACTTGTAAAAGTTGCACGCAAACATTCAAAGGCGATCGTATGAAAAGAAGAACATTTTATTCACAACGCAAGTTTAGTACATCACGAGGCCCGAAGGCATTTCAAAAGGAAAACGAAAAGTACATAGTGCTGGAGGAAAACAAAAATGCCTCTCAAGGCTCCGCCTGCTGGTCTTCACCCTCGGTTTGCGGATCGGCTTCGGCCTCGGGGTGAATGAGTTTACCCGAGTACCAACTCAAGTCGATCCCGAAGTCGGCCAAGTCAAGGATCGGCAGGGAGAACTCCGGGTGCAAAGGATGCGCAAGGGCGTAAGATTTGAAGCTCTCCATCAAGGGACCGATCTCGATCCCTGCCTCTTTTGCGGCTAGATGGCCACAAGATATGCCAAGTAATAGGCAAACTCGCGGCGAGCGCCACACTTTGGTAGGGATCGGTCTCGATCGCCTTGATTAGCCCTTCAACTCGCGGCCATCTTCTCGGCCTCCGCCACTCGGCGACCTTGGCGGCATTCTCACCACAGGACTTCTCCGGCTCTTTCCTTGCCGCGGCTCACCACCGCTAAGCCGATCAACCATCGCCTTGATCCGTCGCCTCCTCTGCGACGCCGCGAGCTTCGCGAAGCCAAGGCCTCGTCACGGGACCGATCGGCAGCCTCCTTGGAGCGGCTCAGCTCCTGCATCAATCGATCCACATCCTGCTTGGCCCTTTTGGCCGTCTCCTCATACTCCTTCTCCATAGCCCGGATCCGGTTGGCATCCTCGATATTTCTGTTCCGGGCGGCCTCGAGGTCGCGATGGAGATGAGCAGTGGATGGTCGCCCCTCAAAATCCCTTGCAGCTTGGACGGCCATCGTCGCCGTCTGAAGAGCCAGGGCAACGGTCGCCTGCATAGCGTCTCCAGATCGCCGACGAGCGATCGCATCGAGGGTCGGTCGTCCAAGCCTTGGGCAAAGAGGCGGTGGCCTGGCGAACGTAAGCAGGGATATCAAGAGGTTGTTGCGGAGCCTTGCTCGACAGAAAGTCCAGCACCATGGGAGCAACGTCCGGATCGGCGAGACGAACCCTGCAGCGCAAACCAAGGAAACCAAAAAGTTAGCCTAAGACCTACTCAGAACGCCTACCTCGGAAAGTTCAAAACATTCTCACCTGTTGACCAGCTCTGGGTCACGACCGAAAAAGGGCTTTCCCCGAGGAGTCTCGGCGTCAGCGATCGCCGTCCTTTTCAAGTAGCCAGAAGGCGACCTGGAGCTGGACGCCGACGGCCTGGGACCAGCCCCCTCCGCCATCGGAACAGAAGAAACTGGGGGAGCGGCGATCGGCGGCTCCAAAGATAGCTAAATCCGCCTCCGACGGAAGGGACGCTCCGGCCTCCGCCTTGCGGTTGCGCTGAGTTGTTCCTCACCTTGAGTTTCCGGTTCGGCGGCCGCACCGCAACGGGCTTCACCACAAAGGTGGCGAGACGACGTCGCGGCAACGCGCCCGTTTTCTTTCCCATATGAAGGCGACCGAGAAACCGGGTTAGACATGGCGATCTCCCGAGGTAGCTCGGTGATCCGGGGAAAATAAGTCTCGCCAAAGAAGAAACTAAAACAAGTTAGACACTTACGTAAACGTGGCGACCTCTTGGAGACGATCGCCTCGCGAAAGAGCGGATAGAAAGTCATACCGGGTGCCTTAAGGTGGCGAGGGAAGCGAAACAGTCGAGCTCCCAACCGATGAGATTCGTGGGTCGATCGATCGAACGCCTTTATAGGAAATCGGCAATGCGCGAATCCGCTCCCAGACGATCGAGAAATCAAAGGGGAGATCGTCGGCCGATGGAACAAGGGATCCTGCAAAAGGGAAACAAAATTAGATCACCAAGGAGTATCCAAACGAAGGGAGAAAGGAAACCCTTACTTGGATTCCTCTCCCGAAAATTGGTAGGGATATCCAACTCCTCCTCCGGCGGTTCGCTCGATGCCGACCTCCATGCACCACCAACCCAGACCACTTTTTCGTGTCGCCTCGAGTCTTGCTCGGCACCCGATAACCACCCTACCCTGGCGACCTTGGATATGGTACCCGCCGATCGACCCTTTCTGCACGGTCGGCTTAAAAGATAAGTCATCTCTCCCGCAAGGCAAGCAAAACAACTTGTGACCGCCAAATAACGCTGCCAGGCCTTGATAATCTGCAACAGCGTTCGGCGTCAGCTGAAGAGGCGCCAAATTCCAGGCGATCAGCAGATACGAAACGGCGAACGGCAAGGGAAACCGCAGACCGGCAGCCAGGGTCATTTCGTTGATGACGACCGGAGGCTGGTCGGCACGTTCGTTCTCGGCGGGCACGTGCAATGACACATCAGAGGGAATATGATATTTGGCCCTCCAGCGGGTCATGTCCTTCCAGGTCGCCGAACTCCGAATCTGACCAAGAGACCATTGAGACGGTTCAGCAGCCCGAAACTCCGTCCGCTTCACATGTACATAGGGATAAGCGGCGGAGTAAGCTTCGAAATCAAACTCCGGACAGGGCCCGGCAATCCCCTCCATAAGTCTAGCAAAAGCCCTATAAACCGGGCCAGAGACGCTGTCCTTTTCCCAAGACAAACGTATCAGTTCGTCTTCCTCCACCGGCGACGCATCTCGCTCCTCTGCCGCCGCAGAGCCCGCCACTACGGCCTCATTGAAAAGCTCCTCAAGCTATGCGGGTGTAATCCCCGCACGAATAGCCTCTGCGGCCGTTTCCACGGGGATTCACACAGGAATTTCCTCCCAGTCCGGCGAAGCGGCGTATGCTTCCGACCTCGAAGGCCTTAGATCCTCCCGACATATTCTCAAAAAGTTAAGGGAGAGGGAAAATTGGGTTTCTTACCTAAAGAAAGGAAGACGGTCGGCACAACAAGCTACGGAATTTTTGCAGAGCTTCAAAGGAAGACAAGGACGCGTAAAGATGAAAATGGAGTAGCCCTAGCCCCTTTTATAGATGGAGGCCGGGTCTCGGGCAAATAGGCGAAAGTCCGAGGGCCGGGATGCAACCGGCACCAGACGCATAAAGGCGGCCTCGAGTCCCGCTGCGCTTTTTCGAGGGCACGCCAATCGACAAAGTCTGACGAACCGTCGGACTCCCTCAATAGAAACGCGACGCGTGGCCATGCATGGTTTCGCGAGCCCGCGTCTCTTTTCCCGCCGCTCCCAGCGCAAAGGGAGATCGTCCAAATTTGAAATCAGATCGACCGGTCGTCTAAAACATTAGCGATCGCCAAAAGTGCCACCTCACCCCGTGTTTTCAACATCGAGCCGAGCTGGGGGGCAATTGTTGTGCGGCATTTAAACACGCCTCGAAGACGATCATCATAGCAGTCGGGAGGTCTACCATGAGAGATGTGCTCGGGGTAAACACCCCGAGCTCGGCACCCACGGCGATCTTCTTTTGTTGATTGGCGATCGTCTCGTGCCGTGTTTTACTCCAACATCCGTCAAAAGTCATCAAAGCCCAAATCTCGGGCTGGGACCCGCATGCAGATCTCAAAGGTCTTGTGAGACAAGATCGGTGCCCACTGTCACCTACTTCACCTACCAACGGGGCCGCGAGACTGCGAGCAGTCTTGTGAGACAAGACTGTGCTCACGATGCATCACCAACTTCACCTACCAACAGTACCGCCGAAAAGGTGGGTGACAGCGGCTCGGGCGCATGCGAGTTCCCCGTCAGACCGTACAACCTATCAAGAACAACCGCGGACTTTAAGGGAAAAGCCCCACGCGACGAGACGATCGGCCGTCTTATTATAATATAAATAACGACGATCGCCTGCGATCGCAGGGGGGCCCTCAGGAACTTGGTCTGCTATAAATAGAAGGTCCATAACACAGAACAAGGACTGCGAAAATACACAGCAAACAAGAGAGAGAAAAGAGAAAGACATTCTCATACATAGAAGATCCATAGCAAGAATTCACATAACTCCATATCTGATTCTTCCGGCATTCTATACGCTCCACAGCTTAGAAAACTAGAATCCTTTACACTCTTTGTGATAGATTCTAACATTAATATTTGTACTCAACCGTATACTTATTAATAAAATCTCGCGAGAGCATTCAAGCCCGGGATTAACAACCCCGGCAAATCTTGTGTCATTTAATTTCTCACGGACGTGCTCCCGCACTTGTTGGTTACTCGATCATTCCAGCAACATTATCTTCGGATAATATTTTGGGTAACAACACACTGCACTTTGACCAAAGGAATGGTTTTGTGCCTGAGTTGCTTCACTCGACGCTCTAAGATCTGAATCGGCCTCTCCTCGAAGGTAATGTCGGGCCCCAACTCGATCTCTCCAAAATCAATAATATGGCTAGGGTCCGATACGTACTTCCTAAGCTGGGAAACATGAAATACGTTATGCACGTGGCTCAGGGACGGCGGCAAGCCTAACCGATACGCAAGCTCTCCAACTCTATCTAAAACCTCAAACGGCCCGATATATCTCGGACTAAGTTTACCCTTCCGACCGAAGCGGTAAACTCCCCGTGTCGGCGACACCTTAAGCAAGACGTGATCTCCCACCTCAAACTCCAACGGTCGGCGACGTGTATCGGCATAAGACTTCTGCCGACTCTGGGCCGTCAGCAATCTAACACGAATCAGGGCAACCTTCTCTCTCGTCTCAACTATCATGTCGGGCTCGGTACCAATCAGCTCGGACGCATCGTTCCAACACAACGGCGATCTATACCTTCTCCCATATAATGCCTCAAATGGTGCCATTTTAATCGAGGCGTGCCAACTATTGTTGTACATGAACTCGATTAACGGTAAGTGCGATTCCCAATCATCCTTCCAATCTAAAGCACAGGCTCGTAACATATCCTCTAGCGTCTGTATCGTCCGCTCAGACTGTCCGTCTGTCTGAGGGTGGTAGGATGTACTAAGTCTCAACTCGGTTCCCAAAGCTCTATGAACGGCTTGCCAAAAATGTGATATGAACCGGCCATCACGATCCGAAACAATACTCTTAGGGGTCCCATGCAATATCACTATTTCCGCAACAAACACTCGTGCAAGCCTCTCCGGCCCCCAAGTGTCCTTAATACTTAGAAAATGAGCTGATTTGGTTAGTCGATCAACAACGACCCAAATCATGTTCATTCCCGTCGGAGTCTTAGGCATACCGGTAATGAAATCCATAGAGATATCCTCCCATTTCCACTCCGGGATAGGAAGTGGTCGTAACAGCCCCGCGGGTCGCTGATGCTCGATCTTAACCTGCTGACAGGTCAGACACCTCGACACAAACTCACTAACGTCTGTCTTCAAATTACTCCACCAGTAGTTGCTCCTCACATCCTTGTACATTTTACTCGTACCAGGATGTATGGAGTAAGGTGTAGCATGAGCTTCACTCAAGATTTTCTGTCTCAGCTCAATATCACTCGGTACACAAAGTCTGCCGCGAAACCTCAAAACTCCATCATCGTGAACCACAAATCCAGGGCTTTCCCTTTCCTCACATCCTCCCTCAATGGACCAAAAACGGATCGTCATACTTTGCCGCCACGATATCATCGATCAAGGACGAAGTGATCTCTAACGCACATAACTGGCCCTGAACTCTCTGAACCCAAACCTCAATATTCTGACAGATGAAATCTCGCTGGATCCTACTCTGCGGTGTAAGTACCTCTAACATCTGCAAAGCCATCGGTTTTCGGCTCAACGCATCAGCCACTACGTTGGCCTTACCCGGATGGTAAAGTATCTCGAGGTCGTAATCTTTAATTAGCTCTAACCACCTACGCTGCCTCATATTCAACTCTTTACGCTGAAGATGTACTTCTGACTCTTGTGATCCGTAAAATCTTACACGATGACCCATAGAGGTAATGCCTCCAGATCTTTAAGGCGAAAACGACCGCAGCTAACTCCAAATCGTGCGTGGGATAATTTACTTCATAAGGTTTCAATTGGCGGGACGCATAAGCAATCACTCTGTCTCTCTGCATCAAAACACATCCTAGACCAAGGCCCGAAGCATCACTATACACTACGAAGTCCTCGCTCCCCTGAGGCAATGCTAAAACGGGTGCGGTAGTCAGACGTCTTTTAACTCGTCAAAGCCGTCACCTGCTGTCTGCGATCCACTCGAACTTCGAGTTTTACGGAGCAACCGAGTGAGTGGTCTAGCGATCTTAGAAAATCCCTCAACGAATCTGCGGTAATAGCCGGCAAGACCCCAGAAAACTCCTCACCTCCTTCACATTCTTAGGCGGCTCCCAAGCCATCACGCCTCTATCTTCGGATCTACCCGAACTCCTCTGCTGAAATCACATGCCCGAGGAACGTCACTTCCTCGAGCCAAAACTCACACTTAGAGAATTTCGCGTACAAGCCTCGGTCCTCAAAGTGTCTAATACAATCCGGAGATGTAAGGCGTGCTCCTCCCGATTCCGTGAATAGATAAGAATATCGTCGATAAAAACGACTACGAATTTGTCTAGATACTCAATGAAAACTTTGTTCATCAGCTGCATGAACACTGCTGGGGCATTGGTTAGCCCGAAAGGCATAACCACAAACTCGTAATGGCCATATCTCGTCCGAAAGGCAGCTTTCGGAATATCGACGTCCCGAATCCTCAACTGGTAGTAGCCCTATCGCAAATCAATCTTCGAAAAGACTGTCGCCCCCTGAAGCTGATCAAACAAATCGTCAATCCTGGGCAAAGGGTATTTATTTTTGATGGTCAACTTGGTTAATTCTCGAAAATCGATGCATAAATGAAGCGACCCATCCTTCTTCTTAACAAAGAGTATAGGCGCACCCCAAGGCGATGCGCTCGGTCGAATATACCCTTTATCTAACAATTCTCCCAACTGATTCTTCAACTCTAACATCTCCAACGGTGCCATACGGTACGGTGCTCGAGAAATAGGGGCTGCATTCGGCTCAAGATCGATAGGAAACTCCACCTCTCGCTGCGGTGGTAACCCCGGCAAGTCGTCTGGGAAAACATCGGGATACTCACCAACAACTGGAATTGACGACATGCCAACTCCACCATCTTCCGCCTTCAGAGCGTAACACGATGGCAAACCTGACCACAGTTCAGAAGTTTCATCGCCTTCAAGGCATTAATCACGCTCCCCGATCTACCCGGCTTACAGCCGACGAGAGTATGCTCGGTGCCATCCTCGACCACGATCGAGATAGTACAAGTCCGATAGTTCATGATAGCACCGTGACGCTCTAACCAATCATCCCCGAGGATTAAATCCTCACCCTTGAGGTCGATAACAATGAGGTTTGAGGGCCAATCTCGGCTCCCGATCCTCACTGGGCAATCCCTAACTTCCCGGTCCCCAACCATACGATCCCCGCTAGGCGTACCCACCACAAACGGTTCACACTCAAACAAGCAGTTAAAGCCAATACGATTCACACAATCCGAAGCAATAAAGGAGTGGGTAGCACCCGAATCAAAAAGCACGGAAACTGGATGAGTAAGGATCTGAGTGGTACTGACGCCACCGAATGTCCGCCTCCTCTGTGCGCCTCATCTCGTACAATCGGGGTGGATCAACCGAGCTCGAGGCTGCGCGGTGATCCGGCTGTCCCCGACCTCTACCGCGACCCGAACCCTGCGGAACCTGAATAGCTGGAGTGTTATGATCCCTCTGATCGGTAGTGGTAGTCGGAACTCTAGCGGCCCTAGTGGCTCTCTCACAATGAGTCACCCGATGTCCGGTCTGCCCGCAAGTGTAGCAAGTAACTGGAGGAAAAGGACAATCCTTCATCAAATGCTCATATTGGTTGCAGTTAAAACAAACCCTGCCACCAGAAGCAACGGTGCAATCGAGCAGTTACCACGAGATCCACCGGCACGATGGAACGGCCTCTTCCCGGTATGGGAGCGAGCGAGACCTCGAATCGACCACCCTTCGGTCGAGAATCCACCGGTAGTCTTCGCTTCTTAACTTCCGAAACCGATTCGATTAGGAACCGCCATCTCGATCGCTAGGGCGCGATCTAGTATTCCTTCAAAGTGGCACACATGAGCGGTGCCATACTCATCTAATATGCGGCTTCATGCGCATATTGAAATGTAGATTTTATCGACCTCCGATCTCACTTGATCTCTTACGAACCCCAATCTGCGATTGTAAGAAATGATGGCACGAGAAATAGGCACATCTGAGGTGTAGCGGTGAAGAATTCCACAATTCTGCGCTCCTTGGTAGCGGTGGACAATACTCTGCTTCCATAGCGACCTTGAATTCCTCCCAAGTAGCTCGACGGTCTCTGGGCACAACGGCCTCCCACCATTCGCAGCCTTCCTTATCCGGGAGGTCTTGGGCAATATGTACCCTCTGTCTTGGGACAAGCTACGGCATCGAAGGTCTGGACAACCGAAAGAGCCAATTCTCCCAACCGAGGAGTCGGAGGATCGGAGAAACGAGGAGGGTGCATCTTAGTCACCATTTGAAGCCACTTACTAGCCTCCTCTTAGGTGTCGGGGCGGATTAAGCGTCCACCACAGGCTATCTGAGTAAGTTGGGCTACCAAGCTGGCAAATCTGTGATAGCCAGTAATCGGCATTATTACGACGGCACCGAGTGAGAGGTGAGTCCGCAGAGGGCCGAGAAAGTGAGCCCTCCTCATTATCGGCACCCGACCACGGCCTCGGCCGCGTCCCTAGCCCGGTCTACCACGACCTCTCAACATCGAAGGAAAATAAGAAAAGGACAAGATTAGAAAGATTCACAATTCACAAAGTTGGTAACACAAGTCACGATTCCGAGCAAGAAAAGCGAATTACGAGAGATATAAGAGTTCGAGGAGACTTACATCCACGGAGTCGCACGAAAAGACGGTAGCATGATGATATTAGGCTCAACGGACTCTAATGACGCCAGCGAGACCCAAAATTCACCGACAGCCTAGGTATTCAAAACCTGGCTCCGATACCATAAATGTAACACCCCAATTCACAACTGGGACATTACACGCCGTAGAACCCTCGTGAGGTCTACCAGGCTAACACATGACATATAAACCACAATGTAGTCCCGAATAATGCACTCAAAAGTAAATAAGGCCGTGGCCTCGGCCAAAACATTTTTAACGTAATACATGAACAGAGGTTAATTACCAATTTATTGCCCACGCAGGGGACTTAAACCAAGTTTCAAAACAGACAGTCTAACTTCAATACTCGACAATGCAATGACAAAACATAAAAATGCAGACTCGAGCCACATCATCAAGCCAGCCCATCCTTCGCGTGCGTGTCCCGTGCCTGCCCCTCAGCCCTCCCAGACAGAAATGCATAAGACGCATTTACCCCATTTAAGGGGTTAGCATTCGAATAGCTAGTGCAAGTACACAATTACACAACATTATATACAAAAACGGTTTTACACAATCATCTCAAACATAAGTCATTTGCCACATATATATTCCGGAATACTACATTGGCAATCACATCGATTTTCAATCATCACGATGTCACAAAATCACAACTGGTATCCCGTGGCCGTACCCCTTAGTATCGACCCCCAGACATCCCGTCGAACACTCCGGGTGGGATACCACTTCCGCGGCCGTACCCCTTAGTATCGACCCCCAGACATCCCGTCGGACACTCCGGGTGGAAGTTCAATCACGCATGCACCTAAGTCCACTTCCGCGGCCGTACCCCTTAGTATCGACCCCCAGACATCCCGTCGGACTCTCCGGGTGGAAGGAACACAACTCACGCACCCAAAAATCACCATTCATCATTCATTTCGAGAATCACAATATACATAACGAAATGTAATACATGTACTTGCCTTGAACACGATGAAACAAGGGAAACAACGAAGGAATAGGTTTTGGTCCGAACAATCCTCCCAAATCCGCTCCTAACACAACAACGGTATACAACAAGTCTCAATAATGCGGAAAGGTAAGAATTAATCCTAATTCTACCCGTTGGGACAATTCATCGGACACGAAGAGTGCATAAGGAAATGAAATCGGTCAAAGGTATAACAACGGGATTTCATCCCAATCAAAAACAAGAAAACCATGGGTCGCGTGAATACTATCAAAATATAATAACAACATCGGTTAATTCGAATTAAAACACAAGATCACCACCAAACCCTCCCCAAAATCATACTAGGGTTGAAGGAGTTCTTACCTCTTGAAGATTCAAGCCCTATAATCCAAAGAACACGTGCTAGATCCACAATCCGAGCTACACGATCGAAGGAGGATGAAGAAAATCAAACACTCAAATGATTTGTGAAGGAAAAACCCTCCCTCAAGCTCTCTCTCTCTCGGTTGTAGGTGAAGAAAATGGGAAGAAATGAGCTGAAATGCTCAAAAAACGAATTTATAGGGGTTGACTCGTTTGACAGACTCGACTGTGTCCGCCTGACACGGTCGCGGCGCGCAGCAGGCCGGCAGGGACTCGACCGTGTCCTGCTAGACACGGTCGCGGCGCGGAGGGGCCTTCCGATAGTGACCCGTCCGACAGCGACTCGGCATGACTCGACCGTGTCCTGGAACACGGTCGGGCATCTGGGCAGTCGGTTCTGGCTTATCCGGAAGAGTTCGACTCGGCCGTGCCAGACGACACGGTCGGGTCCTGAGGCAGAGACTTTGGCATTTCCGGACGAGTACGGCACGGGCCGTGTCGGACGACACGGCCGAGTTCGGTCGGCGTGATCGCCAATAAGCGAAAAAGTGCGGGTGAGCTAAAACGACCATAACTCTCTCGTCCGGACTCCGATTGACTCACCGTTTAAACCATTGGAAAGCTAATTCGATGCTCTATAATATTGCAAAGATTTAGAATTTTTGGAGTTACCAAAAATTAATGGTGATCTAACAAAGTCGAACTCATAAGAGGAAAGTTGAAACAATGAACAATAATGATACACAACTCGAAGTTTTTCCGAACGGTGAACACGGTGAATGAACATGATTGATGAATGATTATAATTGAGTGAAAATACACTGAGTGACAATTACAGACTGATAATTACTAAATGAAAATGAATGAATTACAACCGGGTATTACATTTACAAAACTATTTCAAAATCGAATGGGTCTCGGCCCAAAAATCATTTTCCGTAAAACATCCGTAAAACATTCATTTTGAAAGGTATCATTTTCAAATGATCAAAAGCAGTTCATATATCTCGAAATGAATTAACATGCTACATGTTCTTCTCAGCCATGCATAATATTTCTCCCCAAATGCACAATTCCGTTCCAAAATCTAACCAACATACTGATTCTCAAAATTATAACTCCTCAAGATCATCAATCCTGTCCCAACTCTGTCACCTTATACTATAACATATAATATTCTGCTGAATCTCAAAGCATATCAACTATAGAACAGCAATAAATCTCAATGCAATTCAAAAATCCAAATACTTACAGATCGTGAAGCCGACGATTCCCCGTGATACTGGCACATGTCTCGACTCAAGAAAATACTCGACACATATATTTTCAAAACACACGTTTGCCAAATCGGTTCGACTCAAGAACACAATATATCACGTAAACACCATTTGGAAAAGTTATAACAAGCCCAGTACGATAGTGGCAAATCCGATAACGCACAAGCCTGAGTGAACAACAAAGACTCACAGCTCTAATATTTGTCAAACGACAACTCCAATGACGCAACAAAAACACGACCCAACTCGACCCAAATGCCTAGGTTTTCTCAACCTAAGCTCCGATACCATATTCTGTAACACCCCCAGATTTAACCGGAAATATTACAGCGCCGTGGGCCCCGAGATTGAACCCACAAGGCTAAAAGAAATTTTCGCAAACATTTACAAATGCCCAAGAGGCCAACGACGGTACTTATCTTTAAAAATTCACAAAGACATATAAAATCCATTTATCAAAAACCGTCGTAAAAAATCATTTTAAATCGCAATGCCAAACATTGACACTCGGAGGTTTAGAAAAGCGATTTCCAAAGTAACCTCGATTACTAGATACCAAAAGAGCGTCTCAAAATACTCACGCGGCGGAAAAAGGCCAACCATAAAGATACTCTAGCAATGGAATACAAGAACCAATCAAGAAACTCAATGCACACAACATGTCCTAGCCGGTATCCTCAGGAAGCTCATCTCTTCACGACCGCTACAAGCTCGATACTCCAAGAACCTAAAAGAAATCCACGACGGGGTCACCATAATATCCAACAATGATAACCGTCACATCGCATTAATAATAACATACCAATGAGAATACAACATAAGAATACGACCAATGTAATCTTACCGCCATAACTTTGCTTACTCAAGTGATTCTCATCAGAGTAACCATTATCACATTTCACATCCTGTACTCGATTTACCAATAAACTCGAACATAATATAAGTACTGTACCTCAAACAATACTCAAGGTTCTCAAACTATCATAACCAACTCACGATACGGAAATATACCATTTCTGACCAATACGATCCATCGAATAACATCATCAGATCACAAGACGACAACCGATCGTCCATCAAGACAAAAACCAAAGGAAATACGGAACATACCTCGAGATATGAAGTGCCACGACAATCATACCAGTCTAATCCGAGATCAGATCAATGCAATACGGACAAGGTCCCAACACAAGATCTTTAAATGCATACTCTTATGACCACGTCAATATGATCACAACAATAACAATCATGTATACTCAATGGAAATCCGACGATCCAGCTCCCTCAGCATAGATCCCTTTGTTGATCCTATCAGATCAACATAAGGTGGATAACTAACAATACACATGTGAACAACAACACATGATAAAATCAATGATGCGAATTCACAAGATTCCATCAACACCCTCCTGGGACTCCTACGATCCAGCGCCCTCAGCATAGATCCCCATGATGATCCCGTCGAACCAACGCATGGTGGAAAACCTGTCCAACGATCCAGCGCCCTCAGCATAGATCCCCATGATGATCCCGTCGAACCAACGCATGGTGGACATCCGATCCAGCGCCCTCAGCATAGATCCTCATAATCCCATTGGATTATTTACACAATATGATCAACACAATATGCATACACATATGCAAATCAACACGTTCATCAACATGAACAACATGACATTTACTAGGACGACTTCATGTTCAACAACATGAAAGAAAATGTACGAGGCCAAAATAAATAACATTAAACCATAATCAATATGGAATACTTGCCCCGAGTCCCTCAAGAGCAACCTCAATGTCCAATCATCACCGAAGATTATCCTCAATGCTCGGCGATCCAAATACCCAGAGTTCCCAATAATAATAATCATCGCTATATGAATTATAAACGAAATGAAACTGAAACCATTCATTAAATATTATAACTGAGCAAGTAATAACTTGCCTCGATACCGATACCACGAAGCTGCTGCCGAACACATTGCCTTTGTCTACGAGTTCCTCAGCCCCGATCAAAAGCAATACAATGGACATACTCGAACACGACCGCAATATCCGGTTATAAACACCGATCGATAAACTTGACCTATAACAATAATCGATTAAACAACAATCCGATAATAATCAACAACTGCCAAAACCAATTCACAAACCCAACGGCTCAACAATATCTCAGTTAACCACAAGTCTGATCAAACCAACTAAAACGATCACGAGTTCATAACCGAAACAGAATATATTACCCTGCCTGTTGACTTAGCGCACGTTAATCTTTAACCGTAGCGTACGCTAAGTTGTTCCCGATAGCGTGCGCTAGCCAGTAGGCTTAGCGTGCGCTAATAACGTGCAGTTACATGCATTTCGGATACCGATCAACATCTGGCGATTATCAAAAACTCTAAGTGATTCTGAATCATGTTCATAGCTATCAAACAATGAAATCCAATATCTTTTAACATATAGGTAATCATCCGACTTTTAATCCAAGTCATATATTCATATTTCATCTTTCTTAATATCAACAACCTAAACACCAAGAACTCATAATCATGCCATGATCATCATCATATGAAGGAACCAACAACAACGACATCACAGATCCGAATTGAAGGAAGACATTATCCAACATATCTCTGTGAAGATAACAACTCATTCGAGACCATCCAATTCATATCAATATCTTCATATCAACAATAACATTATCATAATCCGGTAATCCAACTCATAATTATACTTATCAACTTGTTTATATGATAATCATCAGCTCAAGAACATCATATACAATCCGAAACGAAATCTCAAAGTGAAGAGTAATTACCTTTTTGAAGGAATGGATTGATTTCCAAGGTTGAATCCATTTACAAGAATCACCAATGATTTCAAGCTTCAAATGTTGTTATGGATGGTTAACTCCATCTTAATCCAGTGTTTGGAACCTCAAATATATCCCAACTCTCTCTCTCTCTCTCTCTCTCTCTCTCGGCTGAAAGAAGAAGAATGACGAAATGCTTAATAACACCCTTCTGTCCCTTTATAATATTCATTATTAGCGTGCGCTAACATCTCATGTTTAGCGTGCGCTACCGCCTTAGCGTGCGCTAACTGACTTTGTTAGCGTGCGCTATCGAAGCCCAGAGGCTACTGTCTTGCTTCGTAAACTAACTTACGTACGTAATGCCCATGCATTAACGTACGTAAATCATCCTACTTAGCGTACGCAAGTCATTTACCTTAGCGTGCGCTAATACCAATAGACTTGCTACAGTCTACACCTACCACGAAGATGCTCGCGACCCCACAAGCCGAAATCGACCAATAAAGCCAAGATTCCCTGTTGACCGATATATAGTTAGCGTGCGCTAATCAACATGCATTAGCGTGCGCTATCACTACATTACAACATCCGTTGACTTATCAGAACGTGCGCCGAAAGTGGCCTGGTCCATGCGTAGATTCCTTCTGATCTGACTGCATTAGCGTGCGCTACATTCTGCCTCTAGCGTGCGCTAACCATGAACGATAGCGTGCGCTATACTTGACCATTAGCGCGCGCTAGTCAGGCTATACTTAGCCATTTCCAACTCTTCTCGTCCAACGTCTCATCATACAGAATACGAACATACGGCATACTGAATACATCTACTTCTTAAATGTAATTGTCAACCAAATATGACAATTATACCAATACAGATATCTCAGTCCTTTATTTATTTTATCCCTACTGTACAGATTCCACGATGTACAATATAACTCGGATAAAATAATATCAAACAACAGTAGTAGAATTTCCGGATATTACAGTTCTGAACATAGATTAAGGGCTTCCTTTTTGATAAAAGCGAACATTTGACCAAAAGTAATTTCATTGAAATCTATAGTTTCATTATTCATTTCATTTTTTAATTTTTGAATAATTCTTTCTCCAAAAAGTTTGGGAAGTCCTGCTATGAATCTTTCTCTCCAAAAAGATTGATTGCAATCAGGGCGTTTTAAAACATTTGTTAAAAATACATCCTTATACCATCTATAATCAGATAGAGAAGGACATCTAAGATTTGAAAGAACAATTTGAGAAGAATTTAATTCTTCTTTGGGATTTCCCACAAAATACATGGCAATTGTAATTAATAGGAAATCACAGGCATCAGCCTTTTCTTGTGTAGTACCATCTTCTAAATCATATTCTGATTTATGATTCATAATGAATTGTTTGTCTTCTAAAGCCAATTGATTATCCCACCAATTTTTTAGCTGACCAGTAAAACCAGTTATTAAAAGACTTGCAGCATTATCATCAGTTAAATTATGAATTTTATAGGCAGTTTTAGCCATTCCCATCTCTTGGAGAGTATTTAATATCTCATATTCTGATTTTCCATCAATATTCCATTGATGAATAGATTGACCATCATATTTTGATGTTTGAAATTGAGATCTTTCTTCATATTGAATATCAGGAGGAGTAGGCCTTCTATAATAATTTCTATTAGGACCATAAGATTTTAGTTTATTAATTTCTTCTGATTCACCACTGGAATCACTTTCGCAGACACAATTAATGTCTGGTTTGGAATCAACAATACTTATTTTTGAATTATTGGAAGAGGAAGCAATATTAGATAAACTTTTATTAATTCTTTCTAATAAATGAGTATTAGTAGTATTGTCTAAAAGCTTTGTTTTAGGTAAAATTAATTTTTGATCTATTTTATTAGGATTGAAATAAGGCTTTGATATCTCATTAGGAAATTTAGGAATAGTTTTTTCTTCAGCATTAATCTGCAATTTGTGCATATGACTAACCTGATTAGAAATAGTTTGTAATATTTGATTTGAAAAATTATTTTGCTGATAAACTTTTTTAATATCTTCTTGAGTTATAGGATCATTACCTTCTTTTCTTTTTTTAAAAGGAGAAGCAATAACTTCCCCATCTTTAGTGGATATCTTAAGATTTTGTAAAGGAGGATGAATAGAAGTAATGATTTCATTGTTAGTTAAAGTCCAATTTTTAAGAAGTGTATTATAAACATTTATTTGTTTTTGAGAAAAAACATTTTGAATATTTCTGTTAGAATTAAAGGTTTGAAACCATTCTAACAAAGGAATACTTTCATGAATTTTAAACATATGATCCATCCATTCTTTCAGAAATTTTTTAGTAAGTTCAGGATATTCATCCCTAAATTTTTGATACCATTCTCTCTGCTTATTATTTTTAGGGTCATAATAATGTTCATTAATGAATTTATGATCAACGCTAAAAAATAAACTTTTAGTTTTAGGTTTGATACTAGTTATGACATCTATTTGAGATATAGTTGGAGAATTAGGAGGTGACTATTCAGTATTTTGGAATTCTGGGAGAGGAGTTTTGAATTTAATATTAGGTTCGGGAATCTTTAATTTGTAAGGTTTAAATTTATTAGAAGAAGTAGAACTTTCTCCTTTATAAATTTTTACTGAATCGAATTTTAGAATGATGTTTCCATCTTTATCTTCGATAATTTGATTAATGTCTTTTTTAATCATATTTCTTGGTATTTCAGGATTTTTGAAAATAAATTCCTTAGGAATAGTTATCTCATTCCATTTTAATGTTTTAGGAGTAAATGTTGAAGAATAATCATTTTCTATTTGAAGTAGGACAGTTTCATCTTTAGAAGTTGGTTTAATATTAAATTTGGGATTTAATTGGGAATTCATTAATCTAAAGCAAACTCTATAAATTATTGCAAAATTTTTGCAGGTTTCTTGAAATTCATCTCCTTGAAGATGTACATCAAGAACTAATGAATCTTTTATTAAAGGATCAAGTAAATCAACTGAAAAATCCGGAGAACAATTGAAATATATTGGACCATTGCAAATATTAGTTTGAATCATGGCTAAGAGAGAAGATTTATATTTTTTTAATCTTTTATCTCTTAATGCAAGATAGATAGGGGCATTAATACCTTTACGAACTAAGGGTTTAACAGCAATTTGTATTAATCCATAATGCATATATTTGAAACCTTTTTCTAAGTATTTGTGAATACTTGCTAAGGATAATAAAGGAATATTTTGAAATTCTTGCTGAATTGAAATAGTTTCTTCATGTATTTTGACAGAAAATGCAGTTTTGAAATCAAGAGATCCTATTTGATAAATACTTTCAATTTGATTTTCAGGGATTATCCAGTTTGAATAATTAATAGGGACATGTAATTCTTTGGAGCTAACAACATTATTAGAATTATTATTTTTAGAAAATAATTTTCTAATTGATAATGCCATACTTCGATTTGGATCTGGATATTGGTTTTTGTAAGATAGGTCGTACTTAGATCTGGGTTTGGAAGATTGCTAATTGAAAACTGAGATTATAAGTTTTTACTAGGTTTAGAAATTCACGAATCCGGGACCACCACCGGGACCACCAACTCAGGCTGACCAACGGATTTTCCTTGGCTGACCAACGCAAACGTGAATACTAAGAACAGTATAGACTTATGAACTTAGTAAACAATTTGCAACTCAAACTTGTTATCTAAAGTAAGAACTATACAAACAAATCTCAACACAGACTTGTTATCTAAAGTTTGGAATTAAAAACAGAAAATAAATTTCTCAGAAATAATATTTCTAACACTTTATGGCTCCGATACCATTTGGAGTTGAGCACGGAATTTGATACATATAAGACACTTGAGACATATAATAACAAGAAGTAGAATTAATCAAGAGATGAATTCTTACTTGAATTGTCGAGGTTGAATACAGAATAAGGAATATGAAATCTTGAAAACTTCAAAGTGCTTGGAATAGATTACAAGATATTATTTGTGCTAGAAGTTTCTTTCTCAAAACAACTGATGATCCAAATGAAATGAAAGACAATCTATTTATAGATATGAGATACAAGGTAATTTTGAGTTTCCATTTGAATTTGAATTTCATTAGCATCTTCTTTTTGAAAGTGGAGGGGTCCTTTGTCGTAGTGGCCACTTCTTTGAGCTGGAGTTGAGCTGGAGTTTGTCTTGTTTGTAATATCCGCAATTTTCGATTTTTGGTAAATTTCTTTTTTCGGCCGGAGTCCGTTTTGACGACTCGCTCATGACCGTTTCGTCATTCTGAGAATGATTAATTCTACACTTTTTGTCATCCGAGTTCGTTTCGGTGTTGTTTTGCTGAGTTCCGTGCTTTTTAGCGACTTTTCCGCACTTGAGTTCGATTCTTGCGAATCTCATCCGAAACTGCTGTTTCGAGTTTCCCGCAAGTCCGTTTAACTTTGTTAGACGTGTTGTGAACTTCGGTTTGGTTATTCGATCACGTATCGTGATTTCCGGTCGTTTTGGGCCATTTTGTAATTTCTTGAAAGTTACGGGTATCCGTATCTGTAATTGTTATCTCGACCCGTTTCTTGGTCGCGTATGATTAATTATGGTATTACGTTTTCATTTCGAGTCATTGATGTCGTCCGCGAACTTTTCGTCGTGTCCGTTCCGTGCGTTTTCGGAAATCAAGGCGTCGGGTCGTGGCGGCTGAGCAGCTGGCCGGACCGGTGCGGCACTGTCGGAAGTGCTGGGCAGCCGGCGAGCACGCGAGAACCGGCGTAGCCCACGCTGCGATGGGACGCCATGCGCGCTAGCTCAGCGATGTAGCGCCTGTGTCGAGTCGGCCATCGGGCACAGGCAGAGGGATTCTGAGGTTCTGGACTCGGTCAGGATCGGCAGGTAGCGCACGCTACTGTCGGTCGTGGCGCACGCTAACCGGAAGGGGTAGCGCACGCTGTCGGCCGACTAGCGTACGTTACCGGGATGAGTTTGTTAGTCCAGTGGCTACTGGACAGGTCGGCTAGCGCGCGCAGGCTTCCGGCCGTAGCGCACGCTAGCGGGAGTCGGGCGGTCGAGTCATGGTCGGCGGGGTGTCGGTGGTGTCGGGTCATGCGGGCCATGGCCGAGAGTGCTCGGCCGTCTTGGCCGATAAGCGCACGCTAGGCGGGAAGGCTAGCGCACGCTAGTTCGGCCCGATATATAAATGACAGACTAGCGACTTTTCATCATTTTTCATTTCATTTCCCTTCGAGGTCAGTGAGGTTTTGGAGAGACGAAACCATGTTGTTGGACAACAAATCCATGAAGTTTCTGAGTTTATATCACCGATCAATCATCCTATAACATCCTTCGATCCAGCGAATCAAGGTTAGATCTTTAGAACCCTACTTTTGGGTAGATTTGGGGGTTTTCGCGTTTTTGTCCGATTCGTTCCGTTTTGTCAATTAATTCAAGATGAATATGATTAATCTTGTTGGTATTCTTAGTTTCCCTACGGATTCATGGTATATTTCGTGATTTTTACGGAATCGAGAGGGTTTGGTTGTGGTCCGCCCTCGTTGTTGTTTATATGCGAATATACATGAATCGTAGGCGGGTTTTCGGGTGTATTCCGATTCCGTATTAATTTAGAAATGGTTGTGATTGTATTCTTCAAATCGTTAGGTTCGGTTTCGTTGGTTCCTAGCGTTCGTCGGTGACTTTCCTTTCCGTTCGTTGCGTCGTCAATAATTCAAGGCAAGTATCTTATTATACGACTTGTATCTTGTGAATAGTCATTTCGTACGACATGTATGACGATTTTGCTTGCCTCCGTAAATATGTTCCGTTTGAGTTGATTGTGTTTCCGAAATTTGAAGGCTTTATGATAATAGTGATATATTGGTATACGTGTTAGGCGTTGTGCCATTTGTGCAGGATTGCGATGTACATATGAGATGGTTGTACACGTGTTTGTTCAATGTATTGTGTACCGAATGTGTGTTGTGTTGGTTAAGAGTCGTTGTGATGATCATGATGTTTGTGTTGTTTTGGTTTACATGCTTGATTGTACATTTCGGCGTAATGTGGAATGACTTGACATTTAATGATTACGAATTGTGTCGAGTCGATGTGTGTGTGATCCAGGTAGGGTCTGACGAGGCCTCTGGAGTTCGGTACATGATGTGTACGAACAAAGTGTGTGAACCAGGTAGGGTCTGACGAGGCCTTTGGAGTCCGGTACATGACGTGTACGGACAAGGTGTGTGATCCAGGTAGGGTCTGACGAGGCCTCTGGAGTTCGGTACATGATGTGTACGAACGATGTTGTAGCCGGGTAGGGTCCGTTGAGGCCTCCGGAGTTCGGTACATGATGTGTACGAACATTGTGTGTGGTCCGGGTAAGGTCCGCCGAGGCCTCCGGAGTTCGGTACATGATGTGTACGAACATTGTGTGTGGTCCGGGTAAGGTCCGCCGAGGCCTCCGGAGTTCGGTACATGATGTGTACGAACATTGTGTGTGGTCCGGGTAAGGTCCGCCGAGGCCTCCGGAGTTCGGTACATGATGTGTACGAACATTGTGTGTGGTCAGGTAAGGTCCGCCGAGGCCTCGGAGTTCGGTACATGATGTGTACGAACATTGTGTGTGGTCCGGGTAAGGTCCGCCGAGGCCTCCGGAGTTCGGTACATGATGTGTACGAACAATGATCGTGTAGCAGTGATTGTTCGGGTAACATTTTAAATATGGATCTCGGACTCATAATGATATATTATTTAGTATGCTTTGAAACGAGAATCGGGCTAAGGCCCTATTGTTTACGAAAAGGTTTTGTAAATTGGGACTCGAGGTCCAAAAGATTTTCTGCTTTAAAAATTCCCGAGATGATGTGTTCCTTTTCAAATATCTCTTACTTGAGTTCGAAATTCTAAAACTTCTGAACATTTTGATAATGGATTTCCGTATTAAATTTGTAGTTGCTATTTGCTTGTTACATTTCGTATGGTTTGATACTTGCACTAGTAAAACAAAGGAGTTTACTAACCCCCGAGTATTCGGGGTGGATGTCTGTTTGCGTCGGTACATGCAGTTCGGGGAGCACTCACAGGATTGGCACAAGAGGACGACGAGCTGCGATACTAATCATGAGTCGAGAGTTGTTTGATTTTTGTTATGTTGTCAGAGTTGATTTCAGTCTTCCGATGTATTGTATTTCGACCCCTGCGTGGGAAATGTTGTTAGTCAGTCCTGTTGATAGATTTGTGTGACCTCATCGGTCTGTGTGTTTATGTGTAAGTGACCTTAACGGTCTGTATTTATTATATTGTTTGACCCTGGCCGGGCAAACATTTGGTTGTTTATGGACGTGTAGCCTGGTAGATCCTTGCGGAAAGGGTTTACGGCGTGTAATATTCCCATATGGTTTTGGGGATGTTACGTTTATGGTATCGGAGCTTAGGTTGCGGAAACCTAGGCTGTCGGGTCGAGTCAAGTCGTGATTTGTCGAGTAATGTGTTGTCTTGTCGTTCGAGTCGTTAGGTGACAAGTTGAGTTGTGCGTAGTCACAACGTGTCGGTTATGTTGTCGGACGAGATTAGTATCGTGGGCGACCGTCACCTCCGTGCGACCTGTGGATGTAAGTCTCCTCTTTTATGCGTAATACCTGTGTATCTCGATTTTTATCTTAGTGAGTTAATTACGGTGCATAATTTTATTTACCTAGTATTGTGTAATATAGTTGTGTTTAATATTCGTGGCACATAGTATGTGTATAGAAGTGTACACGTTATTGTTTTATCTTTGAACCACCGGGTGGGGTGGTATGTTGTGAAAGTTGTAAACCTTGATGGGTTTCGAAAAGGTACCGACGGTAGAGTTGTGAGAAACTCCGATGAATGATTTTGCTGTGTGCTTAAACTTGATACCACGAGATGCATTTGATTGAATTGGCGACCCTGGTTGCCATTTGAGTATGTGGTTTTAAATTCGACTGTTTTTGGAATGTTGTAATTTTCTGATATGTTCTGTTGTTGTCTCTGTGGGTCGTTAGCGCACGCTACGCTTTGCGGCTAGCGCGCGCAAGAGTGCGTTGGTAGCACGCTAAGGGGAGGATAGCGCACTCTACCTGGTAGTTCAGGGCAGTCCAGGAGCTACTGGACTGGGTCTGAAGTTCTCGTTAGTGCACGCTAACACTTGGGGTTAGCGCACGCTAACGGTGTATTTTTGGTCAGGAATTTTGTTTGATGCCGCGATAGCGCACGCTAACCTTAATGATTAGCGCACGCTAATTGTGTCCAGTATAAATACTGGACACCAGTCTAGAAGTTGCATTTTTCTTCATTTCTTCTTCTTCCTCCATGAGTTTGAGACGTAGCGACTCGGTTTCGCATCTAGGCTGATTTTTCTTCCATCCAAAGGTGTTTGGAGTATCCTAGATGATTTTTAACATCATCTAATCCATTGTTCTTCGCCGAATCTAGGTATTTTCTTGAATCCCTAGAGTTGACTTTTTGTAGTTTTGTTCTTGATATCGTTTTCCATCCAGTTTTGATAAACCGATTGTTGTTTTAACGATGTTGTTAAACATATCCTAAGGATTGTATATCACTGTCGTGATTTTGAGCGATGTGATGCGTGTGATATGATGTGTTTAAGTGAATGTTGATACGTGCGAATTTTGGGCATTTTGGCCTATTGTACTTCTGAAAAACCTTGAGTATCTTAGAAAATAAACCTCGAGATGTACTTTTAAAATGAATTATTTTCTCACAGTGCTCTCAAGATGCCTACTAGTGCCACGCTATGTTTCAAAATTATTCTACCTTGAGGATCAAAATATTTTGAGATATTTCTAATGATTTAGAAACGCATTCGCTTAGACCCGAAGGTCGAATATAGCTGAAAAGTTTTAATTTAACGAAAGGTGTCTTCATTTTTTTTTATTAAACGCAAGATGATTTTTTTTAAAGTCTCGATGACGATGTTTGTACTACTTTTTGATATATGATACTCAAGATCAACTGGTGCTTGCAAGTTATTTTCAAAAGATGGCTTTCGTTTTCAAAACCTATCATTCCTATTTGTGGTCCGGGAATATATGTGGGATGTTCGTGCTCTCGTTAGAGTGTTAACCCCCGAGTTGTTGTTGAATTGGCGGTGTGAGCGTTGAGTCATTCGCCACACAGTTGTCGTGGTAGCCTCTATGAGGGTTGTGATATTGGTATTGGATGTTGTCGCCTCGTAGCGTTTTATGCGTTATCGCATATATGCGAGTTGTTAGAGATCGGGTTGGTATGATTGTGTGCATTGGTGATTGTTCCGCGTTGTGTCGGTTGCTTGTTGTATTGTTACCTTGGTTCCGTTGTTGTGAGTTTCGGGGGCGAGGTCAAAGGTAATACCTGTACTATTTTGACTTCTATATCTTCTCTTTCTCCAGTCTATCGATTCGCTCGTGTTCATTGATACCTTCTGAACTTGTTCTGTACCTTGGTTTCATCGTTCGAACGAGCTGTAATCTGGTTTTGAGTCGATCTGATTATCGCTATGACTTTTCCGAATTCGGTTCGACTATTGTGAACCTTGTTCGGAAGTAACATCTTTTGGTTCTAATAGTTCTTTTATTCAAAGTGGATCGGATTTTGAACTTCTGTATTTTTGGCTCTATCAACTCGTTTATGCTCGTTAACATTTCAACTTTCCTATCCCTTGCTTTTGTTGATCGAACGAGGTGGTATTGTTTGAAATAACTCGTTTGTCGTTGTGGCTTTTCAATCGATATTCCCTTTCTGTGGATCTTATGGGAATGCACGTCTTCTTTGTTCTCACCAGTCATCCGGGAGTGGTTGTTTGAATTTTATTATCCTACGTGTTTCGGACATGATTGTTCGATTTTTGTTGTCTCAATCGTTTGTTTGTTCGGTTTTGTTCTCGTTTCGTGATTGTTGAGCGTTCAGGCTCCTTCATAATTTCCTTAAGTTCAGGAAATTAGTCTCGTTTTCGATCTTCCAATCTTTAGGCGGTGGAATTTCGTATTTGTTCAGCGTTTGGCTCGCATTTTGATTGATGAACCGTTGGGTTGGTGAATCATATTGATTTTCGTTCGTTGTGTTCTGTGATTGTTCGGATAATTGACTCGATTGTATTATCCGTTTAATGACGCTTGTCACTCGTTGATTTTATTATGTCTCTACCGGTGACGTTGTGTTAGTCGCCCTAGAGCGTATTTTCACGCCGTATGTCTCTTTGCGTTTCTTGCAGCGTTTCGCCGTCGGGCGCGAGTCTTCGGTTTTCTGTATCTCGTCGAGTTTTCCTGGCAGGGGATATTGCTTCTCCCTACTTATTTTAAGTTTCGGGACGAAACTTCTTTTAAGGAGGGTAGAATGTAATATCCGCAATTTTCGATTTTCGGTAAATTTCTTTTTTCGGCCGGAGTCCGTTTTGACGACTCGCTCATGACCGTTTCGTCATTCTGAGAATGATTAATTCTACACTTTTTGTCATCCGAGTTCGTTTCGGTGTTGTTTTGCTGAGTTCCGTGCTTTTTAGCGACTTTTCCGCACTTGAGTTCGATTCTTGCGAATCTCATCCGAAACTGCTGTTTCGAGTTTCCCGCAAGTCCGTTTAACTTTGTTAGACGTGTTGTGAACTTCGGTTTGGTTATTCGATCACGTATCGTGATTTCCGGCCGTTTGGGCCATTTTGTAATTTCTTGAAAGTTACGTATCCGTATCTGTAATTGTTATCTCGACCCGTTTCTTGGTCGCGTATGATTAATTATGGTATTACGTTTTCATTTCGAGTCGTTGATGTCGTCGCGAACTTTTCGCCGTGTCCGTTCCGTGCGTTTTCGGAAATCGAGGCGTCGGGTCATGGCGGTGGCGGCTAAGCCGGACCGGTGCGGCCTTGTCGGAAGTCTTGAGCACCGCCGAGCAGCACGGCGAGAACCGCGTAGCGCACGCTTCTGGCGGGACGCTGCGCACGCTAGCTCGGATGTAGCGCCATTGCCGAGTCGGCCAGACGCTGCTCGGGCACAGGCGAGGGATTCGAGGTTACGGACTCGGTCAGATCGGCAGGTAGCCCACGCTACTCTCGGTCGTGGCGCACGCTAACCGGCAGGGTAGCGCACGCCGTCGGCCAACTAGCGTGCGTTACGGATGAGTTTGTTAGTCCAGTGGCTCTTTGGGCCAGTCGGCTGCGCGCGCGAGCTTCGGCCGTAGCGCACGCTAGCGGGAGTCGCGGTCGAGTCATGGTCGGCGGTGTCGGTGGTGCCGGGTCATGCGGGCCATGGCGAGAGTGCTCGAGCGTCTTGGCGATAGCGCACGCTAGGCGGGAAGGCTAGCGCCACGCTAGTTCCGCCCGATATATAAATGATGCACCAACGACTTTTTAGTCATTTTTCATTTCATTTCCCTTCGGTCAGGTCAGGTTTTGGAGACGAAACCATGTTGTTGGACAACAAATCCATGAAGTTTCGAGTTTATATCACCGATCAATCATCCTATAACATCCTTCGATCCAAATAATCAAGGTTAGATCTTTAGAACCCTACTTTTGGGTAGATTTGGGGGTTTTCGCGTTTTTGTCCGATTCGTTCCGTTTTGTCGATTAATTCATGATGAATATGATTAATCTTGTTGGTATTCTTAGTTTCCCTACGGATTCATGGTATATTTCGTGATTTTTACGGAATCGAGAGGGTTTGGTTGTGGTCCGCCCTCGTTGTTGTTTATATGCGAATATACATGAATCGTAGGCGGGTTTTCGGGTGTATTCCGATTCTGTATTCATTTAGAAATGGTTGTGATTGTATTCTTCGAATCGTTAGGTTCGGTTTCGTTGGTTCCTAGCGTTCGTCGGTGACTTTCCTTTCCGTTCGTTGCGTCGTCAATAATTCAAGGCAAGTATCTTATTATACGACTTGTATCTTGTGAATAGTCATTTCGTATGACATGTATGACGATTTTGCTTGCCTCCGTAAATATGTTCCGTTTGAGTTGATTGTGTTTTCCGAAATTTGAAGGCTTTGTGATAATAGTAATATATTGGTATACGTGTTAGGCGTTGTGCCATTTGTGCAGGATTGCGATGTACATATGAGATGGTTGTACACGTGTTTGTTCAATGTATTGTGTACCGAATGTGTGTTGTGTTGGTTAAGAGTCGTTGTGATGATCATGATGTTTGTGTTGTTTTGGTTTACATGCTTGATTGTACATTTCGGCGTAATGTGGAATGACTTGAAATTTAATGATTACGAATTGTGTCGAGTCGATGTGTGTGTGATCCAGGTAGGGTCTGACGAGGCCTCTGGAGTTCGGTACATGATGTGTACGAACAAAGTGTGTGAACCAGGTAGGGTCTGACGAGGCCTCTGGAGTCCGGTACATGACGTGTACGGACAAGGTGTGTGATCCAGGTAGGGTCTGACGAGGCCTCTGGAGTTCGGTACATGATGTGTACGAACGATGTTGTAGCCGGGTAGGGTCCGTTGAGGCCTCCGGAGTTCGGTACATGATGTGTACGAACATTGTGTGTGGTCCGGGTAAGGTCCGCCGAGGCCTCCGGAGTTCGGTACATGATGTGTACGAACATTGTGTGTGGTCCGGGTAAGGTCCGCCGAGGCCTCCGGAGTTCGGTACATGATGTGTACGAACATTGTGTGTGGTCCGGGTAAGGTCCGCCGAGGCCTCCGGAGTTCGGTACATGATGTGTACGAACATTGTGTGTGGTCCGGGTAAGGTCCGCCGAGGCCTCCGGAGTTCGGTACATGATGTGTACGAACAATGATCGTGTAGCAGTGATTGTTCGGGTAACATTTTAAATATGGATCTCGGACTCATAATGATATATTATTTAGTATGCTTTGAAACGAGAATCGGGCTAAGGCCCTATTGTTTACGAAAAGGTTTTGTAAATTGGGACTCGAGGTCCAAAAGATTTTCTGCTTTAAAAATCCCCGAGATGATGTGTTCCTTTTCAAATATCTCTTACTTGAGTTCGAAATTCTAAAACTTCTCGGGAACATTTTGATAATGGATTTCCGTATTAAATTTGTAGTTGCTATTTGCTTGTTACATTTCGTATGGTTTGATACTTGCACTAGTAAAACAGTGGAGTTTTACTAACCCCCGAGTATTCGGGGGGTGGATGTCTGTTTTGCGTCTAGGTACATGCAGATTCAGGGGAGCACTCACTGGATTGGCACAAGAGGACGACGAGCTGCGATACTAATCATGAGTCGAGAGTTGTTTGATTTTTGTTGTGTTGTCAGAGTTGATTTCAGTCTTCCGATGTATTGTATTTCGACCCCTGCGTGGGAAATGTTGTTAGTCAGTCCTGTTGATAGATTTGTGTGACCTCATCGGTCTGTGTGTTTATGTGTAAGTGACCTTAACGGTCTGTATTTATTATATTGTTTGACCCTGGCCGGGCAAACATTTGGTTGTTTATGGACGTGTAGCCTGGTAGATCCTTACGGAAAGGGTTTACGGCGTGTAATATTCCCATACAGTTTTGGGGATGTTACATTGTTCCTCAAGTGGCATCTACTTTAGTTGGTGGAGAAGTCACTTCAACAATAGTAGACGTCCTTTTAATATTTTAATGTAGTGAGTGGACCTTCTTTTGAGCTGTAGTGGACCATTAAACAAAATATTGGCTTTTGAGGAAAGCCACACCTATAAACGGGTTTGATAAGTCTTAACCGGCTACCGTTTGAACCGGACTAGCCAAAATATTAATAGTTATTTTGGTAACTCTTCTTGGTTTTTAAGGAAAACCACACCTATGAACGGATTTGATAAGTCTTTACTGGTTACCGTTTGAACCGGACTAGCCAAAATATTAATAGTTATTTTGGTAACTCTTCTTGGTTTTTAAGGAAAACCACACCTATGAACGGATTTGATAAGTCTTTACTGGTTACCATTTGAACCAGACTAGCCAATTACTTCTTTAGACTGCTAAATTGGTAACAGTGAATTTTGAAAATGAATTTTGAAAACTAGAGCTGATCAGGATTAATAAAGAAATCATCATCAGGATCCTGAGCATATTTATTAGAACTAGAACCTTCACCTGAAGCATGAGAAGATTCTGTCTTATCACTACGCCATATATGGGCTTCAGTCACACCTAAAAAAGTGTGTTCACAGCCCAAAAAGTGTTGGTAAAAGAAAAAAAACAGGCTACGGCTACACTTTGACCAAATTTGAGGGTGTTACAAAAATGGCCGCTACCATAGGGGTCTACGCTAACACTTTTATAGTTTCTCGTAACACTGCGAAAAAGTGTAGCTGTAGACCCCTGTGCCAACACTTTTTGGTTCTATTCCTACACCTTAAGAGGTGTTGTTGTAGACCTATGCCAACACCGTTATCTATGTGGTGACACCATTAAAAGTATAGCTGTAGACCTATGGCTACACTTGTATAGTACTACTGTAACATAAAATTGTGGAACACTTAGATATTGTTGGCAACACCTTTTATCATTATGGCTACACTTGTTTCTTAAACAATTTAATATCTTTGGCTACACTATATTATTCTTTTGCCAACACGTAAAGAGTTTTTGGGGTCAATGGCTACATTTTCGCAGGTCTTTTATCAACACTCTAAATGATAAAAATCAACCCATGATATTTAAAAAAAGAGTTGCCCATTAAAAATAAATTCAAACATCCCAAAACATAAAAGGTTATCAAATAACCATCCAAATACATAAACCATCCAAAATAACTACATAAATCCAAAACGAATATAAGGATGTCAAGGATCCTATGCCAAAACAGGAGTCTAGAACTTCGGAATAATAATCGACAGAAAAATCATTGTCCACTTGTAGCTCTTCGAATATACCTAAGCCATCCATCGGATTACCGTGCGCCTTGTCAACCTGAATAGCAAAATCCCCCGTCCTGTTTTCAACAACCAACATGTCCCCACTGTTAATACTATTTTCCGGAGCTACTTCCTGCCCACCATCTATCACCAAGTTTATGTGATCCAGTTTTCGTGCAGTTGCTTGGTTACGGTAAAAAACACCATCCTGGAAGTTAACATTTTCCTTGTTCACACCGATACTAGTTTCTTTAACTAGTGTGTCCTTGGACTGCTTGATATTAGGCGGCAGAGCTGAGACGAGTTTTAAATTAACCTCAATATTGGATATTGATCCATTTTCTTCCATCACTGGTCTTGGTTGAGAATCACCACCATCAACATCTTCCAAGGCAAAATCATAATCAAAAAACACATACAAAATTTCAGTTAGCAAGTTAATAAGAGTCATCTCATGCATATATAAATCATAACCCTTATTCTAACATAAATAAGTCAACAGATGCCCACAAAGCAAATAAAGAAAAGCAATTCACAAGAAGGATGCAATAAGAGAGCATGAATATTCAAAAATAGGGGATACAACGTTGTGTTTTACCCAAAATCAAGGTTGTAACTCGGAAAGAGGGTAAATACCAGCAGGAGATTTTTTATTGCACGAACTTCTGGCTTGGTAATCAACCATATCACTTTTCCCAGCTACTCTACAGTTTCTTCCCTGAACATTTAAGTCAGTTGGGGGCTTATGATCTTCTTCTTGCTCTCCAATCTCTACTAGATGACCGTCTAAAACTAGTGATTCACCAGACGAAACTATTTCATCCTTTTTCAGAAACCTGCCGTTTAAGTGCCTCCTGTTTGTATCGTACAATTTAACCTGAAGTATACAGTTTAGGGTCACATTATTTAAATTAGGAGTTGATAATAACAAACTACAAGAATAATACATGGGGAAACTTTCCAACTGAGTCATACTTCATTAAGATAAAAGCTCAATTCAATGGCGGCTTCAATATATCCTTGATAACTTATCTGGTCTAGTCGATAAGAGTCTCATCAAGCGGCATATGCTAAGAAATTTCTTCGATTTTAATGTGACTAGCAGGAAATCAATGACATTCGACGGTATAACCTTGACGAAGTTCATTGTAATATTGGGGATATAAAAGTCTGATTGAAATGTAGTTTATTAGTAAGAAGCCAACCAAACCGAGTTCTCCATCTTCCATTTAAGACAGAGCATATGAAGAAATATAATATTCAATGTAATAAAAGCTGGAAGTAAGAGGAAACAAGAGAGAAGACAAAAGGTCGAAGAGAATCCTAAAACAATGAATCTATAATTACACGATAAATCTATTGATTTAACATAAATCGATGAAATTTAACTTTCATAGAAGTGTTTGCGTGATTATAGACTAGGTTACACAAAGAAAAGAACATCACTAGTTGTATTAGTTGATACCGCCTCCCTTGTGATCCACAAACTATAAGTCGTAGAAAGCCATCATGAAATTTCTTTGCCTTTTGTGTTATTTGTGTTGTGTACAAGACCTACCATTCTTGATAGAAGAAATGAAGCCGACTTCATGAGTAATATGTCACCAAAGAACTCACGGGCATTTTGAAAAATTAAAAGAAAACTAGACTACTCCAATAGAATAGATGGACCATGGCAACCTACCTTTTGTACCAAGTTTTGTCATATCCGTAAAATTTGGTGAGGAACCAAACTTAATCATTTCACTCTTCTTGAAGTCTGAAAGATTAGCACAGATTGTAAGTCCACACACATATAGAGAATAAGACCAGGACGGAATCATATGTCAACCCCAATGCACTGTAAGGACAACGTTTATTCATCAAAGGCGTTTGTACAAATCTTAGATGCTGCCTCCTCCCACAATCACCAAGCTGTGCTGATTTTATTGTTTGTTATTGCCAGTACATAAATGTGGATAAATTTAAGAAAACAACAAAAAATGGAAATGAGATGATGGAGATATTTAAACAAACCTCTGATCATTTTCTGTGAAGGGCTTATGTTAACTCCTCGTCCTTTTCTCATCCCAACCGTAGGCTTCCTATCTTTTCGCGAAACGGAAAAATCTACAGTTATTTGGCATGCAGCAATACGCCGTAAGGTGTTGGGTTAAGTCCCGCAACGAGCAACGGATTTCTCGGATTTAGATAATTGCATGGAAAATCAGCATTTCATAAAAAAAGAATTACGAAAACTTTGAGGCAATAAAATTGATTACTCTGGGAATTATAGATGTAACATGAACTGGAGGTTTCTGAAACTTTATCATCCTTATCTTGAAAATTCAAAACAGATGTAGGCTGGTGGGCTTGACATGGATCACCAAGATCTACAAGGTAAGAATCCAATGTGACAGTTTCACCGCAAAAGATGAGATCGTCTTTCTTCACAAACCTAGTCTCCAAGAGCTTGTCCGATTCATCATACAGCGTGACCTGCTCATGATTGCATAAACTAAAAATTATTGCATATAGCATTTCATATATAAATCAAACAGAGCCCACCCCACACTAATGCTTCTCATGACTGAAGCTGCCTAACAGCCCAATAAAAAATCTGGAACTGAATTATATTTTGTGAAATGTTTTCAGTGGCCATTATGGTCTCGCACCTATCATCTGGAAAGGAAAATAGTGAAAATACAACCTGAGATGAAAATATTATATCCAAGGAAAAGAAGAAATCCCATGTGAGAAGAATAAATCAACTCTGCTCATTTTCCCACTTTAACTTCTAATCAACCAAGTACAACAATGATTTTCTTCCAAAGAAACGTGTGTACACACACACAATACCTACATACAGAGAGAGAGAGAGAGAGAGAGAGAGAGAGAGAGAGAGAGAGAGAGAGAGAGAGAGAGAGATCAAAAGTTCAAATTGAAAATTTGAACGGATAACTAACCAAGAATCGGAAACGAAACGGAGTTTTCTGTAATACCTTGAATTTGGAGCTGGGAAGAGCTGTAATACCTTGTCTATTATTATTCCGAAGTTCTATCACTCTTTATAAGTAAATTACTAATGCCACAGAACTAGTCTTTCATATAATTCAAAAGATAAAATATCAACGTATGGCGGTGAAAAAATAATTATCAAAATCTGTTCATCAGCAACAACATTGTAAGGGGTGTACCTTTCACAAAGTTTATACAACTCTACAGACAACTTATTTTCATACAGCTCTACTCAAGATACTCAGCTAAAGCTATTTTAAACATTAAGGGCCTCGACCAAATTCATTTTCTCATTAAACCTTTATTACGATTAACAATGTTGGTTACTATATACTTTAAGGTAATAGTTTATATGGGTGAATAAACTCTATAGAATTTCTTTTAAAACTATTTTGCAGAAGACTTAAGTAATTTGTTGTAGGGAGTCGAAGTTATAAAATACAACAAGTAATGTGGTTCTGTAGTTAAGATACTTACATCGAAAAAGATCTTATATATGACCTACCTACAATATGCTACATAGTTAGTATGTATATAAGACTGCAAAGGTTCTATAAAATATGCAGTGCTGTGTATGCGGATGAAGCAGTGAATTATAAAAATTGTAATCGATAACAATACAATATTTGTAACAGTATGAAGATAACTTCTTCTGTATCCAGTATGCTCCACAAAGAAGATACTATTGAGAAAATAGGTAAATATACAACAATTCTGTTCTAAGAATATACCGAACAGTTTATACCCTTCCACACATAGTGGTATATAAACATTCTTTATAGTCAACACTGTAATATCCGCAAATTTTCGATTTTCGGTAAATTTCTTTTTTCGGCCGAAGTCCGTTTTGACGACTCGCTTTTGACCGTTTCGTCATTCGGAGAATATTTAATTCTGCACTTTTTGTCATCCGAGTTCGTTTCGGTGCTGCTTTGTTGAGTTCCGTGCTTTTTAACGACTTTTCCGCGCTTGAGTTCGGTTCTTGCGAATCTCGTTCGAAACTGTCGTTTGGGGTTTTTCGTAAGTTCATTTAACGTTGTTATACGTGTTGTGAGCTTCGGTTTGATTATTCGTTGTCGTATGGTGATTTCGGGCATTTGGACCATTTTCGTAATTTCCCAAAGTTTGGGGTAATTACCTTCCGTTGTCGAATTTCGAGCCTTCGGGTGGTCGGAATCGTGTGTTCTACTAGCTCTTAGATTCGTCTTTGTGAGTACTTCGTAACCGTATCTTCGGTTCGTATTCAGGTTCGGGTTTCGGTGTCGTTTTGTTGAATTCAGGATTACTAAACGACTTTTCTAAGTATGAGTTCGACTTTGTTAGATCACCATTAATTTTTGGTAACTCCAAAAATTCTGAATCTTCGCAATATTATAGAGCATCGAGTTAGCTTTCCAATGGTTCAAACAGTGAGTCAATCGGAGCCCGGACGAGAGAGTTATGGTCGTTTTAGCTCACCCGCTCGTTATTGGCCGATCACTGCCGGCCGAACTCAGCCGTGTCGTCCGACACGGCCCGTGCCGTACTCGTCCGGATAAGCCAGAAGTCTCTGCCTCAGGACCCGACCGTGTCGTCTGGCACGGCCGAGCCGAACTCTTCCGGATGAGCCGGAAGAGGCGGCCGTGTTCGGGACACGGTCGAGTCAATGCCGGCGCCGCGAGACAGTCACTATCGGTAGGCCTTCGCGCCGCGACCGTGTCATGCGGGACACGGTCGAGTCCTCGCTGCCAATCTGCGCGCCACGACCGTGTCGGGCGGACACGGTCGAGTCTGTCGGCTATTTAAGGCCCAGTGATCGTTTTTCGCCATTTTTCTACTTCTTCTACTTCTCTTCCTTGGGGGATTGTTTCTATCATGGAGAGATGTTGTTTTTCAATAAATCCATGAAGTCTTGGAGTTCATATCATCAATCATACATCCTATAACATCCTTTGATCGAGCGAATCAGGTCAGATTTTCTAGAAATCTAATTTTGGGGATTTTGGGTATTTTGTTCGATTTCGTCCGTTTAATCCGATTTAACTTAGGATTGTGATGGATTGATGATTATTTAGATGTATTGTATCATTTTCCTTGTTATCCCATGGTTGGATCGTATCGATTCGTTGTTTTGGTCGAGTTCTTGACCGACGCCTTGAAGGTGTCCGGTAAAATGTCATAGAGGGGTTTTCGGGCGTTCTACGATTATTCTTCCTCGTATGATCGATGATTTTTTTGAATTTATGTTGTTAGGGTCGAATTATTGTGAAGAACTCGACTCGAAACCCTTCCGTTCATTGTCTTCTTCGGGGTCCGAGCTTCCCGGTCGAACCGTGTTCTTCGGAGCGTTTGGTAACGGTTATTAAGGCAAGTATCTTATTATACGACTTGTATCTTGTGAATAGTAATTACGTATGATATGTATAACGATTTTGCTTGCCTCCGTAAATATGTTCCGTTTGAGTTGGTTGTGTTTTCCGAAATTTGAAGGCTTTGTGATAATAGTGATATATTGGTATACGTGTTCGGCGTTGTGCCATTTGTGCAGGATTGCGATGTACATATGAGATGGTTGTACACGTGGTTGTGCAATGTATTGTGTACCGAATGTGTGTTATGTTGGTTAAGAGTCGTTGTGATGATCATGATATTTGCGTTGTTTTGGTTTACATACTTGATTGTACATTTCATTGTAATGTGGAATGGCTTGACATTTAATGATTATGAATTGTGTCGTGTCGATGTGTGGGTGTTCGGTAGGTCCAGCGAGGCCTGCGGAGTTCGGTACATGATGTGTACGAACAAAGTGTGTGATCCGGTAGGGTCGACGAGGCCTCCGGAGTCCAGTACATGACGTGTACGGACGAGGATGTGTGATCCGGGTAGGGTCCGACGAGGCCTGCGGAGTTCGGTACATGATGTGTACGAACGATGTTGTGGCGGGTAGGGTCCGTCGAGGCCTCGGAGTTCGGTACATGATGTGTACGAGCAGTGTGTGTGGCGGGTAAGGTCCGTTGAGGCCTCGGAGTTCGGTACATGATGTGTACGAGCAGTGTGTGTGGTCGGGTAAGGTCCGTCGAGGTCTCCTGAGTTCGGTACATGATGTGTACGAACAATGATCGTGTAGCAGTGATTGTTCGGGTAACATTGTATATATGGATCTCGGACTCAAAATGAGATATATTATTTTGTATGCTTTGAAACGAGAATCGGGCTAAGGCCCTAATGTTTTCAAAAAGGTTTTGTAAATTGGGACACGAGGTCAAAAAGAATTACAGTTTTAAAAATCCCCGAGATGATGTGTTCCTTTTCAAATATCTCTTACTTGAGTTCGAAATTCTAAAACTTCTCGGGAACATTTTGATAATGGATTTCCGTATTAAATTCGTTGTTGCTATTTGCTTGTTACATTTCGTATGGTTTGATACTTGCACTAGTAAAACAGTGGAGTTTTACTAACCCCCGAGTATTCGGGGGGGTGGATGTCTGTTCTGCGTCCAGGTACATGCAGGTTCAGGGAAGCAGTCATAGGATTGGCACAAGGGGATGACGAGCTGCGATACTAATCAAGAGTTGAGAGTTGGTAGAGTTTAGTTGTATTGTTAGAGTTGATTCAGTCTTCCGCTGTATTGTATTTCGACCCCTGTGTGGGTAATGTTGTTAGTCAGTCCTGTTGATAGAGTTGTGTGACCTCATCGGTCTGTGTGTTTATGTGTAAGTGACCTTGACGGTCTGTATTATTATATTGTTTGACCCTGGACGGGCAAGCATTTGGTTGTTTATGGACGTTTAGCCTGGTAGATCCTTGCGGAAAGGGTTTACGGCGTGTAATATTCCCATACGGTTTTGGGGGTGTTACATTTATGGTATCAGAGCTTAGGTTGCGGAAACCTAGGCTGTCGGGTCGAGTCAAGTCGTGATTTGTCGAGTAATGTGTTGTCATGTCGTTTGAGTCATCAGGTGACAAGTTGAGTTGTGCGTAGTCACAACGTGTCGGTTATGTTGTCGGACGAGATTGGTATCGTGGGCGACCGTCACCTCCGTGCGACCTGTGGATGTAAGTCTCCTCTTTTATGCGAAGTACCTGTGTATCTCGATTTTATCTTAGTGAGTTAATTGCGGTGCATGATTTTCTTTACACAGTATTGTGTAATATAATTGTGTTTAGTACTTGTGGCATATAGTATGTGTATAGAACTGGGCACATTATTGTTTTATCTTTGAACCACCGGGTGGTGTGGTATGGTGTGGAAGTTGTAAACCTTGATGGATTTCGAAAAGGTATCGGCGACTGAGTTTTATTTTGAAAATCGATTCCCTTAACCGAGTTTTGACATTATGGCCTTTATCGTTTGGGCGAAATTCTTATGACGGTATTTAGTATTTTGTAAATGGCTTTTGTGAGTTTTTGAAATATTACCGTCATCGGCCCTTTTGGCGTTTTTGTAAATAGTTTTTATCCTGATGGGTTCCGGCGCGGGACCCACAACGCTATAATGTTCCGTGTAATTACCTGAGATTTTGGGCATTCTAGCCCATTGAATTATCTTTGAAAATCTTGAGTATCCTAGAAATAAATTTCGAGACGTACGTTTAAAATGAATTGTTTTCTCGTGGTACTTCCAAGGTGCCACGATATGTTTCAGAATTCTTCTACCTCGAGGACCAAAATGTTTTGAGATATTTTTCAATGTTTTATAAACACTTTTACTTAGACCCGAGGGTCGAATATTCTGAAAGTTTTCCACTAAGAGAAAGTGTCCTCATTTTTCTCAAATGCGAAATGGTTTTCCAAAGTCTCGATAACGATGTTTCACGTTTGTATTTTTTTTGAAAGGTGATACTCAAGATCAACCGGTGTTTTTCTAAATTATTTTCAAAAGGTGGTTTTTATTTCTTTTTTTTTAAACCTATCAATTCCCGTTTGCGTTTGGGAATGTATGTATGATTTTTGCTTTGTCGTTTTGATGTTCCTCCAGTATGATCGAATTGGTGGCATGAACGTGAGGCATTGCCACGCAATTATTGTACTAGCCCTCGTGAGGGTGTGGTAGTGTTCTTGTTTATCGCCTCGTGGCGATTTGCGTGTTGTCGCACGAGTGTGAGATGTTGAAGCTTGGGTTTGTACGTTTGTGTACATGTGTCATTGTTTCATAATGCTTGTAATTATGTGCTGATTATCGTTCGGGCCGTTGATGTCGCCGAACGATACTGTCGTTGTTGTAGTGTTTGTGTGTGTATTACTTTACGATGGTAATCGTTGTATATGATATGTGTTATGATTCTTTATTATGCTGAGTTGGCATCTCTGGTATGTTGTTTTGCGGTGTTATGTTCCATTGTATCTAGCATCTGTATTTTCGATATACCGAGCCGAGGCATTTCGAACGTATTGTGCCGGGGGCATGTGTAATATCCGACTGTAACTTTTCATTTTTACCTGTCGTTGTATTATTCGGATAATCTGATTATCAGAAATCGTTGCATTTATAATTATGTTGAGGTATTATAGATTTGAATATCATATCATTGTTAGTTCATTTCAAATATGATGATTCGATGTTAATTAGAGAGTTGTATTTTCGGAATTTTTTTCTATTGATGTAGCGCACGTTACACAGTAAGATTAGCGTACGCTAATCCTGTGTATTAGCGTGCGTAAGGTTTTCCTCGGTTGCGTACGCTAAGAAGGAATCGGCGGCGATTGACTTCAACACGTGAGCCTTTTAACCGGTAGCATGCATGCGATCTATGTCTGAGCTGTCATGTCGGCGAGAATCTACTTTTACTAGCGTGCGCTAACCCATTCTTCATTAGCGTGCGCTAACGGCCTGCAATAATTCAAGACAGTAGCCACTGAAAGCCGTTTACGTACGTAATATCGTTCGGATAGCGTACGTAAGGGCCTTAGCGTCGCTAAAGCATCACGATAGCGTGCGCTAAGTCTGCACAGTCTATTTATAGGACCAGCCTGCTTTTTCATTTCTCCACGAACCAAACCGAATTTCTCTCTTCGCATATCATCCCTCTGCACTCTAAAAACGTTATAAACCTTCACCAACTTATTTCTAAGCCTTGAATCTCGGAGTGGAGCTCATTTTCTTGGAGCCTTGGAGTTGTTTTTAAGCTTGGGATATATTCTCTCATATCATTGAAGTTATTCTTCATTTACGGAGGTTGGTGTGTTTTCTTCTCTGCATTATTTTCTTATATTAATTATTGATGACGAAATATACTTCACCTAGAGTACATTAAGCAAGTAAAACATGGTTATAATTAAACTCTTTAAGCATTTTGATGAATATGTTAAATAAGGGTTTGAGATGGAGGTGTTCTTGATGATATAGTGATTTTAATCATGTTGTAGATGTCATCACTCACCTTACGGGACGAATTTAGCTCAAGAGAACGTTGATGGATCGGTTAGCTTCTTCATAATGGATTTAATCAAGAACTTAATATCATAAAGTGATTAATCACCATTTTAGGTATTTTTTTACTTTGAAAAGAACTTGATGATGTTAAATATGAGACTAGGTGATCTAGTTCGAAACCTTAGAAGCTTTAGCAAATCATGATTGTTCGGTTCACTAGTCTTTGAAGATTGATAAAGGTTTTGATAATTACAACAATAACTTTTCACCAATCTATTGTGTTGATAACTTAGAGTGTAGTTCATCATAATGCTAAGTAGATTGTGTTCTTAAGTAGATGATCTTTGGTTATGAATGATACTATCATGGTAGATTGAGTATCAAATCCTTTATGACTATCCTTTTTGGTAATAAGAGATGTTGAAGAACATGAGAATTTGATTTAAACCAATTTTATTGGCAAATTGAAGATGTTATTGTTCATGGAATAACAAAAGAATTTCAAGACACTTTTGGTATGATAATCAGATTTTGGAAGATGAATTAGTTGTTTTGAAACCTTTCATTAATCGTTAAGGTATTCATCACGGGGGGGGGAAAATTATTCGAGTAGGTTGCGGGCGTCGTTTCCTACGAATTGATATTAATATTATGTGAATATATTATTGAATGAATTACGTTTCATTCAAGGTTGCTCGTTCGATTGAGTGTTTAACTGAGGATACCGTCCGTTTGGTCATTTGGAGAAGGACTATCTTTCACTTACGGATTTGAGGCAAGTTATCTTGCTTGGTTATAATGATGATTAGATTCTTCTGATGGTTATATTTTTCATATGTATGAATTGTTCATGAAATGTTGTTCGTGATTTGACACTGTCCTTGACGTTATTCCGTTTTCTTCATGGGGTTGCATTCCCAAGTATGTCGTTTTGAATCATTGATCTCGTTGGCCTTATTTTCACTTCGGTGAGTTTTTCTTGATCCTTAATCGGATATGTGATTTGTTGAATTCGTTGTCATGTTGTATCGTGACATATCCTAATCATATCTGCGTTAGATTGGTTATTGTGTAGGATTTTAGCCGTGCACATATAGTCATCGGCGGATATTATTCCGCGTTGGGTATGCACACGGGACGTAGTTTCGTGAGGCTAATTAGGTACATTGTCCTACGTATATTCTGGATTCCATATACGGGGCGGACATGTGCACGGACACATTTCCGGATCGGGCGTACTGTGATGTCCATCTTTGAGCCATATCGTAAATCGTCCATAGTATTGGATGCTTGTGACTGTTCGTTTCATACGCCCTCTAATATCCGGATTTATTACAGTGTATTTCATCTGTATTCAAACCATGTAATATTTCGGATTGGTGATTTTGATTATTGGAGTATGATATTTAGTGCATTAATATCATTGTACATAAGTATAGCAACTTGCAAAATTGCTCATACAACCTTGTGATAGCTCACGCTAAGAATGTATCTTAACGCGCGCTATCGGGCCATTATTAGCGCACGCTATGCAGGTATGAGTAACGTGCGCTAAGGACTCAATTATTGAGCGGGGCAACTGGCTCGTGCGCCAGCGGGACATGGGTCCGGATAAGATTCCTGCTGACGCACCCGGACAAAATCTGAAGTCAACCATTATTAGCGCACGCTAAGGGATGCTTAGTAGCGTGCGCTAACTTATCAATAATGCAGAAATTATAAATGGGACATCAACCGTGTTGGCTTGCATTTCTTTCGCACTTTCCTCAACCTTGAGAGTTCAGAGAGTTGTAGAAATACTCCCATACACTTAGAACGCATATTGTTGATATTTATACATTGGTTACCACGTGGAATGTTCATGGAAGTGGAATAGCACCTTGGAAGGGCATACAACCAACCGGAGTTGGATTTTACCTTACGGTTCAGTGATTTCGTCATTTTAAGGTATGTTCAATCTATCTCCAGACTTAGAGTTGGATTCTAACGATTTGGATGATCATGTTAGCAAGATATGGATTTTCATAGATGAATTATCCAAGTATATCATGTTTGGAATAGTGAGTTGTATAAGCCTGGAATACCTTGATTATAATCATCATGATTCGAATCTTAGTACACTGAATATGTGAAGAGAAGCTTCTATCAATGGTTAACCGAATCTAATAGATGATTTCATAATAATCTTGGACTAGACGTTAACATCCTTATTGTTAGATAAATTTAAAGGTCTGATCATGGAAGGATTTATCTAGTATATGTAGGACGTTTATCAACTTCAGTGGGATATTATGGACTGATATAGAGGTGTTGATATCAACCGTTTAGCTTTTCGTATTGTCGTATGAAGATTTGAAGTCGGAAAAGTATATGGTTTTATATTGGCATGCATATCCTTGAATCCGAAGTTGTCTTTATCCGTATAATCATTCATGAGGGTGTAGACATAGTATTCATGGAAGTAACATGAATTATCACGCAAGATTTCGTTGTTTCAAACATGGCAAGAAACGATTTCTTGCTCGTGATGGCGCCATGCGAGATAGCGCACGCTATGATATGCGATGTAACGTGCGCTATCGAAGCGATTGTTAGCGTGCGCTACGTTTGGTACGTAACGACGCTAGACCATCAGCGAAGTCAATGGCCCAGGTCGGTGAGTATCGACCATGCATCGTTAGCGTGCGCTAGGCTCGCTGGTTGCGTGCGCTATCGATGCATGTAACGCACGCTACACGCAGTACTTAGCGTGCGCTAAGTTATTCAGGCGGTGCGGTTTATGAACTTTTGACCGTTAATCGAATAGTTTAACATTCATACGACGTGAGATAAATCCTATATCATTTCTTTTGTTAAGGTTTGGTCTCATTACGCGATTGATTGAGGAGGACGACCTTGAGTATTCATTTTCGTGGAAGTATTGTTATTGTCTTCAAATCGAGGCAAGTACCTTAATTGTTTTATGTATTGTTGTTATACATATTGCCGTGCAAGTATGTCGTTATTGTGTGTCCACCTCGTGTTGGTCCGACGGGATCATCGGGGGATCTATGCTAGCGTCTACTGGATCATCGGACGGGTTTTTCCACCACGGGTTGGTCGACGGGATCATCGTGGGTTCTAGGCAGTGAACGCTGGATCGATGGAATTACCATGTGTATGTATTGATATCATGTTGTGATTATCAGTTGTGTATGTTATGTTTGAGTTTCTCGTAGGAGAAGACTCGTTGGTATTTTGTTGTTTACGTTATTATTATTCACCGTGTGATATGAATAATATGTTGTGGTACTTGTACTAGCATCGTTGTGCTAACCCCTTCGGGGGTGAACATTTTGTTTGTGTTCAGGATCCAGGAGAGCTGGGAAACAACCACTGGAACAGTATGACGACGAGGGTGCAGAGTGATGTCCCGACCGGGTTTATTTATCTTTCGTTTATTCGTCATTTCAATAAGTACTCGAGTACAAAGTAGTTGTGGTGATGTGAATTTGGTGATGTAATATTGAGTTCTGTTGGACAAATTGTACTATTTCCGTATTTTGGTCAGATTTAATGTACTGTAATTCCGTTATTTCCATTCGTCAGTACCTTTTTATACTTGTTCAATTCTTCAGCCTTGTAAATCCTTACGTAAAGGATTTACGGCGCTGTAATATTCCCGAATATATTGGGGGTGTTACAGAATATGGTATCGGAGCTAAGATTATGGATATCTTGGCCGTTGGGTTAAAATAGGGGTCATTTATGTCTTTTGGGGTAACCGGCCGTGAATGACATCACTGCACTGCCTACGTCTTCATGCGAACAGTGGTTGTAAGTTCCTAAACTCTATCTCGTTCTTTGCATATTGTATTTCTTTATACTCGGATATTAGAACGATGTTGTTTTCTGTATATTGAGTATTTATGCTTACAGTATGTTGAGAGGCGGACGTGGACGTGGTCGCGGTCGTGGACGCGGACGGAGAAATGCCGAAAGGGAGGCGTCGCCTTCTAACCAGGCCAGTCATAGCTCCGGCGAGCCGCAGCAATCTGTTAATAATGAACCAGATCCTGCTGTACCAGAGATCCTTCGGCAAGTGGTGAACCAGATGACTCAGTTCGCCCAGGTCGTGGACCGAATGCAAGTGGCGGTAGGACTACAGCAGGGAGAGAGACAGCAAGGGATCCCAGATATGGGAAATCGAGGTGACCGGTGGCTGCAAGAAGTGGCAAAGATGCAACCACCCAAATTCGACGGTATTTCTGAGACTCCCACCTGGGATCATTGGTTAAAGGAGCTGGAGAAAATCTTTGCCGGAATCAACTGCCCAGACGACCGGAAAGCCTCTATCGCTCAATATTTTCTGATAGGGGAAGCGTCCGAATGGTGGGAAGCCATCCGGCCGGTAGACCATGATGCCGATTGGACAGAGTTTAGATTGATGATGGAAGCTCAGTATTGCCCTCGTCCTGTGAGGGAAGCCAAAGTTCGGGAGTTTTTCTCCGCTCAGCCTTCTGATGTGCCAGTATCCCAGGCGATCAAGACGTTTAACCAACCGCTGGCATTTGTTCGACATCCGGTCGAGCAGATGCGTAAATGATGATCCATTTCGATATGAGAATGAAACCGAAGTTCGGAGGTACATGTCCGGATTTGAATGTACCACACTCCGCCAATACCAGGATAAGGCGTTGGCATATGAGATCAAGGAAGCGACCATGGAGAAATTTGCGGAAACCAAGAAACAGAAAGTCTCTGGTACTTTTACGAGCACAAGAACAGTGGGGCCCGTAAGGCCCGGTCATCCTTTCACTCTTTCAGAAACCTCCGCACCCGACTAGGAGCGGAAAGAACTTCGGGCGACATCAACTTTTACCGATGTTACCAGAAATGCTTTAACTGCCCAGACGGGGCACTATCGACGGAATTGCCCCCTTCCTGCCGTGATTTGTTTTGATTGTGGACGAGAGGGACATCGGGCGGTGTTTTGTGAAGAGGCTGCAAAATCTTTTAGAGCCCGTACACCACAGCCAGTCCAGAAGGAGGCCAGTATTCCACAGACGCAGCAAAGTGTTCAGATGCCTCAGAATTTTGGCCGCGGGCGAGGCAGAGGACAATGGGACCGAAAGGGGACATCGAGTGCCGGATCTGCTCCCCCACGTCTGTACGAAATGAGGAGGACAGACGATCAGGATGCTGCTGTCGCATCAGGTACTGTCCAGATCCTTTCCCAGCCAGTTAGTGTTTTATTTGATACTGGAGCTACACATTCTTTCATATCCTTGTCTTGTGTAAATCGTTTGAATATTTCCGGTTTTCATGCTTGTGAACCTTATGTGGTTGGGTTACCGAGTGGAGAAAGAATTGTCGGAAACTTAGAAACTAGAAACTTCCCTGTATCATTTGGAGGCAGAGAGTGGCTCTCAAATCTGATCATTATAGAAATGCAAGGAGATGACACGATACTCGGAGACGATTGGCTTAATCGTGCGGAGCAATTGTAAACTATCGAAGGAGGAATATCTCGCTGATCGCGACGATGGTTCGAGATTTTGTTTGAGGGATGGAAGCGGGAAGCTCAGAAAGTTGATCAAGGCGATGAAAGTCACAAATTGTTGAAACAAGGTCAGATGCTGGTGTTACGCAATGAAGAAAGAAGACGAAATGGTGGAACTTTCATCTATTCTGTTGTGAACGAATTTCCGGATGTATTTCTGATGAATTACAGGCTACCTCCACGAAGGGATGTAGAATTTACTATTGGTGGAACACGGAGCAACACCAATTTCTAAGGCGCCGTATCGTATGGCACCTCTTGAGATGTCTGGCCGAAGAAGCGGTGGAGGAGTTCTTGGGCAAGGGCTATATTCAGAAGCGTTTCACCACAGGAGCGCCAGTTCTCTTTGTCCGAAAGAAGGATGGATCGCTCCGACTGTGTATTGACTATCGAGAGCTGAACAAGATGACGATTAAGAACAAGTATCCGTTGCCACGGATTGATGATTTGTTTGACCAATTGCAAGGAGCAACAGTATTTTCTAAGATCGATCTGAGATCAGGATACCATCAACTGAGGATTAAGGAGTCTGATGTTCCGAAATCAGCGTTCAGAACCCGCTACGGGCATTATGAGTTTGTAGTGATGCCGTTTGGTCTCACTAACTTTTCTTTGTATTTATGCAATTGATGAACAGTGTTCATTGAATTTTGGATAAATTTGTGTTCGTGTTGATTGCTGACATGCTGGTGTATTCTAAGAGTCCTAAGAACATGCGCAGCATTTGCGGATTGTATTGGAACTCTTGAGAAACGAGCAATTGTACGCCAAACTATCTAAGTGTGAATTTTGGCTAAAAGAAGTAATGTTCCTCGGCCATGTGGTGTCAGCTATAGGAGTCCGAGTGGATCCTCAGAAGATCGAGGCAATATTGGATTGGAAGCCTCCAAAGAACGTGAAAGAGGTCCGAAGCTTCTTAGGACTTGCTGGATACTATCGTCGATTCGTGGAAGGGTTTTCTAAAATATCCCGCCCACTTACTCGACTCCTTCAGAAAACTCAAAAGTTTGAGTGGAATGAATTGTGTCAGATTAGCTTTGAGGAATTGAAGAAGAGATTGACGACGGCACCGATTCTATCACTTCGCGAGGCGAGGATTCATAGTTCTGATGATGCTTCAACCAAGGACTTGGGTGCGTGTTGATGCAGAATGATAAGGTGATCGCTTATGCATCGCGACAACTGAAACCTTATGAAGTGAATTACCCGACACATGATTTGGAACTAGCAGCAGTGGTTTTTGCCTTGAAGATTTGGAGGCATTATCTGTACGGGACTCACTGCCAGATCTTTACGGATCATAAGAGTCTCAAGTACATATTCGAATGTCGAAAGAGTTGAATATGCGGCAAAGAAGATGGTTGGAACTGATTAAGGACTATGACTTGGAGATTTTATATCATCCGTGCAAAGCGAATGTAGTGGCCGATGCACTTAGCCGCAAGCCCTGTCTCTATTCGGATCTTTGGAGACATTGACCTCCCAACTTAGCCTTCGAGAGATGATTCGTGAAGGGATTGAAGTGTGGTTACAGAGAGTCCGGGACAATCATGCGTGATGGAAATAACTTCGTCATTAACCGAAGAAATCAAATCTAGACAGGCAGATGACCCTCTGATGATTCGGTTGCATGACGAAGTGATCAAAGGAAAGGCCCCCGGATTCATAATTCATGACGATGGAGTTTTGAGATTTCAGGACCGACTCTGCGTTCCCGATGTTGATGTTCTGAAACAGACGATTATGAAGGAAGCTCATAGTTCACCCTATTCTATCCACCCGGGCACCAGTAAAATGTATAAGGACTTGAAGCAGAATTTCTGGTGGGGCAACATGAAGAAAGACGTAGCGGACTATGTTTCGAAATGCTTGACTTGTCAGCAGGTTAAGATCGAACATCAACGGCCTGCTGGAATGTTGAAGCCGCTCCCGATCCCTGAATGGAAGTGGGAGGACATATCAATGGACTTCATCACTAATATGCCGAAAACCAGGACAGGAATGAACATGATTTGGGTGATAGTTGATCGTTTAACCAAATCGGCTCATTTTCTAGGCATTAAGGATACGTGGGGACCAGAGAGGTTGGCACGAGTCTTTATTTCAGAGATAGTTCGATTACATGGTACGCCGAAGACCATTGTTTCTGATCGAGACGGCCGTTTTGTGTCTCACTTTTGGAAGGCAGTTCATAAGGCCTTGGGGACCGGGTGAATTTCAAGATCTGACTTATCACCCGCATCGATGGACAATCTGAGAGAACTATACAAACGGTGGAAGATATGCTAAGGGCACATGCCTTAGATTGGTCAAACGATTGGGAAGTTCATCTACCATTGATTGAATTTACTTACAACAATAGTTGGCATGCTTCCATTAAGATGGCACCGTTTGAGGCATTATACGGAAGGAGATGCAGATCGCCCTTATGTTGGGACGATTCATCGGACTTGATAGGAACAGAACCAGAGTTGATCGAGCAGACTCGAGAGAAGATAGCCTTGATTCGTGAAAGGTCATTGATCGCCTGCAGTCGCCAGAAATCCTATGCGGACGCACGCGCCGCCCATTGGAGTTCGATGCGAGATCACGTACTTCTGAAGGTTTCCCCTACCCGGGGAATCTTTCGTTTCGGTAGGAAAGGGAAGCTGAGTCCGAGATATATCGGACCATTTGAGATCCTCGAGAGAGTTGGGGAGTTAGCCTACAGATTAGCATTACCGCCGTCATTGTGTCATGTTCATAACGTGTTCCACGTATCCCAGTTGCGGAGATATATACCAGATCCCAGTCATGTCATCGATTTCGGCGAGATCGAAGTCGAACAGGATGGGACGTTTGAAGAAAGACCAGTCAAAATACTCGAGAGTCGAGTTAAGCAACTGAGAAACAAGTCAATCGTTTTGGTCAAAGTTCAGTGGTCACGTCATGGAACGGAAGAAGCCACTTGGGAAACGGAAGCTGATATGAAGTTTAGATATCCCGAGTTATTTTCGTCTTGAGTTTCGGGACGAAACTCCTTTTTAGTAGGAGAGTATGTAATATCCGGATTTATTACAGTGTATTTCATCTGTATTCAAACCATGTAATATTTCGGATTGGTGATTTTGATTATTGGAGTATGATATTTAGTGCATTAATATCATTGTACATAAGTATAGCAACTTGCAAAATTGCTCATACAACCTTGTGATAGCGCACGCTAAGAATGTATCTTAACGCGCGCTATCGGGCCATTATTAGCGCACGCTATGCAGGTATGAGTAACGTGCGCTAAGGACTCAATTATTGAGCGGGGCGGTGGCTCGTGCGCCCGGGACATGGGTCCGGATAAGATTCCCGACGCACCCGGACAAAATCAAGTCAACCATTATTAGCGCTCGCTATTGGTTGCTTAGTAGAGTGCTGTAACTTATCAATAATGCAGAAATTATAAATGGGACATCAACCGTGTTGGATTGCATTTCTTTCGCACTTTCCTCAACCTTGAGAGTTCGAGAGTTGTAGAAATACTCCCATACACTTAGAACGCATATTGTTGATATTTATACATTGGTTACCACGTGGAATGTTCATGGAAGTGGAATAGCACCTTGGAAGGGCATACAACCAACCGGAGTTGGATTTTACCTTACGGTTCGGTGATTTCGTCATTTTAAGGTATGTTCAATCTATCTCCAGACTTAGAGTTGGATTCTAACGATTTGGATGATCATGTTAGCAAGATATGGATTTTCATAGATGAATTATCCAAGTATATCATGTTTGGAATAGTGAGTTGTATAAGCCTGAATACCTTGATTATAATCATCATGATTCGAATCTTAGTACACGAATATGTGAAGAGAAGCTTCTATCAATGGTTAACCGAATCTAATAGATGATTTCATAATAATCTTGGACTAGACGTTAACATCCTTATTGTTAGATAAATTTAAAGGTCGATCATGGAAGGATTTATCTAGTATATGTAGGACGTTTATCAACTTCGGTGGGATATTATGGGTGATATAGAGGTGTTGATATCAACCGTTTAGCTTTTCGTATTGTCGTATGAAGATTTGAAGTCGGAAAAGTATATGGTTTTATATTGGCATGCATATCCTTGAATCCGAAGTTGTCTTTATCCGTATAATCATTCATGAGGGTGTAGACATAGTATTCATGGAAGTAACATGAATTATCACGCAAGATTTCGTTGTTTCAAACATGGCAAGAACAGCTTCTTGCTCGGCGAAATCGCCATGCGAATAGCGCACGCTATGATATGCGGTGTAACGTGCGCTATCGGCGATTGTTAGCGTGCGCTACGTTTGGTGCATGCGACGCTAGACCATCAGCGAGTCAACCGGCCGGTCGGTGAGGTAATGACCATGCATCGTTAGCGTGCGCTAGGCTCGTTGGTTGCGTGCGCTATTCGATGCACGTAACGCACGCTACGAGTACTTAGCGTGCGCTAAGTTATTCGGGCATTGCGTTTATGAACTTTTGACCGTTAATCGAATAGTTTAACATTCATACGACGTGAGATAAATCCTATATCATTTCTTTTGTTAAGGTTTGGTCTCATTACGCGATTGATTGAGGAGGACGACCTTCGAGTATTCATTTTCGTGGAAGTATTGTTATTGTCTTCAAATCGAGGCAAGTACCTTAATTGTTTTATGTATTGTTGTTATACATATTGTCGTGCATGTATGTCGTTATTGTGTGTCCACCTCGTGTTGGTCCGACGGGATCATCGGGGACCTATGCTAGCGTCTCTTGTTGGATCATCGGACGGGTTTTCCACCACGGGTTGGTCAGCGGGATCATCGTGGGTTCTAGGCGAAGAACGCTGGATCGATGGAATTACCATGTGTATGTATTGATATCATGTTGTGATTATCGATTGTGTATGTTATGTTTGAGTTTCGTAGGAGAAGACTCGTTGGTATTTTGTTGTTTACGTTATTATTATTCACCGTGTGATATGAATAATATGTTGTGGTACTTGTACTAGCATCGTTGTGCTAACCCCTTCGGGGTGAACATTTTGTTTGTGTTCGGGATCCAGAGAGCTGGGAAACAACCACCGGAGCAGATGACGACGAGGGTGCAGAGTGATGTCCCGACCGGGTTTATTTATCTTTCGTTTATTCGTCATTTCAATAAGTACTCGAGTACAAAGTAGTTGTGGTGATGTGAATTTGGTGATGTAATATTGAGTTCTGTTGGACAAATTGTACTATTTCCGTATTTTGGTCAGATTTAATGTACTGTAATTCCGTTATTTCCATTCGTCAGTACCTTTTTATACTTGTTCAATTCTTCAGCCTTGTAAATCCTTACGTAAAGGATTTACGGCGCTGTAATATTCCCGAATATATTGGGGGTGTTACACGCCCGAGGGGTATGATCGATAGTCGGAATGATTTCTTTGAAATCTATATATGTGAATTGTATATGTCAGAAGAATTGATTATCATGTATATCTGACCCTGTGTTGGGAGAAATACTTGTATTGTATTTTAGGTCGAGGCAAGGGCAAGGCACGGGAAGAGCATGTCGACGGCGAAGGATTCGGAGGATACTAGTTCGGGGGCCCCTCATCTTTGTTGTCCGGTTATGTTAAACCGTGTTGTATTATTTCCTGTTCCGTTTAAATTACTTTTGGTTGTATTTGACATTTAAAGTATTTTCCATCTCCATATGGTTTATACTTTTTCTTTTCGGATCCTGTGTGTTGTAAGGCCGTTGGCCACATTTTAATAAACTCCTAATCGGAGAAATGACTTTTCATTGTGATTCGGTATCACAAATAATATTTATTTAACTGTTTTGGATATCGCACAGTGGGTCCAGTGTGGGATTCACGGCCGTAATAACCGCCATTTGGGGTGTTACGAGAAGATGGTATCGAGAGTCGTTTTCTTTCATGAGTCATTGAGAAATGAACTAGTATCAAGAAACCTTCGTGTCACGTGTGACTGTGCAAGCGCCCGACCTCGCGAGCCAAATGCGGTATGTACTTTATAAGCCATGGTTTAATTACGGCATGATATTGATATCGGTATAGGATCTCTTTGTTGATCATGTTATTTCAAGGAATTGTGACAGATTTATCGATTGATAATCCGAGGTAAATCTTGAATTTATTGTGTAATTGAAATTATTCGACTTGACACCGATATGATACTCGGTGCGACATTTGTGGTGTCGATAACCATTTTCCTTTAATATGTGATTCCTTATTACTATTAATTCAGCGTGAATTTTGGTATCTTGAACTGTACTTATAGTTACCATTATGATTGACTCTTTCAAGATGGAAAGAAACCTGCGAGGTCGTGGCAGAGGGGACGAGGCCGCGGAAGGGCCGAATCCCAATACCTCGAGCCAACAGACGCGCGAATGCGGATCGAGTTCCGCACGGTGGTTCACCTTCTAGGGAACAATCGCACACCACGGTGGGCGCGGGGATGCACGTGTCGATCCTTACGTCGTAATGCGGGGCATGATGACACGAATGACCCGGATGGGTCAACTAATGGAAGCTATGCAGAGGGCCGCTGCGGCGGCGGCAAGGGCTCATCCTCCTCCCGTGATTGGCGGACCCGTGAGTCGGATTATCGGCGACATCTCACGCCGGCGACCACCGACTTTTGAAGGCTCCTCCGAGCTGCGACGTGCGCATTGGATCGAGCATTTTGAGAAACTTTTCCGGATGGTGGATCGCCCGAAGAGAATCGCGTTTCGGTAGTCGCATATTATCTTAGCAAAGGCGCTCATACCTGGTGGCTTTCAGTAAGGCCAGCTGATGGTGTTTACACTTGGGAGGAATTTAAAAACCTCATGCTAGACCGTTACTATCCAGGGCCACTCCGTGAGGCCAAACTGTCGGAACTTTTGAACCCCGACCCGTCTGAAGACGATGATGTATTATCTGTTGCTGATAATTTCCATGAACTCCTTCCTTTTGCCACGACAATTATTCGAACAGTGGCCTACTAGATCAAATACTTTCTCAAGAGGCTTAAACCACTAATGAGAATGCAATTTTGAATCACCACCTGTACTACCTTACCGAGTTCATCGAAAAGGCTGGAATACGAACTCACCGCGAAAGAGATTTCAGGAAACAACCACGATCCAACAACAAAGGTCCAAGAACCAGAATCGACCGAGAGTTCTGGGGACATTCAGAAGCCCCAGTCATTGCCAAACCCCTCGATCGTTCACCCATGGCGTCAAAGCCAGGATCGCACTCTCGGCGGTCCCCTCATCATTGTGTGCTATAACTGTGGGGGCCAGGGGCATATCAATTTCAATTGCCCAAAGCCCGCCATCACATGCCATACTTGTGGGAAGAATGGTCACCGTGCTCGTTTTGCGGGAATGGGCCCGGACATGATCCCGTGGCATCTCATACTCCTATTCAATCCTCTGTCCGAGCCGGACGCCTCCGTCCGCTTCCTATTAGACCACCGGCGAATAAGGGAATGGGCCGTGGGAATCAAAGTGGTACACCTGGTGCCGTGCTGCGAAACCCAGGATTTACGAGATGAAGAAGGCCGATGATCCGAGGCCGGCATGATTTCGGTATACTCGAGATCCACTCCCAGCCTGTGTGTGTTCTTTTTGATACCGGTGCTTCACACTCCTTTATATCTTCTTCTTGTTTAAGTCGTTTACCTCTAGACCATGTTATCAATTGTGAGCCCTACGTAATTGGTCTACCTGATGGTAGAAGAATTACTGGAAATCGTGAAGTCCGATTGTCCGATTCGTTTGAGCGACCGTGAGTGGTTGTCAAATCGATTGTAGTCGATCTACCTAAGGATGATATAATCTTGGGTATCGATTGGATGGATCGTCACGATGCAATACTCAGTGTCCGCAAGCGGATGGTTACCGTCACTTCTGATGATGGATTCGAGTGTATTTTTCGAGGTGATAATCCCAGTCGTTCTGGGAGAGTCATCGGCGCTATGAAAGCAAATAAACCGATTAATCAAGGGTGTATTGGTTATTGGTGCTACATGACCAAATCAGACGATCGATCAGTTGAATTGGCCGACATTCCGTAGTCCGAGATTACCCCGATGTATTTCCAGACGAGTTGCCGTGCTTACCTCCTCATCGTGACGTGGAATTTATTATTGAGTTAGAACCAGTACGTCCCGCTCTCAAAAGCACCGTACCGTATGGCTCCGACCGAGATGCAAGAATTGAAGAACCACTTGAGGAGTTGGTGACAAAGGCTATATTCGACCTAGTCGTCCTTGGGGAACACCGGTGTTATTTGTGCGGAAGAAAGATGGATCCCTACGCTTATGTATTGATTACCGTGAGTGAACAGTGGTAACCATCAAGAACAAGTATCCCTTGCCTCGTATTGACGATTTATTGGACCAACTTCAGGGAGCCGCCGTGTTTTCTAAGATCGACTTAAGATCTGGTTATCATCGATTGAGGATTCGAGAGTCGACATTTCAAAGACGGATTCCGTACTCGCTATGGGCATTACGAGTTCGTGGTGATGCCATTTGGGTGACTAATGCACCGGCGGTATTCATGGAGTTGATGAATCGAGTTTTATTAACTATCTAGATCGCTTTGTAGTCGTTTTCATTGACGACATTCGATTTACTCTCGCGACCACAAGGAACACGAGAGTCACCTCCACCAAGTTCTCGATACTTTGAGGCGAGAACAACTTTATGGGAAATTTTCTAAGTGTGAGTTCTGGATGCCTGAGGTTGTCTTTCTCGGGCATGTGATATCAGCCAAAGGGGTGAGAGTGGACCCACAAAAGACGGAAGCCATTCGAGATTGGCTACCACCGAAGAACGTGAAGGAAGTTCGTAGTTTCCTCGGCTGTGAGTTACTACCGACGATTCGTGGAGGGATTCTCTAAAATTTCGCAACCGATGACTAACTTACTGCGGAAGGACAAGAAGTATTTGTGGTCAGAAGCATGTCAGAAGAGTTTTGAAGAGCTCAAGAGTCGATTGATTTCGGCACCTGTTTTGGTCTTACCAAAGGGAACGGAAGGATTTGTGGTGTATAGTGACGCGTCGAGACAGGGTGTGGGATGTGTACTAATGCAGGAAGGGAAAGTAATCGCCTATGCATCGAGACAATTGCGACCCTATGAAGTTAACTATCCAACCCACGACTTGGAGTTAGCAGCCGTGGTGTTTGCTTTGAAAATCTGGCGTCACTATCTTTATGGAGTTACCTGCCAGATCTTTACGGACCACAAGAGCCTAAAGTACATTTTTACTCAGAAGGAGTTGAACATGAGGCACAGAAGGTGGCTAGAATTAATCAAGGACTATGATATCGAAATCTTTTATCATCCGGGTAAAGCAAATGTGGTTGCCGACGCATTGAGCCGTAAGACAAGACAGAGCAGATCTTTGAGTCGTTTAACGGCAGAGGAATTGCATTGGACCTTATGAGGCCGTAAATTGAAGTTTGGTTACGCGTGTTCGGGGACAACTTTGCACCCTTGATATTTCTTCGTCTCTTTATGATATGATCAAATCGAAGCAAATTACGGACCCATTCTTATCTAGGATTCGGGATGAGGTAACCTGTGGGAAGCCCACGGATTCGTGATCCACGAGGATGGATTGATACGTTTTAGAAATCGAGTTTGTGTACCGTGACGAAGAATTGAAGAACTCTATCATGAGAGAAGCCCATGCTACCCCGTACTCTATTCACCCGGGCTCTAGCAAGATGTATAAGGATTTGAAGCGAATTATTGGTGGGGAATATGAAGCGTGAGATTGCCGAATTCGTTTGAGGTGTTTGACACATCGGCGGAGTTAAGATTGAGCACCGGCGACCCGCAGAATGTCAAACCGCTCCCGATTCACGAATGGAAATGGGAAGACATATCTATGGACTTTATCACTAGCTTGCCGACGAGTCGCCGAGGAATGAATACGATTTGGGTGATTGTGGACCGTCGACCAAATCAGCTCACTTCTTGGAAATTAAGGACACATGGGGCCCCGAGAGATTGGCCCACTGTTTATTAAGGAAATTGTGAGACTACACGGTACCCCAAGAGCATTGTATCGAGGCCGTGACGGGCGATTTGTGTCACATTTACGGAAGGCGGTTCATCGTGCGATGGGTACGCGGTTGAATTTCAAGACGGCTTTCCATCCACGATCGATGGTCGATCGGAGAGAACCATACGAGACTCTAGAAGATATGTTGAGAGCATGTGTTCTTGATTGGAAGGACGATTGGGAAGCCCACCGCCTTTGGTGGAATTCACTTATAATAATAGTTGGCACGCTTCGATTCGGATGGCACCGTATGAGGCATTATATGGCCGTCGCCGTAGGTCCCCTTTGTGTTGGGACGAACTGTCGGAATCTCTGGGTACGGAACCCGATATGTTGTTAGCCGCCCGTGAGAAGATCACTTTGATTAGGAGTCGGTTGTTAACGGCTCAAAGTAGACAAGTCTTATGCGACCATCGTCGAAGACCGCTTGAGTTCGAGGTTGGTGATCATGTGTTAATGAAGGTGTCTCCTACTCGAGGTGTTTTTCGTTTCGGGAAAAGGGCAAGCCGAGCCCAAGGTATATTGGGCCGTTTGAGGTTACGGAGCGTGTAGGTGATCGGCCTATCGACTAGCCTTGCCACCGACCTTGAGTAAGATTCACAACGTGTTTCATGTCTCTCGGTGAGGAAATATGTTGCCGATCCAAGCCACGTACTTCAATTCGAAGACAAAGATATAGCAGAGGATCATTCGTACGAGGAGCGTCACGTACGGATACTCGAGAGGAGAATCAAGCAATTGCGGAACAAGACGATTCCCCTACTGAAAGTTCAGTGGTCAAGACACGGAGTCGAGGAGGCTACGTGGGAGACCGAGGATAGTATGCGAGCAAGATACCCCGAGTTATTTACCCCTTAAGTTTCGAGGACGAAACTCTTTTTAAGGGGGGGAGTATGTAATATCCGACTGTAACTTTTCATTTTTACCTGTCGTTGTATTATTCGGATAATCTGATTATCAGAAATCGTTGCATTTAGTATTATGTTGAGGTATTATAGATTTGAATATCATATCATTGTTAGTTCATTTCAAATATGATGATTCGATGTTAATTAGAGAGTTGTATTTTCGGAATTTTTTCTATTGATGTAGCGCACGTTACACAGTAAGATTAGCGTACGCTAATCCCGTATTAGCGTGCGTAAGGTTTTCTCGGTTGCGTCGCTAAGAAGGAATCGGCAGTGATTGACTTCAACACGTGAGCCTTTTAACCGGTAGCATGCATGCGATCTATGTCTGAGCTGTCATGTCGGCGAGAATCTACTTTTACTAGCGTGCGCTAACCCATTCTTCATTAGCGTGCGCTAACGGCCTGCAATAATTCAAGACAGTAGCCACTGAAAGCCGTTTACGTACGTAATATCGTTCGGATAGCGTATGTAAGGGCCTTAGCGTACGCTAAACTGTCACGATAGCGTGCGCTAAGTCTGCATAGTCTATTTATAGGACCAGCCTGGTTTTCATTTCTCCACGAACCAAACCGAATTTCTCTCTTCGCATATCATCCCTCTGCACTCTAAAAACGTTATAAACCTTCACCAACTTATTTCTAAGCCTTGAATCTCGGAGTGGAGCTCATTTTCTTGGAGCCTTGGAGTTGTTTTTAAGCTTGGGATATATTCTCTCATATCATTGAAGTTATTCTTCATTTACGGAGGTTGGTGTGTTTTCTTCTCGCATTATTTTCTTATATTAATTATTGATGACGAAATATACTTCACCTAGAGTACATTAAGCAAGTAAAACATGGTTATAATTAAACTCTTTAAGCATTTTGATGAATATGTTAAATAAGGGTTTGAGATGGAGGTGTTCTTGATGATATAGTGATTTTAATCATGTTGTAGATGTCATCACTCACCTTCTGGACGAATTTAGCTCAAGAGAACGTTGATGGATCGGTTAGCTTCTTCATAACTAGATTTAATCAAGAACTTAATATCATAAAGTGATTAATCACCATTTTAGGTATTTTTTTACTTTGAAAAGAACTTGATGATGTTAAATATGAGACTAGGTGATCTAGTTCGAAACCTTAGAAGCTTTAGCAAATCATGATTGTTCGGTTTCACTAGTCTTTGAAGATTGATAAAGGTTTTGATAATTACAACAATAACTTTTCACCAATCTATTGTGTTGATAACTTAGAGTGTAGTTCATCATAATGCTAAGTAGATTGTGTTCTTAAGTAGATGATCTTTGGTTATGAATGATACTATCATGGTAGATTGAGTATCAAATCCTTTATGACTATCCTTTTTGGTAATAAGAGATGTTGAAGAACATGAGAATTTGATTTAAACCAATTTTATTGGCAAATTGAAGATGTTATTGTTCATGGAATAACAAGAGAATTTCAAGACACTTTTGGTATGATAATCAGATTTTGGAAGATGAATTAGTTGTTTTGAAACCTTTCATTAATCGTTAAGGTATTCATCACGGGGGGGGGGGGGGGGAAATTATTCGAGTAGGTTGCGGGCGTCGTTTCCTACGAATTGATATTAATATTATGTGAATATATTATTGAATGAATTACGTTTCATTCAAGGTTGCTCGTTCGATTGAGTGTTTAACTGAGGATACCGTCCGTTTGGTCATTTGGAGAAGGACTATCTTTCACTTACGGATTTGAGGCAAGTTATCTTGCTTGGTTATAATGATGATTAGATTCTTCTGATGGTTATATTTTTCATATGTATGAATTGTTCATGAAATGTTGTTCGTGATTTGACACTGTCCTTGACGTTATTCCGTTTTCTTCATGGGGTTGCATTCCCAAGTATGTCGTTTTGAATCATTGATCTCGTTGGCCTTATTTTCACTTCGGTGAGTTTTTCTTGATCCTTAATCGGATATGTGATTTGTTGAATTCATTGTCATGTTGTATCGTGACATATCCGGAATCATATCTGCGTTCCGATTGGTTATTGTGTAGGATTTTTAGCCAGGCACGTATAGTCATCGGCGGATATTATTCCGCATTGGACTGTGCACACGGACGTAGTTTCGTGAGGCTAATTAGGTACATTGTCCTACGTATATTCTGGATTCCATATACGGGGCGGACATGTGCACGGACACATTTCCGGATCGGGCGTACTGTGATGTCCATCTTTGAGCCATACCGTAAATCGTCCATAGTATTGGATGCTTGTGACTGTTCGTTTCATACGCCCGAGGGGTATGATCGATAGTCGGAATGATTTCTTTGAAATCTATATATGTGAATTGTATATGTTAGAAGAATTGATTATCATGTATATCTGACCCTGTGTTGGGCGAAATACTTGTATTGTATTTTAGGTCGAGGCAAGGGCAAGGCACGGGAAGAGCATGTCGACGGCGAAGGATTCGGAGGATACTAGTTCGGGGGGCCCTCATCTTTGTTGTCCGGTTATGTTAAACCGTGTTGTATTATTTCCTGTTCCGTTTAAATTACTTTTGGTTGTATTTGACATTTAAAGTATTTTCCATCTCCATATGGTTTATACTTTTTCTTTTCGGATCCTGTGTGTTGTAAGGCCGTTGGCCACATTTTAATAAACTCCTAATCGGAGAAATGACTTTTCATTGTGATTCGGTATCACAAATAATATTTATTTAACCTGTTTTGGATATCGCCTGGTGGGTCCCAGTGTGGGATTCACGGCACTGTAATAACCGCCATTTGGGGTGTTACAGCATGTACGTGCCAATTGTCCTTCTCGTCAGTAACGCTTTTCAAGTGTGGACCCGAGAGACACAGGATCCAGTTTTGCGAGTTGGGTTCCGAGTCTTTCGGGGCACGAACTTCAGTAAAGATATGAGGATCGGACCTGAGAGGCCCATGGGAGATATTTCTGTCGTTTGCTTTTTGTGTTGTCACCTTACTACAGTTGTTGTTGTTGGGATTCGGTGCCTAAAACGAAGGCCCAGCGGAAGCGGTAAAACGAAAATTAATTCGATCCGAATCCCTACGAGGATCGATCGAGCTACGTATATACGAATATCAAAAACGAAAAGCAAGAGTCGTAAGAAACTAACCCTCGAAGTCCGTTGATTAAATGGAAACCTTCTCTTGAGCTATTCCCCAAGCTTTAGTTTGATCTCTACGAGTTCAATCCGCTCCAAGCCCTTGAACGATCCAACGCCGAAAACACCGCGTCTCTACTTGCCACGCGCCGGAAAAACGACCGGAACAACAACACTTGATTAACCTCTAAGGTTACGGCTAGAATCAAGTGGTGAAGCTTTTGTTATTACACTCTAAGTGTATAATATATCTCTCTTAATGTATCTTGAATTTTCTCCAAGAAAACTCAAGAATCAAAGTGAAGAAGAAGATCAAGATGAAGACTTGAGAAAATGATTTTTCTCTCTCTCTCTCTCACTACTCACGGTTGGAAGCCTTTTCTAAAGGTTGAGTGAAGTGAGATCATTTGCATCTTGCCATTCTTATTCAACCCACATAAATCAAATCATATCACATGAGATCCCCCCACCAAGTCATAATCATCTATTAATAAAATGGAATTGAAGACTTGGTGGAAAGTAGGTGGAAGGAGGGCAGCCATCTAGAAGGTATCGGACGAGTTCGATCCGTTTCGAACTCCTGTGAGTCTAAACAGATAAACTCCAATTCCGTTCCAATGTATTTATATCGATTAATTAATCCAATTAATTAATCATATCAAATACATAATAACATAATTAATTTCTCCAAGAAATAATTATATTTATGAATTAAATTAATCACCCAGTAATTTATTTAATTCATTAGCCGTAAATCAATTTATCCAATAAATCGATTTAGACATCCAATGTCCCAAATTAGATATCCAATATCTAATATTTATAATGAGAGATTAAGCTCGATTCATTCCGTCGTCAATCCTAATGCGCGACTCGGTAGGTCCGTCTCGATCGGCAATGGGAGGAACCAAAGAGTAGTAGCACCACCTAGCGGCTGGCGCTACACTGTACCCCATCGAGAACGAATGATTGGGATCATTCAAGAACCATTCTGTCGTGAATACCGATGGCGTATAAACCCTTCTTTCAAATGTCCCGATCAAGTTTTAGGGTCACGGTCGGTCAAACCCTATCTGCTTGACGCTATGCATGCGTTAATGCAAATCGAGATCATCGAGTGTCTTGTATCTAATACAATGGCTCCAATGCTTTGGCCAAAGACTTATGATCTCATCTCGCCAATAACCGCATAGGACATATAACCCGCTCACTAACGGGAGAAAGAATTCTATCTTGGTATTCGTAGGACTGCTACTTGCCGTCAAGATGCACGTCGAGGTTGACCCCCGCCTTCCGGTTTACGGTCGAACTACTCTAATGAAAATCTTGACGTCACAAGCACATCCCTACTAAATCCTCAAGTCGAAGGTTCACGAATACCTATCACAACCTTTCGATTCCGTCATTGGTGTCCGGAGTGAAATCCATGTGACGAATCGAGGTGAGTCGGTTCGAGTATACTAATCTAATTAGCATACCTATAACGTGTGCTCCCACTAACTATTAGTGTTCGAGGCACTCTCCATGTCAAAGAACATGTCATACAAGTCTTTACATAAACTTAACGCCTATCAAGTTTCATCGACTTATGACGATTAAGTATTTGAGCTATAAACCTTTCCAGTGCGACCCCCTTATCCAATAAGGAGTGGAACGTTTTGCTCTCAAATACGGACTAGTTTCTATATGTTTATTTACGAGTTAGGAATGCGGAACTACCGGTAAATAAAGAAACAATCATTTGCCTTATATAAATGGTTTACATAATTACAAGTACAATGCCCTCACTCAACAACCTCCGAGTGGCATTCGAGGGCATACTCCTAACAATCTCCCACTTGCACTCAATGCCACACACTATGGTATCTAATACCCATGTTCTCCAGATGACGCTCCAAGCTAGTCCGAGATAGTGGCTTAGTCGGTGGATCGGCGGCGTTGTCGGCCGAGTCTACTCTATGCGGCACAATGTATCCCTTGCGAACAAATTCTCTTACGAGATGATACTTCCTCTCAATATGTTTGGTCTTTGTTGTGAAACCTCGGCTCCTTGGCTCGCGCTTACACTCCGTCGTTGTCGCAGATGCAATGAACAATGACTCGGCACATGGTATCACTTGAAGTTCTCCCGAAACTTCTTAATCCGTAACCCTTCCTTGGAAGCCTCCGAGGCCGCTTGATACTCGGCTGACAGTGGAATCGGCGATCGCGCTTTGCTTGGCACTACGCCAAGATCTGCTCCTCCATTAAGAGTAAATATGTAGCGTAAGTGGACATCGAGTCGTCCTTAAGTCCTTGGAAGTCGAATCGGTGAATCCCACCACATCCAATTCTCCACCACCATACATCGTAACCATATCTCTAGTCCTTCTCAAGTACTTGAGAACGTTCTTTCTGGCGATCAATGTTCCCTACAGGTTTGCTGAAACCTACTCACCACGCTTACGGCATGCGCAATGTCAGTCTTGTACACAACATAGCATACATAAGGTTACCCACGGCCGAAGCATATGGTATATTACTCATTTCCTTTCGTTGTTCCTCATTTTGAGGACACATCTTCAAGGTGAGTTTTATTCCATGTCGCATCGGTAGGAACCCTCTTTTAGAATCATCCATCTTAAATCGCTTTAAGATTTTATCTATATAGAGGGCTTGGGAAAGACCTATTGTTCTCTTCGCTCTATCCCTAGAGAGTCGAATACCAAGAATATAGGTAGCTTCTCCCAAGTCTTTCATGGAGAAATTACTCAAAGCCAAGCTTTCAGTAACCGAGCATTCCCACATCATTTCCTATTAGTAGAATGTCATCTACATATAGTACTAAGAATGCGATCTTGCTCCCACTAACCCTCTTGTATACACAAGGTTCCTCTTCATTTTGCACGAAGTCAAACTCTTTGATTGCCTCACAAAACGAAGATTCCAACTACGCGACGCTTGCTTCACCATAAATGGAACGCAAGCTTGCACACTTTCAATATCGACTTCGGATACAAAGCCTTTAGTCGCTCCATATAGATTTCTCCTCGAGGAATCCATTAAGGAAAGCCGTCTTTACGTCCATTTGCCATATCTCATAATCGTGGTAGGCCTATAGCAAGCATCATGCGAATAGACTTGATCATGGCTACGCGAGAAGGTATCGTGGTAATCGATCCCTTCCTTCCAGGTATAACCCTTTGCCACAAGCCCGGCCTTATAGGCGTCAACCTTGCCATCACCATCGCCTTTCTCTTGTAGATCCACTTGTTCCCAATAGGCACTATACCCTTGGGGCGGTCTACTAGAGTCCGCACTGATTGACATGCATCGAGTCTATCTCGCCTTCCATAGCTTCACGCCATTTCGCGGAGTCTACATCCACCATCGCTTGGTCATAGGTCGTTGGGTCGGTCTCTTGGCTATCACTTGGAACCTCATGGAGACCCAGCTCCTCCAAGTGCACAAGCCCATACCTCTCAGGTAAATGAGACACCCTACTAGACCTACGAGGTGGTTGTACTTGTGTTTCAGAAAGTTCGGTTCCAGTTTCTTGCACAGGTGTCTCTCGAGAAGTTTCATTGTATTCTTCTAAAGAAATACTTCTACCTGCTCCGCCTTCCTGAATGAACTCATCTTCCAGGAAGTGTGCTTGTAAAGCAACAACGATCCTTCGATCTTCGGGCATGTAGAATAGATATCCCATCGTCCCAGACGGGAATCCTATGAAACGTCCCTTCGCAGACCTAGCTTCCAACTTTTCCACCTTAGTCTTCTTGACATAGGCGGGACATCCCCAAATCCTAATGTGATTAAGACTTGGTTTCCTTCCTTCCCACATCTCATGTGGAGTTTTAGGAACGGATTTGGAAGGACATCTGTTCAAGATATACGCGGCAATGAGTGCATACCCCTCACGTAAATCGGCAAGTCAAGATAGCCCAAGATGGAACGGACCATGTTCAACAGGTCCGGTTCCTTCTTTCGACACACCATTTAACCGAGGAGTACTGGAGGTGTTAGTTGTGAAACTATTCCATGTTCCTTAAGGAACTCATCAAACTCCGTACTCATATACTCGCCACCTCGGTCCGACCAAGTGCTTTGATATGATTACCAGCTTGTTTCGACTAGGGCCTTGAATTCTGGAATTTCTCAAAGGCCTCGGATTTATGTTTCATTAAGTATACATAACCATACCTAGTATGATCATCTCGTAAACGTAATGAAATATTGATATCCGTCACGTGTCGCTTCTAAAGCACCACATACGTCGGTATGGATTAATCCCGATTTATCGCTCTTTCAAAAGTCCCGTGAAGGGGACTTAGTCATTTTGCCTTTAAGGCAAGATTCACAAGTAGGAAAGGGATCCGATCCCAATGGACCCATAAGTCCATCTTTTTCCATCTTGTAAACCTTGGTCCGACCAACATGACCAAGTCTAAGATGCCATTTCAAAACTTGATTGGTTTCATCCCTACCACGTTTTCTAGTCATAGTATTCACAACTACTCATTCTTTGAGATTTAGATGATACAATCCATTCAACAATGTAGCAAGATCCACTAGTTTATTTCTAAAATAAATTTTGCAGAACCATCACCAATGAAAAATGAAAAGCCTTTTCGGTCCATGACCGAATGGATACAATGTTTTTGTGCCCTTGGGCAAAACAAGTACATCTTCTAAAGTCAAAACAAAGCCGGATTCTAAACCCAAAAGAAGTGATCCTATGTCGGTCGCCTCGACACTATGCCCGCTTCCGACCGTGATCATAACTTCTCCACTCCAAGCTTCCTACTTTGTTCCAGATCCCGATTCACGGTACAAATATGAGAATTAGCACTTAATCCAGATCCAGAAGTAGAAAATACAAGAGCGTAACAATTTGTTTCCAAAACTAAAAGTTCTGCACCAAGTGCCATGAAGAATCGGACAGTCTCTAGCCCAAAGGCCCACTCACCGCACTTGAGACAAGTATCCTTTTTCTTCTTGTTCTTCTAACCATTGGGGCCTTGCCCTTACCCTTAAGGTCCTTAGCTTGTGGTCCACCGCTTCTTGGTCTTTTTCTTCTTATTCTTAGACCTCCGAGGTCCGTAAGAAATCACAAGAGCACTCCTTCATCCGCGAGTCTTCATTTGAGACCGAGCGGTCACAAGTTTGTTCATTAGCCCCTAAATTACATGCAATCTCATTGCATTGAAGTTCATAACAAACCGTGAGAAGGAATCGGGAGAGACTGTAGGATAAGGTCAGCTGGAGAGAAGTATCCATTTTAAAATCAAGAGCCTCCAATCTCTCGATCATGGATATCATTTTGAGGACATGTTCCCAACCTTCTCACCTTCCTTCATCCTTGCACCGAACAGCTGCTTGGATATCTCATATCTAGCGCTTCACTGTGCTCACCATAAAGCTCGGTTAAGTGAGATAGAATCGCCAGCGAAGTCATTTTCTCATGAGCTCTCAAGCTCATTAGACATGGAAGCCATCATATAAGCACGGACTTTCACGTCATCCTTAACCCACTTTTCGTGGTTTTCAATCTCTTCCCGATTGGCTCGAGTCCGCATAGGAGGCGCCGAATGTCCGTCTCCAAGACGTATCCCGGTGCCTCTATACCGAGGACAATCATCGATTGGAGCCAATCCACAAAGTTAGGTCCCATTAAGGTGTTCTTTTCGAGTAGAATTGCGAGTGGATTCATTGTCATATTGAGTTATGTCTCGCATTAAGTATAACAGATTAATTAGTGACTTGTTATATTATGATCCGAGTATAGAATTAAGGTCCTTTCTATTCTTGTTACCCAGCTCCCACTATTTTTATCGGAATAACACACTCCCATGTGAAATCCTAAGTATCGTCTCTACTTCATAGTGGTGATCGAGTTCTTTATAAATCTTAATAGAGGGCAACCGAATGGTTTCTAGTCTATTAATTTTCATAAAGTGGTGTCCAACACCAACCCATCTAATGGATGATTCGATCTTCTTTTTCCCCTTGTTCACTCCCCTCAACCTATACGGTTTCTATGGTTCGTGAACAAGTTAAGTTTATACCATCGACGCAATCGGTTTCACAATTGAATCTTATCCGGCAACCTATTAGGTTTCTAGGGATAAAATTTGCTCCAACCGAAGGCATCCAATGCGCTCCGGTAATTTATCCGTCCTCCCCGAACGACTACCCCGATAACTCTAAGCATAGCACATCCGGTTTGGATTTCAATTTCGAAAAACTCGATGGAGGGAAGGAAAACCTTGAAACCTTATAAACTTAATTATTTGTTGGGAGAATTATCGCGATTAACGTTACACTTTGCACATTAATCGCTTAAGCGCGTTTGTGGCATTCATACAATATGAAACAACCAATCACAACCTAGTTGCTACCAACATGTGGTTCATGGACTCCTAGAAAACAAAAACTCCGTAATCTAATTACAAGTCTTCGTCTTGAATCTTCGTCTTCTCGAAATGGATCTTCCTCCGGTCACGTCATTACATATAAATTTTACATTGAAAATTGCATCCTAGATACAAATTTTTCTAGTAAAATAAATAGCTCAAAACGGCCTTTACAACCCAATCGAATAAAACGAACGATTCAAAACTAAGTCCACGAACCACATCCCCATTCAAAAGCATTCATCCAATAAATACTAAATAAATGGAAAGCGTAGAGATACATTGATCCAATCAACAATACGAACCGATCCAATCGATTCACACAATCCTAATGTAATAACGCTCAAAATAATTCTACGACCATAAATATTCCAATTAATCAAATTTCCCTTATAAAATAAAATACCATAAATCATTTTAATCATATTAAATCCAATTTAACATGCGGGAGATTAATTTTTAAGAATACACGGAAAAATCGAGCCGGGGTGAAAACTGGCCTGCATGACCGAGTCACCCTCGGCTTACCTAATCACTCCTGGCCGCCGAGTCACCTCTAAGATGCCGGCCAGACACGACCGAGTCACCCAGACACGGCCGGGTCGCCGCAGCTGACTTGGCAGATCGCTGACACGACCGTGTCACCCAGACACGGCCGAGTCACTCGGCCAGACACGCCCGTGTCTCCCGACACGGCCGGGTCTCGTGCAGCCGGCCACATCGCTGACACGACCGTGTCACCCAGACACGGCCGAGTCATCCTCGCCAAAATACCCTTTTTGTCCAAAAAGTCGTCCGACGACGATTCTGGGCTAGATTTTCACCGGATATCCAATATCAATATTTTCCGACTTTCATATCTTCAATATAAATCATATTTCCGAAATTTAAGATTTATATTTAGACATAAACTTACGAAAAATACAATTATTACGAACGAAAAACATATACCACGATTATGACTAAAATGATTCCAAATCATTCACCATTTAATCGAGCATTCCAAATGCCAATATCGTATATACGATCGCAAGACCTACGCTCCGATACCACTGTTGGGATTCGGTGCCTAAAACGAAGGCCAATGGAAGCGTAAACGAAAATTAATTCGATCCGAATCCCTACGAGGATCGATCGAGCTACGATATACGAATATCAAAACGAAAAGCAAGAGTCGTAAGAAACTAACCCTCAAGTCCGTTGATTAAATGGAAACCTTCTCTTGAGCTATTCCCCAAGCTTTAGTTTGATCTCTACGAGTTCAATCCGCTCCAAGCCCTTGAACGATCCAACGCCGAAAACACCGCGTCTCTACTTGCCACGCGCTTAAAAACGATCGAACAACAACACTTGATTAACCTCTAAGGTTACGGCTAGAATCAAGTGGTGAAGCTTTTGTTATTACACTCTAAGTGTATAATATATCTCTCTTAATGTATCTTGAATTTTCTCCAAGAAAACTCAAGAATCAAAGTGAAGAAGAAGATCAAGATGAAGACTTGAGAAAATGATTTTTCTCTCTCTCTCTCACTACTCACGGTTGGAAGCCTTTTCTAAAGGTTGAGTGAAGTGAGATCATTTGCATCTTGCCATTCTTATTCAACCCACATAAATCAAATCATATCACATGAGATCCCCCCACCAAGTCATAATCATCTATTAATAAAATGGAATTGAAGACTTGGTGGAAAGTAGTGGAAGGAGGGCAAACATCTAGAAGGTATCGGACGAGTTCGATCCGCTTCAACTCCCGTGAGTCTAAACAGATAAACTCCAATTCCGTTCCAATGTATTTATATAGATTAATTAATACAATTAATTAATCATATCAAATACATAATAACATAATTAATTTCTCCAAGAAATAATTATATTTATGAATTAAATTAATCACCCAGTAATTTATTTAATTCATTAGGCCGTAAATCAATTTATCCAATAAATCGATTTAGACATCCAATGTCCCAAATTAGATATCCAATATCTAATATTTATAATGAGAGATTAAGCTCGATTCATTCCGTCGTCAATCCTAATGCGCGACTCGGTAGGTCCGTCTCGATCAAGAATGGGAGGAACCAAAGAGTAGTAGCACCACCTAGCCACTGCGGCCTACACTGCACTTCAACCGAGAACGAATGATTGGGATCATTCAAGAACCATTCTGTCGTGAATACCAAGAACGTATAAACCCTTCTTTCAAATGTCCCGATCAAGTTTTAGGGTCACGGTACCAAACCCTATCTCAGTACTTGACGCTATGCATGCGTTAATGCAAATCGAGATCATCGAGTCGCCGTGTATCTAATACAACGGCTCCAATGCTTTGGCCAAAGACTTATGATCTCATCTCGCCAATAACCGCATAGACATATAACCCGCTCACTAACGGAGAAAGAATTCTATCTTGGTATTCGGGACTCGCTACTTGCCCGTCAAGATGCACGCCGAGGTTGACCCCGCCTTCCTACCATGTGGTCGAACTACTCTAATGAAAATCTTGACGTCACAAGCACATCCCTACTAAATCCTCAAGTCGAAGGTTCACGAATACCTATCACAACCTTTCGATTCCGTCATTGATCGTCCCGGAGTGAAATCCATGTGACGAATCGAGGGTGAGTCGGTTCGAGTATACTAATCTAATTAGCATACCTATAACGTGTGCTCCCACTAACTATTAGTGTTCGACAGCACTCTCCATGTCAAAGAACACGTCATACAAGTCTTTACATAAACTTAACGCCTACCAAGTTTCATCGACTTGCGAACGATTAAGTATTTGAGCTATAAACCTTTCCAGTGCCGACCCCCTTATCCAATAAGGAGTGGAACGTTTTGCTCTCAAATACACGGACTAGTTTCTATATGTTTATTTACGAGTTAGGAATGCCAGTAACTACCAGTAAATAAAGAAACAATCATTTGCCTTATATAAATGGTTTACATAATTACAAGTACAATGCCCTCACTCAACAACCTCTGAGTGGCATTCGAGGGCATACTCCTAACAGTTGTGAGTTGCGGGAACGACATTTCTTTTATAAGAGGTCGAATGTAATGCCTGTATCGTTTTGACTTCTGCATTTCCTCTTTCTCAAGTCTATCGACTCGTCGTGTTCGTTGATGCTTTATGAACTTTTTCTGTATTTCGGTTTCATCGTTCGAACGAACTGTGATCTTGTTGTGGGTCGATCTGGTTATCGATGTGACTTTTTGGGTTCAGTTCGATTCTTGTGAACCTTGTTCGGGAGTGACCTCATCTGGTTCTATTAGTTCTTTTATTCGAAGTGGATCGGATTTGGAACTCTTGTGTTTTCGACTCTGTCGACTCATTATGTTCGTTGACATTTCTGAGCTTGTCCTGCCCCTTGCTTTTGTTGATCGAACGAGTGTGGTATTGTTTTGGAATAACTCATTTGTCGTTGTGACTTTTCAATCGCTATTCCCTTTCCTATGGATCTTATGGGAATGCACGTCTTGTTGTTCTCACCAGATCATCCTGGGAGTTGTTGTTTAAATTTTCTTATCCTTCGTGTTTCGAACATGATTGTTCGATTTTTGTTGTCTCGATCGTTGTGGTTCGATCGTTTGTTTGGTCGGTTTTGTTCTTGTTTCGTGATTGTTGAGCATTCAGGCTCCTTCCTAATTCCTTTAAGTTCAGGAAATTAGTCTCGTTTTCGATCTTCCAACCCTTGGGCGGTGGGATTCCGTATTTGTTCAGCGGTTGGCTCGCGTTTTGATTGATGTACCGTTGGGTTGGTCAATCATATTGATTTTCGTTCGTTGTGTTTTGTGATTGTCGGATAATTGACTTGGCTATATTATCCGTTTGATGACGCTTGTCATTTGTTGGTTTTATTATATCCCTAACGGCGACGTTGTGTTGGTCGCCGTAGAGCGTGTTTTCACGCCGTATATTCCTTTGCGTTGTTTGTAACATTTCGCCGTTGGGCGTTAGTTACGCATTCTTGTGTATCTTGTTGAGTTTTTCCTGGCGGAATATTTCTTCCCCCTACTTGTTTTAAGTTTCGGGACGAAACTTCTTTTAAGGAGGGTAGAATGTAATATCCGCAAATTTTCGATTTTCGGTAAATTTCTTTTTTCGGCCGAAGTCCGTTTTGACGACTCGCTTTTGACCGTTTCGTCATTCGGAGAATATTTAATTCTGCACTTTTTGTCATCCGAGTTCGCTTTGCCGCTTTGTTGAGTTCCGTGCTTTTTAACGACTTTTCCGCGCTTGAGTTCGGTTCTTGCAAATCTCGCTCAAACCGCTGCTTGGGGTTTTTCGTAAGTTCATTTAACGTTGTTATACGTGTTGTGAGCTTCGGTTTGATTATTCGTCGTATGGTGATTTCGGCATTTGGACCATTTTCGTAATTTCCCAAAGTTTGGGGTAATTACCTTCCGTTGTCGAATTTCGAGCCTTCGGTGGTCGGAATCGTGTTCTACTAGCTCTTAGATTCGTCTTTGTGAGTACTTCGTAACCGTATCTTCGGTTCGTATTCGTGTTCGGGTTTCGGTGTCGCTTTGTTGAATTCGGGATTACTAAACGACTTTTCTAAGTATGAGTTCGACTTTGTTAGATCACCATTAATTTTTGGTAACTCCAAAAATTCTGAATCTTTGCAATATTATAGAGCATCGAGTTAGCTTTCCAATGGTTCAAACGGTGAGTCAATCGGAGTCCTAAGAGAGAGTTATGGTCGTTTTAGCTCACCCGCCGTTATTGGCGATCACGCCGGCCGAACTCGGCCGTGTCGCCCGACACGGCTCGTGCATTTCGTCCGGATAAGCCGTAAGTCTCGCCTCGTGACCCGACTGTCGCCCGCACGCCCGAGCCGAACTCTTCCGGATGAGCGGAAGAGGCCCGACCGTGTTCCAAGACACGGCCGAGTCAATGCCGAGCGCCATGACAGTCACTATCGGTAGGCCCCTTCGCGCCGCGACCGTGTCATGCAGACACGGCCGAGTCCCCGCCGCCAAATGCGCGCCACGACCGTGTCGCGGACACGCCGAGTCTCACCCTATTTAAGGCCCAAGAATGCTTTTTCGCAATTTTTTCTACTTCTTCTACTTCTCTTCCGCGGCTGGGATTGTTTCTATCATGGAGAGATGTTGTTTTTCAATAAATCCATGAAGTCTTGGAGTTCATATCATCAATCATACATCCTATAACATCCTTTGATCGAGCGAATCAGCCGATTTTCTAGAAATCTAATTTTGGGGATTTTGGGTATTTTGTTCGATTTCGTCCGTTTAATCCGATTTAACTTAGGATTGTGATGGATTGATGATTATTTAGATGTATTGTATCATTTTCCTTGTTATCCCATGGTTGTATCGTATCGATTCGTTGTTTTGGTCGAGTTCTTGACCGACGCCTTGAAGGTGTCCGGTAAAATGTCATAGAGGGGTTTTCGGGCGTTCTACGATTATTCTTCCTCGTATGATCGAGGATTTTTGAAATTATGTTGTTAGGGTCGAATTATTGTGAAGAACTCGACTCAAACCCTTCCGCTCATTGTCTTCTTCGAGTCCGAGCTTCCCGGTCGAACCGTGTTCTTCGGAGCGTTTGGTAGCGGTTATTAAGGCAAGTATCTTATTATACGACTTGTATCTTGTGAATAGTAATTACGTATGATATGTATAACGATTTTGCTTGCCTCCGTAAATATGTTTCGTTTGAGTTGGTTGTGTTTTCCGAAATTTGAAGGCTTTGTGATAATAGTGATATATTGGTATACGTGTTCGGCATTGTGCCATTTGTGCAGGATTGCGATGTACATATGAGATGGTTGTACACGTGGTTGTGCAATGTAATGTGTACCGAATGTGTGTTATGTTGGTTAAGAGTCGTTGTGATGATCATGATATTTGCGTTGTTTTGGTTTACATACTTGATTGTATATTTCATTGTAATGTGGAATGGCTTGACATTTAATGATTATGAATTGTGTCGTGTCGATGTGTGGGTGTTCCAGGTAGGGTCTGACGAGGCCTCTGGAGTTCGGTACATGATGTGTACGAACAAAGTGTGTGATCCGTGTAGGGTCCGACGAGGCCTCTGGAGTCCGGTACATGACGTGTACGGACAGGATGTGTGATCCGGGTAGTGGTCCGACGAGGCCTCGGAGTTCGGTACATAATGTGTACGAACGATGTTGTGGCGGTAGGGTCCGTCGAGGCCTCCGAGTTCGGTACATGATGTGTACGAATGCAGTGTGTGGCCGGGTAAGGTCCGTTGAGGCCTCGGAGTTCGGTACATGATGTGTACGAACAAAGGTGTGTGTTCTGGTAAGGTCCGTCGAGGTCTCCTGAGTTCGGTACATGATGTGTACGAACAATGATCGTGTAGCAAGATTGTTCGGGTAACTTTTTCTTTATGGTGCTCGTACTCTAAATGATATTTATTATTTTGTTTGCTTTGAAACGAGAATCGGGCTTATGCACTAATGTTTTCGAAAAGGTTTTGTAAATTGGGACTCGAGGTCCAAAAGAATTTCGTTTTAAAAATCCCCGAGATGATGTGTTCCTTTTCAAATATCTCTTACTTGAGTTCGAAATTCTAAAACTTCTGAACATTTTGATAATGGATTTCCGTATTAAATTCGTTGTTGCTATTTGCTTGTTACTTTTCGTTTGGTTTGATTCTTGCACTAGTAAAACAAATGGAGTTTACTAACCCCGAGTATTCGGGGTGGATGTCCTGCTCGCATCCAGTACATGCGAGTTCGGGGAGCAACACAGGATTGGCACAAGGGGATGACGAGCTGCGATACTAATCAAGAGTTGAGAGTTGGTAGAGTTTAGTTGTATTGTTAGAGTTGATTCGGTCTTTCCGTATTATATTTCGACCCTGTGTGGGTAATGTTGTTAGTCACCCCGTTGATAGAGTTGTGTGACCTCACCTGGCCTGTGTGTTTATGTGTAAGTGACCTTGACGGTCTGTATTATTATATTGTTTGACCCTGGACGGGCAAGCATTTGGTTGTTTATGGACGTTTAGCCTGGTAGATCCTTGCGGAAAGGGTTTACGGCGTGTAATATTCCCATACGGTTTTGGGGGTGTTACAAACACGCTGATGACAAAAATGAGGCAAAGCGGTGAGAAGACAAAAGAAGAGAATTACGTTTTCAGTAGGAAAATAAAGTGAAGAGAGAAGTCAGGCAGAAAAAGACGTTTTCAGCGAGAAAAGCAACCTAGCAGAAATGTTTTCGACCAAAACCCCCCTTCACACTTTGAAAGTAGGAAAATAAATAAAGTGAATATTCAGTCGGTCATTGCTCAGAATTTAGCAGCATTTAGACAAGCATATAGTAGACACGATTGTGCACTCAGAAACCAAAAAAATTCAAGACATCACAAGGCTTATAAAACAGCTAAAAGTCACCTAAAACGAATAACATCACAACTATTACAAACACTTAAACACACACATATACCACAAATGCACACACTCCTAGCAGTAAATACGCACAACACATACACAAGCGCACACACATATAATATATATATATATATATATATATAGACACACACACACACATACCTAAACATAAACACAATCGAACACTTAAACACACACATACGCCACATACACACACAGTCCCAGCACTACACACACATAAAATACACACACACACACACACACACACACACTCCCACACTACACACACAACAATCAAAATAAAAGGCTCTGAAAAAAAGAACAGAACAGAGGGTTTAAAAACTGGGGAAAGATAAATTTCACAATTAGGCAGACAGCTCGATGATTTGGAGGAACTCAAAATAACATTCGCCTAACTTTTCAGATAATAAAGAAAATATAATAATCAATTAATGATGAAATAAACCTAAAAACATAATCAAACCTTCAATTTTCAAGAGCAAATAATTTGTTTATACGCTGGGATTTCTCAAAAGCATACCAGTTTGCATACCTGTTGCGTGTAAGTTTATGAATCGCCTCACCATCATGCGAAAATGACTACGATTTGAGGAACTTTCTGCTAAAGAACCTGCAAGTTTCACAATTTGCATATCAAAGCAAAAAGAGGGCAAAACTTTCGTGGAATTGAAAATAAGAAAGGAGACGGAGGTAGTAGGGCATGTTTCCTAGCAGGAGAAGAGGCAAATGGCAATCGAAAACCTAAATCGAACAAGACAATACAAAAAGAGACCAATATCAGAGAAACCCTAAATCGATCGAACACAAAAAGCGGCTAATAACAGAAAATCGAAACCTATAAAATCGATTGATTTGAACTGAGGCAGAGAGAAAGAAGAATCTGTTGGGGGGAGAACTGGAGAAAGATCTTTTGGGAGACAGCGTCAACATCAGCGTAAGGAAGGGAGGAGGAAAACACTAACCTCTAAAAAGACCTCTCTGAGAACAAAGAAGAAAGCCCCGCTTAATTATTTTTACTTATATTTATTTTTCCTATATTTATTTTTCCTATATATATAAGATATTTATTTTACTTATATTTATTTTTCTATATATATATATAAGATATACGATACGAAATATATTTGCCGGTTGGCTGGTCAATAGTTGAGCTGTGAGAGAGTTGATGGAAAGAGTTGGGAGTGAATAATTGAAATTTGACCCGCTTAATTGAAATATTTGGACAAAGATTGAGTCCGCCTATTTAATTGACTAATATTCGGACAATCATTGAGCTCGCCTATTTTTTATTGATTTTTAAAGATCAACGGCTACACATATTTTAAAGACCAACGGCTACACCGACTTCAACGTTACCATAGATACTGAATAACGTCTACCATAACAGTGATTTATAGCAATGCTAACACCGAAAAAAAGTGTAGGCTTAGATCACTTTCAAGGCATATATGGTTACACTTTTGCTTGTAACATTGAAAAAAGCGTTGTTAAAGCCCATATATGGCGTAGTGTATTTTTGAGTAATTGAATATAATCTTTTGCAAGTTCTGGGCAGTCTTCCAACATTTGAAGGATCTTCATTTGTTGTGAAGACAAACTGGAACTCTGATTTATGTCATTACAAATTTTCTTATCCTTAGCTTTTGATTTTGCTATAATAGGATGAATTGGTTTGGAAGAGATCTTTGAATTTGGAAATGAGGGTTTCTTCCCTGTTGAAAAGAAAGTTGAAACAACATCTAAATCACAATACGAAGTTGTGAAATTAGACCACCACAATACTAAGAACAGTATAGACTTATGAACTTAGTAAACAATTTGCAACTCAAACTTGTTATCTAAAGTAAGAACTATACAAACAAATCTCAACACAGACTTGTTATCTAAAGTTTGGAATTAAAAACAGAAAATAATCTTCTCAGAAATAATATTTCTAACACTTTATGGCTCTGATACCATTTGGAGTTGAGCACGGAATTTGATACATATAAGACACTTAAGACATATAATAGCAAGAAGTGGAATTAATCATGATAAAACAGAAGAAACAGTTTTTAAGAGAAAAAGAACTGGTCAAGATAGTGATGATGATAGTATTCATTTACCTATTAATAAAGATGAAATCAAATTAATAGAAGATTTGATTAATGAGGATCAATATATTCAAATTATCAATAAAATGACTTTTCAAAAACATTATGTATATCTTACTTTAGTTATTAATAATTTCAAAACAAATGTTATATGTCTTATGGACAGTGGTGCTGATCAAAATTGTGTCAAAGAGGGATTAATCCCTACCAAATATTTTGAAAAAACTAAAGAAAGATTAGTTGGTGCTAATTCAACTCCACTTAATGTAAAATATAAATTAACTAAAGCTCATATTTGTAATCAAGGATACTGTTTTAGGACTCAATTTATTCTTGTCAAAGATCTTAATATTGATATGATATTAGGAACTCCTTTTCTTACTTCAATATACCCTTATGTTACTAATCACAAGGGAATAACTACCAAAATTATGGGCCATCCCATATTATTTGAATTCATAGATCAAATAAAAATCAAAGATATATCGTTATTACAAGAATCATCTATTTTCAAAAATGTTAATTCAATTAAAAATAAGAAAGCCCAGATTAATCATCTTAAGCAAGAAATACCTTATCTCATAATTGAAGAACAGTTAAAAACTAAAGATATTATTCGAAAAATTGAAATTATTAGAAAAGAAATAATATCAAAAATATGTTCAGAAGTTCCTAATGCTTTTTGGGAAAGAAAACAACATACTGTTGAACTCTCCTATGAAAAGGAATTTAGAGATACCAATATTCCTACTAAAGCCAGACCCATTCAAATGAACAGAGAACTATTAGAAACTTGCAAAATCGAAATTCAAAGTTTACTTGATAAAAAATTAATAAGGCCTAGCAAATCCCCTTGGAGTTGTCCAGCTTTTTATGTTAATAAAAGTGCTGAGAAAGAACGAGGAATTCCTAGACTCGTTATTAATTACAAATCATTAAATAAAGTACTTCAATGGATCAGGTATCCTATTCCAAACAAAAGAGATCTGATTAATAGAATTTTTAAAGCTACTATATTTTCAAAATTTGATTTGAAATCAGGATTTTGGCAAATTCAAATAGCAGAAAAAGATAAATACAAAATCGCTTTTCGTCCTTTTGGACATTATGAATGGAATGTTATCCCATTCGACTCAAAATGCTCCTTCTGAATTTCAAAATATTATGAATAATATATTTACCCCCTATACTAATTTCATAATTGTTTATATAGATGATGTACTCATATTTTCAGAATCAATAGATCAACATATAAAACATGTTAAAACATTCATACAAGTTGTATTTAAAAATGGATTAGCCATTTCAGAATCCAAACTAAATTTATTTCAAACCAAAATTAGATTTCTAGGTCATGATATATTCCAAGGAACCATTAAACCTATTTCCAGAGCCATTGAATTTACTTCAAAATTTCCTAATGAAATTACTAATAAGACACAATTACAAAGATTTTTAGGATGTCTGAATTACATCTCAGATTTCTTTCCAAATATCAGAATTATCTGCAAACCTTTATATCAAAGATTGACTAAAAATCCTGAACCATGGACATTAGAACATACTAAAATTGTTCAACTTATTAAAAAACAGATTCAAACCCTTCCTTGTTTAGGGATACCTAACCCAGATGCATTTCTTATTATTGAAACCGATGCATCTGAGTCCGGGTATGGGGGAATACTCAAACAAAAACTTTTACAAGGCATCTCTAGTAAAGAGCAAATTGTTAGATTTCATTCAGGGATTTGGCTTGGATCTCAAAAAAACTATTCAACGGTTAAAAAAGAAATCTTATCTATAGTTTTATGTATTTCAAAATTCCAAGATGACCTTTATAACAAAACTTTTCTGCTTAGAATAGATTGTAAATCTGCTAAGGAGATTTTACAAAAAGATGTTAAAAATATAGTTTCAAGACAAATATTTGCTAGATGGCAAGCCATCTTAAGTGTTTTTGATTTTGAAATAGAATATATAAAAGGATCTTCAAATTCACTTCCAGATTTTTTAACAAGAGAATTTTTACAGGGAAAAACTCAAGATGAATAATTATCAGTCCCTTCGTAATCAAGTTCTTTTTAATCCTCCTTCCAATGGTCTTAAAACCCTCAAATTACACATTGCCCTTGCCAAATATCATGTCAAATCGGTCTTCGCTTGTCGACGCTTTCTTCGATCCAACTTTCCATCCAATTTTCATTAATAATCTATTTACCGCTATTCATAGACTCAAGTATCTCGAGAAACAAGCTAGTCTTTATTAAGCTTGAAATTTTCCAGATGAACAAAAGCAAGGATGCAAATCACGACGATTATACTTCAAAACCTATTTCTCATAACCAGTTTCAAGTATTAGGTAATATTCCTCAAATTTCAAACAATTTTCCTCCTTTATCTTACAAACAAGCCATTCAAGGAACTGAACTTCGGAAAAGTGATAATCCGATTACTCCAAAGAAGGTTGATTCAAAACGAAAATCCATTCATACCCCTTACTTTACTAAACAATTTGTTGAACATATTACTCTCACAAGATTTACAACAGCTCCAGACTTCAAAACCCTTCAAAGTATTATCCAAAGATACTTTCCTCAGGATTGCCATTGGTACCCTGAAGATTCTTTAAAAACTCAAAAATTTTATGAATATATTTTGGTAGACTCTGGTTCTATTGAATTAGTTCATAATCCAGATCCTAAGAATCCTTAGAGGACTGGTTTTTCAAAATGCATTATTAAAAAGATTTTCAAATCGGATGAATGGACTTTCCCATTCTCAAACAAAAACTTTTCTGGAAACTTCACTCCAAAAGGATATTCATATCCTGACTACAAAAAAGCTTGGTTCTATACTTTCTTCAAAAGACCTTTTGATCATTCATGGTTCTTTACTTTCCATAAAGATTTTGTCAAAACTTACCCCATTTGGTTTTGTGAATGGTGGATTCAATTTGGACCATCTACAGACATTCTTCCTTCAAGTGTCTATAGTGCATTCAAATTTTATACTCAAAATGCCAAAGGATCTGAGTTTGAAAAATTCATTGGTTATTTTTTGAATTCAAAGTCCCTTGGATATTTTGCTGGAATTTCCAATTTCAACAGTATCATCCAGCCCCTTATCCTATCTCTATCGTTAGAGAATTCAAAATAAAATGGTGGTCTAATTTCACAACCTCGTATTGTGATTTAGATGTTGTTTCAACTTTCTTTTCAACAGGGAAGAAACCCTCATTTCCAAATTCAAAGATCTCTTCCAAACCAATTCATCCTATTATAGCAAAATCAAAAGCTAAGGATAAGAAAATTTGTAATGACATAAATCAGAGTTCCAGTTTGTCTTCACAACAAATGAAGATCCTTCAAATGTTGGAAGACTGCCCAGAACTTGCAAAAGATTATATTCAATTACTCAAAAATAAGACAGAATCTTCTCATGCTTCAAGTGAAGGTTCTAGTTCTAATCAATATGCTTAGGATCCTGATGATGATTTCTTTATTGATCCTGATCAGCTCTAGTTTTCAAAATTCTTTTTCAAAATTCACTGTTACCAATTTAGCAGTCTAAAGAAGTAATTGGCTAGTCTGGTTCAAACGGTAACCAGTAAAGACTTATCAAATCCGTTCATAGGTGTGGTTTTCCTTAAAAACCAAGAAGAGTTACCAAAATAACTATTAATATTTTGGCTAGTCCGGTTCAAACGGTAACCAGTAAAGACTTATCAAATCCGTTCATAGGTGTGGTTTTCCTTAAAAACCAAAAAAAGTTACCAAAATAACTATTAATATTTTGGCTAGTCCGGTTCAAACGGTAGCCGGTAAAGACTTATCAAACCCTTTTATAGGTGTGGCTTTCCTCAAAAGCCAATATTTTGTTTAATGGTCCACTACAGCTCAAAAGAAGGTCCACTCACTACATTAAAATATCAAAAGGACGTCTACTATTGTTGAAGTGACTTCTCCACCAACTAAAGTAGATGCCACTTGAGGAACAAGACAAACTCCAGCTCAACTCCAGCTCAAAAGAAGTGCCCACTACGACAAAGGACCCCTCCACTTTCAAAAAGAAGATGCTAATGAAATTCAAATTCAAATGGAAACTCAAAATTACCTTGTATCTCATATCTATAAATAGATTGTCTTTCATTTCATTTGGATCATCAGTTGTTTTGAGAAAGAAACTTCTAGCACAAATAATATCTTGTAATCTATTCCAAGCACTTTGAAGTTTTCAAGATTTCATATTCCTTATTCTGTATTCAACCTCGACAATTCAAGTAAGAATTCATCTCTTGATTAATTCCACTTCTTGTTATTATATGTCTCAAGTGTCTTATATGTATCAAATTCCGTGCTCAACTCCAAATGGTATCGGAGCCATAAAGTGTTAGAAATATTATTTCTGAGAAATTTATTTTCTGTTTTTAATTCCAAACTTTAGATAACAAGTCTGTGTTGAGATTTGTTTGTATAGTTCTTACTTTAGATAACAAGTTTGAGTTGCAAATTGTTTACTAAGTTCATAAGTCTATACTGTTCTTAGTATTCACGTTTGCGTTGGTCAGCCAAGGAAAATCCGTTGGTCAGCCTGAGTTGGTGGTCTCGGTGGTTGTCCCGGATTCGTGAATTTCTAAACCCAGTAAAAACTTATAATCTCAGTTTTCAATTAGCAATCTTTCAAACCCAGATCTAAGTACGACCTATCTTACAAAAACCAATATCCAGATCCAAATCTAAGTATGGCATTATCAATTAGAAAATTATTTTCTAAAAATAATAATTCTAATAATGTTGTTAGCTCCAAAGAATTACATGTCCCTATTAATTATTCAAACTGGACAATCCCTGAAAATCAAATTGAAAGTATTTATCAAATAGGATCTCTTGATTTCAAAACTGCATTTTCTGTCAAAATACATGAAGAAACTATTTCAATTCAGCAAGAATTTCAAAATATTCCTTTATTATCCTTAGCAAGTATTCACAAATACTTAGAAAAAGGTTTCAAATATATGCATTATGGATTAATACAAATTGCTGTTAAACCCTTAGTTCGTAAAGGTATTAATGCCCCTATCTATCTTGCATTAAGAGATAAAAGATTAAAAAAATATAAATCTTCTCTCTTAGCCATGATTCAAACTAATATTTACAATGGTCCAATATATTTCAATTGTTCTCCGGATTTTTCATTTGATTTACTTGATCCTTTAATAAAAGATTCATTAGTTCTTGATGTACATCTTCAAGGAGATGAATTTCAAGAAACCTGCAAAAATTTTGCAATAATTTATAGAGTTTGCTTTAGATTAATGAATTCCCTATTAAATCCCAAATTTAATATTAAACCAACTTCTAAAGATGAAACTGTCCTACTTCAAATAGAAAATGATTATTCTTCAACATTTAGTCCTAAAACATTAAAATGGAATGAGATAACTATTCCTAAGGAATTTATTTTCAAAAATCCTGAAATACCAAGAAATATGATTAAAAAAGACATTAATCAAATTATCGAAGATAAAGATGGAAACATCATTCTAAAATTCGATTCAGTAAAAATTTATAAAGGAGAAAGTTCTACTTCTTCTAATTAATTTAAACCATACAAATTAAAGATTCCCGAACCTAATATTAAATTCAAAACTCCTCTCCCAGAATTCCAAAATACTGAATATTCACCTCCTAATTCTCCAACTATATCTCAAATAGATGTCATAACTAGTATCAAACCTAAAACTAAAAGTTTATTTTTTAGCGTTGATCATAAATTCATTAATGAACATTATTATGACCCTAAAAATAATAAGCAGAGAGAATGGTATCAAAAATTTAGGGATGAATATCCTGAACTTACTAAAAAATTTCTGAAAAAATGGATGGATCATATGTTTAAAATTCATGAAAGTATTCCTTTGTTAGAATGGTTTCAAACCTTTAATTCTAACATAAATATTCAAAATGTTTTTTCTCAAAAACAAGTAAATGTTTATAATACACTTCTTAAAAATTGGACTTTAACTAACAATGAAATCATTACTTCTATTCATCCTCCTTTACAAAATCTTAAGATATCCACTAAAGATGGGGAAGTTATTGCTTCTCCTTTTAAAAAAAGAAAAGAAGGTAATGATCCTATAACTCAAGAAGATATTAAAAAGTTTATCAAAGAAATAATTTTTCAAATCAAATATTACAAACTATTTCTAATCGTGTTAGTCATATGCACAAATTGCGATTAATGTCAAGAAAAACTATTCCTAAATTTCCTAATGAGATATCAAAGCCTCATTTCAAACCTAATAAAATAGATCAAAAATTAATTTTACCTAAAACAAAGCTTTTAGACAATACTACTAATACTCATTTATTAGAAAGAATTAATAAAAGTTTATCTAATATTGCCTCCTCTTCCAATAATTCAAAAATAAGTATTGTTGATTCCAAACCAGACATTAATTGTGTCTGCGAAAGTGATTCCAGTGGTGAATCATAAGAAATTAATAAACTAAAATCTTATGGTCCTAATAGAAATTATTATAGAAGGCCTACTCCTCCTGATATTCAATATGAAGAAAGATCTCAATTTCAAACATCAAAATATGATGGTCAATCTATTCATCAATGGAATATTGATGGAAAATCAGAATATGAGATATTAAATACTCTCCAAGAGATGGGAATGGCTAAAACTGCCTATAAAATTCATAATTTAACTGATGATAATGCTGCAAGTCTTTTAATAACTGGTTTTACTGGTCAGCTAAAAAATTGGTGGGATAATCAATTGGCTTTAGAAGACAAACAATTCATTATGAATCATAAATCAGAATATGATTTAGAAGATGGTACTACACAAGAAAAGGCTGATGCCTGTGATTTCCTATTAATTACAATTGCCATGTATTTTGTGGGAAATCCCAAAGAAGAATTAAATTCTTCTCAAATTGTTCTTTCAAATCTTAGATGTCCTTCTCTATCTGATTATAGATGGTATAAGGATGTATTTTTAACAAATGTTTTAAAACGCCCTGATTGCAATCAATCTTTTTGGAGAGAAAGATTCATAGCAGGACTTCCCAAACTTTTTGGAGAAAGAATTATTCAAAAATTAAAAAATGAAATGAATAATGAAACTATAGATTTCAATGAAATTACTTTTGGTCAAATGTTCGCTTTTATCAAAAAGGAAGCCCTTAATCTATGTTCAGAACTAAAAATCTAATTCAAATACGGCAAAGATAAACATAATTCAAAAATTGAACTTGGTAATTTTTGTGAAGCCTTTGGCATGCAAAAGATACAAGCTCCTTCCACTTATTCCAAAAGAAAACATAATAATTATAGTAAGGAAAAAAGATTTAAAAAACACCGGAAAAGATATTTTAAACAAAAAACGGAACACACAGATAAACCTAAAAGAAAATTCAAAAAATCTTATCCTAAGTTTAGATGTGAATCATCAAAAATTCAATGTTGGAAATGCCATCATTTTGGTCACAAAGCTGATACATGTCCTATGAAGAAAAAAATTAATGAATTATTTAAAGATGATCCTGAACTGAAAGATAAAGTCCTTAATTTATTTATTAATGAAATTGAACCTAGTAGTTCAGATTCTGATTCATATTATGGATCAGATGACGAACTTTATAATCAAATTAATAATTCAAGTGATAATGAAGATTCTGGCAATCAAAGTTCTAATATTTATGTCAATATGATTAATAATAATATAAATCCAGAATTCCTTTTAGATTTGGCTGATAAGATTCATGATCCAGATGACAAGAAAGAATTACTTCAAAAAATTAAGACATTAATATTGTAATATCCGCAATTTCGAATTTCGGTAATTTTATTTTTTCGGCGGAAGTTCGTTTTGACGACTCGCTCATGACCTTTCGTCATTTCGAGAATGATTAATTCTGCACTTTTTGTCAACCGAGTTCGTTTCGGTGTCGTTTTGTTGAGTTCCGTGCTTTTTAACGACTTTTCTAAGCATGAGTTCGACTTTGTAAAGTCACCATTAATTTTTGGTAACTCCAAAAATTCTGAATTTTTGCAATATTATAGAGCATCGAGTTAGCTTTCCAATGGTTCGAACGGTGAGTCAATCGGAGTCCGGACGAGAGAGTTATGGTCGTTTTAGCTCACCCGCTCGTTATTGGCCGATCACTGCCGGCCGAACTCGGCCGTGTCGTCCGACACGGCCCGTGCCGTACTCGTCCGGATAAGCCGGAAGTTTCTGTCTCAGGGCCCGACCGTGTCGTCCGACACGGCCCGTGCCGAACTCTTCCGGATAAGCCTGAGACGACTGCCGACACGCCCGGCCGTGTTCCAGGACACGGTCGAGTCGTGCCGAGTCGCTTTCGGACGGTCACTGTCGGAAGGCCCCACCGCGCCGCGACCCTGTCTAGCCCGACACCGTCGCGTCCCTCGCCGGTCAATCAGCGCGCCACGACCGTGTCGAGCGGACACGGTCGAGTCTGTCGAGCTATTTAAAGCCCAGAATGCTTTTTCGCCTTTTTTTCTCCTTCTTCCAGTTCTCTTCAAGCACTGGCGTGTTCCAAGATTGTAGCCATGTTGTTTAACAACATATACATGAAGTTTGGAGGTTCATATCATCAATCATCCGTCCTATAACATCCTTTGATCGAGCGACCGTGCCGATTTCCTAGAAATCTAGTTTTGGGGAATTTGGGGTTTTTGTTGTTTTCGTCCGATTAATCCGATTTAACTTAGGATTTTGATGGATTGATGATTATTTAGATGTATTATATCATTTCCTTGTTATTCCATGGTTGGATCGTATCGATTCGTTGTTTGAGTCGAGTTCTTGACCGACGCCTTGAAGGTGTCCTAAAATGTCTTAGAGGGGTTTTCGGGCGTTCTACGATTATTCTTCCTCGTATGGTTGATGATTTATTGATTGTATAATGTTAGGGTCGTGTTTCTTGCGAAGAAACCGTGTTGAACCCTTTCGCTCGCCGCCGTCTTCCGCTTCGATAGCATTGGGCGTTTGAAGCTTTCCGCTGAGCCGTGTTCGCTAATACTTGCGTGCGATTTTGAGGCAAGTATCTTGCCCATACATTTCATGTTTCGTTGATATAATTCTTGATAAATGGTTTTATGCGAAATCCAATATTTAATGAACGTAAAAAAAAGGGATTGGTATGTTCTCGATAAATGTTGTCTTTCAACGATAATTCGTATACTTCGTGAATATGTATTCTCGGAATATGTGTGTTGGTTTTGTATGTTGAAAGATAACATGATCTCTTCGAGTGAGTTAATAGACCGTAATCCTTTGCCGGGGATTACGTATTGTTATTGTGTACTTGTTCGGTAAGAACGTAATGTGTGTGATATTAGTTGCTACTCCTTGAAAGGAGGTTGTGATGCTTAATGTTGTTTGGCTTCATAAGTGATTATTGTTGTGTGCTTGATGTATGTGATGTGCCTCCGGGTAGGATTGTTGAATCTCAGGGATCCATACTTGCTAGTATGGGTCGGGCTAAACCGTAAGGTTATCCAATACGGGTATGTCTTGCGGGGACTCCGAGGTTCGGGGCTTGCTAGCCCGATGCCGGGATAACTTGTAGGGTTATCATCGGGTATGTCTTGTGGGGACTCCGAGGTTCGTGGCTTGTTAGCGCGATGCCGGGATAACTTATGGTTGTGGTTTGATTATGTACGTATATGTGCTTGTAGTCACGTGACTGCGGTTACGGTGACATGTGATTTGATATGTTTTTCCTATTGGGTTATTCACTCGGGTTTGTTCTTCGGGAGCATATGAGGTTCGTGGCTTGTTAGCACGGGACACGAATAATCCTTAGGAACATGTGATTGGTGATTTGGGTCACGGACCCCGTGTTTTGTGAAATGGGTTATGGACCCTGCGTATTGTTACCGGAACTTGAATTTTGGAGAATGACTTTTGGGCTGTGTCCCTAAATGTTTTGAAAGGTTTGAGAATTCTTAAAATCCCAAGTGTTTTCAAAACTCCCGAGATCGTAAAATGTTTTCACAAGATGTATATCGGGTTTACCCCTATCTTTCGATTTAACCGTTTTGATTAAGTGATTTACCTCGGGAAGTATGTTTATGATTAACATGTTCCGTGGAGTATGATATGTATGGCTCGTTTTCGTATTTTATACTTGAACTAGCAAAACAGGAGTTTTGCTAACCCCAGTATTCGGGGTGGATGTCTCAGATTGCATTCGTGTTTGGAGCAGAGCACGGGGTCGGCATGAAGGATGATGAAAGATGAACGATACTAATCACACGAGGACCCGTTGATGTCGTATTGGTATAGTTGTACTTAAATTTCCGCAGCAAAATCAAACCCGTAGAACGGGTCAGGTTGTATTTTAGACCCCTGCGTGGGCATGAGTTGAATACGAGTTGTAGGTATTTATTGAAAGACCAAATCGGTCTCTCGAGTCATTTTTGCCTTGAAGGCATTGTCGAGATGTTAAATGTTGTTACCACCTGGTAGATCCTCGAGGAGAGGGTCTACGGCGTGTAATATCCCCGAGTGGATTGGGGTGTTACGGAATGGTATCGAACTTTAGGTTGTGGAAACCTAGGCCGTCGGGTCGGTGGTGTCTATTGAGTTTTTGTCTCGTCGGATTTTGTCGACTAAGTCGTGTCGCGACGCGTCGTCCGAGTTTGTTGGTCGTGATTAGTATCGTGGCGATCATCATCTTCGTGCGACCTGTGAATGTAAGTCTCCCTTCTTTGTGTTGTGCCTCGTGTGACACGAGCTATTTTTATGATTATTTGTTAAGTGATGGAATCCTCTTATGGATTTTGATTTTGTGATATGGGGTTATTTGACTCTCATATTTCGTTCATATGAGGAGTAGTGTTGCTCGATTGTGTATGTTGAACCGTATTTCTTTTATCCGCTGCGTGAGTTCTTTTGCAATGACTTTCGGTATTTTACCGACCGAGTTTTATTTCAAAACCAATTCCTTAACCGAGTTTTTGGCATTATGGCCTTGATCGCTTTGGCGAAATTCTTATGACGGTATTTAGCATGTTGTAAAATGGCTTTTGTGAGTTTTGAAACATTACCGTCATCGGCCTTTTTGGCATTTTTGTAAATGGTTTTTAGTCCGTGGGTTCGGCGTGGGACCACGGCGCTATAATGTTCGTGTAATTACAGAAATTTTTGGGCATTCTAGCCCATTGAATTATTTTGAAAACCTTGAGTATCTTAGAAAATTAAAATTCGAGACGTACTTTTAAAACGAATTATTTTCTCGCAGTACTTTCAAGGTGCCTTCTAGTACCGTAATATGTTTCAAAATCATTCCAATTGAGGACCAAAATATTTTGAGATATTTTCAATTACTTTTAGAAATGCAGTTGCTTAGACCCAAGTGTCGATTATTCTGAAAGTTTTTCACTACGAGAAGGTGTCCTCATTTTTGTTCAAACGCAAGATGATTTTCAAAGTCTCAAAAATGATGTTTGTTCAACTTTTTGTAAAATGATACTCAAGATCAACTGGTGTTTACTATTTATCGCCTCGTGGTGATTTGCGTGTTGTCGCACTAGTGTGAGTTGTTAAAGCCTGGATTTTTGTGCGTTATACACATGGGTGATTGTTTCATGATGTTTGTGATTGTGTGCTGGCTGTCGTTCGGGATGTTGTAATCGTCGAATGATGCCGTTGTTGTTGTGATTTTTGTATGCGTTGATATGTTATGCTGAGTTGGCATCTCCGGTATGTTGTTTTGCGGTGTTTTGATCCATTGTATCGAGCATTTGTATTTTCGGTATGCCGAGCCGAGACGTTTCAACCGTAATGTGCCGGGGCATGCACGTGTATATTGTCCTTCTCGGGTAACACATTTCAAGTGTGGACTCGAGGACACCGAATTCAATTGCGAATTGGCTACCGAGACTTTTGGAGTTCGCGCTCAAAGACAAGTATCGAGAATCGGCTTTGAGAGGCCTTCAAGGATGTTTCGTCGGTTGCTTGTTGTGTCGTCACCTTGATTTTCTTTGTTGTGAGTTGGGGCGACCTTCTTTTATAAGAGGTCGAATGTAGTACCCGTGTTGTTTTTAGACTCGCATTTTCTCTTTCTCGAGTCTATCGACTCGCTCGTGTTCGTTGATACTTTCTCAACTTGTTACGTATTTCGTTTCATGCTCGAACGAGCCGTGATCTTGTTTTGGGTCAATCTGTTATCGCTGTGACTTTTTCGAGTTCGATTCGATTCTTGTGAACCTTGTTCGGAAGTGACATCATCTGGTTTTACTAGTTCTCTTATTCAAGTGGATCGGATTTGGAACTTCGTATTTTCGACTCTGTCGACTCGTTTATGTTCGTTGACATTTCGAGCTTGTCCCGCCCTTGTTTTTGTTTATCGAACGAGTGTGGCATCATTTCTAATAACTAGTTTGTCGTTGTGACTTTTCAATTTCTATTCCCTTTCATGTGGATCTTATGTGAATGCATACGTTGTTGTTTTCACCAGATCTTGTTTTGTCTCGAGTCGAGATGTGAACCTCGGAGTTGTCGGTTGAACCTTATTGTTCTTCGTGATCCGAACATGACCGTTCGATTTTTGTTGTCTCGATCGTTTGTTTGTTCGGTTTTGTTCTCGTTCATGATTGTTGAGCGTTCGGGCTCCTTCCTAATTCCCTTAAGTTTGGGAAATTAGTCTCGTTTCGATCTTCCAACCTTGGCGGTGGAATTCGGATTAGTTCGGCGATTGGCTCGCGTTTGATTGATGTACCGTTGGGTTGGTCAATCATACGACTTTCGTTCGTTGTGTTTTGTGATTGTCGGATAATTGACTTGGCTATATTATCCGCTTGATGACGCTTGTCATTTGTTGGTTTTATTGTATCCCTAACGGCGACATTGTGTTGGTCGTCAGAGAGCGTGTTTTCACGTCGTATGTCTCTTTGCGTTTGCGCTTTCGCCGTTGGGCGCGAGTTTTCCATTTTTGTGTATCTCGTCGAGTTTTCTGGCGGGTATATTGCTCCCCTACTTGTTTTAAGTTTCGGACGAAACTTCTTTTAAGGAGGGTAGAATGTAATATCCGCAATTTCAATTTCGGTAATTTTATTTTTTCGCGGAAGTTCGTTTTGACGACTCGCTCATGACCTTCGTCATTTCGAGAATGATTAATTCTGCACTTTTTGTCAACCGAGTTCGTTTCGTGTCGTTTTGTTGAGTTCCGTGCTTTTAACGACTTTTCTAAGCATGAGTTCGACTTTGTAAAGTCACCATTAATTTTTGGTAACTCCAAAAATTCTGAATTTTTGCAATATTATAGAGCATCGAGTTAGCTTTCCAATGGTTCGAGCGGTGAGTCAATCGGAGTCCGGACGAGAGAGTTATGGTCGTTTTAGCTCACCCGCTCGTTATTGGCGATCACTGCCGCCGAACTTCGCCGTGTCGTCCGACACGGCCCGTGCTGCATTTCGTCCGGATAAGCCGGAAGTTTCGTCTCGGGGCCCGACCGTGTCGTCCGACACGGCCCGCGGCCGAACTCTTCCGGATAAGCTCGAGACGATCGCCGACACGCCCGGCCGTGTTCCGTGACACGGCCGAGTCGTGCCGAGTCGCTTTCGGACGGTCACCGCCGGAAGGCCCTCCGCGCCGCGACCGTGTCTAGCCGGACACGGCCGAGTCCTCGCGGTCAATCAGCGCCACGACCGTGTCAGCGGACACGGCCGAGTCTCACTGTGCTATTTAAAGCCCAAAGCAATGCTTTTTTCGCCATTTTTCTCCTTCTTCCACTTCTCTTCAAGCACTGGGCGTGTTCCAAGATTGTAGCAAAGTTGTATAAAAACAAATAAATTAAGTTATGATGTTCATATCATCAAACATCCGTCCTATAACATCCTTTGATCGAAAGGACCAGTCGATTTCCTAGAAATCTAGTTTTGGGGAATTTGGGGGTTTTTGTTGTTTTCGTCCGATTAATCCGATTTAACTTAGGATTTTGATGGATTGATGATTATTTAGATGTATTATATCATTTCCCTTGTTATTCCATGGTTGGATCGTATCGATTCGTTGTTTGAGTCGAGTTCTTGACCGACGCCTTGAAGGTGTCCGGTAAAATGTCTTAGAGGGGTTTTCGGGCGTTCTACGATTATTCTTCCTCGTATGGTTGATGATTTATTGATTGTATAATGTTAGGGTCGTGTTTCTTGCGAAGAAACCGTGTTGAACCCTTTCGTTCGTCGTCGTCTTCCGTTTCGATAGCATTGGGCGTTTCGAAGCTTTCCGGTTGAGCCGTGTTCGTCGGAATACTTGCGTACCGATTTTGAGGCAAGTATCTTGCCCATACATTTCATGTTTCGTTGATATAATTCTTGATAAATGGTTTTATGCGAAATCCAATATTTAATGAACGTAAAAAAAGGGATTGGTATGTTCTCGATAAATGTTGTCTTTCAACGATAATTCGTATACTTCGTGAATATGTATTCTCGGAATATGTGTGTTGGTTTTGTATGTTGAAAGATAACATGATCTCTTCGAGTGAGTTAATAGACCGTAATCCTTTGCCGGGGATTACGTATTGTTATTGTGTACTTGTTCGGTAAGAACGTAATGTGTGTGATATTAGTTGCTACTCCTTGAAAGGAGGTTGTGATGCTTAATGTTGTTTGGCTTCATAAGTGATTATTGTTGTGTGCTTGATGTATGTGATGTGCCTCCGGGTAGGATTGTTGAATCTCAGGGATCCATACTTGCTAGTATGGGTCGGGCTAAACCGTAAGGTTATCCAATACGGGTATGTCTTGCGGGGACTCCGAGGTTCGGGGCTTGCTAGCCCGATGCCGGGATAACTTGTAGGGTTATCATCGGGTATGTCTTGTGGGGACTCCGAGGTTCGTGGCTTGTTAGCGCGATGCCGGGATAACTTATGGTTGTGGTTTGATTATGTACGTATATGTGCTTGTAGTCACGTGGATCATTACGGTGACATGTGATTTGATATGTTTTTCCTATTGGGTTATTCACTCGGGTTTGTTCTTCGGGAGCATCTGAGGTTCGTGGCTTGTTAGCACGGGACACGAATAATCCTTAGGAACATGTGATTGGTGATTTGGGTCACGGACCCCGTGTTTTGTGAAATGGGTTATGGACCCTGCGTATTGTTACCGGAACTTGAATTTTGGAGAATGACTTTTGGGCTGTGTCCCTAAATGTTTTGAAAGGTTTGAGAATTCTTAAAATCCCAAGTGTTTTCAAAACTCCCGAGATCGTAAAATGTTTTCACAAGATGTATATCGGGTTTACCCCTATCTTTCGATTTAACCGTTTTGATTAAGTGATTTACCTCGGGAAGTATGTTTATGATTAACATGTTCCGTGGAGTATGATATGTATGGCTCGTTTTCGTATTTTATACTTGCACTAGCAAAACAGTGGAGTTTTGCTAACCCCCGAGTATTCGGGGGGTGGATGTCTGTATTGCATTCAGGTTTTGGAGCAGAGCACAGGGTCGGCATGAAGGATGATGAAAGATGAACGATACTAATCACACGAGGACCCGTTGATGTCGTATTGGTATAGTTGTACTTTATTTTCCGCTGCTATATCTTTCCCGTTGTACGGGTGTGGTTGTATTTTTGACCCCTGCGTGGGCATGAGTTGTATTCGAGTTGTATGTATTTATTGAAAGACCAAATCGGTCTACTGAGTCATTTTTGCCTTGAAGGCATTGTCGAGATGTTAAATGTTGTTACCAGCCTGGTAGATCCTCGAGGAGAGGGTCTACGGCGTGTAATATCCCTGAGTGGATTGGGGGTGTTACAAATATTAACAAAAGATAAACCTAATAATGAACCTTTTACTTTATCAAAGCTCTTTGATAAAAACATACCTACTACCTCCAAAGGAATAAAGCCAATTAATACAATGGATCTCCGAGAAGAAATTAAACTTCTTAAGAGACAAATTTCAAAAATTAATATGGAACTAGAACATATACAAATCAATGATATAGAAAGAAATTCAAAAATATCCAATTTAGAAGAAATGATTAAAAATATTAATCATGATAAAACAGAAGAAACAGTTTTTAAGAGAAAAAGAACTGGTCAAGATAGTGATGATGATAGTATTCATTTACCTATTAATAAAGATGAAATCAAATTAATAGAAGATTTGATTAATGAGGATCAATATATTCAAATTATCAATAAAATGATGGTCTAATTTCACAACTTCGTATTGTGATTTAGATGTTGTTTCAACTTTCTTTTCAACAGGGAAGAAACCCTTCGAGGCTTTGGTTTACTTGTTCAAATGGAACTTCTCGGGAAGTCTTTCGCCATGTTTGATTTGTTGATTTGTTTCAACGTTTTGTCATATCATATTTGAGGTGATCCAGGATGGGTAAATGGTTGACGTTGCGAGTCATACATGGAAAAAGGAGTTTTTATCGGAGTCTATATATTGAGGTTTTGGAACTCGATCGTGTAGTTTTCGTTGGAATGTCAATGGATTTGGTGACAAGCCTAAGTGGTTTACAGGAGTATGGATATGGACATGCATTTGCATAAATTCCATTTTATTTAATCGTGTGTATTCGAAAAGAATTTTTTTATCGAGAACTTGGCACCAGCGAGCCGATTTAAATTTTTAAAATTGATTTTGTGGTCTTACGAAAATTTATGTTTTGAGTTTTCAAACTCTTGAAAGAATTTTCGAAAATTTGTCTTTTGACAAGACCATATGATTTCAAACTGGTTTTAAAAATGTGATTAATAACCATACGCATTTAGTGTATATTACATATCATGGTGAAATTGTGAGTGTGACTCACGAACTGGATAATATATCAATGTGGAACGAGGAATAGGGATCCGAACTTTGGTATGGTCGTTTGGTTATGCAAGGATGATCGATTGATTTATCGGATAAGAGAAACATGTTGTGTGTTGTAGAATCATGCACATAATATAATTTTGGAACTTTGGATTTTGTGAAACCGGGATATATGTGCTATGTGATTCCATTGGTATGGTAATATTGTGACTTTACCATAATGATTTTGAATGATTTCTTTTGTAGATTTGGGGATGGTGACCCCATGTTGGTTGTTTTAGATGTCGAGTGGTCGTTTCCACTCCAGGTATGATTGGTTATTTTCGTCGACTTGATTGGTTGTTCGTATGCCGAGGAGTATGCTCACCAGTCGAGTATGTTTATTGAGATCCACGGTATGTGATTGGTGTGTCATTTTGAGAACTTTATTCGTCCGTATATATGTCTCTGTGGTTCTGTGTGTATCGTGTTGGAATTTACCGTGTGAAGGTATTCCCGATTATTGTTGCTCCTTCGTTGGTAATATTAGAGTTTGTCATGTTGATGATATTCTTGACTGTGTTTTGACCTCTGGTTGGTCATATTGGAGTTTATCATGTTGATGATATTCTCAGTTGTGTTTTGACCATTGGATTAATCGTATTGGAGATATCTTATCGATGATCTTCTCGGTTAGTTAGTTGGTTGATCATTGTTAATGATCGTACGAGCGTTCGAATTTTGTGTCGATGTTTCGGGATTAATTGTCATTGTTTTGGACTGTTGTTTCACAGATATATCGGATATTATTCGTTTTATCGGAATTGGAACTTGATCATGCGATCAAGCAAACAGGATTTGTCACGGATAGATTATTTCACCTGAAGATGATATAATTTTGTTGAGACTCAAGGAATTGTGATTGTAAGCGTATTGGGACTGTACAGTGAGATTGCTTGCTAGTATCTCAGGAGATCGTTGACCTGCGTATTTGTAAGTGTACTCTCTTGGTTATCCAGTAATAATGATGATTGATCGTTGTCGTGATGATTTTGGGATATTTTGGTTGAACGATTTGTTTCTTTTATGACGGATTTCAAGTTTCGAGGACGAAACTTATTTTAAGTGGTGTAGAATGTAATATCCGGAATTTCTACTACTGTTGTTTGATATTATTTTATCCGAGTTATATTGTACAGCGTGGAATCTGTACAGTATGGATAAAATAAATAAAGGACTGAGATGTCAGTATCGGTATAATTGTCGTATCCGTCGGCGATCTGCATTGAGGATATCGTGTATCAGGTTATCGTACTTTCGATATAGAGTATATCGTATAAGAATGTTATTGGATTCAGTATATGTATTCAGTAAGTGTATATGTGTTTTCGGTATGTCGAGACAGGCGGTAACAGTTCAAATTGGCTAAGTATAGAATACTTAGCGTACGCTAATGTTGAAGACTTACGTACGCTAAATCACAAGAGTTACGTACGTTATGGCCGAGACATTACGTATGTAACAAGAGGAATCGGACAGTTGGGCCCGGTGTCGGCAGCTTTCGGCGCGGATGTGGACAGGTGAGTCAACGGATGGAGTTACGTACGCTATACAGGGTGTATTACGTACGTAATATGAGTATAATACTGTAGCAAGTCAATGTACGTATTACGTACGCAACGGAATAAGTGTTACGTACATTACGGGGCGGCTGGCCGAGTCGTGGCCGAGAGGAACTGCAGTGGCCGAGCATGGTCGGCAGTGACTCGCAGGGGTGGCCGATCACGGTCGGCAGTGACTCGCTGGGCGTAAGGACTGGCCGATAACGTACGTAAGGCTGTGGCCGGTTACGGCCGTAAGTGCCCGTTACGTACGTAAGCAGCTGCCGGTTACGTACGTAAGGCTGCCGAACGAAATGGACAGAAGGTTAGGCCGCGGCCGGCTATGTACGTAAGGACCCGCCGGTTACGTACGTAATGTGCCAGTAGGTCTCAGCCTATATAAGGCATGGACCGAGTCATCCTTGTTATTTTTAATTTTTCTTCGTTCCTTTCACGATTTCTTCAGCAAGGTTGATGGATTTGAGTAAGAACATCATGTAGCAACATGTTTTGGAAGTTTGATTCATGGATAACATCTTCTTCCACCCGGATCGAAGGTAAGAACACCTAAACTTTTGGTTTTTGGATATTCTTGTAGTTTCTTGGTGTTTTGGCCGATTTGATTCGTTTTGGTTCAGATTATTGATGGAACTTTGTTGTAATCTCGTAATCATTCAATACTCTTGAAGTTTTGTGGAACAAATTCGAGTATTTCTTCGTTAAAATGATTGAATTGGATTATGCCTTCAAAGTGTTCGATGAAATGCCTCAATGAGTAGAACTTGGGAAATTCTACACGTTTTCGTATGAATGGTGATGGAATTAATAGTGTTGTGATTATTCTTGGTAATTATGGGAATTTTGTTAAGGGAAGATAATGAATTGATGATCAAATACCTTGATTATGTCGTTATGATTATGGAGTCGTAGTAATCTCGATATTCTTGGTGGTTTGTTGCGATTCATGATGTTATGAGAAGTATATGTTGAAGAACATGATAATATACACCTTGAATCATGAATGAGGATTTGTTTAGATGTTAGAGGATATCGAATTACGTGGTTTTGATGGTTATGAACAAGGTTTTGAATCATTTAGTGTTCTTGAGGAACTCCTTGATGAATTTAACATAGCAAGACGGTCGTAGGTTGAATTATCGGTATCTTTAGATATGAAGGTCGAGTATTCGTTGATTGTTATCGGATATGTGTTAATTGACTACTTCAATTGGTTGAGATTATTGATCGGTGATTATAACCGTATGTTGCGGTCATGTTCGAGTATGTTCGTGAATTGCTTCGGTCGGGGCCGAGGAGCTCGTAGACGAAGGCATTGTGACTGGTAGCGGCTTCATCATCATCGTATCGGTATCGAGGCAAGTTATTACTTGCTCAGTTATAATGTTTAATGAATGGTTTCAGTTTCATTTCGTTTATAATGCATATAGCAATTGTAATATCTGGAAATTCTACTACTGTTGTTTGATATTATTTTATCTGAGTTATATTGTACAGCGTGGAATCTGTACAGTAGGGATAAAATAAATAAAGGACTGAGACATCTGTATTGGTATAATTGTCATATTTGGTTGACAATTACATTTAAGAAGTAGATGTATTCAGTATGTCGTATGTTCGTATTCTGTATGTTGAGACGTTGGACGAGAAGAGCGGGAAATGGCTAAGTATAGCCTGACTAGCGCGCGCTAATGGTCAAGTATAGCGCACGCTATCGTTCATGGTTAGCGCACGCTAGAGGCAGAATGTAGCGCACGCTAATGCAGTCAGATCAGAAGGAATCTACGCGTGGACCAAGCCACTTTCGGCGCACGTTCTGATAAGTCAACGGATGTTGTAATGTAGTGATAGCGCACGCTAATGCATGTTGATTAGCGCACACTAACTATATATCGGTCAACAAGGAATCTTGGCTTTATTGGTCGATTTCGGCTTGTGGGGTCGCGAGCATCTTCGTGGTAGGTGTAGACTGTAGCAAGTCAACTGGTATTAACGCACGCTAAGGTAAATGACTTGCGTACGCTAAGCAAGATGATTTACGTACGTTAATGCATGGGCATTACGTACGTAAGTTAGTTTACGAAGCAAGACAGTAGCCTCTGGGCTTCGATAGCGCACGCTAACAAAGTCAGTTAGCGCACGCTAAGGCGGTAGCGCACGCTAAACATGAGATGTTAGCGCACGCTAATAATGAATATTATAAAAAGGGACAGAAGGGTGTTATTAAGCATTTCGTCATTCTTCTTCTTTCAGCCGAGAGAGAGAGAGAGAGAGAGAGAGAGAGAGAGAGAGTTGGGATATATTTGAGGTTCCAAACACTGGACTAAGATGGAGTTAACCATCCATAACAACATTTGAAGCTTGAAATCATTGGTGATTCTTGTAAATGGATTCAACCTTGGAAATCCATCCATTCCTTCAAAAAGGTAATTACTCTTCACTTTGAGATTTCGTTTCGGATTGTATATGATGTTCTTGAGCTGATGATTATCATATAAACAAGTTGATAAGTATAATTATGAGTTGGATTACCGGATTATGATAATGTTATTGTTGATATGAAGATATTGATATGAATTGGATGGTCTCGAATGAGTTGTTATCTTCAAAGAGATATGTTGTATAATGTCTTCCTTCAATTCGGATCTGTGATGTCGTTGTTGTTGGTTCCTTCATATGATGATGATCATGGCATGATTATGAGTTCTTGGTGTTTAGGTTGTTGATATTAAGAAAGATGTAATGTGAATATATGACTTGGATTAAAAGTCGGATGATTACCTATATGTTGAAGGATATTGGATTTCGTTGTTTGATAGATATGAACATTATTCAGAATCACTTAGAGTTTTTGATAATCGCCAGATGTTGATCGGTATCCGAAATGCATGTAACTGCACGTTATTAGCGCACGCTAAGCCTACTGGCTAGCGCACGCTATCGGGAACAACTTAGCGTACGCTACGGTTAAAGATTAACGTGCGCTAAGTCAACAGGCAGGGTAATATATTCTGTTTCGGTTATGAATTCGTGATCATTTTAGTTGGTTTGATTAGACTTGTGGTTAACTGAGATATTGTTGAGCCGTTGGGTTTGTGAATTGGTTTTGGCGGTTGTTGATTATTATCGGATTGTTGTTTAATCGATTATTGTTATAGGTCAAGTTTATCGATCGGTGTTTATAACCGGATATTGCGGTCGTGTTCGAGTATGTCCATTGTATTGCTTTTGATCGGGGCTGAGGAACTCGTAGACAAAGGCAATGTGTTCGGCAGCAGCTTCGTGGTATCGGTATCGAGGCAAGTTATTACTTGCTCAGTTATAATATTTAATGAATGGTTTCAGTTTCATTTCGTTTATAATGCATATAGCGATGATTATTATTATTGGGAACTCTGGGTATTTGGATCGCCGAGCATTGAGGATAATCTTCGGTGATGATTGGACATCGAGGTTGCTCTTGAGGGACTCGGGGCAAGTATTCCATATTGATTATGGTTTAATGTTATTTATTTTGGCCTCGTACATTTTCTTTCATGTTGTTGAACATGAAGTCGTCCTAGTAAATGTCATGTTGTTCATGTTGATGAACGTGTTGATTTGCATATGTGTATGCATATTGTGTTGATCATATTGTGTAAATAATCCGATGGGATTATGAGGATCTATGCTGAGGGCGCTGGATCGGATGTCCACCATGCGTTGGTTCGACGGGATCATCATGGGGATCTATGCTGAGGGCGCTGGATCGTTGGACAGGTTTTCCACCATGCGTTGGTTCGACGGGATCATCATGGGGATCTATGCTGAGGGCGCTGGATCGTTGGATTACCAGTATTGTGTTGATGGAATCTTGTGAATTCGCATCATTGATTTTATCATGTGTTGTTGTTCACATGTGTATTGTTAGTTATCCACCTTATGTTGATCTGATAGGATCAACAAAGGGATCTATGCTGAGGGAGCTGGATCGTCGGATTTCCATTGAGTATACATGATTGTTATTGTTGTGATCATATTGACGTGGTCATATGAGTATGCATTTGAAGATCTTGTGTTGGGACCTTGTCCGTATTGCATTGATCTGATCTCGGATTAGACTGGTATGATTGTCGTGGCACTTCATATCTCGAGGTATGTTCCGTATTTCCTTTGGCTTTTGTCTTGATGGACGATCGGTTATCGTCTTGTGATCTGATGATGTTATTCGATGGATCGTATTGGTCAGAAATGGTATATTTCCGTATCGTGAGTTGGTTATGATAGTTTGAGAACCTTGAGTATTGTTTGAGGTACATTTATATTATGTTCGAGTTTATTGGTAAATCGAGTACAGGATGTGAAATGTGATAATGGTTACTCTGATGAGAATCACTTGAGTAAGCAAAGTTATGGCGGTAAGATTACATTGGTCGTATTCTTATGTTGTATTCTCATTGGTATGTTATTATTAATGCGATGTGATGGTTATCATTGTTGGATATTATGGCTGACCCCGTCGTGGGATTTCTTTTTAGGTACTTGGAGTATCGAGCTTGTAGCGGTCGTGAAGAGATGAGCTTCCCGGAGGATACTGGCTAGGACATGTTGTGTGCATTGAGTTTCTTGATTGGTTCTTGTATTCCGCTGCTAGAGTATCTTTCTGGTTGGCCTTTTTCCGCTGCGTGAGTATTTCGAGACGCTCTTTTGGTATCTAGTAACTGAGGTTACTTTGGAAATCGTTTTCTAAACCTCTGAGTGTTGGCTGTTTGGCATTGCGATCTCAAGTGAGTTTTTACGACGGTTTTTGATAAATGGATTTTATATGTCTTTGTGAATTTTTAAAGATAAGTACCGTCGTTGGCCTCTTGGGCATTTGTAAATGTTTGCGAAAATTTCTTTTAGCCTTGTGGGTTCCATCTCGGGGCCCACGGCGCTGTAATATTTCCGGTTAAATCTGGGGGTGTTACAGAATATGGTATCGGAGCTTAGGTTGAGAAAACCTAGGCATTTGGGTCGAGTTGGGTCGTGTTTTTGTTGCGTCATTCGAGTTGTCGATTGACAAATATTAGAGCCGTGAGTCTTTGTTGTTCACTCAGGCTTGTGCGTTATCGGATTTGCCAGTATCGTACTGGGCTTGTTATAACTTTTCCAAATGGTGTTTACGTGATATATTGTGTTCTTGAGTCGAACCGATTTGGCAAACGTGTGTTTTGAAAATATATGTGTCGAGTATTTTCTTGAGTTGAGACATGTGCCAGTATCACGGGGAATCGTCGGCTTCACGATCTGTAAGTATTTGGATTTTTGAATTGCATTGAGATTTATTGCTGTTCTATAGTTGATATGCTTTGAGATTCAGCAGAATATTATATGTTATAGTATGAGGTGACAAAGTTGGGACAGGATTGATGATCTTGAGGAGTTATAATTTTGAGAATCAGTATGGTGGTTAGATTTTGGAACAGAATTGTGCATTTGGGAGAAATATTGTGCATGGTTGAGAAGAACATATAACATGTTAATTCGTTTTGAGATATATGAATTGCTTTTGATCATTTGAAAATGATACTTCTCAAAATGAATATCTTACAGATGTTTTACGGAAAATGATTTTTGGGTCGAGACCCAATTGATTTTGAAGTGGTTTTACAACTCAGGACTTGGGTTCGAAAAAGGGTTTTCTACTTTTTAAACTTCTTGTAATGCGGAACGAGTTACGGGCTGAGACCCTAATGTTTCAAACGGCTTTTCTGTTTTCTTAAAACTCCCGAGACTTGTAAAACACTTTACCAATCGTTTACCTATGTTATTTCCGCCTTTCGAGGCTTTGGTTTACTTGTTCAAATGGAATTTCTCGGGAGGTCTTTCGCCGTGTTTGATTTGTTGACTTGTTTCAACGTTTTGTCATATCATGTTTGAGGTGATCCAGGAAGGGTAAATGGTTGACGATACGAGTCATGTGTGGAAAAGGAGTTTAGTCGGAATTTATATATTGCGATTTTGGAACTCGATCGTGTGGTTTTCCGATGGAATATCAGTGGATATTGGTGACGAACCGAATTGGTATACATGAGTATGGATATAGTCGAGCATTTGCATACTTTTCATTTTTAAAACTTCGAAATCGTGTGGATTCGAAGGAAACTGTTATCGAATACTTTGCACCATCGAGCCAAGTTAATTTTTTTCGAAAATTGATTTTGTGGTCTTACCAAAATTTATGTTTTTAGTTTTGAAATTTTTGAAAGAACTTTCGGAAATTTGTATTCTTGACGAGACTTTATGATTTCAAACTGATTTTGAAAATGTGATTGATATACATACGCATTTAGTGCATAGTGCATATCATATTGATGGTACGATGGAAAAGAAATTCGAACTTCAGTATGTTAGTTTGATTATCCGGTGATGATCGGTTGAGTTATCGGATAAGAGAAATATGTTGCGTGTTGTAGATTCATGCACATAATATTATTTTGGAAACTTGGGATTTTGTGAAACCGGAACATATGTGCTATGTGATTCCATTGGTATTGTAGTAGCGCGATTTTACCTTAGTGATTCTGGAATGATTTCCTTGTAAGCATAGATTTGGGGATGGTGACCCCATACTGGTTGTTTTGGATATTGAGTGGTCGTTTCCACTCCGTGTATGATTGGGTATGTTCGTCAGTTTGTGATTGGTTGTTCTTATGCCGAGGGGTATGTTCGCCAGTCGGATATGTTTATTGAGATTCACTGTATGTGATCGGTGTGTCGTTGTGAGAATTTTGCTTTTTCGTATATCTGTTTCTGTGGTTCTGTGTTGATCGTGTTGGAGCTTACCGTTTGAAGGTATTCTCGATTATCGTTGACCGTTCGTTGGTCATATGGGAGTTTATCATGTTGATGATATTCTCGATTGTGTTTTGACCTCCGGTTGGTGATTGGAATTTATCATGTCGATGATAAATTCGGTTGACTTATTGGTTGATCATTGTTGGTGATCATCGGCGCTCGGATTTTGTGTCGGTGTCTCGGGATTCGTGTCGTTCGGGCGGTTGTTTCACGAGATATATCGGATATTATTCGGATTGGAACTTGATTATGTAATCAGCGAGACAGATTTGATTTGGGCGCATTGTTTGATCCAAGATGATATATTTTGTTGAGACTCGGGGAATCGTGATCGTAAGCGTATTGAGACCGCATGCGGTGAGATCGGCGCTAGTATCTCCGAGATCGTCGACCTGCGTATTTGTAAGTATGCAGTTTTGGCTATTCAGAATAATGATGATTGATCAGTGTCGTGATGGCTTTGGGATATTTTGGGTTAAACGGTATGTTTGTTTGTTTTATGATGGATTGCAAGTTTCGAGGACGAAACTTATTTTAAGGGGTGTAGAATATAATATCCTAAATTCTACTATCGTTGTTTGATATTATTTTATCCGAGTTATATTGTAAAGGTGTGGAATGCATGCGGTAGGGATAAAATAAATAAAGGACCGAGACATTCGTATTGGTATAATTGTCATATTTGGTTGACAATTACATTTAAGAAGTAGATGTATTCAGTATGCCATATGTTCGTATTCTGTATGTTGAGACGTTGGACGAGAAGAGTTGGAAATGGCTAAGTATAGCCTGACTAGCGCGCGCTAATGGTCAAGTATAGCGCACGCTATCGTTCATGGTTAGCGCACGCTAGAGGCAGAATGTAGCGCACGCTAATGCGATCGATCGAAGGAATCTACGCGTGGACCAGGCCACTTTCGGCGCACGTTCTGATAAGTCAACGGATGTTGTAATGTAGTGATAGCGCACGCTAATGCATGTTGATTAGTGCACGCTAACTATATATCGGTCAACAGGGAATCTTGGCTTTATTGGTCGATTTCGGCTTGTGGGGTCGCGAGCATCTTCGTGGTAGGTGTAGACTGTAGCAAGTCAACTGGTATTAGCGCACGCTAAGGTAAATGACTTGCGTACGCTAAGCAGGATGATTTACGTACGTTAATGCATGGGCATTACGTACGTAAGTTAGTTTACTAAGCAAGACAGTAGCCTCTGGGCTTCGATAGCGCACGCTAACAAAGTCAGTTAGCGCACGCTAAGGCGGTAGCGCACGCTAAACATGAGATGTTAGCGCACGCTAATAATGAATATTATAAAAAGGGACAGAAGGGTGTTATTAACAATTTCGTCATTCTTCTTCTTTCAACCGAGAGAGAGAGAGAGAGAGATGGGATATATTTGAGGTTCCAAACACTGGATTAAGATGGAGTTAACCATCCATAACAACATTTGAAGCTTGAAATCATTGGTGATTCTTGTAAATGGATTCAACCTTGGAAATCAATCCATTCCTTCAAAAAGGTAATTACTCTTCACTTTGAGATTTCATTTCGGATTGTATATAATGTTCTTGAGCTGATGATTATCATATAAACAAGTTGATAAGTATAATTATGAGTTGGATTACCGGATTATGATAATGTTATTGTTGATATGAAGATATTGATATGAATTGGATGGTCTCGAATGAGTTGTTATCTTCAAAGAGATATGTTGGATAATGTCTTCCTTCAATTCGGATCTGTGATGTCGTTGTTGTTGGTTCCTTCATATGATGATGATCATGGCATGATTATGAGTTCTTGGTGTTTAGGTTGTTGATATTAAGAAAGATGAAATATGAATATATGACTTGGATTAAAAGTCGGATGATTACCTATATGTTAAAGGATATTGGATTTCGTTGTTTGATAGCTATGAACATGATTCAATCACTTAGAGTTTTTGATAATCGCCGATGTTGATCGGTATCCGAAATGCATGTAATCGCACGTTATTAGCGCACGCTTAAGCCTACCGCTAGCGCACGCTATCGGGAACAACTTAGCGTACGCTACGGTTAAAGATTAACGTGCGCTAAGTCAACAGCAGGGTAATATATTCTGTTTCGGTTATGAATTCGTGATCGTTTTAGTTGGTTTGATCAGACTTGTGGTTAACTGAGATATTGTTGAGCCGTTGGGTTTGTGAATTGGTTTTGGCGGTTGTTGATTATTATCGGATTGTTGTTTAATCGATTATTGTTATAGGTCAAGTTTATCGATCGGTGTTTATAACCGGATATTGCGGTCGTGTTCGAGTATGTCCATTGTATTGCTTTTGATCGGGGCTGAGGAACTCGTAGACAAAGGCAATGTGTTCGGCAACAGCTTCGTGGTATCGGTATCGAGGCAAGTTATTACTTGCTCAGTTATAATATTTAATGAATGGTTTCAGTTTCATTTCGTTTATAATGCATATAGCGATGATTATTATTATTGGGAACTCTGGGTATTTGGATCGCCGAGCATTGAGGATAATCTTCGGTGATGATTGGACATCGAGGTTGCTCTTGAGGGACTCGGGGCAAGTATTCCATATTGATTATGGTTTAATGTTATTTATTTTGGCCTCGTACATTTTCTTTCATGTTGTTGAACATGAAGTCGTCCTAGTAAATGTCATGTTGTTCATGTTGATGAACGTGTTGATTTGCATATGTGTATGCATATTGTGTTGATCATATTGTGTAAATAATCCGATGGGATTATGAGGATCTATGCTGAGGGCGCTGGATCGGATGTCCACCATGCGTTGGTTCGACGGGATCATCATGGGGATCTATCTGAGGGCGCTGGATCGTTGGACAGGTTTTCCACCATGCGTTGGTTCGACGGGATCATCATGGGGATCTATGCTGAGGGCGCTGGATCGTTGGATTACCAGTATTGTGTTGATGGAATCTTGTGAATTCGCATCATTGATTTTATCATGTGTTGTTGTTCACATGTGTATTGTTAGTTATCCACCTTATGTTGATCTGATAGGATCAACAAAGGGATCTATGCTGAGGGAGCTGGATCGTCGGATTTCCATTGAGTATACATGATTGTTATTGTTGTGATCATATTGACGTGGTCATATGAGTATGCATTTGAAGATCTTGTGTTGGGACCTTGTCCGTATTGCATTGATCTGATCTCGGATTAGACTGGTATGATTGTCGTGGCACTTCATATCTCGAGGTATGTTCCGTATTTCCTTTGGTTTTTGTCTTGATGGACGATCGGTTATCGTCTTGTGATCTGATGATGTTATTCGATGGATCGTATTGGTCAGAAATGGTATATTTCCGTATCGTGAGTTGGTTATGATAGTTTGAGAACCTTGAGTATTGTTTGAGGTACAGTACTTATATTATGTTCGAGTTTATTGGTAAATCGAGTACAGGATGTGAAATGTGATAATGGTTACTCTGATGAGAATCACTTGAGTAAGCAAAGTTATGGCGGTAAGATTACATTGGTCGTATTCTTATGTTGTATTCTCATTGGTATGTTATTATTAATGCGATGTGATGGTTATCATTGTTGGATATTATGGCTGACCCCGTCGTGGGATTTCTTTTTAGGTACTTGGAGTATCGAGCTTGTAGCGGTCGTGAAGAGATGAGCTTCCCGGAGGATACTGGCTAGGACATGTTGTGTGCATTGAGTTTCTTGATTGGTTCTTGTATTCCGCTGCTAGAGTATCTTTCTGGTTGGCCTTTTTCCGCTGCGTGAGTATTTCGAGACGCTCTTTTGGTATCTAGTAACTGAGGTTACTTTGGAAATCGTTTTCTAAACCTCTGAGTGTTGGCTGTTTGGCATTGCGATCTCAAATGAGTTTTTACGACGGTTTTTGATGAATGGATTTTATATGTCTTTGTGAATTTTTAAAGATAAGTACCGTCGTTGGCCTCTTGGGCATTTGTAAATGTTTGCGAAAATTTCTTTTAGCCTTGTGGGTTCCATCTCGGGGCCCACGGCGCTGTAATATTTCCAGTTAAATCTGGGGGTGTTACAGCAATGCTTATATGTTGTCATTCCGATTCTGGGAGTTTAATCATAATGTATATGATTTATTTCGGTTATTGGCATATTTGGGTACCGAGGTTACATTATGGTAAAGACGAGGATATGAGTATCTGTAGTCCATGGTACGTTTGGATCTCCGAGCATTGCGGATAATCGTCGGTGATGGTTTGATATCGAGATTTCTCCCGAAGGACTCGGGGCAAGTATCTTATATCGATTCAGTTAGTTTTAGTGATTTGATCATGCATATTGTCATTCATGTTGTCGAACATGAGGTCGTCTTAGTTGATTTGTCATATTGTCGTTCATGTTGCGTTGTTCATGTTGATGAACATTTTGATTTGCATATGTGCATAATTATGTTGTTTGTGTTGTGTTGATCCGATGGGATCGTGTGATCCATGCTGAGGGCGCTGGATCAGATGTCCACCTCGTGTTGGCCCGACGGGATCATCTTGGGATCTATGCTGAGGGCGCTGGATCATTGGACGGGTTTTTCCACCTCGTGTTGGTCCGACGGGATCATCTTGGGATCTATGCTGAGGGCACTGGATCGTTGGATTACCCAGTGTTGTGTTGTTTTGCATATGTATATTGTTGGTTATCCACCTCGTGTTGATCTTGTAGGATCATCTTGGGACCTATGCTGAGGGCGCTGGGTCATGGGATTTCCATTGAGTATACATTGTTGATATTGTTTTGAGCATATTGACGTGGTCATATGAGTATGCATTTGTAGGTCTTGTGTTAGGACCGTGTCCGTATTGCATTGATGTGATCTCGGATTAGACTGATATGATTGTCGTGGCACTTCATATCTCGAGGTATGTTCCATATTTCCTTTGGTATTCGTCTTGTGATGGACAATCGGTTATCGGTTTGGGATTTGATGATGCTACCCGATGGATTGTATTGGTCAGAACTGGTACTTTTCCATATCGTGAGTTGGTGATGATAGTTTGAAAATCTTGAGTATTGTTTGAGGTACAATACATATATTAGGTTCGAGTTTATTGGTTAATCAAGTACGAGATGTGAAATGTGATAATGGTTATTCTGATGAGAATGACTTGAGTAAGTAAAGTTACGGCAGTAAGATTACGTTGGTCGTATTCTTATGTTGTATTATCATTGGTATGTAATTATTAATGTGATGTGACGGTTATCATTGTTGGATATTATGGCTGACCCCGTCGTGGGATTTCTTTTTAGGTTCTTGGAGTATCGAGCTTGTAGCGGTCGTGAAGAGATGAGCTTCCCGGAGGATACTGGCTAGGACATGTTTTGTGCATTGAGTTTCTTGATTGGTTCTTGTATTCTGCTGCTAGAGTATCTTTATGGTTGGTCTTTTTCCGCTGCGTGAGTATTTTGAAACGCTCTTTTGGTATCTGGTAACTGAGGTTACTTTGGAAATCATTTTTTAAACTTTTGAGTTTCGGCCGTTTGGCCTTGTGATTTTAAATGAGTTTTTACGACGGTTTTTGATAAATGGATTTCTATAAGTCTTTATGAATTTTTAAAGATAGTACCGTCGTTGGCCTCTTGGGCATTTGTAAATGTTTGCGAAAAATTCTTTTAGCCTTGTGGGTTCCATCTCGAGGCCCACGGCGCTGTAATATTTCCGGTTAAATCTGGGGGTGTTACAGAATATGGTATCAGAGCTTAGGTTGTGAAAACCTAGGCAGTCGGGTCGAGTTGGGTCGTGCTCTTGTCGTGTCATTCGAGTTGTCAGTTGACAAATGTTTGAGCTCTGAGTTTTTATTGTTCACTCGGGCTTGTGCGTTATGTGATTTACCAGTGTGGTACTGGGATTGTTGTAAACTTTTCCAAATGGTGCTAACGTGATATATTATGTTCTTGAGTTGCACGGAGTTTGCAAAACGTGTGTTTTGAAAATATCTGTGTCGAGTATTTCCTTGAGTCGAGACATGTGCCAGTATCACGGGGAATCGTCGGCTTCACGACCTGTAAGTATTTGGATTTTTTGAATTTCATTGAGATTTATTGCCGTTCTAAGTTGATACGTTTTGAGATTCAGCAGATATTATACGTTACAGTATAAGGTGACAGATTTGGGACAGGATTGATGATCTTGAGAAACTATGGTTTTGGAAATCAGTATGTTCGGTAGATTTTGGAACGGAATTGTACATTTGGGAGAAGGTTGTGGATGGTTGAGAAAAACATGTAGTCATGATAGATCATTTTGTGATACGTGAAACCGCTTTTGAATATTTGAAAATGATACTTTTCAAAATGAATGTCTTACGGATGTTTTACGGAAAATGATTTTGGGCCGAGACCCAGTCGATTTTGAAATGGTTTTATAACTAAGGACTTAGAGTCTGAAAAGAGTTTTCTACTTTTTAAACTTCTTGTAATGTGGAATGAGATACGGGCTGAGACCCTAATGTTTCAAAAGACTTTCCTGTTTTCTAAAACTCCCGAGATTTGTAAAATACTTTACCAATCGTTTACCTATGTTATTTCTGCCTTTCGAGGCTTTGGTTTACTTGTTCAAATGGAACTTCTCGGGAAGTCTTTCGCCGTGTTTGATTTGTTGATTTGTTTCAACGTTTTGTCATATCATATTTGAGGTGATCCAGGATGGGTAAATGGTTGACGTTGCGAGTCATACATGGAAAAAGGAGTTTTTATCGGAGTCTATATATTGAGGTTTTGGAACTCGATCGTGTAGTTTCCGTTGGAATGTCAATGGATTTGGTGACAAGCCGAAGTGGTATACAGGAGTATGGATATGGACAAGCATTTGCATAAATTCCATTTTATTTAATCGTGTGTATTCGAAAAGAATTTTTTTATCGAGAACTTGGCACCAGCGAGCCGATTTAAATTTTTAAAATTGATTTTGTGGTCTTACGAAAATTTATGTTTTGAGTTTTCAAACTCTTGAAAGAATTTTCGAAAATTTGTCTTTTGACAAGACCATATGATTTCAAACTGGTTTTAAAAATGTGATTAATAACCATACGCATTTAGTGTATATTACATATCATGGTGAAGTTGTGAGTGTGACTCACGAACTGGATAATATATCAATGTGGAACGAGGAATAGGGATCCAAACTTTGGTATGGTCGTTTGGTTATGCAAGGATGATCGATTGATTTATCGGATAAGAGAAATATGTTGTGTGTTGTAGAATCATGCACATAATATAATTTTGAAACTTTGGATTTTGTGAAACCGGGATATATGTGCTATGTGATTCCATTGGTATGGTAATATTGTGACTTTACCATAATGATTTTGAATGATTTCTTTTGTAGATTTGGGGATGGTGACCCCATGTTGGTTGTTTTAGATGTCGAGCGGTCGTTTCCACTCCAGGTATGATTGGTTATTTTCGTCGACTTGATTGGTTGTTCGTATGCCGAGGAGTATGTGTAACATCCCCAAAACCGTATGGGAATATTACACGCCGTAAACCCTTTCCGCAAGGATCTACCAGGCTAAACGTCCATAAACAACCAAATGCTTGCCCGGCCAGGGTCAAACAATATAATAATACAGACCGTTAAGGTCACTTACACATAAACACACAGACCGATGAGGTCACACAACTCTATCAACAAGACTGACTAACAACATTACCCACGCAGGGGTCGAAATACAATGCATCGGAAGACTGAAATCAACTCTGACAACACAACAAAAATAAAACAACTCTCGACTCATGATTAGTATCGCAGCTCGTCATCCTCTTGTGCCAATCTGGATCGCTCCCCTGAATCTGCATGTACCTGGACGCAAAACAGACATCCACCCCCCGAATACTCGGGGGTTAGTAAAACTCCACTGTTTTACTAGTGCAAGTATCAAACCATACAAAATGTAACAAGCAAAAAGCAACTACGAATTTAATACGGAAATCCATTATCAAAATGTTCCCGAGAAGTTTTAGAATTTCGAACTCAAGTAAGAGATATTTGAAATGGAACACATCATCTCGGGGATTTTTAAAGCAGAAAATCTTTTGGACCTCGAGTCCCAATTTACAAAACCTTTTCGTAAGCAATAGGGCCTTAGCCCGATTCTCGTTTCAAAGCATACTAAATAGTATATCATTATTAGTCCGAGATCCATATTTAAAAATGTTACCCGAACAATCACTGCTACACGATCATTATTCGTACACATCATGTACCGAACTCCAGAGGCCTCGACGGACCTTACCCGGGCCACACACACTGTTCGTACACATCATGTACCGAACTCCGGAGGCCTCAACGGAGCCTACCCGGCTACAACATCGTTCGTACACATCATGTACCGAACTCCAGAGGCCTCGTCAGACCCTACCTGGATCACACACCTTGTCCGTACACGTCATGTACCGGACTCCATAGGCCTCGTCAGACCCTACCTGGTTCACACACTTTGTTCGTACACATCATGTACCGAACTCCAGAGGCCTCGTCAGACCCTACCTGGATCACACACACATCGACTCGACACAATTCATAATCATTAATTGTCAATTCATTCCACATTACGCCGAAATGTACAATCAAGCATGTAAACCAAAACAACACAAACATCATGATCATCACAACGACTCTTAACCAACACAACACACATTCGGTACACAATACATTGAACAAACACGTGTACAACCATCTCATATGTACATCGCAATCCTGCACAAATGGCACAACGCCTAACACGTATACCAATATATCACTATTATCACAAAGCCTTCAAATTTCGGAAAACACAACCAACTCAACGGAACATATTTACGGAGGGAAGCAAAATTGTCATACAAATCATACGTAATTACTATTCACAAGATACAAGTCGTATAATAAGATACTTGCCTTGAATTATTGACGACGCAACGAACGAAAGGAAGGTCACCGACGAACGCTAGGAACCAACGAAACCGAACCTAACGATTCGAAGCATACAATCACAACCATTTCTAAATGAATACGGAATCGGAATACACCCGAAAACCCACCTACGATTCATGTATATTCGCATATAAACAACAACGAGGGCGGACCACAACCAAACCCTCTCGGTTCCGTAAAAATCACGAAATATACCATGAATCCATAGGGAAACTAAGAATACCAACAAGATTAATCATATTCATCATGAATTAATCGAGAAAACGGAACAAATCGGACAAAAACGCGAAAACCCCCAAATCTACCCAAAAGTAGGGTTTCTAACCTTGATTCGCTGGATCGAAGGATGTTATAGGATGATTGATCGGTGATATAAACTCAGAAACTTCATGGATTTTTCGTCCAACAACATGGTTTCGTCTCCTCCAAAACCCACCGACCTCGGAAGGGAAATGAAATGAAAATGACCGAAAAGTCACTGTCTGCTATTTATATATCGGAACTAGCGTGCGCTAGCCTTCCGGGCCTAGCGTGCGCTATCGGCCAGTATCGGCCGAGCACTCTCGGCCATGGCCCGCATGACCCGGCACCACCGACAATTCTGCCGACCATGACTCGACCGCCCGACTCCCGCTAGCGTACGCTACGGCCGAAGCTCGCGCGCTTAGCTTAATTGGCCCAAAGAGCCACCGGACTAACAAACTCATCCCTAACGACGCTAGTCGGCCGACAGCGGCGCTACCCTCGCCGGTTAGCGTGCGCCACGACCGGCAGCAGCGTGCGCTACTCGCCGATCCCGACCGAGTCCAACCTCGTAATCCTCTGCCCGAGCCAGATGGCGTCTGGCCGACTCGGCAGGCGCTTACATCGCCGAGCTAAGCGCGCAGAAGGCCCCGGCCAGAAGGCGTGCGCTTACGCTGGTTCTCGCGTGCTCGGCCGGCTCAAGACTTCCGATTAAGGCCGCACCGGTCCGGCCACCGTCACCGCCATGACCCGACGCCTCGATTTCCGAAAACGCACGGAACGGACACGACGAAAAGTTCGCGGACGACATCAACGACTCGAAATGAAAACGTAATACCATAATTAATCATACGCGACCAAGAAACGGGTCGAGACAACAATTACAGATACGGATACCCGTAACTTTCAAGAAATTACAAAATGGCCCAAAACGCCCAGAAATCACGATACATGATCGAATAACCAAACCGAAGTTCACAACACGTCTAACAAAGTTAAACGGACTTGTGGGAAACTCGAAACAGCAGTTTCGGACGAGATTCGCAAGAATCGAACTCAAACGCGGAAAAGTCGCTAAAAAGCACGGAACTCAACAAAACGACACCGAAATGAACTCGGATGTCAAAAAGAGCAGAATTAATCATTCTCAAAATGACAAAACGGTCACGAGCGAGTTGTCAAAACGGACATCCGCTGAAAAAAAGAAATTACCAGAAATCGAAAATTGCGGATATTACATTCTACCCTCCTTAAAAGAAGTTTCGTCCCGAAACTTAAAACAAGTAGGGAGAAGAAATATTCCGCCAGGAAAAACTCAACGAGATACACAAGAATGCGTAACTAACGCCCAACGGCGAAATGTTACAAACAACGCAAAGGAATATACGGCGTGAAAACACGCTCCGCGACGATCAACACAACGCCACTGCCTATGATTTGAAACAATAACGAGCAATTTACGTCACATCACATGCACACATTAAATCAAAGAAACGCACGCGACAACAAGCCGCACCCGACTAGAACGGCTATGTGAAAGAAACAAATAGAGTAACATGATAGAAATCATTCCATTACTCATCAACAAGAAAATGTCCGACGTCAAAACACAAACAATTCAAGATAACAGAAAACGAGAATACTGGATATTACATTCTATCATACAAAAAATAAGTTTCGTCCCGAAACTTAAATTAAGGTTATCACAATGATACGAAACAAAATATAACGACACATAATAAAATACCATGACCATGACCCCGCGGTCCGCTGTCACGCCTCTGTATCTTCAACAACTATACAGGAACTTATTCAAAACAGAATATCATTTAACAAGTTCCAAACGTAAAAACGTCACAAAATACCCCTCTACACGAGAAACAATCCGCGCAACTAGTACCAAAAATGCTATCACTGGACATCGCTGCGCCCTCTGGAAGTAGGAATGGTACTCCGGTCCCTTATCATCTCGGCAACAATCTCGCAGTACTGAACTCGATGCCCCTCGTGTCCACAATTATAACAAGTCACGGGCGGTTTCTTACAATGCGCGCGTTCATAGCCTAGAACGTTACAGTTGAAACACCTAGGAGCATTACCAGAACTCAAAGACACCGGCTTGGGTCCTTTGGATTCTCTAGCTGACCGAGAAGGTCCCATACGCGGCTGATACGAAGGTTGAGGTGTGGGAATCCCAATTCCCTTACTTCCCGATGCGTCAACGGAGATCTTCTGCTTCTTCGCTACTGATACGGACTCGGTGGACATTATAGCCATTTCAAATGCTAAGGCTCGATCTTGATAGTCCTTCAGAGTTGTACACCTAAAAGGGGCCATACACTGCCTAACCTGAGGTTTCATACGCATATCAAAGTAACGAACCTTATCTGTCTCACTTCGTACTTGATCTCGAACGTAACACAGCTGTCGATTGTAATCGACTATTGCTTGAGATATAGACACATCCCAGGGCGTAGCCGAGAAGAACTCAACAATTCTATGTTCCTTAACAGGCGGCGGACAATACTCGGCCTCCATAGCAGGCTGTACGATCACTAGGCGCTACGGCCTCCCACCAATGTGCTGCTTCCCTGTCAAGCAGGTATTGGGCGATGGGTACTCTTCTCTCATCGGGGAAAGCTACAGCATCAAATGCCCTGTCCAACTGGAAGAGCCAGTCCTCCCAGCCTAACGAATCCGAAGAACCTACGAAACGGGGCGGGTGCATTCTCATCACAACTCGTAACCACTTACTAGCTCCGTTATCCTCATCCGGAATCCCACACGGTACGGCCGATTCAATGCGCCAACTGGTCAGCCACCTGACGAAGGATCGTGGCGGCACCAATGTCAACCCTACGACCACGTCCTCTTCCTCGACCTCTCGGCATACTGAATGGACGATCAATCAGAATAACACAACCAAATAAACATCACAACGTCAACATAGGACGATAAATAGCAGCACGATATAACATCAACCCCAAGTCATTACACACGTGCACAAACTAACACTTTAATTTTAGAACTTCATTTAAAAAAAATAATTCACACAGTCACATTAACAGAGATGTTTGGATTTTATTAAATCAAACACGGTCAAAACCACACACGTATCGTAAGGACCACACACTAGCAACGAAATAAAATATTTCCGGGGTATTATTCAAATGATAAAATTTTAAAATTCTTAAGTTTGAAAAATTTGGTGAAATGAAATTTTTGAAAACACTTTTAATACCTCGGTCGTTCAATAAAAACCATGTATCTCAACATTTAGAAAACACTGAAACATTCTCCGGCGAGCACAACAACACCACAAACTTATGACAACCACTTAGCCCCAACACGTGGACATATGAAGTTCAAAATTTCCGAAAACCAAAAATCGTTCTGCAAAATAAAATTTTTTTTCCAAAATCCTTTAGTCCATAACCAAAACGACGGTAATATTTTACAATGTCTGAAGTACTTCAAAACACATTTTTCAAATACCGTCTGATTGTGTCATTTAAAAATACACGGCCAATTTGTCAAATTTTAACAAATTTTAAAAAAAATCCACATAGACCGTGGTTTGACCGCACCACCAAAATATTTTCCAAAAATCGATTTTTACAAAAATTCTCAAAATGTAAAGTCCTTCGGAAAACATTCTCAAACTTACCCATAGCGGACAAAATTACAACGTTCCAAAAACAGTCGAGTTTAAAACCACATACTCCAATGGCAACCAGGGTCGCCAATTCAATCAAATGCATCTCGTGGTATCAAGTTTAAGCACACAGCAAAATCATTCATCGGAGTTTCTCACAAACTCTTCCGTCGGTACCTTTTCGAAACCCATCAAGGTTTACTACTTTCACAACATACCACCCCACCCGGTGGTTCAAAGATAAAACAATAACGTGTCCAGTTCTACACACCTACTATGTGCCACGAATATTAAACACAACTATAGTACAGAATACTATGTAAATAAAACTATGCGCCGCAATTAGCTCACTAAGATAAAATCGAGATACACAGGTATTACGCATAAAAGAGGAGGACGGTCGCCCACGATACTAATCTCGTCCGACAACATAACCGACACGTTGTGACTACGCACAACTCAACTTGTCACCTGACGACTCGAACGACAAGACAACACATTACTCGACAATCACGACTTGACTCGACCCGACAGCCTAGGTTTCCGCAACCTAATCTCTGATACCATAAATGTAACATCCCCAAAACCGTATGGGAATATTACACGCCGTAAACCCTTTCCGCAAGGATCTACCAGGCTAAACGTCCATAAACAACCAAATGCTTGCCCGGCCAGGGTCAAACAATATAATAATACAGACCGTTAAGGTCACTTACACATAAACACACAGACCGATGAGGTCACACAACTCTATCAACAAGACTGACTAACAACATTACCCACGCAGGGGTCGAAATACAATGCATCGGAAGACTGAAATCAACTCTGACAACACAACAAAAATAAAACAACTCTTGACTCATGATTAGTATCGCAGCTCGTCATCCTCTTGTGCCAATCCTGTGACTGCTCCCCTGAATCTGCATGTACCTGGACGCAAAACATACATCCACCCCCCGAATACTCGGGGGTTAGTAAAACTCCACTATTTTACTAGTGCAAGTATCAAACCATACGAAATGTAACAAGCAAAAAGCAACTACGAATTTAATACGGAAATCCATTATCAAAATGTTCCCGAGAAGTTTTAGAATTTCGAACTCAAGTAAGAGATATTTGAAAAGGAACACATCATCTCGGGGATTTTTAAAGCAGAAAATCTTTTGGACCTCGTGTCCCAATTTACAAAACCTTTTCGTAAACAATAGGGCCTTAGCCCGATTCTCGTTTCAAAGCATACTAAATAGTATATCATTATGAGTCCGAGATCCATATTTAAAAATGTTACCCGAACAATCACTGCTACACGATCATTGTTCGTACACATCATGTACCGAACTCCGGAGGCCTCGACGGACCTTACCCGGGCCACACACACTGTTCGTACACATCATGTACCAAACTCCGGAGGCCTCAACGGACCCTACCCGGCTACAACATCGTTCGTACACATCATGTACCAACTCCAGAGGCCTCGTCAGACCCTACCTGGATCACACACCTTGTCCGTATACGTCATGTACCGGACTCCAGAGGCCTCGTCAGACCCTACCTGGTTCACACACTTTGTTCGTACACATCATGTACCGAACTCCAGAGGCCTCGTCAGACCCTACCTGGATCACACACACATCGACTCGACACAATTCATAATCATTAATTGTCAAGTCATTCCACATTACGCCGAAATGTACAATCAAGCATGTAAACCAAAACAACACAAACATCATGATCATCACAACGACTCTTAACCAACACAACACACATTAGGTACATAATACATTGAACAAACACGTGTACAACCATCTCATATGTACATCGCAATCCTGCACAAATGGCACAACGCCTAACACGTATACCAATATATCACTATTATCACAAAGCCTTCAAATTTCGGAAAACACAACCAACTCAACGGAACATATTTACGGAGGCAAGCAAAATTGTCATACAAATCATACGTAATTACTATTCACAAGATACAAGTCGTATAATAAGATACTTGCCTTGAATTATTGACGACGCAACGAACGGAAAGGAAGGTCACCGACGAACGCTAGGAACCAATGAAACCGAACCTAACGATTCGAAGCATACAATCACAACCATTTCTAAATGAATACGGAATCGGAATACACCCGAAAACCCACCTACGATTCATGTATATTCGCATATAAACAACAACGAGGGCGGACCACAACCAAACCCTCTCGGTTCCGTAAAAATCACGAAATATACCATGAATCCGTAGGGAAACTAAAAATACCAACAAGATTAATCATATTCATCATGAATTAATCGACAAAACGGAACAAATCGGACAAAAACGCGAAAACCCCCAAATCTACCCAAAAGTAGGGTTCTAAAGATCTAACCTTGATTCGCTGGATCGAAGGATGTTATAGGATGATTGATCGGTGATATAAACTCAGAAACTTCATGGATTTGTCGTCCAACAATATGGTTTCGTCTCCTCCAAAACCCCAAATTTCTGACCAAGGGAAATGAAATGAAAAATGATCAAAAGTCATTGTCTGCTATTTATATATCGGCGGAACTAGCGTGCGCTAGCCTTCCCGGCCTAGCGTGCGCTTATCGGCCAAGATCGGCCGAGCACTCTCGCCATGGCCCGCATGATCCGGCACCACCGACACCCGCCGACCATGACTCGACCGCCCGACTCCCGCTAGCGTACGCTACGGCCAAGCTCGTGCGCGCTTAGCCGACTGGCCCAAAGAGCCACCGGACTAACAAACTCATCCCGCAACGCACGCTAGTCGGCCGACGGCGGCGCTACCCCTGCCGGTTAGCGTGCGCCACGACCGACAAGAGCGTGCGCTACTCGCCGATCCCGACCGAGTCCGAACCTCGTAATCCTCCGCCCGTGCCCGATAGCGTCTGCCGGCCGACTCGGCATGGCGCTACATCGCTGAGCTAGCGCGCAGGCCCCGGCCAGAAGGCGTGCGCTTACGCGGTTCCTATCGTGCTCGCCGCTGCCTAGCACTTCCGACAGTGCCGCACCGGTCCGGCCAGCTGCTCAGCCGCCATGACCCGACGCCTCGATTTCCGAAAACGCACGGAACGGACACGACGAAAAGTTCGCGGACGACATCAACGACTCGAAATGAAAACGTAATACCATAATTATTCATACGCGACCAAGAAACGGGTCGAGACAACAATTACAGATACGGATACCCGTAACTTTCAAGAAATTACAAAATGGCCCAAAACGCCCGGAAATCACGATACGTGATCGAATAACCAAACCGAAGTTCACAACACGTCTAACAAAGTTAAACAGACTTGCGGGAAACTCGAAACAGCAGTTTCGGACGAGATTCGCAAGAATCGAACTCAAACGCGGAAAAGTCGCTAAAAAGCACGGAACTCAACAAAACGGCACCGAAATGAACTCGGATGTCAAAAAGTGCAGAATTAATCATTCTCAAAATGACGAAACGGTCACGAGCGAGTCGTCAAAACGGACTTCCGCTGAAAAAAAGAAATTACCAGAAATCGAAAATTGCGGATATTACAGTATGCTCACCAGTCGAGTATGTTTATTTAGATCCACGGTATGTGATTGGTGTGTCATTTTGAGAACTTTATTCGTCCGTATATATGTCTCTGTGGTTCTGTGTGTATCGTGTTGGAATTTACCGTGTGAAGGTATTCCCGATTATTGTTGCTCCTTCGTTGGTAATATTAGAGTTTGTCATGTTGATGATATTCTTGACTGTGTTTTGACCTCTGGTTGGTCATATTGGAGTTTATCATGTTGATGATATTCTCAGTTGTGTTTTGACCATTGGATTAATCGTATTGGAGATATCTTATCGATGATCTTCTCGGTTAGTTAGTTGGTTGATCATTGTTAATGATCGTATAAGCGTTCGAATTCTGTGTCGATGTTTCGGGATTAATTGTCATTGTTTTGGATAGTTGTTTCACAGATATATCGGATATTATTCGTTTTATCGGAATTGGAACTTGATCATGCGATCAGGCAAACAGGATTTGTCACGGATAGATTATTTCACCTGAAGATGATATAATTTTGTTGAGACTCAAGGAATTGTGATTGTAAGCGTATTAGGACTGTACAGTGAGATTGCTTGCTAATATCTCAGGAGATCGTCGACCTGCGTATTTGTAAGTGTACTCTCTTAGTTATCCAGTAATAATGATGATTGATCGTTGTCGTGATGATTTTGGGATATTTTGGTTGAACGGTTTGTTTCTTTTATGACGGATTTCAAGTTTCGTGTACGAAACTTATTTTAAGTGGTGTAGAATGTAATATCCGGAATTTCTACTACTGTTGTTTGATATTATTTTATCCGAGTTATATTGTACAGCGTGGAATCTGTACAGTATGGATAAAATAAATAAAGGACTGAGATGTCAGTATCGGTATAATTGTCGTATCTGGTCGACAGTTGCATTGAGGATATCGTGTATCAGGTTATCGTACTTTCGATATAGAGTATATCGTATAAGAATGTTATTGTATTCAGTATATGTATTCAGTAAGTGTATATGTGTTTTCGGTATGTCGAGACAGGCGGTAACAGTTGAAATTGGCTAAGTATAGAATACTTAGCGTACGCTAATGTTGAAGACATACGTACGCTAAATCACAAGAGTTACGTACGTTATGGCCGAGACATTACGTACGTAACAAGAGAAATCGGACAGTTGGGCTCGGTGTCGGCAGCTTTCGGCGCGGATGTGGACAGGTGAGTCATAGGATGGAGTTACGTACGTTATAAGGGTGTATTACGTACGTAATATGAGTATAATACTGTAGCAAGTCAATGTACGTATTACGTACGCAACGGAATAAGTGTTACGTACGTTACGGGGCGGCTGGCCGAGTCGTGGCCGAGAGGAACTGCAGTGGCCGAGCATGGTCGACAGTGACTCGCAGGGGTGGCCGATCACGGTCGGCAGTGACTCGCTGGGCGTAAGGACTGGCCGATAATGTACGTAAGGTTGTGGCCGGTTACGGCCGTAAGTGCTCGTTATGTACGTAAGCAGCTGCCGGTTACGTACGTAAGGCTGCCGAACGAAATGGACAGAAGGTTAGGCCGCGGCCGGCTACGTACGTAAGGACCCGCCGGTTATGTACGTAATGTGCCGGTAGGTCTCGGCCTATATAAGGCATGGACCGAGTCATCCTTGTTATTTTTCATTTTTCTTCGTTCCTTTCGCGATTTCTTCAGCAAAGTTGATGGATTTGAGTAAGAACATCATGTAGCAACATGTTTTGGAAGTTTGATTCATGGATAACATCTTCTTCTACCCGGATCGAAGGTAAGAACACCTAAACTTTTGGTTTTTGGATATTCTTGGAGTTTCTTGGTGTTTTGGCCGATTTGATTCGTTTTGGTTCAGATTATTGATGGAACTTTGTTGTAATCTCGTAATCATTCAATACTCTTGAAGTTTTGTGGAACAAATTCGAGTATTTCTTCGTTAAAATGATTGAATTGGATTATGCCTTCAAAGTGTTCGATGAAATGACTCAATGAGTAGAACTTGGGAAATTCTACACGTTTTCGTATGAATGGTGATGGAATTAATAGTGTTGTGATTATTCTTGGTAATTATGGGAATTTTGTTAAGGGAAGATAATGAATTGATGATCAAATACCTTGATTATGTCGTTATGATTATGGAGTCGTAGTAATCTCGATATTCTTGGTGGTTTGTTGCGATTCATGATGTTATGAGAAGTATATGTTGAAGAACATGATAATATACACCTTGAATCATGAATGAGGATTTGTTTAGATGTTAGAGGATATCGAATTACGTGGTTTTGATGGTTATGAACAAGGTTTTGAATCATTTAGTGTTCTTGAGGAACTCCTTGATGAATTTAACATAGCAAGACGGTCGTAGGTTGAATTATCGGTATCTTTAGATATGAAGTTCGAGTATTCGTTGATTGTTATCGGATATGTGTTAATTGACTACTTCAATTGGTTGAGATTATTGATCGGTGATTATAACCGTATGTTGCGGTCATGTTCGAGTATGTTCGTGAATTGCTTCGGTCGGGGCCGAGGAGCTCGTAGACGAAGGCATTGTGACTGGTAGCGGCTTCATCATCATCGTATCGGTATCGAGGCAAGTTATTACTTGCTCAGTTATAATGTTTAATGAATGGTTTCAGTTTCATTTCGTTTATAATGCATATATCAATGATTATATGTTGTCATTCCGATTCTGGGAGTTTAATCATAATGTATATGATTTATTTCTGTTATTGGCATATTCGGGTACCGAGGTTACATTATGGTAAAGAAGAGGATATGAGTATCTGTAGTCCATGGTACGTTTGGATCGCCGAGCATTGCGGATAATCGTCGGTGATGGTTTGATATCGAGATTTCTCCCGAAGGACTCGGGGCAAGTATCTTATATCGATTCAGTTAGTTTTAGTGATTTGATCATGCATATTGTCATTCATGTTGTCGAACAGGAGGTCGTCTTAGTTGATTTGTCATATTGTCGTTCATGTTGCGTTGTTCATGTTGATCCGATGGGATCGTGTGATCTATGCTGAGGGCGCTGGATCAGATGTCCACCTCGTGTTGGTCCGACGGGATCATCTTGGGATCTATGCTGAGGGCGTTAGATCATTGGACGGGTTTTTCCACCTCGTGTTGGTCCGACGGGATCATCTTGGGATCTATGCTGAGGGCGCTGGATCGTTGGATTACCCAGTGTTGTGTTGTTTTGCATATGTATATTGTTGGTTATCCACCTCGTGTTGATCTTGTAGGATCATCTTGAGACCTATACTGAGGGCGCTGGGTCATGGGATTTCCATTAAGTATACATTGTTGATATTGTTTTGAGCATATTGACGTGGTCATATGAGTATGCATTTGTAGGTCTTGTGTTAGGACCGTGTCCATATTGCATTGATGTGATCTCGGATTAGACTGATATGATTGTCGTGGCACTTCATATCTCGAGGTATGTTCCGTATTTCCTTTGGTATTCGTCTTGTGATGGACAATCGGTTATCGTTTTGGGATTTGATGATGCTACCCAATGGATTGTATTGGTCAGAACTGGTACTTTTCCATATCGTAAGTTGGTGATGATAGTTTGAGAATCTTGTGTATTGTTTGAGGTACAATACATATATTAGGTTCGAGTTTATTGGTTAATCAAGTACGAGATGTGAAATGTGATAATGGTTATTCTGATGAGAATGACTTGAGTAAGTAAAGTTACGGCAGTAAGATTACGTTGGTCGTATTCTTATGTTGTATTATCATTGGTATGTAATTATTAATGTGATGTGACGGTTATCATTGTTGGATATTATGGCTGACCCCGTCGTGGGATTTCTTTTTAGGTTCTTGGAGTATCGAGCTTGTAGCGGTCGTGAAGAGATGAGCTTCCCGGAGGATACTGGCTAGGACATGTTTTGTGCATTGAGTTTCTTGATTGGTTCTTGTATTCTGCTGCTAGAGTATCTTTATGGTTGGTCTTTTTCCGCTGCGTGAGTATTTTGAAACGCTCTTTTGGTATCTGGTAACTGAGGTTACTTTGGAAATCATTTTTTAAACTTTTGAGTTTCGTCCGTTTGGCCTTGTGATTTCAAATGAGTTTTTACGACGGTTTTTGATATATGGATTTCTATAAGTCTTTGAGAATTTTTAAAGATAGTACCGTCATTGGCCTTTTGGGCATTTGTAAATGTTTGCGAAAAATTCTTTTAGCCTTGTGGGTTCCATCTCGGGGCCCACGGCGCTGTAATATTTCTGGTTAAATCTGGGGGTGTTACAGCCCTCTCATGCTCCTGATTACGTCCACAACCACATCCACGTCCTCGGCCTCGACCTCTCGACATACTGAACAAACAATTACTAAGTACAACAAAACATAATATCGCATAGCAATGCACCAAGATACCATCTCAGCACAACACATCGCAAATTAATATGCCGAAAAGCCAGCTCATCATAATGTATCAATGTAAGACAACAAATATCAACACGAATACAAGAGCTATCATGGCAACAGATGAAACTCACAATCGTAAATGAATCATAAGACCACATCGACAGAAAACTTATGACCATTCCTGAAACAATCACGGCCATAACAAACTACACATCATCACAATCAACAGAGCGTAAGGCATCCCGTGGTCATGCTCTCTTGGCATCGACCCCCAGAGGTTTCACCGAACCGTCGCTGAGTGGGTAACCTATACATACATAACATAAGCATTCCCACATATAATCAACCACATTCAAATCATGCAGCACAATGCATCTTGACGCGCGCTAAGCCTACGGCTAGAGTGCGATAACTATATCACCATATATGCCCATTCTAGTTAGCGTGCAATAATTGATACAATTCAGAAAGATTTTTCTCCACGTTTTTATTTTAAATCAAAATCATGTTTGATTTATGAATATAATAAATTTTATGGTGTGAAGGTTTTAAAATCGTTAGCTCGATCATTTAAAAATAGCACTGATACGCGAAAATCATTTTCTTAAAATCCTTTTCAACATATCCAAAAACGATGGTAATATTTTACAATGTCCGCAATACTTTACACATCTTTCAAAAACTGTCTGAGGGTGTCATTTGAAAATACATTACTGGCTCGTTAAAGTTCAACCAATTTCAAAGTCCATACTAAACCGTCGTTTTAATCGCACCACTAAAATATTTCTCGAAAATCGATTCCTACATAAACATACTTAAGCCCAAGAAATCCTTTAGAAAGCTATTTTCAAACCTACATGTAGCGGACATAATTACAATGATCCAAAAATAACCTAATTTAAACCATATGCCCATCCGACATACAAGATCACCAATTCAATCAAATACAACTCGTGAACACCAAGTTTAAACATACGTCAAAACCATCCTTTTGAGTTTCTCACAAAATCTATCATTGATACATTTCTTGGAACACATCAATGTTCAAAGCTTCCACACCATGTGGCACCACTCGGTGTCCAAACCATCAATACATTTAGCTCAACACATATGTAATACATCAGAAGTACTAAACACATATTTCATCACACAACATACACATAAGTGAAATCACAAAACAGAGATATCTCACATAGAAAAGGAGACTTACATCCACAGGTCGCATGAAGATGACGGCCACCCACGATACTAATATCAACCGACAACTCGAATGACATACTAAGCCAATGCACAACTCAGATAACTCGACAACTCTGGTGACACGACAAAACACGACTCGGCGAATCACGACTCGACTCAACCCGACAGCCTAGGTTTCCTCAACCTAAGATCTGATATCTTAAATGTAACACCCCCAAATCCACATGGGAATATGACACGCCATAGACCTTTCCTACGAGGATCTACAGGCTATACATCACAGAATGGCCAGAAGCTTGACCGGCCAGGTCAAACAATATAACAAAACGGACCAATAATGTCATATACAAGTAAACTTCACAGACCGGTGAGGTCGCACAACTCAATTAAACAAAATAACTCTTTACAACAATACCCACACAGGGGTTGTGTAACACCCCGAGATATTCGGAATAATTACAGCGTCGTAAACCCTTTAGGTAAGGATTCACAAGGCTAATTTTAAAAAGAGTGTAAATGTAAACCAATCGTACAACTGAAGTTCAAGGACATATTTGATTCAACCGATCAAATGAGTTAACTTATACAACCATATCGAAAAGACATTATTAAAACAGACGTACTCGAGTACTAAACGAACCAAGAAGACAACTCTCAATAACAATAACATCAATCACATCACTGAGCCATTTCATCGTCCTGTCGGTACTGTGGTTGCCTCCCCACTCCTCGGCTACCTGAACATCAAAACAATGTCCACCCCCGAAGGGGTTAGCAAAACAATGCTAGTACAAGTATCATAATACAATAAATCATCAATGCATCACAAAACATGCAAACGGACTTCCGCTACCGGAATCTAACGATGCGAATCCTCACGATTCCATCAATACAATACAGGGTAATCCAGCGATCCATCGCCCTTGGTATAGATCCCCATGATGATCCCGTCGGACCAACGCATGGTGGAAAACCCATCCAGCGATCCAGCGCCCTCAGCATAGATCCCCATGATGATCCCGTCGGACCAACGCATGGTGGACATTCGATCCAGCGCCCTCAGCATAGATCCTCATGATCCCCTCGGATCATTTATACCATAAATCAATCAACTATGCATACACATATGCATTTCAATATGTTCATCAATACGAACAAATAACAACGAATATCATGAGAATTTTCAGAAATACATCTCATATTCAACAACATGAACAAAACCACAAACATGATCAAAGTTCCAATATAAATCGAACTCGACAAATGATACTTGCCTCGAAAATGGCAAGAATGGAATACTTCAATGATCTCAACACACTCGAAGGCCGCCTCCTTCGATCAACGTAACAAGCTCGAACCTTAACAAAAGGAATGATATACAAATCATCTCAAGTCGAACGATGGCCTAACAATTCGGTCTACGGCCGAAAAGCTCAAAATAAACAATCTGCCTGGACTGTTTAGCGCGCGCTACGTACTCTACGTAACGTGCGCTAAGCCTGCCTGTTAGCGTACGCTATCGTATAAGACTAGCGTGCGCTAGCCACGGTCTGACAGTTTGAATCGGCTGATACATAACGTACGCTACGTACGTATTGTGCGTTAACTGAACCCCGATAGCGCACGTTAACTCACATATGTTAGCGTGCGCTAACCTTGCATGTAAAATCGCAAACCGAAAATCAATGAATGGTGAAGAACTCATGAATTCTACCGTGATAATACAAGTCATCCTCGATCATAACATGCTAATAAGGTTTGTGGAAGTTCTATGATTATGAGATACAAATATACGGATAATCATCTCAACATCATAATTCCTCTTAGATCTTCAAGAAATATTCTAGGTTTCGTTCGTCCTACGTTTCAAAACACATGATTCCAACGTGTAAAACGTAGCAACTGGGTAAATATCCGATTACTGATCATAAATAGATTTGAACATGCTTAGGAGTCCTTATAATAAGATGGTTCAAAGGTTCATACGATATATAGTGCCGATACGTCAAAAGTATCCTTCTAACATGTGATGACCGATTATAAACGAAATAACTTGCTATCAAAACATGATCAAACGTCCTTAAGAACATTACTAACATCGGAGAAGAATCACCTACCTCAAGGTAGTGAAGAACACGGAGGAAATTGAAGCAATCCAACTCCGAAGGCTTGAACACCAAACTCCAATGACATACGATCTTCAATCACGAGCTAGGATGATGATATGGAGTGTTTAGGATGAAGGAAGTTATGTTCTAAGTGTAAGAGTTCGGGTTATGGGAGGAGAAAGAACTGAAATCACGAATAGGATGATGTCCTATTTATAATAAATGGCTATTAGCGCGCGCTAGACCCTGCTCGTAGCGTGCGCTAACGGCTCACTGACTTAACTGTATTCAGCACTTAGCGTGCGCTACGCATAGACCTGTAGCGTGCGCTAAGGCGTTGACTTGGCTTTACCCGAAAGCCGTCGAGGTTCATCCCGACACGATCCGACAGGGGTCCCCCGGCCAGATCTCACCTACCGCACGTCTCAATCAATTTGACCACGCATATCGTGCGCTAATGATCCTCTGTAGCGTGCGCTATGAATCCATGTTAGCGCACGCTACACCTAGCCGATAGCGTGCGCTACATGCGCAGAATTACAATCTTCAAATCACATACACGAAATTATACGCTCGACAACATCGGATTATGAAATACGGAGAATAGTACTCAGACAATAGTACAATCATTACAATATCACGAGTTCCAATTACATAACAGAAATCCCGGGTATTACATCTTTTCTCCCTAAAAAGAAGTTTCGTCCCGAAACTTAAGATGAAAACAACTCCGGATATCTAGTCTTCATACTGTCCTCCGTTTCCCAAGTGGCCTCTTCGACTCCGTGTCGCGACCATTGTACTTTAACCAAGTGTATTGGTTTATTCCTCAATTGTTTGATCCGGCTCTCAAGTATCTTGATTGGTCTCTCTTCGAAGGTGCCATCATTAGCTATTTCGATCTCGTCGAAATCAATGACGTGACTGGGGTCCAGTACATACTTCCGCAGTTGGGATACGTGAAACACATTATGAACGTGACTCAGCGATGGCAGTAAGGCCAACCTGTATGCTAAATCCCCAACTCTCTCTAGGATCTCAAATGGTCCGATATATCTCGGACTAAGCTTGCCTCTTCTCCCAAAATGGAAATCCCTCGTGTAGGAGACACCTTCAATAGTACATGGTCCCCAGCGTCGAACTCTAGAGGGCGACGACGTACATCTGCATAAGACTTCATCGACTGCGGGCGATCAGCGGTCCCTCTCGAATCAAAGCTATCTTCTCTTGAGTCCGAATAATCAATTCAGTTCCGTCCGATCAAATCCAAGAATCATCCCAACGGAGGGGTGATCGGCATCTTCTCCGTACAAAGCTTCAAATGGTGCCATCTTAATAGAAGCATGCCAACTGTTATTATAGGTGAACTCGATCAAGGGCAAGTGAACTTCCCAATCGATCGACCAATCTAATGCACAAGCTCTAAGCATGTCCTCTACTGTCTGTATAGTTCTTTCAGACTGACCATCCGTTTGGGGATGATAAGCTGTGCTAAAGTTGAGCTCAGTCCCCAAAGCCCTGTGAACTGCTTTCCAGAAGTGTGACACGAAACGGCCATCTTGATCCGAAATAATGGTCTTCGGCGTCCCATGCAATCTGACTATGTCCGCAATAAATACTCGTGCCAATCTCTCGGGACCCCATGTATCTTTAATCCCTAGGAAATGAGCCGACTTGGTTAGTCGATCAACTACAACCCAAATCATGTCATTCCCGTTCTAGTCCTTGGCATACTGGTGATGAAATCCATCGAGATGTCCTCCCACTTCCATTCAGGGATCGGAAGCGGTTTTAACATTCCGGCAGGTCGCTGATGTTCGATCTTAACCTGCTGACAAGTCAAACACCTCGAAACATACTCTGCTACGTCCTTCTTCATATTCCCCCACCAGAAGTTTTGCTTTAAATCCTTATACATCTTACTGCTGCCTGGGTGAATAGAATAGGGCGCGCTATGAGCTTCCTTCAAAATTGTCCGTCTCAAATCATCATCCTCGGGAACGCAAAGTCGACTCTGAAATCTCAGAACTCCATCATCTTGTATCACGAATCCTGGGGCTTTTCCTTTCTTTACTTCATCACATAATCGAAGGATTAAAGAGTCGTCCAACTGCTTAGATTTGATCTCCTCGACTAGTGATGAAGTCAGTTCCATCACATACAGTTGCCCTTGGATTCCTGGTGCCCATACTTCAATCCCCTCGCGGATCAGTTCTCGTTGAATGCTGGTTTGGGACGTAAGAGCTTCCAACACTCGAAGAGAAACAGGTTTTAGGCTCAATGCGTCAGCTACTACGTTTGCTTTCCCCGGATGATAGAGAATCTCCAAGTCGTAATCCTTGATCTATTCCAGCCACCTTCTCTGCCTCATGTTTAATTCTTTCTGACTGAAAATGTACTTGAGGCTCTTATGGTCTGTAAAGATCTGATAATGAGTGCCGTACAAATAATGTCGCCAAATTTTCAGTGCAAAGACTACAGCTGCTAACTCCAGATCATGAGTCGGGTAATTAACCTCATACGGTTTCAATTGCCGAGAAGCATAAGCAATCACCTTATCCCTTTGCATCAATACACAACCCAGACCCTGATTCGAAGCGTCGCTGTATACCATGAATCCATCAGTTCCATCTGGCAAAGCTAAAATAGGTGCTGTCGTCAGTCTCCTCTTAAGTTCGTCAAAACCAGCGTGGCACTTCTCATTCCACGTGAACTTTTGAGTTTTCTGTAACAGCTGAGTGAGCGGACGAGCAATTTTGGAAAATCCCTCTACAAAGCGGCGATAATATCCAGCAAGTCCTAAGAAGCTTCGGACTTCTTTCACGTTTTTAGGAGCTTCCCACTCCAAGATTGCTTCGACTTTCTTCGGGTCCACCTGAACTCCGTCGGCTGATATCACATGCCCAAGGAAGGTTACTTCCTTAAGCCAGAACTCACATTTTGAAAGTTTTGCATACAGCTGTTCCTCCTTAAGGTGTTCAAAACCACACGTAAATGTTTAGCATGATCCTCTGCGTCCCTCGAATATATCAAGATGTCGTCAATGAAGACGACCACAAATTTATCCAAGTATTCCAAGAATACCCGATTCATCAATTGCATGAATACCGCAGGAGCATTGGTAAGTCCAAATGGCATTACTACAAATTCATAATGCCCATACCGGGATCTGAAAGCAGATTTCGGTATATCCGATTCCTTAATTCTCAACTGGTGGTATCCTGATCGCAAGTCAATCTTCGAGAATACCCTTGCCCCTTGCAGTTGATCAAACAAGTCGTCGATCCGAGGTATCGGATACTTATTCTTGATTGTCATCTTGTTGAGCTCCCTGTAATCAATACACAGTCGGAGGGATCCGTCTTTCTTCCGGACAAAGAGAACGGGCGCTCCCCAAGGAGAAACGCTTGGTTAAATATAACCCTTCTGCAACAATTTCTCCAGTTGTTTCTTGAGTTCATACATCTCGGTTGGCGCCATGCGGTATGGTGCTCTGGAAATAGGAGCTGCTCCAGGCTCTAAATCGATAGTGAATTCCACTTCTCTCTACGGAGGTAATCCAGGTAGTTCGTCAGGAAATACATCTGAGAACTCATTCACAACTGAAATAGACGAGAGCTCTACTCCTTCCTCTATCCTCATGGCATAGCACCTAAGTCCCTGACATCCCTGTTTCAGTAATTTCACGGCTTTCATTGCTTTGATCAATTTTCCCGAGCTTCCCGGTCTCCATCCTCGGAATAAGTGTTCAGATCCGTCATCAGCAAAGATAGAAATGACTCTCTCTCGGTAATTCAGAACAGCTCCATAACGGTTGAGCCAATCATCTCCGAGAATTAAATCATCACCGTAGATGTCAACTACAATAAGATTCGATGGCTAATCTCTTCCTTCTATAGTTACTGGAAAATCTCTAGCCTCTAGGGTTCCTACGATTTTCTCTCCGCTCGGTAATCCCACAACATAAGGTTCACAATTACACAAGCACGAGATTTTCAATCGATTAACACAGTTCAAAGATACAAAAGAATGTGTAGCTCCGGAATCGAATAAAACACTAACTGGTTGCAAAAGGATCTGAATTGTACCTGATGCAACAGCAGTGTTCTGGTCATCAGATTTCCTCATTTCGTAGAGGCGTGGAGGAACGGACCCAGCACTAGATGTCTCTCTCTTCCCAACGTTCTGTTGCTGAAATCCACTCTGTTGCGTTTGGTTCACACTCGTCTCCTTCGGAACTGGAGCTGGAGTGCGAGTACCAAAAGATCGGGTCGTATTCCCACAAAATGTTGCGTGATGTCCTTCCTGTCCACACTCGAAACAGGTCACAGCAGGCGCGAAACAATCACGTCGAACATGTCCCGCTTTTCCACAGTTATAACACTTCTTCCCTACGTCTGAAACAGTTGGTGCTGCCCGGAACTTCTTTCCTCCTCGAGAAGGATGTGGAGGTCTCCTGGATGAGTGAAAAGAGGACTGACCCCTGCGAGGCCCGCTACTCTTATCCTCCGTGAAGTTACCAGACACCTTCTGTTTCTTCGCTTCCGTCGATTTCTCTACTGCTGCCTCCTTCATATCATAGGCCAACGCCTTGTCCTAATACTGTCGCAAGGTGGTACAATCAAATCCGGACATATATTGCTGAATTTCCGGCTTCATTCGCATGTCAAAATGGAAAATCCTTTCCGCCTCGGTCCTGACCAAGTGGCGCACATAAGTCAGCTGGTGATTAAAGGTCATAATCACGTCCGTCACAGATGCTTCTAAATTTTGCGGTGAGAAAAACTCCCGAACTCGGGCCTCTCTAACTGGGCGAGGACAATACTGCGCTTCCATCATTAATTTGAATTCTGTCCAGTCAACATTATGCTCCTCCGGTCGAATGGACTCCCACCAGTCAAAAGCCTCCCCTGTCAAAAGATACTGGGCGACCGGAACCTTCCTATCTTTGGGGCAGTTAATCCCCGCAAAAATCTTCTCTAATTCCTTCAGCCAGTGATCCCAAGAAAGCGTCTCAGTCGAACCATCAAATTTCGGAGGATGCAATTTGACCACCTCGGTAAGCCATTTATCTCCCCGATTATCCACGTTATGCTGCTGTCCCATCGCCGTCTGCATGCGATCCACAACTTGAGCAAACTGGTTTATCTGGGCAACCACCTGCTGAAGCACTCCTGGCACGTTAGGATCTGCATCATTATTTGCCGATCCCTGCTATCCCCCGGAATGGGAATCCGTTCGACTAGCGGTTATCTCTGGGGTAGATACCGACTCTTCTTGTCTCGCATTCCCACGTCCGCGTCCACGACCGCGTCCGCGTCCACGACCTCCTCTCAACATACTGTAAACATAAATACTCAATATCCAGGGCAAACTTTCTAAAAGTACATCCGTCAATGTTTACAAGTCATGAATTAAATAAAACGATAGTATTCGAGATTAGGAAACTTACAACCACGGTCCACACGACGATGCTGGCTCAGCAGTGATGTTACAAACGACCAATAATCAAATAACGTAAACAGACCCAACTAACCCGACTGCCAAGATATCCATGAATCTTAGCTCCGATACCATATTCTGTAACACCCCGAGATATTCGGAATAATTACAGCGCCGTAAACCCTTTAGGTAAGGATTTACAAGGCTAATTTTAAAAAGAGTGTAAATGTAAACCAATCGTACAACTGAAGTTCAAGGACATATTTGATTCAACCGATCAAATGAGTTAACTTATACAACCATATCGAAAAGACATTATTAAAACAGACGTACTCGAGTACTAAACGAACCAAGAAGACAACTCTCAATAACAATAACATCAATCACATCACTGAGCCATTTCATCGTCACATCGTCTTGTGGTTGCCTCCCCGCTCCTCGGCTACCTGAACATCAAAACAATGTCCACCCCCGAAGGGGTTAGCAAAACAATGCTAGTACAAGTATCATAATACAATAAATCATCAATGCATCACAAAACATGCAAACGGACTTCCGCTACCGGAATCCAACGATGCGAATCCTCACGATTCCATCAATACAATACAGGGTAATCCAGCGATCCATCGCCCTTGGTATAGATCCCCATGATGATCCTGTCGGACCAACGCATGGTGGAAAACCCGTCCAGCGATCCAGCGCCCTCAGCATAGATCCCCATGATGATCCCGTCGGACCAACGCATGGTGGACATTCGATCCAGCGCCCTCAGCATAGATCCTCATGATCCCCTCGGATCATTTATACCATAAATCAATCAACTATGCATACACATATGCATTTCAATATGTTCATCAATACGAACAAATAACAAGGAATATCATGAGAATTTTCAGAAATACATCTCATATTCAACAACATGAAAAAAACCACAAACATGATCAAAGTTCCAATATAAATCGAACTCGACAAATGATACTTGCCTCGAAAATGGCAAGAATGGAATACTTCAATGATCTCAACACACTCGAAGGCCGCCTCCTTCGATCAACGTAACAAGCTCGAACCTTAACAAAAGGAATGATATACAAATCATCTCAAGTCAAACGATGGCCTAACAATTCGGTCTACGGCCGAAAAGCTCAAAATAAACAATGCACTGGGCGCTTAGCGCGCGCTCGTACTCGTGCGTGCGCTAAGCCTGCCTGTTAGCGTACGCTATCGTATAAGACTAGCGTGCGCTAGCCACGGTCTGACAGTTTGAATCGGCTGATACATAACGTACGCTACGTACGTATTGTGCGTTAACTGAACCCCGATAGCGCACGTTAACTCACATATGTTAGCGTGCGCTAACCTTGCATGGCAGAAAACTGCAAACCGAAAACTGGGCTGAATGGTGAAGAACTCATGAATTCTACCGTGATAATACAAGTCATCCTCGATCATAACATGCTAATAAGGTTTGTGGAAGTTCTATGATTATGAGATACAAATATACGGATAATCATCTCAACATCATAATTCGTCTTAGATCTTCAAGAAATATTCTAGGTTCCGTTCGTCCTACGTTTCAAAACACATGATTCCAACGTGTAAAACGTAGCAACTGGGTAAATATCCGATTACTGATCATAAATCGATTTGAACATGCTTAGGAGTCCTTATAATAAGATGGTTCAAAGGTTCATACGATATATAGTGCCGATACGTCAAAAGTATCCTTCTAACATGTGATGACCGATTATAAACGAAATAACTTGCTATCAAAACATGATCAAACGTCCTTAAGAACATTACTAACATCGGTGAAGAATCACCTACCTCAAGGTAGTGAAGAACACGGAGGAAATTGAAGCAATCCAACTCCGAAGGCTTGAACACCAAACTCCAATGACATACGATCTTCAATCACGAGCTAGGATGATGATATGGAGTGTTTAGGATGAAGGAAGTTATGTTCTAAGTGTAAGAGTTTGGGTTATGGGAGGAGAAAGAACTAAAATCACGAATAGGATGTTGTCCTATTTATAATAAATGGCTATTAGCGCGCGCTAGACCCTGCTCGTAGCGTGCGCTAACGGCTCACTGACTTAACTGTATTCAGCACTTAGCGTGCGCTACGCATAGACCTGTAGCGTGCGCTAAGGCGCGTTGACTTAACTTTTCGAAAGCCGTCCAGGTTCATCCCGACACGATCCGACAGGGGTCCCCCGGCCAGATCTCACCTACCGCACGTCTCAATCAATTTGACCACGCATAGCGTGCGCTAATGATCCTCTGTAGCGTGCGCTATGAATCCATGTTAGCGCACGCTACACCTAGCCGATAGCGTGCGCTACATGCGCAGAATTACAATCTTCAAATCACATACACGAAATTATATGCTCGACAACATCGGATTATGAAATACGGAGAATAGTAATCAGACAATAGTACAATCATTACAATATCACGAGTTCCAATTACATAACAGAAATCCCGGGTATTACATGTTGAAATACAATACAACGGAAGACTAATTACAACTTGACATTACGAAAAGACCGTACCAAACTCTGAATCTTGATTAGTATCGTAGCTCATCGTCTCCCGTGCCGATCCTGTGACTTCTCCCTTGAACTGAGTATACCTGAAATGCATGAAACGCATTTCCCCCATTTATGGGGTTAGCATTTGAATGGCTAGTACAAGTATCAAGCTACACGAAATGTAACAAGCAAATAGTAACCACGAATCAGATTCGACAATCAACCACCAAAACATTCCCGAGAGGTTTTTAAGTTTCAAAAAAATGAGCAAGGAGGTATTCGCAAATAAAATTCTCATCTCGGGGATTTTTATAAACACAAAACTTTTAGGACCTCAGGTCCTGATTTGTAAAACCTTTTCGAAAATCTTAGGGTCCTAGCCCAATTCTCAATTCATATTTCAGAAATTTACAATACGAAAACATTTCCACAAATCTCGTGGGACTCGTCCCAACATTCTTTCCTTAAAACTTTTTTTCAAAGATTTGATTTACAAAACATGATTCATGACATTGTGATTCCCTGTCACGTGTCTCCATAGGTTCAACGACCCGCACGGACTTAACAAATCACAACAATCAATCATGCTCATGACTCAGTGATCGCTTGCCACGAGTCTCCATAGGTTCAACAACCCACACGGATTGAGCAAACACAACAATAACAACAACCAGTCCCGACCCTGTGAACCTGTGTCATGTGTCACCGTAGGTCCCGTCGAACCCGCACGGTTGGATATACTGTGTCCTGTGTTGGGATTCCGAAAATAAAACGAAATACGCAGCGGAAAAAAAAAATACGAATCCCAAACAGGATCGATCAAGTAACGTATATACGAAAATATAAATACGAAGATAAAGGATCATACCCTTGAAGCCTTTGAAATAAATCTTCGTAAATATGGATGACGATCACGAACCCCGTCCCGAACACGAAATCCCTTCGTTCCAAGCACCGAAAATACGAAGCCTCTACTTCACACGCGTCGGAAGTTGCCCGGAAAAATTCGATAGCAATCCGTTCTCTAAGAACACGGCTAGGAATTACTATAGGAATTTATATATCCTTTTCTTTCTTAATTTTTCTCACTCAAAGTGAAAACTTGAAGAAAAACTTCTCCCTCTCTCACTCCAATTTTTCTCACGGAAGGAGCAGCACACTTGCATGATTGAGTATGATTTTAAGTCATATTCTTTATAGATGAGTTGGTCATTATATCCCATATAATAATATCACATCATGTATTAATCATGTGAGAATAGAATCTCAACATTATTACTACAAAACATGACAAGACATACAACATGCAAGGTTGAATTAATTCATGTGAGGTGGGGAAGGGGGGCGGCCCATGGAAGTTTCCTAGAAACGAGCCGAGCCACTCGGCTCGTGTATGCGGACGTTCACAAACGACTCCGTTAAATACATTCCGTTTAATCACCAATGTATTTATATTAATTAATTAATCTAATTAATTAATTATATCAAATACATATATATTTCTCTAAGAAATATAATTTATGAATTAAATTAATTACCGGTAACTTAATTTTAATTCATAAGACCGCTATTTGATTTATCTAATAAATCTAATTAGATATCCAATATCTAATATTAATAGAGAGATAATAAATTCACATTTATCTGTCAACGCTCCTAATGCGCGACTCCGTAGGTCCGTCTCAGCCGGCATTGGGAGGAACCAATGAGTGCGGGCAGCATTTAGCCAGCCTAGCGGGCCGCACTGTAAACCCCGACTGAGAACGAATGAAGGGATCATTCCAGAACCATTATGTCGTGAAGACCCTTCATCAGATGTCCCGGTCAAGTCTTCGGGTCACGGTAAAGTCAAACCCTACTGTTGACTAAACTCTATACATGTGTTAATGCAAATCAAGACCGACTGATTAATAGTGTATCTAATACGACTATATCAGAATGCTTTGGCCAAAGACTTATGATCTTATTTTCCATTAACCGTATAGGACATTCACCTGCTCACTAACAGGAGATAGAATCCTTTCTTGGCGTACAATAAAGACTGCTACCTGCCTGTATAGTCCGCACTTCGAGGTCGACTCAGTAATTAAGCAAATGAGTCTAACTACTCTAATGACAAACTAAACGTCACAGGCACATCTTCTACTGAACCCTCAAGTCAAAGGTCCACGTATACTATCACAACCTTTCGATTCGTCATCGACTCTCCGAGAGTAAATACCGTGTGACTGAATCGAGTATGAGTCGTATTCGAGTATACTGGGCCCACCAATATACTTATAACTATGCTATCAAAACGTGCACACGTCCTAGCATCAGTTATACAAGTCGTATTAGAACTTAATGCCCATTTTAAGTTTATTGACTTGCGAACAATTTACGTAAATAAACTTTAAACACTTCCAGTGCATTTTCTCTTATCCCATAACGAGAATGGAATGTTCTATTTATTTACATGGACTTCACTTTAATGTTTACCAAGTCAAGAATGCAATTGAAATACAATAAACAGTGAATGAATCGTATTGCCTTTTTATTAATTATTCTATAATTACAAGTACAATGCCCTTACTCTCTCATCCCCTGAGTGGCATTCGAGGGCATATTCCTAACAATCTCCCACTTGCACTAAATGCCACACATCATGGTATCCAATACCCATGTTCTTCAGATGTCTTTCTAAGACGGCTTGAGATAATGGCTTAGTCAGCGGGTCAGAGACATTGTCTTCTGAGTCTACTCTTTGCAATGAAATATATCCTTTTTCCACCATCTCTCAAATGATGTGGTATTTTCTCTCTATATGCTTGGTGTTGTGGTAAGCCCTAGGCTCCTTGGCTTGGGCGACAGCTCCATCATTATCACAGAATAGTGATATAGGCAGCTCCGCATTAGGCACCACTTGAAGTTCTTGCATAAACTTCTGCATCCAAAATGCTTCTTTGCTAGCCTCTGAGGCAGGTTGATACTCTGCTTGGCAGGTGGAATCTGCAGTAGCAGTTTGCTTGGAGCTTCTCCAAGATACTGCTCCTCCATTGAGAGTAAACAAATACCCAGATGTCAACTTAGAGTCGTCATTGTCTCCTTGAAAATCAGAATCGGTGAATCCAATCACTCTCAATTCTCCACCACCGTAAGTAAGAACCAAATATCTAGTTCTTCTTAAGTACTTAAGAATGTTCTTTACGGCAGTCCAGTGTTCCCTACCCGGGTTCGCTTGAAATCGGCTTACCATACTCACAACGTAGGCTAAGTCCGGTCTCATTCACAACATAGCGTACATGAGGCTACCCACTATTGAGGCATAGGGTACCTTACTCATATCTCTTGTCTTCCTCACTTTGAGGACACATTTTCGTGGTGAGATGAATTCCTTGTCGCATGGGAAGGAACCCTCTTTTAGATTCATCCATCTTGAATCTTCTCAAGATTTTATCTATATATAGGGCTTGGGAAAGTCCTATCATTCTTCGCGGTCTATCTCTGTAAAGACGGATCCCTAGAATATAGGAAGCTTCTCCCAAGTCTTTCATGGAGAACGTTTTAGAAAGCCAAGCTTTCATAGTGCTGAGCATTGCTACGTTATTTCCTATAAGTAGACTATCATCTACATATAGTACTAAGAACGCAATGTTGCTCCCACTGACCTTTTTGTAAACACATGGTTCCTCCTCATTTCAAATGCAGTCAAAGTCCTTGATCGCGTCAAATCGAAGGTTCCAACTCCGAGAAGCTTGCTTCAGCCCATAAATGGCTCGTTGCAGCTTACACACCTTATCAGACCTTCGAAGTGGAGGTTGTGTTACAATAGGTTCGGTTCCTTATCCCTGATCAGATGTCTCCTTAGGACCTTCATTATGCTCTTTCAAAGAGATATTTCTACCCGAGCCACCTTCCTGAATGAATTCATCCTCAAGGAAGTGCGCTTATAATGCCAAAACGACCCTATGGTCTTCTGGCATGTAGAATAGATAACCCATCGAGTCCTCTGGGTATCCAATGAAACGTCCTTTGATGGACCTCGCTTCCAGTTTGTCCTCCTTAGCCTTCTTGACATAGGCTGGATATCCCCAAATCCTTATGTGATTCAGGCTTGGTTTCTTACCATTCCACATCTCATGCGGAGTGATAGGAATGGATTTGGAAGGACATCTATTAAGGATATAGGCAGCGGTTAGTAAGACATACCCCCACAGGTAAATAGGTAAATCAGTGTAATTTAACATAGAGCAACCATGTCCAACAAAGTTTGATTTCTCATTTCTGAAACACCATTTAACCGTGGGGTTCCTGGCGGCGTCAATTGTGAAACTATTCCATGTTCCTTAAGGAACTCATCAAACTATGTGCTCATATATTCGCCACCTCGGTCCGACTGAAGTGCTTTGATATGACATCCAGTCTGTTTTTCAACTAGGGCCTTAAATTCTTTGAATTTAGTAAAGGCTTTGGATTTATCTTTCATTAAGTACACAATCCCATACCTAGTATGATCATCTGTGAACATTATGAAATATTGATATCCGTCTCGGGCTACTTTTGAAGCGCCACAAACATCGGTATGTACCAATCAAAGTTTATCGGCAGCCCTTTCAAAAGTCCCTGTGAAGGGGGACTTAGTCATTTTGCCTCTAAGGCAAGATTCACAAGTTGGATAGGGTTCTACACCCAATGGACTTAAAAGTCCATCTTTCTCCATTTTCTGAACCTTGGTCTGACCAACATGACCAAGTCTAATGTGCCATTTAAGAGCTTGATTAGTATCCTGCCTACCACGTTTCCTAGTTATAGTGTTCACTGCTGTTTTATTTTGTAAGTTCAGATGATATAAACCATTTAACAATGTAGCTGTGCCAACCAATTTATTTTGAAAATAAATTTTACAACTACCATTGCCAATGAAGAAACAAAATTCTTTCCGGTCCAAGACTGGAATGGATACAATGTTTTTATGCCCCTTGGGCAAAACAAGTACTTCATCTAATGTCAAAATAAAACCGGATTCTAAACCCATTAGGATTGATCCAATATCGGTTGTCTCGACACTTTGTCCGCTTCCGACAGTGATCATTATTTCCCCAGCTTCAAGTTTTCATATCCTGATTCATAGTACAAATGTGAGAAGTGGCACCTGAATCCAGAATCCATGAAGCAGAATATACAGTAGCGGAACAATTTGTTTCAAAAACAAAAAGTTTCGTACCTGATGCACCATTAATCTTAGGACAAGTCCTTCGCCAGTGGCCCAGCTCACCGCATTCAAGGCATTTGTCCGTAGGTTCTAGACCGTCTACCTTTTGAACCTTTTGGGCCTTGCCCTTTCCTTTCTGTACCCCTTTCTTGGGTTTTGTTGGGAAAAACAAACACCCTGTATCGAAACAGCCGGGATACTCGAATCCCTGTATCGAATGTTATTTAGAGGTTTTGACATATATGCCAAATACAATAAAGGAAACTGTATCGAGGCTTTAAGGCTTTATCCTGTATCGAAGACCTGCCTCGAATCAGCATAAGTGAAGCTCGTCAGTACAGCAAGAAGACTTGTAAAAGATCAAGTATGGAAACTGTCTCGATGCTCTTAATACAGTCATCTTCCATACAGTTCACAAAAGGACAAGAAAGAACACAAGTCAAGTCCCGTTGAACAAAGAAGTATTTAAATACTCAAGGATAAAGTATTTAAATCGCCGATCTTCAGATCTTCAGAATCCCGCGAAATCCGGATCATGTCATATTCCCATTGAAGGAAATCTTATTCAAACGGATACATCTCAACGGATACTTTCTTCAGAGACTATATATATCCTATGAAGACATTGAAGATCAGTTACCCAAGTAACCTAATACTCAAGCTATCAAAGTTATCATCAGAGCAAACATATCTCCAAAGCATACTGCAATTAAGAACAAAAGAGATATACAGTGCTCAACATCAACAACAGCAATCATCAGCTCAAGATCTTGATATTCAAAGCTGCTGTTCTTACCTGGTTACCTAACCTTTTACCTCTGAGTAAAAACCGAGCTCTGTGTGAACTCAACAAGTTATTCTGACCTGTGTGGGACGAATAAGGATGAAGCTTTGGAACTGTGTTTGAAGAAGCTAGTCAAGAAGGAAGCTTTAACCAATCTGTGTGAACGGTTGAAAGTGACATTCTTTGTATCAATCTCTGTGAACGATACAAGAATAGGTTTGTTTATAATTACGTAGTTGTGTAAGCAGTAATTATAATAAACTTTTTACTCCTGTGTGGAGGACCAGTGGACGTAGAGGGGTTTACCTCGAACCACTTAAATTACTGTGTTATTTACCTTGACTTTTCTTGTTTTAAATTCGTGATATATTAAGTATACACCTAATACTTCGTTCTTGTATCCACGGCAACTAATCGTATCAAGACTTCCGCTCACTCAGATTTAGATTCCGTACGGTTTGTTGTTTAAACTATTTTCCAAAGCGTATCCGGTATACTTAAGTGGCCAACAAGTGGTATCGAGCGGTTGATTCTAAAAAGAATCACGTATTTCTTTTAACCGAATCAAATTCAAATCACTTATTTTCAAAGCAGTCTCTTTCATTCCCATATTATCGGTATGGATACTTCTATGATTAACAAAGTCCCTATGGTCTCTATTAACGAATTTGGCACTGGAGAATTAGAATGGAAGCTCATCTTGCGGCAATGCACGAAGAGATGATTTTTGTTATACTGAGATGGTCCGATCAAGATCATGAAGGTCAATCCGGCCGCAGGATTGAGGCCAAGCCCATCTGAAATGCTCGAGAAAGAACGCGAGCAATGGACAACCGATGAAAGGAAGCGAGCCAATCTCGACAACGTGGCTAAGAACGCGTTATTTGTCACTCTTGACAAAGGCACGTTCTCAAAGGTAAAGAGCCGCAAAAGCGACCCAAAGAAATGCAGGATAAACTCAAGCTAATTTGTGAGGGAACCAGCTCTCAAAAGAAAACAAGATTTCAAAACTTACTCGGCAATTTGAATCTTTTGAAATGAAACCAATGGAAACACTTGAGGAACTTGACCTCAGTTCTTGGTATTGTTGGTGAACTTGAAGCGTTGGGCAAGATTTACACCCAAAAGGAGAAGAACTTAAAAATTTTCAGATCTCTCCCAGCCCGATGGGACATTAAGACCACGGCTATGCGTGTATCCTGTAATCTTAATGAAATATCCACTTTTGATCTCTTCTCGACCTTAAAGCTTTTGAGTATGACATTGACAAGAGAGAAAGTCAAGAATCTCCTTCAAAGGTCACAACTCTTGTCTTTGTATCGAGCAATCGACCACGGCATGCCTAGCTTCGAAGCCGGTCACAAGAACGCGCGATGGCAGCGACATCCTGTCACAAGATGAAATGGCGCTTCTAATGCATAAATTCAAAAGTTCATCAAGCGATGCTGGAAAGACTCCCTACAGCCCAAACTTCAACAAGGTAAATGCGAAACATCATCTGTGATGCTAACCTGTGTTATAACTGCAGGAAACCAGGCAATTATGCAAACAAATGTCCTCATCCCAAAGTCCAAAGATTGCCTGAGGCCGAGCAACAAGAGACAGATGAAAGAAGACGTGCTTGGAAAGACAAGCTCAAGGCCCTGATTGGAGAATCAGAAGCTTCCCCCACACCATCCAAATCAGCAGAATGTCTTCAGGTGGTCACTGAAAGTGATTCATCTGACGATGAGTTCGACGATAAAGCATACATGTGCTTTATGGCCAAAGATGTTCCAGAAAGTGAAGACAGCGACGATGAGGTAAGTTCAACCTCAGTTATTCCACCTAATGCATCTCATACTTTCGAAAATATGATGAATGAGTTCAAAAACATTCAAAAAGCCCATGAGACTCTAAAAACTGAGAATATACAACTTCAATTAACAAATCTAGAGCTGAAAGATGAAAATGACTTGCTGAAAATAAACTATGAAAATATGTCTCTTGATTGTGAAACCAGCAAGGTCGATTTTGAAAAACTCATGGAGAGCAATCATCAACTTGCTCATGAACTGAATGAGGTTAAAACCCATAATGAGAGCAAGACAAATGATTTGGTTCTACTACAAACCAAAATTACAACTCTCGAGAAAGCGAACTTGAGACCATTCAAGTCTTTTGAAAAATCGTCCTAAAGAATCGAAGAAATTCAGAGCACTGGGCAACACGCTCATGATAAAAGTGGCTTAGGATACAGCTCATGTTCGAACAAAGGAAAAACTAGTACTGTGTTCGTCAAGAGTGTGGAACACATTCCAGAATCGGAAGATACTCCTAGTCCCATAAAGGAACCTGCTGTACCGAGAAAACCGAAGGCTGCAATTCCGCCCCCTCAACTCTACTATTCGAGACAGTGGAACCAACAACCACTCAGAAGGCGTAATCTACAGCATGCTCCACAAGCATATCATCAAAGCCGACAGTCATTCAGAAAGAAAGCGGTATCCAACCACCAAAGGCCCGCACGGCAGTACCCTCAGTACAGTGCGCCTAGGTATTGGATACAGGAGCCCCGTTATCCCTCAAGACAGCAGATGCCAGTGCAGTATCAACAACAGCATTGGGAATCCAACTGGAGACCCAGAAGACAAGCTGTTAGGCCAAAGAAAATGGCTCCACCTCCTAGACGGCACTCGTACTGGAATAATAATAATAACCCTGAATTTTACATGCATAATAATTATCATGATTATAACAACTACGGATATGCCCCCCGTAGATATCGCAACACTGTACCGAGTACATCCTACAGTAAACCAATTGCTGTCAGGAAAATCTGGGTACCTAAAGGAACTAACATATATGGACCCAAAAATCAAAGGGGACCTAAATCTACCTAATTTCTTTGTTACAGGACATTCTAGAGGAGGATACCTGGTACTTCGATAGTGGATGCTCTCGTCACATGACTGGAGATAGGAGCAAGCTATCTGATTTTGTAGAAGGTCGCGGTCCGAAAGTTCGCTTCGGTGATAAGTCTAAAGGAAGATCAAGAGGGAAAGGAAACCTACTTGTCGGGAAATTCAAGGTCACTGATGTTGCATATGTTGAAGGCTTACAGTATAATCTACTTAGTATTAGCCGATTACGTGATAAAGCGGTTCTCGGTGAAGTTCTATATAGATCATTTGTAGAGTCAAGAACACCCAAACCAAGTAAGTTGTTCTTACAGACGAGATCAGGTAATATGTACATTGCTGACTGGAAGCCTATGAGCTCCTCAATTCCATGTTTTGTTGCCAAAGGCACTGCAGATCTTAGCTGGTTATGGCACAAGAGGATGTCTCACGTCAACTTCAAGACGATCAACAAGCTTTCAAGACAGGGTATGGTTAGAGGTTTGCCAGATGTGTCATTCAAGAAGGACAGCGTCTGCGGACCATGCCAGAAAGGCAAGCAAATCAAGTCAACCCTGAAAAGCAAATCCTACCTTTCAACCCAAAGAGTGTTGGAAATGCTACACATGGATCTCTACGGTCCTATAGACCCAGTAAGTTTGGGAGGTAAGAAATATTGCATGGTTGTTGTTGATGATTATTCCAGGTATGCTTGGACGATATTTCTTAGCATGAAGAAGGAAACAACATCAAAGGTGCCGAGCTCTGAGAAAGTTGCAAAATGAAAAAGCATCGAGTATCGTGTGCATTCGTTCCGGACAGTCTTGAATTTACTAACCGCTTTATAGAGCAATACTGTTCGGAGAATGGCATACAGCACGAATACTCAGCTGCCCGTACACCTCAACAAAATGGTGTTGCCGAGCGAAAGAATAGGACGTTGAAAGAAGCAACAAGGACAATGATTGCCGCAAGCAAATTGCCACAGCGTTTCTGGGGTGAAGCAACCAATACGGCGTGCTACACTCAAAACCGTTGTATCGTCAACAAGCACCACAACAAAACAGCTTATGAGGTATGGAATAACAAAACTCCATTAGTTTCGTATTTTCACATTTTTGGATGCAGATGCTATGTATTGAACAATGGGAAGGACCAACTTAGAACCTTTGATGAAAAATCAGATGAAGGAATATTCGTAGGATACTCCTCCGTCAGCAGAGCTTTCAGAATCTTCAATAAAAGGAAGCTGACGATCGAGGAATCAGTTCATGTAGTGTTCGACGAACCACACCATGACCCTACAGGAGTAGATGATATCACTCAGGACATTCACCATCTATCTATCTTGGATCCACCTACACCCATATAACCTGTAGTTGATTTATAAATCAACCCCGCAGCTATAAGAATCGATGTGGATGAAGCTGACGCTGTACAAGCTGAAGTTGTACCCACAGAAACTTTCGATACAGTACGGGATCCTGAACTAGAACCCGACCGAAGATGGTTGAGAGATCACCCGCAAGAGCTGATCATAGGAAACATTAATGCAGGTGTTTCTACTCGTAGGAGAATACAGAGTACATAAGGAAATGTACTTTGTGCACAAGAAGAATCTAATGCTGAAGTCTCACAGTTTCCTGAATGGAAATCTCAATCCGAACTTAGGAGACTGAATATGTGCACTATCGTTGTATTCTTAGCCCAGTCCGAACCTGTTTCGACCATAGACGCTCTTAACAACTCTCATTGGATAACATCTATGGAAGAAGAGCTTAACGGTTTCGAAAGAAACAATGTATGGTATCTTGTACCCAGACCGACACACCAATCGGTTATAGGAACCAAATGGGTATTTCGAAACAAAAAGGATCGAAATGGACTTATCATAAGGAACAAATCCAGACTAGTAGCACAAGGCTATTGTCAGGAAGAAGGAATCGACTATGATGAAACCTTCGCCCCTGTAGCGAGACTAGAAGCCATTAGGATATTTTTAGCCTTTGCCGCCCATAAGAGTTTTATCGTATACCAAATGGACGTCAAGAGTGCTTTCCTGAATGGAGAGCTTGCAGAAGAAGTTTATGTTGAACAACCACCAGGGTTTGCCAACACAGACGGTATCGATCTAGTTTATAGGCTAAGGAAAGCGTTGTACGGACTTAAACAAGCCCCTAGAGCGTGGTACGAAACCCTGTCCCAGTATCTAACCAACAACGGATTTGAGAAAGGTGCTGTCGACAAAACCTTGTTCAAGATACAGGAAGGTGATGACCTTCCAATGCTACAAATCTATGTCGATGATATTATTTTTGGTTCAACTAAGCTTGCTCTATGTCAAAGGTTCTCACATCTCATGCAAAGTAAATTTGAAATGAGTATGATGGGGGAACTTAGTTATTTCCTAGGTTTGCAGGTAAAGCAGTTGCCTGCAGGTATATTCATCAACCAGGAGAAATACAGCAAGGACCTTCTCAACAAATTTGGAATGAACACTTCCAAATCCTCGCCAACCCCTATGAGCACTTCCGTGCAAATTTGTGCTGATGAAGCTGGAAAGCCGTTTGACCAATCACTCTACAGGAAGCTCATTGGTTCGCTCCTGTACCTAACGGCTAGCAGGCCCGATATCCAGTTTGCTGTTGGAGTGTGTGCGAGATACCAAGTTGCACCTAAGGAATCACACTTCAATACAGCTAAACGAATCCTGAAGTACATTAAAGGAACAGTCGATGCAGGACTGTGGTATCCTAAGGAAGGCGGATTCGATTTAGTTGGATACAGCGACTCGGATCTCGGAGGCTGCAAGCTAGATAGGAAGAGTACAAGTGGAACTTGTCACTTTCTCGGACCTAGACTCGTTTCTTGGTTCAGTAAGAAGCAATTGGCTAACTCCCTTTCCACGGCCGAATCAGAGTACTATGCTGCTGGTAGCTGCTGTATGCAGATCCTTTGGATGCGGAACAAGCGTCGATTATGGAATCGATGCTAGAGAGACTCAATCATGTGTGATAGCACGAGTGCAATTGCAATCACGCACAATCCTGTTTGCACTCGCGCACTAAACATATCAACATGAAGCATCATTTTATCAGAATCATGTCGAGAACAAGGATGTTCGCCACGAAAAAGTTCATACGGACGTCAGTGCCGACATCTTCACCAAGCCTCTCGACACGCAAGATTCAACATGCTCGTAATGCAATGGGAATACTACAGCCAGACTCCCTGTAAGTAAATTTACTGCTTTTACTCAACAATTGAGGGGGAATGCTGTAAGACCCGTGAATACAGTATCCAACATTAATTATCTGTACACTCAGAAACATCAATACAGTACTGTAGCGAACGAAGGCATATGAATCCTACAGCTGATGTGTGCAATAATTAAGGGGAATCTCAGGACCCATGAATACAGCATTAATCCAAATATTGCTGTATGGAATTCAAAACCTATTAGTACCTTTTTAAGGGGGAACGCTGTATCGACGCGGAGAACAGCACATGCTATAGGATTTCGATTCAGTATATAATATAATATTATTTCCTTTTAAAATAATTTTTGTCCACATGCCCTGTTTTTATGTCAAACGTCATGTTCATTAAATGCCTTACACGACATCTGGACAACTGAATCTCAAAAGCCGCGATGTTTTTAAATTGTTTATTATTTTTAAACCGCCGTTTTAGGCATTTAGGGTATCAACCTATGTCAGAAGTGGGACCCGCTGTATTTTAAAACCTTTTAATGGATTAGCGTACCGGTTACACTAAATCCATCTTGACCGTTGATTTCAAAACCGGTTCCCATCCCTTAAAATCTGACCAATCGTACTCTGCAAAACCCTATTTCGCCGCCCAAGTATAAAAGGATTGTATCTGCCATTAGAGACTCTTTACGCTTTCTGCAATTACAAGAGCTCTCAAGCAAACAGCCTACATATTTTCTGCATATTCACTGCGAATTTCGACTGTTTTCTTCCACCTTTGTTTTAAGAAAACATCAATGGCTAGTCAATCTTCTTACCCTGTTCTGAAGAAATCCTCCAACATCATTGATGGCCGGATCTTCTCCAAACCTGTCATCATCGAGCGTATTATCTCGGAAATCAACGACACCGAACCAATGGAGTATATCATTACTCGTCTTGACCAACAAGGTCTCTATCGCTTCAGGAGCAAAACCGCCGACAAATACGACGCCCATCTGGTTGAGGAATTCTACCTCAACGCCGCCGTCCGTTTTCTGTCACTAGCCCAGGGAGGACATGTTGCTGACATCACTGCAACAGTCCAGGGAGTGGAAATCTGCATCAACCGCGATCTACTCCAGAGAATCTACAGGCTCCCTGCCGACGGCCTGACCATGGACCAACTTGAGACGTTCGGGTCTCAAGAGCTTATTACCAAGTTTTATGGACTATTTACAGGGTCCAAAGTAGTTGATATGGTGACAACCACTTGTCACAAGAAAAATTTTCTTCTTCATTTCGTTTATCTTCATGACTTTTGTTCCAGGATCATTGAAAACCGAACCGGTGCGTTCGAGATGTGCACGAATTTAAGGTTCAGGATGATGGTAGCTATTTTGACCTGTGAAAAGGTCAATTGGTGCCAAATCATTCTGAAACGTCTTCAAGAAGAGGTGTGCAAACCTGCCACCCAAAAGAAATCCTTTGGTTTAATGCTGAACTACATTCTGACGAAGTGCGGACTGACGCAATCCGCCGACGCAAAGAAAAATAGCTCGAGGATATACTTAGGAGGTGTCAAACCCACTGCTTATAACCAGAGCACCATGCATGCCAATCACCCGAGAACCAGGCACATGCCTATTTCTGCCATCCCAAGAGATGAAACCGTGAAGGTCCCAGAAATGGAATCTTCAAAGAAGCGAAAGCGATCTCACAGCAAGAAACACTCTGCTGGTGAGAAGTCCAAGAAGAGACTCAGGAGGCTCTCAAAAATCAAAGCCAAGCACTCCAAGGATGTCTCGCCCGTGGCGCAACCCACTGATGAAGAACCCCAGGGCCCAACCCCTGTGGAAGAGGTGTCTCCTACTGCATCGACAGTAGATCCCGAGCCTTTGGCGGCTACGACGGATATAGAGACATCTGCCAACATTCAAGACTTTAGCGAGTCGGCTGCCCATTCGGAGCCAAAAGCTACTTCTCCTTTGCGGGATCCCACACCCGTACAGGATCCAATTTCCTTCGGGGCACCATCCCCTGCAAGGAGTCCATCTTCCGTACAGGATCCCATACCTGTACAGGAATCCCTCGAAACAGCGTCTCCAGACGTTATTCGAAGTCCCTCCCCTGACTCGATCATAAATCAAACACTTCTTTCGGTTCAAATTGACCACGCGTACGAAAGATTTCTGCAATGGAAAGGCTATAGGCTAGCTCCGTACGATACACTGTACAACTGGAGCGAATGGAGCCACGAAGAGCGATTCGTCTCCGAAGTAACAGACTCAACTGAAATTGAGGCCCTGCTTCGATGGGACAACGCTTCTTGCAAAGATCTAATAAAAAGCCACCTGCTGCACAAATCTGACGCCAGAAGAAAAGGAAAGAAGAAGTCAGAGAATTCTCCCATTAATCCAAAAGATGACGACGATCATGACTCAGATGACGACGACGATGCTCTACAAGCAGGTCTGAGAATGAGCCGTGAAGAGGCTGAAGCCCGAAACGCCTCTCCACCCAGAAAAGACGAAGGGCCTTCTACCCAAGCCAATCCCCCTTCGCCTCAGCCGGAGAACATTCCCGATCAGGAGGAATCAGTCCCTCCAGTCGAGGAACTTCAAGAAATTTTGGAACAGGCACCCGAGCCTACTGCGACCGAAGAAGCTATTCCTGCAAACCAACAGGAGGATTCAGTCCCTCCTGCATCCATCTCTGCCGAAGAACCTTCGCCACAGGACGCTTCTGAACCAACTATCGCCGAACCACAGGAAGCTGCTCCCGCCCCTTTAACAATGGAATCCGAGGACGGTAACGAACCTGAGGATGTCCAACTTACTTCACGTCCATCCGTGAATGTAAGAAGATTGAACGGCGCTGAAGACTTCGCCCAACCTGACTCTCCGATCTCTGCCGCACGAAAAGAGCGCCTGCGAGCTCTTGGCCTTCAGACTGTATTTATCCAAGATGCAGTAAACGCTCTATCTTCCGTTGAAAAGGCACTGAATTGGATGCACACCTCTGCAGTCGAAGAAATGACCACTCTTCAACACGAAGTATCTCGAGTTGTCGACGCATTCATTCTTTTGCCAGAAGTTTTCAAGCAAGCCTTGAAGATCATGGAAGAGAAGCAGGAGCAACTGCTGAAGGAGGAAGCTACAAAGACAAGGATTGTTGAAGCCAAGACCGCCTGTGCAATGATTGAGAACAGCTCTCAACTGCGTGCTCACGACAAAAGCATTCAAGAAATGTCGCAGACTCTTTCCTCCCTTGTTGAAAGAATAACCAGCATCGAGACCAAACAGGACGCTGCTCTTGAAATCCTGCAATGTCTTGATGAAGCCAAAAAGGGGGAAGAGGCACGAGAAGCTGCAAGGAGAATAAGGCTGCAACAAGGGAATTTGAGGCTGCTCAGAACAGTATCACTGCCGAATTGAACAAGCTAGCACCTCAATCCCAAAGCTTTAAAATTTCAGGCTCCAGACCGGAATTCCATGACCCCAATGTCCCTTGGCAAACTCTTATTCAGAGACCTTCGAAAATACGTCTGCCGACCAACCGCATGTAATACCCGGTTGTAATTCAGTCATTATCATTCAGTAATTTTATTCGGTGATTGTCACTAAGTGGATTTTCACTCATTTATAATCATTCACCAATCATATTCATTCACCGTGTTCACCGTTCGGAAAAACTTCGAGTGGTGTATCGTTATTGTTCATTGTTTCAACTTTCCTCATATGAGTTCGACTTTGTTAGATCACCATTAATTTTTGGTGACTCCAAAAATTCTAAATCTTTGCAATATTATAGAGCATCGAGTTAGATTTCCAATGGTTCAAACGGTGAGTCAATCGGAGTCCGGACGAGAGAGTTATGGTCGTTTTAGCTCAACCGCTCATTTTTCGCTGGCGATCACGCCGAACGAACTCGGCCGTGTCGCCCGACACGGCCCGTGCCGTACTCGTCCGGAAAGTGCCGGCGTTCGCCTCAGACCCGACCGTGTCGCCAGCACGGCCGAGTCGAACCCTTCCGGATAAGCCGAGCGATCGCTGACACGCCCACCGTGCCGGTCGTGCACGGCCGAGTCATGCCGAAGTCATTGTCGGACGGGTCATCGCCGGGAGGCCCTCCGCCGCAACCGTGTCAAGCGAGACACGGTCGAGTCCTCGCCGCCAATCGTCGGCCGGCGGCATACACGACCGTGCCGATCGGCACGGGCCGTGTCCGGCAGCTGTCAACTCCCTTAAATTCGTTTTTTTCAACATTTCAGCCATTTCTATCCCTTTTCTTCACCTTCAACCGTGAGAGTAAGCTTGAGGGAGGGTTTTTCCTTCACAAATCATTTGGGTGTTTGATTTTCTTCATCTCCTTTCGATCGTGAAGCCCGGATAATCAATCTAACGCGTGTTCTTCAGATTAAAGTACTTGGATCATCAAGAGGTAATTCCTTCAACACTTTGGACTTCGATTTTGTGTTGAGATATGATGTTTTGGACGTTATAATCATGTTATATGAAGGGATATGTATATGATTATGAGTTTGTATAAGGATTCATTGGATTATTGAGGAATTATTCGAGAACACCTTGAATATCGAGTTGGAATTGGGGATTTTCGACTAATTGTTGTTATAATCACGTTTTTGGATATTCATAACGGATTATTGATCGTATTGGAGATATTTTGTTGGTTTGAAACACTTCTTGGGGATTTTGATATTGGTATATTGAGGTTTGATTGTAAACAATCGGAGTTTGGATACAACGTGTTTGATTTAATGCCTCAATGGACTTGGTTTAGTCGTATCGACGTTTTGAGTTCGTTATATTCGTGTTTGATTCATATATTGATCGGATTGTCGGTAATTGTATTGAATTAAGGTTGTTCGTGCGACCGACACTTCATTTAGGACATTTGTTCGTGGAAGGACTTTCTTCATCGGTATTTTGTAAGTTAATTCTTACTCGGTTAAAAGGATATTCATCCCTTTTGTTGTTGTTCATTCATAATCATAACTCACTCATCATTATATTAACCGTATCAAAACTTGTTGTTATCAATTAATCGTTTCAGTCATAAGGAACGACGGTTCCAATCTTTTCGTTGAGCAGTCATTTATTTCGTTACCATTCCACCTCGGTGAGTCATTATTCATTTTCGATGTCACTTTTGTTATATCGTGGAATTCCGGGTCATACTGGCGTGCCGGTTGGTATGTGTAGGGTTTTCATGTCGGGCACATTATAGTCGTGTGTTGGTTGGTGGCCTCACATCGGTACTGCACACGAGATTGATTGTTTCGTGAGACTGATTAGGTACAAGACCACACGTGTATTCGATCGATACTCGTTGGTGGCTTGTGCACGGACACATTTCCATCCCGGGCGTAGTGTGGCGCCATTTCCTTTGAGCCGTACTGTTAGTTGATTCATATAGCATGTTTGATTGCGTATGTTTTGACAGGATGTTTCATAACTTCAGATATAATCATGATTGTGTATTTTCAACTCTTGAGGATTGTTGTTCTTTGTAATCGACCCCGTTTGGGGATTTTGTTTTTCGTGTCATGGCAAGGCAAACGCACGGAATAGCATGTTGACGTCGAGGAGTCCTAGTGATACTAGTAGGGGCCCCGATCTTTCGATTATTCATGTTATTGTTCTTTATTTTCCGCCGCAGACTTTCATTTGAATACTCTGTTTCATTCAAAGGTTGTGTATTTTATCTTCATATAAAATACACCAGTATTCGGTATTGTCCTGGCGTGTTGTAACTAAACTCCACATCGGAGTAATTATTGCTGTAATGTAGTTCGGTACTACATTTATCTTGTGTAATTCATTCATTTTCATTTGCCTGGTGGGTCCCAGTTGGGGATCTACGGCACTGTAATATCCGCCTAGTTTGGGGTGTTACAGAGTTGGTATCGGAGCGTGGTTTTGAATACTACCTTCCGAGTCATGTCTCATTTGAAATCATCGTCATCGGACTAGTATCATTGGACTTTCGCGTCACGTGTGACCTGTGCAGATGCCGAGCCAATCAGATCGAAAGAACTGTAAGACTTCTAACGCCATGGTATAATTTCTGGCAATAGTCATTCATTCATCATTCATCATTTAACAATCCTCAAACATCATCATTCATTGTGATTAGGACAATCATGTTAACTCATTAATCACTTAATTCATTTCATTACTCAGTTAATAATCAGGACGATCATGTTAACTCATTAATTACTCAATTCATTTCATTACTCAGTTGTCAACCTAGATAATCATATTGTCAATCTTGTTAAGTTATTCAAGATAATCATTTCAAGAATTTTATCAGATAATCATGTAACTTCAGTAAATCATTCATATAATCACTAAGTTAGAGCATGTATACTCATTTTCATCATCTCATGACATAATCATAACGTGTTAATCATGCGGGAAATATAATCATTATGCGACCTCCCTACTTCAGGATGGAGAGAGTCGTCAGGATGCACGGGGAGAGACGGTGCGGACCGAAACCCGAGAAATAATCACTGGCCGGGAAATCGTGCCCAGGACTCGGCTCGATCAGAAGATGTACGGGTTGATCCACTCACTTTTATGCAGGCCATGATGACCCATGTGCAGTTGCTCAATCATCATTGCGCCACTCTGACCGGATTAATCGAGAGAACTCTCCCGTACGAGCCAGCTGCTAAGGAAATTGCTGAGCAGCAACCTGCATATGTCAACAGGAAATCAACGAAGCGTAATCTATCCGAAGGCGGTCAGTCAACCTGCAAGAATCCTCGTGTGAGTCCTATCGTTTCTGAGCGACCTCCTACGGCACATAATCGTGCGGGATCTCATTCCCGAGCGGCCAGTTCGGCCATCACCTGTTTCAATTGTGGAACGCCGGGTCATTTCAGCACTGAGTGTCTGAAACCGTCTATCACGTGCTATAATTGTGGGAATTTTGGGCATAAGGCTCGTTTTTGCCGAAAGGACTCCAAGTCGGCTCTGGCGGCATCTCAGGCCCCGAAGCAATCAGCCTTTCAGAATCAGACTGCTTTGTCAACGTTGTTTAAGACACTGGAAGCAAATAGAGTTGGAGCTCGTATTTATCAGACGGGAGCGTCCGGTTCGGGGGCCGGCAAGTCCCAGATTTATATGATGAGGAGGATCGACGATCCGGTGGCCCGAATGATTTCAGGTATACTCGTAATTTTATTTCAACTTGTGTGTACCTTTTGATGCTGGTACACCGCATTCATTCATTTTCGATTCATGCTTGAATAGACTTGTTTCGGGATAGTCCTACTTAATGACCGTGATTGGTTGATGGATCTAATCGTGGTGAATTTATCTTAGGACGATGTAATTTTCGGTATTAGTTGGTTTGATCGTCTTGATACTATCCTCAGTGCTTGTTAGCGTTTGGTCGCTATCTTTCCGTCGTTGGTTGTCGAATGTATGCTTCAGGGAAGTAATCCCCGTTGTTCCAGTCGAAATTTTATTATGGCGGAAGCAGAGAAATTCCGCAATCGAACTATTCAATCATTCATTGTATCATTCTCATCGATTGGCCTTTCTAGGGCAATCGAGTTATTCAATCATTCCTTGTATTATTTCCATCGATTGGCTTTTCTAAGACAATCGAGTCATTCAATCATTCATTGTATCATTTTCATCGATTGGCTTTTCTAAGACAATCGAGTCATTCAATCATTCATTGTATCATTTTAATCGATTGGCTTTTCTAAGACAATCGAGTCATTCAATCATTCATTGTATCATTTTCATCGATTGGCCTTTCTAGGGCAATCGAGTTATTCACTCATTCATTGTATCATTTCCATCGATTGGCCTTTCTAAGACAATCGAGTTATTCAAACATTCATTGTATCATCTTCATCGATTGACCTTTCTAAGGCAATCGAGTTGTTCAATCATTATTGGTATCTCTTTTTATCGATTGACCATTCTAGGGCAATCGAAATGTTCAATCATTCGTGGTATCATTGTCATCGATTGACGATGTATTTCCGCAACGAGTTATCTGGTTGCCTTCACATAGAGTAAGGGAATTCAGGAGTGAGTTGGAGCCGGTACGTCCCCTTTATCGAAGGCACCGTATCGGATGACCCCGACCAGAATGCAGGAGTTGAAGATTCAACTTGAGAAATAGTTCGAGAAAGGTTATCTCCGACCGATTGCGTCCCCATGAGGAGCACCAGTGTGATCTGTCAAGGAGAAGGATGGCTCGTCTCGTGTGTGTATTAATTACCAGGAGTTGAACAGAGTGATGATCAAGAGTAGTATCCTTTACCTTGTATTGTTGATCTTTTAGATCAACTTCAGGGAGCCTCAGTATTTTCCAGGATCGACTTAAGATCTGGATATCACCAGTTGCGGATTCGAGAGTCGGATATCGCGAGGACAGCGTTTCGTACACGCTATGGTCATTATGAGTTCGTAGTTATGCCGATCGGGCTAACTATTGCACCTGCGGTATTCAGGGAGTTAATGAATCGGGTTTTCATCGACTTTTTGGATCAGTTTGTTGTTGTCTTCATCGAAGACATTTTGATTTATTCTCTTAGCCGAGAGGAACACGAGGTTCATCTTCTTCAGGTTCTCGACGTGTTGAGACGAGAGCAACTTTATGGAAAGTTTTCCAAATGTGAGTCCTGGAGGTCCAGTGACTTTCTCGGACATGTAATTTCATCGACGAGTTCGTGTCGACCCTCGAAGACGGAGACTATCCGAGATTGACAACCTCCGAAAGATATTAAGTATAACCGATGTTTCCTCGGATTAGTTGGTCTATTATCCCACCCACGACACGGAGCTAGCGTAGTGGTTTTCGCGTTGGGAATTGGCGTTGCCTTTATGGCATCACCGTCATATCTTCACCAATCACAAGAGTTGAAGGATATATTTACTCACAAGGAGTTAAATATGCGGAGGCGGTGGTTAGAACTAATCAAAGATTTTGATATCGAGATCCTTTACCACTGGGCAAGGCGAACGTTGTCGCCGACGCCTTGAGTCGTAAGTCCGCAAGGTGAGCAGATGCTTGCTCGTTAACAGATTCGAAGAAGCTTCAGCAGGAATTCCTTAGACCCGAGATCGAGGTCTGGCTTGAGCGAATTCAGGGACAGCTTGTATGTTAGAGATTTCATCATCTCTTGAGGAGGTAATCAGAGAGAATCAGAGTTCAGACCCTTCATTGTTGCGCATCCGTGAAGATGTGGCTCAGGGGAAAGCCCCTGGATTCGTGATCCGCGAGGATGGACTTTTGAGATTTAAGAATCGGATGTGTGTACCGGCGAATGACGAGTTGAAAAACTCTATTTTGAGAGAAGCTCATGCTACCCCTTATTCTGTTCATCTGGGGTCCACCAAGATGTACAAGGACTTGAAACAAAATTACTGGTGGAGTAATATGAAGCGAGAAGTCGCGGAATTTGTTTCGAGATGCTTAACTTGCTAACAAGTCAAGATTGAACATCAGCGACCGGCGGTTATGCTGAAAACCTCTCCCTATTCCGGAATGGAAGTGGGAAGACATTTCTATGGATTTCATCACGAGTTTGCCGACGAGTCGTCGTGGCATGAATGCGATCTGGGTGATTGTGGACCGCTCAACTAAATCAGCTCATTTCCTTGAGATCAAGGATACGTGGGGTCCCGAGAGACTGGATCAGTTGTTCATCAAGGAGATAGTGAGACTGCACGGTACTCCTAAGAGTATCGTTTCCGATCGTGACGGACGATTTGTTTCCCATTTTTGGAAATCAGTTCATCGTGCTATGGGAAATCGCTTAATCTCGATTGCCTTTCATCCTCGGTCAGACGGACAATCGAGAGAGAACTATTCGGACATTAGAGGACATATTGAGGGCATGCGTCCTCGATTAGTAGACGATTGGGAAGCCCAATCTTGTTGTTTAAGTCCACGTACGATAGTTGGCATGCCTCCATTAAGATGGCACCTTACGAGGCCTTGTACGGTCGTCTTTGTCGATCTCCTTTGTGTTGGGATGACTTGTCAGAATCAATCGGCACCGAGCCCGATATGCTTATAGCCGCCCGAGAGAAGGTAGCTTTGATCAAGAGTCGTATGTTGACAGCTCAGAGTCGACAGAAATTATATGCAGTAAATCGTCGTCGACCACTAGAGTTCGAGACGGGTGACCATGTTTTGGTCAAGGTATCCCAGAGTTGAGGTATTTTCCGTTTCGGAAAACGGGGGAAGTTGAGTCCGAGATTCATTGGACCGTTTGAAATTTTGGATCGAGTAGGCGAGTTAGCTTATCGATTGGCTTTACCTCCGGCTTTGAGCAGGATTCATAATGTGTTTCACGTCTCTCAGTTGCGGAAGTATGTTGCCGACGTGAGTCACATACTTCAGTTCGACGAAATCAAGATCGCGGATGATCATTCGTACGAGGAGCGTCCTGTACGAGTATTAGAGCGGCGAGTCAAACAGTTGAGGGATAAGTCGATTCCTTTGGTCAAGATTCAGTGGTCTAGACACGGAGTCGAAGAGGCTACTTGGGAAACCGAGGATAGTATGCGGGAGTGTTATCCCGAGTTGTTTGACCCTTAGTTTCGGGGACGAAACTCTTTTAAGGGGGGGTGTATGTAATACCCGGTTGTAATTCAGTCATTATCATTCAGTAATTTTATTCGGTGATTGTCACTCAGTGGATTTTCACTCATTTATAATCATTTACCAATCATATTCATTCACCGTGTTCACCGTTCGGAAAAACTTCGAGTGGTGTATCGTTATTGTTCATTGTTTCAACTTTCCTCATATGAGTTCGACTTTGTTAGATCACCATTAATTTTTGGTAACTCCAAAAATTCTAAATCTTTGCAATATTATAGAGAATCGAGTTAGCTTTCCAATGGTTCAAACGGTGAGTCAATCGGAGTCCGGACGAGAGAGTTATGGTCGTTTTAGCTCAACCGCTCATTTCTTCAGTTTTGGCCGATCACTGCCGAACGAACTCGGCCGTGTCGTCCGACACGCCCGTGCCGTACTCGTCCGGAAAGTGCCGGCAAGTTCGCCTCAGACCCGACCGTGTCGTCGCACGGCCGAGTCGAACCCTTCCGGATAAGCCGAGCGATCGCTGACACGCCCGACCGTGTCGCCCGCACGGCCGAGTCATGCCGAGTCAGCCGTCGGACGGGTCATCGCCGGGAGGCCCTCCGCGCCGCGACCGTCAAGCGGGACACGGTCGAGTCCCTCGCCGCCAATCGCCGCCGGTATGCGACACGACCGTGCCGATCGGCACGGCCGTGTCCGGCAGCATCAACTCCCTTAAATTCGTTTTTTCAAAGATTTCAGCCATTTCTATCCCTTTTCTTCACCTTCAACCGTGAGAGTAAGCTTGAGGGAGGGTTTTTCCTTCACAAATCATTTGGGTGTTTGATTTTCTTCATCTCCTTTCGATCGTGAAGCCCGGATAATCAATCTAACGCGTGTTCTTCGGATTAAAGTACTTGGATCATCAAGAGGTAATTCCTTCAACACTTTGGACTTCGATTTTGTGTTGAGATATGATGTTTTGGACGTTATAATCATGTTATATGAAGGGATATGTATATGATTATGAGTTTGTATAAGGATTCATTGGATTATTGAGGAATTATTCGAGAACACCTTGAATATCGAGTTGGAATTGGGGATTTTCGACTAATTGTTGTTATAATCACGTTTTTGGATATTCATAACGGATTATTGATCATATTGGAGATATTTTGTTGGTTTGAAACACTTCTTGGGGATTTTGATATTGGTATATTGAGGTTTGATTGTAAACCATCGGAGTTTGGATACAACGTGTTTGATTTAATGCCTCTATGGACTTGGTTTAGTCGTATCGACGTTTTGAGTTCGTTATATTCGTGTTTGATTCATATATTGATCGGATTGTCGGTAATTGTATTGAATTAAGGTTGTTCGTGCGACCGACACTTCATTTAGGACATTTGTTCGTGGAAGGACTTTCTTCATCGGTATTTTGTAAGTTAATTCTTACTCGGTTAAAAGGATATTCATCCCTTTTGTTGTTGTTCATTCATAATCATAACTCACTCATCATTATATTAACCGTATCAAAACTTGTTGTTATCAATTAATCGTTTCAGTCATAAGGAACGACGGTTCCAATCTTTTCGTTGAGCAGTCATTTATTTTGTTACCATTCCACCTCGGTGAGTCATTATTCATTTTTGATGTCACTTTTGTTATATCGTGGCATTCCGGGTCATACTGGCGTGCCGGTTGGTATGTGTAGGGTTTTCATGTCGGGCACATTATAGTCGTGTGTTGGTTGGTGGCCTCACATTGGACTGTGCACACGAGATTGATTGTTTCGTGAGACTGATTAGGTACAAGACCACACGTGTATTCGATCGATACTCGTTGGTGGCTTGTGCACGGACACATTTCCATCCCGGGCGTAGTGTGGCGCCATTTCCTTTGAGCCGTACTGTTAGTTGATTCATATAGCATGTTTGATTGCGTATGTTTCGACAGGATGTTTCATAACTTCAGATATAATCATGATTGTGTATTTTCAACTCTTGAGGATTGTTGTTCTTGTATCGACCGTTTGGGGATTTTGTTTTTCAGGTCATGGCAAGGCAAACGCACGGGAATAGCATGTTGACGTCGAGGAGTCCTAGTGATACTAGTAGGGGGCCCCGATCTTTCAGTTATTCATGTTATTGTTCTTTATTTTCCGTTGCAGACTTTCATTTGAATACTCCGTTTCATTAAGTGTTGTGTATTTTATCTTCATATAAAATACACCAGTATTCGGTATTGTCCTGGCGTGTTGTAACTAAACTCCACATCGGAGTAATTATTGCTGTAATGTAGTTCGGTACTACATTTATCTTGTGTAATTCATTCATTTTCATTTGCCTAGTGGGTCCCAGTTGGGGATCTACGGCACTGTAATATCCGCCTAGTTTGGGGTGTTACACCGCAACCCAACTGCCGACGAAGTGAAGCACTGAGGAAGAATGAACTGATGAGATATTTTGTCAGACTCATCAGGGAATCCGCCATCTTCAAAAATTATAAGACGTTAGCGGAGGCAGCAGATAAGTTTTCAAAGATGCTAGAAGAAGGTAAACTCCCTCTCCAAATCGAAATGAAATCAAAAGATAGAAGAGGAGATCGGGTCACCCATCCAGAAGATTGGATACTTGCCTTTGATCGTTCATATGAAGGAAGAGCGATTTACCAGGATCGAGGCAATGATTCTCTTCAAAACTGGTGGCGTGTCACCGAGAACGAACAAGGAAAAAGACCATGGAGGCATGCGGATTATAGATAAGGAGATGAAATTTATGTATATTATTTTTTTTTGTAATTTCTATTCGAAACAGCAAACTTTGTACTCAATCATTTTGAATATCAATAAAATAGTTTGTTTGTCTTGAAAGATTACAACTCGTAATCTACTGTGTTAATGTATGATTACTTAAAATTGTTTGATAAGAATCTCAAGTTAGATAAACTTGATTGAAAAATACTGTTTATCTGAACTAGTCTACGAGCAGTTCATAATTTCGATTGTAAACTTAGAATACATTGTAAGATTGTGCTGCGCCAATCATAGGCTTAAGTTGTAAATCAGATTAACGTGCTCATGAGCAGTTCATTATTTTAGACTTAGTCACTAAGTCAGACCTATTGACAAAAGACCAAGAAATCTACCAGAAGTCATCAAAGAAGAATGCTTCATGAGAAAGGTTTTGGCATCATCAAGAAGACTCGAAGAGTTAAGAAAGTTAGTCTTGGCAAATTGTCAAAAAGGGGGAAATTGTTGGGAAAAACAAACACCCTGTATCGAAACAGCCGGGATACTCGAATCCCTGTATCGAATGTTATTTAGAGGTTTTGACATATATGCCAAATACAGTAAAGGAAACTGTATCGAGGCTTTAAGGCTTTATCTCAGATCGAAGACACGCCTCGAATCGAGATAAGTGAAGCTCACAAGACAAAGCAAGAAGACTTGTAAAAGATCAAGTATGGAAACTGTCTCGATGCTCTTAATACAGTCATCTTCCATACAGTTCACAAAAGGACAAGAAAGAACACAAGTCAAGTCCCGTTGAACAAAGAAGTATTTAAATACTCAAGGATAAAGTATTTAAATACTGCCAGTCTTCAGATCTTCAGAATCCCGCGAAATCCGGATCATGTCATATTCCCGTTAAAGGAAATCTTATTCAAACGGATACATCTCAACGGATACTTTCTTCAGAGACTATATATATCCTATGAAGACATTGAAGATAAGTTACCCAAGTAACCTAATACTCAAGCTATCAAAGTTATCATCAGAGCAAACATATCTCCAAAGCATACTGCAATTAAGAACAAAAGAGATATACAGTGCTCAACATCAAGAACAGCCATCATCAGCTCAAGATCTTGATATTCAAAGCTGTTGTTCTTACCTGGTTACCTAACCTTTTACCTCTGAGTAAAAACCGAGCTCTGTGTGAACTCAACAAGTTATTCTGACCTGTGTGGGACGAATAAGGACGAAGCTTTGGAACTGTGTGTGAAGAAGCTAGTCAGTAAGGAAGCTTTAACCAATCTGTGTGAACGGTTGAAAGTGACATTCTTTGTATCAATCTGTGTGAACGATACAAGGATAGGTTTGTTTATAATTACGTAGTTGTGTACGCAGTAATTATAATAAACTTTTTACTCCTGTGTGGAGGACCAGTGGACGTAGAGGGGTTTACCTCGAACCACTTAAATTACTGTGTTATTTACCTTCAGCTTTTACTGTTTTAAATTACTGTGATATATTAAGTATACACCTAATACTTCGTTGCTGTATCCACGGCAACTAACTGTATCCAAGACTTCCGCTACGCACTCAGATTTAGATTCCGTACAGTTTGTTGTTTAAACTATTTTCCAAACTGTATCCAGTATACTTAAGTGGCCAACAGGTTTGTACTGCTCGTAGGTCTTTTTCTTCTTGTTCTTGGACCTCCTAGGCCCAGAAGAAATCACAAGAGCAACCTCTCTTGGTTTAGTCTTCATATTAGACTGCGCCGTCACCAGTTTATTCATTAGCCCAGCTAATGTGCATGTAATTTTTTTACAAACTATGTGAAAGAGTCAGGGAGAGATTGAAGGATGAGATCAATTTCAAGGGATAAATCTATATTAAAGTTGAGCACGTCGAGCCTCTCAATCATAGAGATCATCTTGAGGACGTGGTCTCCCACTTTCTCTCCTTCTTTCATCCTAGCACTGAACAACTGCTTTGATATCTCCTATCTAGCAGTCCTACTGTGCTCTCCATAAAGTTCAGTCAAGTGTGCGAGAATCTGCCTAGCAGAAGTTATTTTCTCGTGCGCTCTCTGCAGCTCATTTGTCATTGAGCCCATCATAAAACCACGGACTAGCACGTTATCCTTGACCCATTTTTTTTATGGACGTCGATATCTTCCTGATTACCCCTGGTTCGGATTGGAGTCGGTGGAATGTCCGCCTCCAATACGTATCCCAGAGACTCCATACTGAGTACAATCATTAGATTCCACAACCAGTCAACAAAATTGGATCCAGTTAGGAGATTCTTTTCAAGTAGTATTGCAAGTGGGTTTTTAGCCATTTTTAGAGAGATTCAGTTTCATTTTCTGCAAAGATTTAGACAAGATTCAATTAGTGACTTGTTTAATTATGACCGAGTATAGAATTTAAGGGCTTGTATAATTCTTGTCTCGGCTCCCACTAATTTTATCGGAACTATACACTCCCATGTTATAATCCGGATGTCATGGGTGACTTCATAGTGGTGATCGATTTCTTTACAAAGTTTAATAGAGGGCAACCCATACGGTTTCTATTCTATTATTCTTTATAAAGTGGTGTCTAATACCAACCCATCTAATGGATGATTCGATCTTCTTTTACCCCTAGTTCACTTGCCCTCAACCCATTCGGTTTCTATGGCTCGCTGAACTATCTAAGTTTAAACCGTCAACTCCTATTAGTCTGACAATTGAATCTTACCCGGCAACCCATACGGTTTATAGGGGTTTGATTTGTCACAACCAAAGGCATCTAATGCACTCTAGGAATTTATCAACTTTTCCCAAAAATAATACCCCGACATACTCGGAAGAATAATATTCCGGTTTAGATTTCAATTTTCCATGAGTTTGACGGAGGGTAGGAAACCTCGTAACCTTTATAACTTAGTGTGTTTGTAGTCGGGAGAATTTCGCGATTAATGTTACACTTTGCACATTAATTCATTTATACGCGCGTTTGTTGGTTTGTCAATCATTCAAAATGAAAAACAGAAAACAGTAACCTAGTTACTACCAACATATAGCTCATGGACCTAATTCCTAAGTACTGGGCCAAGCGAATGACCCAATAAATAAAAACACAGTCTTGGAGTCTTCGTCTTCTCGGTCGGTTGTCTTCGGTCTTCGTCATACCCAAAATAATAATTACATCATTGAAAAATTGCATCCTATACAAATTTTTCTAGTAAATATAAATAGGCTCGGCCTTTACAACCCAATCGAATCGAACAAATCAAAAACTAAGTCCACGAGCTATATCACCATCACATAAGGATTCCATACTACATGTAATGGCAACGAAATTAAACAATTAATTTTAATATAAATTAATCTAATTAATCTATGAATTAATCTATTCAATTTCTTCTATATTAATCCAATTAATATAAGGTGGCTTTAAAATTAAATAATCAATTAATATATTAATCCAATTAATATAAAATTAATCTATTCAATTTTAATGGTATTAATCCAATTAATACTAATAATCGTCATTTAAATTCATTCGAAGTAATCCGGCCAAAATAATATTTTCGTTTAATTTATTTCCCTTAACTAAAAAAAATATTCCAAATATTAATTTAGTCAAATTAAAATCCAATTTAAATTTTGGGAAATAATTACAACAAAATATAAACTTAAAACGGAGTCCCGGACAATCCGGTTTTAGGCCCAGCCCGCGGCCCGATTCAAAATCTGGCCAAAAACCCGAGAGCTGCCTGGCCGAGCCATGCTCGGCAGCCTGGCCGAGTCCTGATCGGCAGGCATCGGCTGCCTCTCGGCAGATGCGGCCGAGACATGGCCGAGCATGGCCGAGCATGCTCGGCAGCCTGGGCAGGCGGCCCAGGCAGTGCTGCCAGCACCACTGCCGGCAGCCCCGTTTCTTCGTTTTTCGGCTCGTTTCCAAAAACGTGATGCTACAACGAACAATTTAAAATCTACGATTATTCCAAACATGATTCTAAATCATAATCATCATCCAAAAGCATTCAAAATGCACAAATAATCGTATATACGGAAACATTGACCTCGCTCCGATACCACTGTTGGGATTCCGAAAATAAAACGAAATACGCAGCGGAAAAAAAAATACGAATCCCAAACAGGATCGATCAAGTAACGTATATACGAAAATATAAATACGAAGATAAAGGATCATACCCTTGAAGCCTTTGAAATAAATCTTCGTAAATATGGATGACGATCACGAACCCCGTCCCGAACACGAAATCCCTTCGTTCCAAGCACCGAAAATACGAAGCCTATACTTCACATGCGTCGGAAGTTGCCCGGAAAAATTCGATAGCAATCCCTTCTCTAAGAACACGGCTAGTAATTACTATAGGAATTTATATATCCTTTTCTTTCTTAATTTTTCTCACTCAAAGTGAAAACTTGAAGAAAAACTTTTCCCTCTCTCACTCCAATTTTTCTCACGGAAGGAGCAGCACACTTGCATGATTGAGTATGATTTTAAGTCATATTCTTTATAGATGAGTTGGTCATTATATCCCATATAATAATATCACATCATGTATTAATCATGTGAGAATAGAATCTCAACATTATTACTACAAAACATGACAAGACATACAACATGCAAGGTTGAATTAATTCATGTGAGATGGGGAAGGGGGGCGGCCCATGGAAGTTTCCTAGAAACGAGCCGAGCCACTCGGCTCGTGTACCGGACGTTCGCCAAACGACTCTGTTAAATACATTCCGTTTAATCACCAATGTATTTATATTAATTCATTAATCTAATTAATTAATTATATCAAATACATATATATTTCTCTAAGAAATATAATTTATGAATTAAATTAGTTACCCGGTAACTTAATTTTAATTCATAAGACCGCTATTTGATTTATCTAATAAATCTAATTAGATATCCAATATCTAATATTAATAGAGAGATAATAAATTCACATTTATCCGTCAACGCTCCTAATGCGCGACTCCGTAGGTCCGTCTCAGCCGGCATTGGGAGGAACCAATGAGTGCGGGCAGCACTTAGCCAGCCTAGCGGGCCGCACTGTAAACCCCGAATGAAGGATCATTCCAGAACCATTATGTCGTGAATACTATATACGTATAGACCCTTCATCAGATGTCCCGGTCAAGTCTTCGGGTCACGGTAAAGTCAAACCCTACTGTTGACTAAACTCTATACATGTGTTAATGCAAATCAAGACCGACTGATTAATAGTGTATCTAATACGACTATATCAGAATGCTTTGGCCAAAGACTTATGATCTTATTTTCCATTAACCGTATAGGACATTCACCTGCTCACTAACAGGAGATAGAATCCTTTCTTGGCGTACAATAAAGACTGCTACCTGCCTGTATAGTCCGCACTTCGAGGTCGACTCAGTAATTAAGCAAATGAGTCTAACTACTCTAATGACAAACTAAACGTCACAGACACATCTTCTACTGAACCCTCAAGTCAAAGGTCCACATATACTAACACAACCTTTCGATTCGTCATCGACTCTCCGAGAGTGAATACCGTGTGACTGAATCGAGTATGAGTCGTGTTCGAGTATACTGGGCCCACCAATATACTTATAACTATGCTATCAAGACGTGCACACGTCCTAGCATCAGTTATACAAGTCGTATTAAAACTTAATGCCCATTTTAAGTTTATTGACTTGCGAACAATTTACGTAAATAAACTTTAAACACTTCCAGTGCATTTTCTCTTATCCCATAACGAGAATGGAATGTTCGATTTATTTACATGGACTTCACTTTAATGTTTACCAAGTCAAGAATGCAATTGAAATACAATAAACAGTGAATGAATCGTATTGCCTTTTTATTAATTATTCCATAATTACAAGTACAATGCCCTTACTCTCTCATCCCCTGAGTGGCATTCAAGGGCATATTCCTAACATCCTGACCCCATGGACCTATACCATGTGTCGCGTAGGCCTCGTCAGACCCGCACGATTGGACCTCAGAACCACATAGTAAGTTCTGATCCCATGGACCTGTGCCATGAATCCTCGTACGCCCCGTCGAACCTATACGAGTGAACTTAACATTCCGGCACATAACATTCACATTCACATCGCACAAACACGTTCACAAACAATCAACTAACTTGTCCATCACGACTCCACACAACTATCACACATAGCACAACCTCAACAATCAAACCATCGACATCGATAACACATAATCAATCATAATTCATGATCGAAACCCAACACATTGCACAACCACGTGTACAACCAACTAACAAGATTATCTCAACCCTGCACACATAATACAACACACAATACACGTCCAAGCGTAAACTAAATCCGACACAATCATCACAACCATCACGATTCCTAGGGTATGAACAATCAAGTACAACATAATCAACACGGAGTATTTATTGCAAATAGTTCATATTTACTACAATTGGTTTATAATCACGACATATGAAATATATATACTCATCGAGGTAAATCAATCATCATAAATATAACAAATAACCTCTATTCACAAGATACAAATCGTATAAACATGATACTTGCCTCAATAACCGATACCGAACACTCCGAAGAGCACGGCTCGATCGGGAAACTCCGAATAACTACAACTCCCCGGGAGATGTAATATCCGCAATTTTCGATTTCTGGTAATTTCTTTTTTCAGCGGAAGTCCGTTTTGACGACTCGCTCATGACCGTTTCGTCATTCTGAGAATGATTAATTCTGCACTTTTTGACGTCCGAGTTCATTTCGGTGTCGTTTTGTTGAGTTCCGTGCTTTTTAGCGACTTTTCCGCGCTTGAGTTCGATTCTTGTGAATCACGTCCGAAACTGCTGTTTCGAGTTTTCCACAAGTCCGTTTAACTTTTTTAGACGTGTTGTGAACTTCGGTTTGGTTATTCGATCACGTATCGTGATTTCCGGGCGTTGTGGGCCATTTTGTAATTTCTTGAAAGTTACGGGTATCCATATCTATAATTGTTGTCTCAACCCGTTTCTTGGTCGCGTATGATTAATTATGGTATTACGTTTTCATTTCGAGTCGTTGATGTCGTCTGCGAACTTTTCGTCGTGTCCGCCTGCGGCGCTGAAATCGAGGCGTCGGGTCGTGGCGGCCGAAAGCACCGGCCGACCGGTGCGGCACTGTCGGAAGTGTTGGCACCGCCGAGCGAGCACGGCAGAACCGGTGTAGCGCACGCTTCGGCCGGGACGCTGCGCGCTAGCTCGGCAGGTAGCGCACGCTGCCGAGTCACCGCCAGACGCTATCGGGCACAGGCGGAGGGATTCGAGGTTCTCGACTCGGCCAGATCGCGAGTAGCGCACGCCATCGCTTGGTCGTGGCGCACGCTAACCGGAAGGGGTAGCGCCTTGCTGTCGGCCGACTAGCGACGTTACAGCCGAGTTTGTTAGTCCGGTGGCTCTTTGGACAGTCAAGCGCGCGCAGGCTTCCGGCCGTAGCGCACGCTAGCGGGAGTCGGGCGGTCGAGTCATGGTCGGCAGAATTGGTCGGTGGTGCCGAGTCATGCGGGCCATGGCCGAGAGTGCTCGGCCGATACTGGCCGATAGCGCACGCTAGGCCGGGAAGGCTAGCGCACGCTAGTTCCGGCCCAGTATATAAATGACAGACCAACGACTTTTTCAGTCATTTTTCATTTCATTTCCCTTCGGTCCGAGGCTGGGGTTTTGGAGGAGACGAAACCATGTTGTTGGACGACAAATCCATGAATTTTCTGAGTTGATATCGCCGATCAATCATCCTATAACATCCTTCGATCCAGCGAATCAAGGTTAGATCTTTAGAACCCTACTTTTGGGTAGATTTGGGGGTTTTCGCGTTTTTGTCCGATTCGTTCCGTTTTTTCGATTAATTCATGATGAATATGATTAATCTTGTTGGTATTCTTAGTTTCCCTACGGATTCATGGTATATTTCGTGATTTTTACCGAACCGAGAGGGTTTGGTTGTGGTCCGCCCTCGTTGTTGTTTATATGCGAATATACATGAATCGTAGGCGGGTTTTGTAACACCCCCAGGATATCCGAGGTATATTACAGCGCCGTGAATCCCTATATGGGACCCACCAGGCTGAACAGCACCATACTCATCGACTCACATAAATGACAGAACAATACCATGTCATAAAGACGCAAAACAAAATAATCCACCCGGTTCAACCGGTCAATATAACATCATCATCCAACACAACATAATAAGCAACAATACAATCCGAACGAACAAGAACCCCTTAAGTACTCGAGTACAACTATTAGTTCAAAACCACAAAAGATGAAAAGGTAAAAGACACTAAAACGTCACTCGTGCACAATCATCACGCACGGCCATCATCCGTGTACTGGTCCAGCGCCCGCTCGTCTCGATGAACCTGACCTGAAATTCATAAAACGAATTTCCCCAAAACGGGTCCCCAGAGGGGTTAGCAATTACGCTAGTACAAGTAACCAGATGAACAACTTACATCTTACACATATAGTAAATGTATGCAATAGAGAAAACCGTTCGAAAACACTCATTTCCGGAAATGCCAATATCAAATCACATTTGTAAAATTCACCACAATTAACCGTCGATCCACACCTCCGTGGACCCCTACCGAGACCCCGTCGGATCTAACCCGTAGTGGTTAAAATCAAAGCTCGTCGATCCACACCTCCGTGGATCCCTACCGAGACCCCGTCGAGTCTAACCCGTAGTGAGCATACACACACACACAATTTCTCATACAAAACTACTATGTCAAGATTGTAAGTTCATAAGGATACTTGCCTCGATTAATAGACGGTGACGCGAACGGAACGGAAGAATCAAGCACGACCGTGAGGAACCGACGAATGAACCTAACGATTCAAATAACACAATCACAACCAACTCTAGACGATTACGGAAATGGAATACACCCGGAAACCCGCCTACGATTCATGTATATTCATACCAAAAATAACAACGAGGGCGGACCACAACCAAACCCTTTCGATTCCGTAAAAATCCACAAAATATCCATGAATCCGTAGGAAAACTAAAGATACTAACAATATCAATCGTATACATCATGAATCCATCAACAAAACGGAACTAATCGGAAGAAAATCCCAAAACCCCCAAATTAATCGAAACTAGGGTTCTAGAAATATTACCTTTGAAGATTCAAGTACTAAGATCCGAAGAACACGCGTTAGATTGATTATCCGAGCCTCACAACCGAAGGAAGATGATGAAAATCGACTCCCGAATGAAGAATGCTTGAGAGTTCTCCCCCCCTTAGCTCTCTCTCTTTCTCGCGCAGTGAAATGAAGAAGAAGACGGCCGGTTTCGTCTAATAAAGACGAGTTTGCACAGTTGACCGCTTTGTGTGCCGCGGCACAGTTTAGGTGTGCCACGGCACAGGCCAAAAATCTACTCCCAGGTTTCGGCATTGTGCCGTGGCACAGCCTGCGTGTGCCGCGGCACACGGTACAGTTGGGTTTTGATCGCAGAAGACACACGAGTGTGCCGCGGCACCGGACAGTGTGCCGCGGCACCGGCTGCTTGTGCGCGGCACGGATGGGTGTGCCGCGGCTGCAGTCTGATTTGTCCGACCAACAACTGAATGGATTTGTGTGCCGCGGCGCACACACTTTGTGCCGCGGCCCACACCCCCTTATGGGTTCCAAAATGATAAAAATGATCCGGAAAGAGAATAAAACGATAGGAATCAATATTTGGAAACCAACAACACGAAATGGATCCACGGCAACCCCGAAACGGCGGTTCCGCACAACAATAACGAGAATATACTTCAACGGTTTGTGACAGAAGGACACCTTTGAGAAGTACACGAGGGTCACTACGATCGAGAAATACACCAAAACGAAAATACCGGGAAAGAAAAATACGGATATTACATTCTACCCCTCTAAAAATAAGTTTCGTCCCGAAACTTAAGAAACAAACAACTCCGGGTACCTAGCACGCATGCTATCCTCGGTTTCCCAAGTTGCTTCCTCGACACCGTGTCTCGACCACTGCACTTTGACCAAAGGGATGGTTTTATGCCTCAGTCGTTTCTCACGATGCTCCAAAATCTTCAAAGGACGCTCCTCAAAAGTAATATCTTCAGCAATATCAATCTCGCCATAATCGATGACGTGACTAGGATCCGGGACATATTTCCTCAACTGGGAAACATGGAAAACGCTATGAACATGACTCAAGGCCGGAGGTAACGCCAAACGGTATGCCAACCCACCGACTCGCTCGAGGATCTCAAAGGGGCCGATAAATCTCGGACTCAACTTTCCTTTCCTCCCGAAACGAAAAACTCCCTTCGTCGGCGACACTTTTAGCAAAACGTGGTCTCCCACCTCGAATTCCAAAGGTCGACGACGGATGTCGGCATACGACTTCTGTCGACTCTGGGCAGTCAACATCCGTTCCCGAATTAATTCTATCTTCCTCCTCGTCTCTAGAACGACATCCGGCTTAGTCCCGACCAAATCGGACGCCTCATTCCAACAAATAGGTGATCGACATCGCCGCCCATAAAGTGCCTCATACGGTGCGATCCGAATCGACGCGTGCCAACTGTTGTTGTACGTGAATTCGATCAGCGGCAAATGTTTCCCCCAGTCACTACTCCAATCGAGAGCACAGGCACGCAACAAGTCCTCGAACGTCTGGATAGTGCGTTCCGATTGTCCATCTGACTGGGGATGAAAAGAGGTACTCAAATGTAAACGGGTACCCAACGCCTTATGCACCGCCTGCCAGAAATGCGATACAAAACGGCCGTCACGATCCGAAACAATAGACTTAGGAGTACCGTGAAGTCTCACAATCTGCGCGATAAACACACGAGCTAACTTCTCCGGGCCCCAAGTGTCCTTGATGCCCAGAAAATGTGCCGACTTGGTCAGGCGATCAACAATCACCCATACCATATTCATGCCCGACCTCGATCTCGGCAAACTCGTAACGAAATCTATCGATATATCTTCCCATTTCCATTCCGGAACGGGAAGTGACTGCAATAACCCAGCCGGTCGCTGATGCTCGATCTTGACCTGCTGACAAGTCAAACATCTCGCTACAAACTGTGCGACCTCATCCTTCATATCATTCCACCAGAAATTTCTTCTCAGGTCCTTGTACATCTTACTCGAACCAGGATGAACGGAATAAGGTGTAGCATGGGCCTCCCGTAAAATACTCTGTCTCAACTCTGAGTCGTTCGGCACACAAAGCCGACTCTGGAATCTCAAAACACCATCCTCGTGAATCACAAATCCAGGAGACTTTCCCTTAAGAACGTTCTCTCGGATTTGAGTGATCATCGGATCCTCTAATCGCTTGACTTAATCTCATCGATCAAAGACGACGAAATTTCCAAAGCACGAAATTGCCCGGCGGTTCCGGCAAGCGAACCTCAACATCTAACTCGATTAAAGATCGCGGCCTCGGGGAGGCGTAAGGATCTCAAGCGATCGCAATACAATCGGTTTCCGACTCAAGGCGTCGGCCACGACGTTCGCCTTGCCGGATGATAAAGGATTTCGAGGTCATAATCCTTAATCAACTCTAACCACCTCCTCGCCTCATATTCAACTCCCGTGAGTAAATATGTATTTCGAGCTTTTATGATCGGTAAAAATCGACATGCGAGCCGAAAGATCGACGCCAAATCTTGAGCGCAAAAGCATTGCCGCTAACTCCAAATCATGAGTAGGGTAGTTCAACTCATACGGCCTCAAGCTGTCTCGACGCATAGGCAATGGTCTTGCCGTCTTTGCATCAATACGCACCCAAGACCACGACCCGAAGCATCGCTATAAACGGCAAAACCCTCGTTGCCACATGGCAACGCCAAAACCGGGGCTGAAGTCAAACGCTTCTTCAGTTCCTCAAAACTCGGCGCCTCTCGTCATTCCGCGAACTTCTCGGATTTACGGAGCAAGCTGCGTAAGTGGTCGAGCGATTTCGAAACCCTCGACGAACCTACGGTAGTAGCCAGCCAAACCCAAGAAACTTCGGAGCTCTCTCACGTTTTTGTGCGGTGCCCAATCCAACACCGCCTCGATCTTCTGCGGATCTACACGAACCCCCTCGGCTGAAATCACGTGGCCCAAAAACATCACTTCCTTCAGCCACAACTCACATTTCGAGAACTTCGCATAGAGTTGCTTGGTCCTCAAAATGTCTAATACTACCCGCAAATGATGGGCATGCTCTTCCTCATTCCTCGAATAAATAAGAATATCGTCAATAAAGACGACGACGCACTTATCCAAATACTCGATAAAAACTTTGTTCATCAACTGCATGAACACCGCCGACGCATTAGTTAACCCGAAAGGCATAACTACAAACTCATAATGTCCGTATCTCGTCCGAAAAGCTGTCTTCGGCACATCGGACTCTCTCACCCGGAGCTGATAGTACCCCGATTTCAAATCAATCTTTGAGAATACCGCAGCTCCCTGCAACTGGTCGAATAAGTCGTCAATTCTCGGCAAAGGATACTTGATGGTCACCTTGTTTAGTTCGCGATAGTCGATACACAAACGTAGTGAGCCATCCTTCTTCCGCACAAACAGGACCGGTGCGCCCCAAGGCGAGGCACTCGGTCGAACATACCCCGACTCAAGAAGCTCACTCAACTGCTTCTTCAACTCTGCCATCTCTGAAGGTGCCATGCGATAGGGCACCTTCGAAATAGGAGCCGCACCCGACTCTAACTCTATAGCGAACTCGACCTCGCGTTCCGGTGGCAATCCCGGTAACTCGTCAGGAAATAAATCTGGAAACTCATTAACGACTGGAATCGACGAAAGATCGACCTCACCATCCTCCGCCTTCAAGGCATAGCACCAATAACCAGTACACCCCTTTCGCAGGAGACTTATCGCCTTCAAGGCGTTAATGATGAATTTCTGATTTCCCCTCCTTCGCCCCACGAAGGAGTGCTCGGTGCCATCCTCGGCTAACATGGTGATGATCCTCGTGCGGTAGTTCATGATTGCGCCATGCCGCTCGAGCCAATCATCCCCGAGAATCAAATCCTCACCCTCAATATCCACAACAATAAGATTAGAGGGCCAAGTCCTCTCACAAATAAGTACAGAACAGTCTCGAACCTCCTGATCACCAACGATCCTATCACCGCTAGGAAGCTTAACGATGAAGGGTTCACAAGGCATCAAACAGTCGAGACTCAAACGGCGTACACAATCCAAAGATATGAACGAATGCGTAGCACCGGAATCGAAAAGCACACCGACGGGATGAGAAAGAATATAAACGGTACTGCCGCCACGGAGCCGGATCATCGGCTTTCCGCATCTCATAGACACGCGGGTGGGGTGAGCCGACACCGGGAAGCTCTCCCCTTAGAGGCTGACCCGACCTCTACCCCGACTAGCACTCGGCGGGGATTGAGGAGCAAGCGATCCCGATTCACACTTGGTTCCTAGGCGCTGGAATGGAAGCCCGGGCACCAAGAATTTTCTCCCTCTCGGCCTGACGGCCTTGTGGCGGTGGCCCTGCGATTACACATCGGCAAAGGGCTCAAACAAGTACGGTGATGTGGCTGTCGACCACAATTGAAACACTTCACATCACGAAAAGGAGCACTGGTAGTTCCACGAGGACCCCCAGCGGAACGAGCTGGACCACCGCCGGCGGGGAAGTTAGAAGATTGGGATCTCTGCTGACCCCCACTCTTGTGGCCTGAAAAGTTCCCAGCGGACTTCTGCTTCTTACTCTCGCGGGCCGCCTCACTCGCCGTCATAGACATATCATAAGCAAGGGCCCTGCTCTGGTAATCTTTCAATGTAGTGCATACAAGCCCCGACATATAGTCCCGAATCGGCAACTTCATCCGTCTGGAGAAATGGAAAATTTTGTCGCTCTCCTCGACAACTTGGGTCTTCACATAACCCAACTCCTTGTTAAAATCAGCAATAGCTTGAGCTACGGGGATATCCCGCGGTTGAGCATCATAAAAAGCATGTACCCGAGCCTGTCTGACTGGCCACGGGCAATATTCGGTCTCCATCAACTCTTGAAACTCAGCCCACGAAGCAGCATAGTCTTTGGGCCCAACGGCCTCCCACCAGTCTGTAGCGTCCCCTGTGAGAAAGTATTGAGCAATAGGGACTTTACGGTCCTCGGGACAGTTAGTGGCAACGAAGACCTTAGATATCTCCTTGATCCACCCTTCCCAGCCAATCGGGTCTGAAGCTCCCGAAAACTGAGGAGGATGCATCTTGATAACATCTTGGAGCCAACGATCCGCTCCGCCCCGATTAGCGTGGGCCTGATCCGGGTTCTGAACCGCCTGAGCTATTGCCGCCATTTGGTTCACCATTTGTTGCATAACGGCCGCAATACCAAGATCGGCACGCTCCTGAGAAGAAGCATGGCTATGACGGTCGCCGATGCTTGCCGGCTCCAAGATCGTGGCGTGGCCGCCCCACCGGCCGCCCCACGTCCGGCCACGACCACGGCCGACCACGACCTCTTCCGGCATCCATACTGGAGTTAAATAAGTAGCAAAAGCCATACGAGGATCGGTCTGATAAAAGAACAATCACAAGTCGAGAATCAAGGGTACGATACAAGGAATTAATGAACAGAGGAAGGAAAACTTACGGACACTGGTAGTACCGGAATCATGGCAGCGTGACGATGATGTGCAAAACAAAACACCACAAGACCCAATAAACCGACAAGCCTAGGTATCCATAAACCTGGCTCCGATACCATTTTCTGTAACACCCCCAGGATATCCGAGGTATATTACAGCGCCGTGAATCCCTATATGGGACCCACCGGGCTGAACAGCACCATACTCATCGACTCACATAAACGACAGAACAATACCATGTCATAAAGACGCAAAACGGAATAATCCACCAGGTTCAACCGGTCAATATAACATCATCATCCAACACAACATAATAAGCAACAATACAATCCGAACGAACAAGAACCCCTTAAGTACTCGAGTACAACTATTAGTTCAAAACCACAAAAGATGAAAAGGTAAAAGACACTAAAACGTCACTTGTGCACAATCATCACGCACGGCCATCATCAGGTATCTTGGTCAGCCTTGCTCGTCTCGATGAACCTGACCTGAAATTCATAAAACGAATTTCCCCAAAACGGGTCCCCAAAGGGGTTAGCAATTACGCTAGTACAAGTAACCAGATGAACAACTTACATCTTACACATATAGTAAATGTATGCAATTGAGAAAACTGTTCGAAAACACTCATTTCCGGAAATGCCAATATCAAATCACATTTGTAAAATTCACCACAATTAACCGTCGATCCACACCTCCGTGGACCCCTACCGAGACCCCGTCGGATCTAACCCGTAGTGGTTAAAAGCAAAGCTCGTCGATCCACACCTCCGTGGACCCCTACCGAGACCCCGTCGAGTCTAACCCGTAGTGAGCATACACACACACACAATTTCTCATACAAAACTACTATGTCAAGATTGTAAGTTCATAAGGATACTTGCCTCGATTAATAGACGGTGACGCGAACGGAACGGAAGAATCAAGCACGACCGTGAGGAACCGACGAATGAACCTAACGATTCGAATAACACAATCACAACCAACTCTAGACGATTACGGAAATGGAATACACCCGGAAACCCGCCTACGATTCATGTATATTCATACCAAAAATAACAACGAGGGCGGACCACAACCAAACCCTTTCGATTCCGTAAAAATCCCAGGATTGGCAGAGTATTCGGGGGGTGGATGTCTGTTTTGCGTCCAGGTACGTGCAGATTCAGGGGAGCAGTCACAGGATTGGCACAAGAGGATGACGAGCTGCGATACTAATCATGAGTCGAGAGTTGTTTTATTTTTGTTGTGTTGTCAGAGTTGATTTCAGTCTTTTGATGTATTGTATTTCGACCCCTGCGTGGGTAATGTTGTTAGTCAGTCTTGTTGATAGAGTTGTGTGACCTCATCGGTCTGTGTGTTTATGTGTAAGTGACCTTAACGGTCTGTATTATTATATTGTTTGACCCTGGCCGGGCAAGCATTTGGTTGTTTATGGACGTTTAGCCTGGTAGATCCTTGCGGAAAGGGTTTACGGCGTGTAATATTCCCATACGGTTTTGGGGATGTTACATTTATGGTATCAGAGCTTAGGTTGCGGAAACCTAGGCTGTCAGGTCGAGTCAAGTCGTGATTTGTCGAGTAATGTGTTGTCTTGTCGTTCGAGTCGTTAGGTGACAAGTTGAGTTGTGCGTAGTCACAACGTGTCAGTTATGTTGTCGGACGAGATTAGTATCGTGGGCGGCCGTCACCTCCGTGCGACCTGTGGATGTAAGTCTCCTCTTTTATGCGTAATACATGTATATCTCGATTTTATTGTAGTGAGTTAATTGCGATGCATAATTTTATTTACATAGTATTGTGTAATATGGTTGTGTTTATTATTCGTGGCACATAGTATGTGTGTAGAACTGGACACGTTATTGTATTATCTTTGAACCACCGGGTGGGGTGGTATGTTGTGAAAGTTGTAAACCTTGATGGGTTTCGAAAAGGTACCGACGGAAGAGTTTGTGAGAAACTCCGATGAATGATTTTGCTGTGTGCTTAAACTTGATACCACGAGATGCATTTGATTGAATTGGCGACCCTGGTTGCCATTGGAGTATGTGATTTTAAACTCGACTGTTTTTCTAACGTTGTAATTTTGTCCGCTATGGGTAAGTTTGAGAATGTTTTCCGAAGGACTTTACAGTTTGAGAATTTTTGTAAAAATCGATTTTTGGAAAATATTTTGGTGGTGCGGTCAAACCACGGTCTATGTGGATTTTTTTTAAAAATTTGTTAAAATTTGACAAATTGGCCGTGTATTTTCAAATGACACAATCAGACAGTATTTGAAAAATGTGTTTTGAAGTACTTCAGATATTGTAAAATATTACCGTCGTTTTGGTTATGGACTAAAGGATTTTGGAAAAAATTTTATTTTGCAGAACGATTTTTGGTTTTCGGAATTTTGAACTTCATATGTCCACGTGTTGGGGCTAAGTGGTTGTCATAAGTTGTGGTGTTGTTGTGCTCGCCGGAGAATGTTTCAGTATTTTCTAAATGTTGAGATACATGGTTTTTATTGAACGACCGAGGTATTAAAAGTGTTTTCAAAAATTTCATTTCACCAAATTTTTCAAACTTAAGAATTTTAAAATTTTATCATTTGAATAATACCCCGGAAATATTTTATTTCATTGCTAGTGTGTGGTCCTTACGATACGTGTGTGGTTTTGACCGTGTTTGATTTGATAAAATCCAAACATCTATGTTAATGTGACTGTGTGAATTGTTTTTGAATGAAGTTCTAGAATTACAGTGTTAGTTCGTGCACGTGTGTAATGACTTGGGGTTGATGTTATATCGTGCTGCTATTTATCGTCCTATGTTGACGTTGTGATGTTTATTTGGTTGTGTTATTCTGATTGATCGTCCGTTCAGTATGCCGAGAGGTCGAGGACGAGGACGTGGTCGTAGGGTTGACATTGGTGCCGCCACGATCCTTCGTCAGGTGGCTGACCGGTTGGCGCATGTGAATCAGACCGTATACCGTGACGAGATTCCGGATGAGGATAACGGAGCTAGTAAGTGGTTACGAGTTGTGACGAGAATGCACCCGCCCCGTTTCGTAGGTTCTTCGGATTCGTTAAGCTGGGAGGACTGGCTCTTCCAGTTGGACAGGGCATTTGATGCTGTAGCTTGCCCCGATGAGAGAAGAGTACCCATCGCCCAATACCTGCTTGACAGGGAAGCGGCACATTGGTGGGAGGCCGTAGCGCCTAGTGATCGTACAGCTACTTGGGCCGAATTCAAGACTGCTATGGAGGCCGAGTATTGTCCGCCGCCTGTTAAGGAACGTAGAATTGTTGAGTTCTTCTCGGCTACGCCCCGGGATGTGTCTATATCTCAAGCAATAGTCGATTACAATCGACAGCTGTGTTACGTTCGAGATCAAGTACGAAGTGAGACAGATAAGGTTCGTTACTTTGATATGCGTATGAAACCTCAGGTTCGGCAGTGTATGGCCCCTTTTAGGTGTACAACTCTGAAGGACTATCAAGATCGAGCCTTAGCATTTGAAATGGCTATAATGTCCACCGAGTCCGTATCAGTAGCGAAGAAGCAGAAGATCTCTGTTGACGCATCGGGAAGTAAGGGAATTGGGATTCCCACACCTCAACCTTCGTATCAGCCGAGTATGGGACCTTCTCGGTCAGCTAGAGAATCCAAAGGACCCAAGCCGGTGTCTTTGAGTTCTGGTAATGCTCCTAGGTGTTTCAACTGTAACGTTCTAGGCCATGAACGCGCGCATTGTAAGAAACCGCCCGTGACTTGTTATAATTGTGGACACGAGGGGCATCGAGTTCAGTACTGCGAGATTGTTGCCGAGATGATAAGGGACCGGAGTACCATTCCTACTTCCGGAGGGCGCAGCGATGTCCAATGATAGCGTTTTTGGTACTAGTTGCGCGGATTGTTTCTCGTGTAGAGGGGTATTTTGTGACGTTTTTACGTTTGGAACTTGTTAAATGATATTCTGTTTTGAATAAGTTCCTGTATAGTTGTTGAACATACAGAGGCGTGACAGCGGACCGCGGGGTCATGATCATGGTATTTTATTATGTGTCGTTATATTTTGCTTCGTATCATTGTGATAACCTTAATTTAAGTTTCGGAACGAAACTTATTTTTTGCATGATAGAATGTAATATCTAGTATTCTCGTTTTCTGTTATCTTGAATTGTTTGTGTTTTGACGTCGGACATTTTCTTGTTGATGAGTAACGGAATGATTTCTATCATGTTACTCTATTTGTTTCTTTCACATAGCCGTTCTAGTCTGGTGCGGCTTGTTGTCGCGTGCCTTTCTTTGATTTAATGTGTGCATGTGATGTGACGTAAATTGCTCGTTATTGTTTCAAATCATAGGCAGTGGCGTTGTGTTGATCGTCGCGGAGCGTGTTTTCACGCCGTATATTCCTTTGCGTTGTTTGTAACATTTCGCCGTTGGGCGTTAGTTACGCATTCTTGTGTATCTCGTTGAGTTTTTCCTGGCGGAATATTTCTTCTCCCTACTTGTTTTAAGTTTCGGGACGAAACTTCTTTTAAGGAAGGTAGAATGTAATATCCGCAATTTTCGATTTCTGGTAATTTTTTTTTCAGCGGAAGTCCGTTTTGACGACTCGCTCGTGACCGTTTCGTCATTCTGAGAATGATTAATTCTGCACTTTTTGACGTCCGAGTTCATTTCGGTGTCGTTTTGTTGAGTTCCGTGCTTTTTAGCGACTTTTCCGCGCTTGAGTTCGATTCTTGTGAATCTCGTCCGAAACTGCTGTTTCGAGTTTTCCACAAGTCCGTTTAACTTTGTTAGACGTGTTGTGAACTTCGGTTTTGTTATCGATCACGTATCGTGATTTCCGGGCGTTTTGGGCCATTTTGTAATTTCTTGAAAGTTACGGGTATCCGTATCTGTAATTGTTGTCTCAACCCGTTTCTTGGTCGCGTATGATTAATTATGGTATTACGTTTTCATTTCGAGTCGTTGACGTCGTCCGCGAACTATTCGTCGTGTCCGTTCCGTGCGTTTTCGGAAATCGAGGCGTCGGGTCGTGGCGGCTGAGCAGCTGGCCGGACCGGTGCGGCCTTGCTCGGAAGTCTTGAGCAGCGGGCGGGCGAGCAGCGAGAACCGCGTAAGCGCACGCCACGGCCGGGACGCTGCGCCACGCTAGCTTCAGCGATGTAGCGCACGCTGTCGAGTCAGCCAGCGTACGCTATCGGGCCTGGGCAGAGGGATTCTGAGGTTCTGGACTCGGTCAGGATCGGCAGGTAGCGCACGCTACTGTCGGTCGTGGCGCACGCTAACCGGAAGGGGTAGCGCACGCTGTCGGCCGACTAGCGTACGTTACCGGGCTGAGTTTGTTAGTCCAGTGGCTACTGGACAGGTCGGCTAGCGCGCGCAGGCTTCCGGCCGTAGCGCACGCTAGCGGGAGTCGGGCGGTCGAGTCATGGTCGGCAGAATTGGTCGGTGGTGCCGAGTCATGCGGGCCATGGCCGAGAGTGCTCGGCCGATACTGGCCGATAGCGCACGCTAGGCCGGGAAGGCTAGCGCACGCTAGTTCCGGCCCAGTATATAAATGATAGACCAGCGACTTTTTCAGTCATTTTTCATTTCATTTCCCTTCGGTCCGAGGCTGGGGTTTTGGAGGAGACAAAACCATGTTGTTGGACGACAAATCCATGAAGTTTCTGAGTTGATATCGCCGATCAATCATCCTATAACATCCTTCGATCCAGCGAATCAAGGTTAGATCTTTAGAACCCTACTTTTGGGTAGATTTGGGGGTTTTCGCGTTTTTGTCCGATTCGTTCCGTTTTGTCGATTAATTCATGATGAATATGATTAATCTTGTTGGTATTCTTAGTTTCCCTACGGATTCATGGTATATTTCGTGATTTTTACGGAACCGAGAGGGTTTGGTTGTGGTCCGCCCTCGTTGTTGTTTATATGCGAATATACATGAATCGTAGGCGGGTTTTCGGGTGTATTCCGATTCCATATTCATTTAGAAATGGTTGTGATTGTATGCTTCGAATCGTTAGGTTCGGTTTCGTTGGTTCCTAGCGTTCGTCGGTGACTTTCCTTTCCGTTCGTTGCGTCGTCAATAATTCAAGGCAAGTATCTTATTATACGACTTGTATCTTGTGAATAGTAATTACGTATGATATGTATGATGATTTTGCTTGCCTCTATAAATATGTTCCGTTGAGTGGGTTGTGTTTTCCGAAATTTGAAGGCTTTGTGATAATAGTGATAAATTGGTATACGTGTTAGGCGTTGTGCCATTTGTGCAGAATTGCGATGTACATATGAGATGGTTGTACACGTGTTTGTTCAATGTATTGTGTACCGAATGTGTGTTGTGTTGGTTAAGAGTCGTTGTGATGATCATGATGTTTGTGTTGTTTTAGTTTACATGATTGATTGTACATTTCGGCGTAATGTGGAATGACTTGACATTTAATGATTATGAATTGTGTCGAGTCGATGTGTGTTTGATCCAGGTAGGGTCTGACGAGGCCTCTGGAGTTCGGTACATGATGTGTACGAACAAAGTGTGTGAACCAGGTAGGGTCTGACGAGGCCTCTGGAGTCCGGTACATGACGTGTACGGACAAGGTGTGTGATCCAGGTAGGGTCTGACGAGGCCTCTGGAGTTCGGTACATGATGTGTACGAACGATGTTGTAGTCGGGTAGGGTCCGTTGAGGCCTCCGGAGTTCGGTACATGATGTGTACGAACAGTGTGTGTGGTCCGGGTAAGGTCCGTTGAGGCCTCCGGAGTTCGGTACATGATGTGTACGAACAGTGTGTGTGGTCCGGGTAAGGTCCGTCGAGGCCTCCGGAGTTCGGTACATGATGTGTACGAACAGTGATTGTGTAGCAGTGATTGTTCGGGTAACATTTTAAATATGGATCTCGGACTCATAATGATATATTATTTAGTATGCTTTGAAACGAGAATCGGGCTAAGGCCCTATTGTTTATGAAAAGGTTTTGTAAATTGGGACTCGAGGTCCAAAAGATTTTCTGCTTTAAAAATCCCCGAGATGATGTGTTCCTTTTCAAATATCTCTTACTTGAGTTCGAAATTTTAAAACTTCTCGGGAACATTTTGATAATGGATTTCCGTATTAAATTCGTAGTTGCTTTTTGCTTGTTACATTTCGTATGGTTTGATACTTGCACTAGTAAAACAGTGGAGTTTTACTAACCCCCGAGTATTCGGGGTGGATGTCTGCTTTGCGTCCGTGTACATGCAGTTCGGGGAGCAACACGGGATTGGCACAAGAGGATGACGAGCTGCGATACTAATCATGAGTCGAGAGTTGTTTTATTTTTGTTGTGTTGTCAGAGTTGATTTCAGTCTTCCGATGTATTGTATTTCGACCCCTGCGTGGGTAATGTTGTTAGTCAGTCTTGTTGATAGAGTTGTGTGACCTCATCGGTCTGTGTGTTTATGTGTAAGTGACCTTAACAGTCTGTATTATTATATTGTTTGACCTGGCCGGGCAAGCATTTGGTTGTTTATGGACGTTTAGCCTGGTAGATCCTTGCGGAAAGGGTTTACGGCGTGTAATATTCCCATACGGTTTTGGGGATGTTACAGGAGAAAACAACGAAAACATGATTACTACGAGTATAACGACTAAAAACCACGAGGAACACACCCAAGAATCAAAGGGAAAACCCGTTGAGTCATTTAATCGGACATTAAATGCTCAAGGCTCCCTCAGAACACAAAATCATGGTTGGACTCAAACGAGTTCAAGATACGGATATATAATCCATAGAACATGATTAATAATGCCCAATAACACCATCTAACCCATTAAAATTGGACGAACAACGAAATCTAGAAGAAAATCCCGAAGATCAACCCTATGAGATTACAAGAAATTACCTTCGATCCGGATGAATGAATTGAAGGATGATGATAGACACGAATCAAGCTTCCCAAATTGATGAATATTGACTCCTCAAACTCAAGAATCACTTCTGGTCCCAAAAATCCCGAAGAGAAATGAAAGGGGAAGAAAATGGGGTTCTGTCCCGGAAAAAAAAAAGTTGATGCTGGTTTATAAACTAGCTGCACGTTACGACCATAACAAACAAAGTTTTATAGCCCTAACTCTCCCTCTATTACGGTCGTAACGTATAGGACTTTACGGCCATAACCGGCCCTCAGGGGTTTCTGCCCAAAATGCATAGATGTGTTACGGCCGTTAACAATTAGACATTACGGCAGTTACAACAAGACCTTACGACCATAATACCAATCACCTTACGGCCGTAACGCACCATTCTCACTGTAGTACCCGGTTGTGAATTCATTAATTATCATTCAGTAATTGTCACTTAGTAATTTTCACTCTTTAATGATCATTCATCATTCATGTACATTCATTTGTGTTCATCGTTCGGCGTACTTTGAGTCTTGTATCAGTATCGTTCAGCGTTCAACCCTATTGAGAATCGAGACGAGAATATTATCATTATCATCGTTTTTGGTAGCCTGTGTGTGAGGTGTAGCGCATGCTACGTATTCTTTATAGCGCACACTATTTGAGTACTGGTAGAGCATGTTATATGTCAACATTAGCGCACGCTACCAGTGTATTTGAGCCAGACAGTCCATTAGGTACTGGACTGAATTGGAGATTCGTAGCGCACGCTATGTGTAGGAGGTAACGCACGCTAGCTGTATTAATACCGCACTCTAAGTCATCGTAGTAGCACGCGCTAAGGCTCGAGCAGGCGGAGGATAGTAGGTTCTGGACTCCAATATTCTGGACACCAACTATCAGGTAGCGCGCGCAACACTCGGTTAACGTACGCTAAAAGTAAGGCGTTAGCGCACGCTACAAAGTATACGCAGCGCACACTAACGAGGCAGGCAGAGTTCACTGGACTACCCGGTGAACCCGCTAGCGCATGCTATTCTCAGAATCTAGCGCACGCTAAGCTGGGTTTAGTATAAATAGGACATTTCAGCCCCATTTCGTCATTTTTCCTTTCCTCCTCCTTCCTTGGGCGATTTTGGGCGATTTGTGAAGATCTCTTCGAGCTACTATCATCTATCAACATCTTCAAGATTCTAGTTCGGATTATTCAACATTTAATCCTCTCCACCACTCCAAATCAAGGTAAACTTTGTTTAACCCTAGAATTTCGGGATTTGGGGGTTTTCTTTCCGATCTCTTCAAGTTAGCTTGCTATTGTGTTCGAATATGTTAAGTATAGATTATCTACCTTGGATACATGTGTTCCTACGGATTTATTGGTGTATTTCTGTAATTGTTGAGTATTTGGGATGGTTGAGTGTGATCCACCATCTAGAGGTTTTCTTACCGGAATACATGCATCGTGGGTAGTATTTTCGGGTGGATTCCAACTTATTTTCCTACATGTGGGTTATTAATAGTTGATTATGAACTTGTCTAGGTTCGGAGTTATCGATACCTTCGACCATGGTACCTCGTCGTTCGTACCCTTTTCTCTCGTTCCAGGCAAGTAAATTCTTGCTCAGTTAAAAGGATAATCATTCCTTTCGTTGTTGTTCATTCGTACATATAATTCATTCATAGTATATTAACCATGTTGAGGCATGTAATTATCAAACTAATCATTTAATTCACGAGGAACGACGGTTCCAATCATTTCATTGAGCTATCATTCCCTACGTTATTATTTTACCTCGGTGAGTCATTCTTGACCCTTGTCGGATTTTATTTCATCATTATTCATTATGGTCATTTTTTTCTTCTTGTGACCTTTCGGGATCTTATTGCGTGGCCTGGTGGTTATGTGTGGAATTTTTAGTCGGGCACACGATGGTCATGTATTCTGCGGGTAATCCGATACATGGACCGTGCACACGATAACGTGCCTCCGTGAGACTAATTAGGCACAAGCGCGTGTGTATATGCGGGTTTCCGGACACTTGGAGACTTGTGCACTTGCACGTCCCATTACGGGCGTACTATAATGCCCCTCTTCAGCTTAATTTCATAACTAAGTCATGTAATCATTGTGTTTGTTCAACTCTTGAGGATTGTTGTTTTGTGTAACTGACCCCGTTGGGGATGTTGTTTTTAGGTCATGGCAAGGCAAAGGCACGGGAAAAGCATGGTGACGGCGAGGAGTCCCAGTGATACTAGTAGGGGGGCCTAGTCTTCCCAGTCTTCCCAGTTATTCATGTTTCTTTGATGTGTATTTCCGCTGCAGTTTCTGTTTGGACTTTCATTTTATTTGGTGTTGTATATTTCATCTTTATATGAAATATATAAGTATTTTGTATTCCTGGGTGTATTTTACTTGAGACTCCTCATCGGAGTAATTGATAATATAATGTGGTGTGGTACTACAGTGATATTATTTATTTCATTGTATTTCATTCGCCTGGTGGGTCCCAGTTGGGGGGTCCACGGCACTGTAATAGCCGCCTAGTTTGGGGTGTTACAGAGTTGGTATCGGAGCATGGTTTTGAATACTACTCATCCGAGTCATGTCTCATTGAGAATCATTGTTCATCAGACTAGTATCATTGGACTTTCACGTCAGGTGTGGGCTGTGCAAGCACCGAGCCCCTCAGACCAAAAGAACGGTATGATTTCTGACGCCATGGTAAAATTTCTGGCAATAAGAATCAATTCATTCATTCATTAGTCAACAATCCTCATTCATCATTTTTGATCTTGTCGATCATGTTAACTCATTAATCACTCAGTCAATCTCATTGCTCAGTTGTTAATCTTGTGGATCGTATCATCAATCTTGTTAACTTGTTCAAGATGATCATTTCAATAATTTCATCAGATAATCATGTCACCTCAGCTGATATTTCATGCGAAATCTATAATTATCATGTGACTTTCCTACTTCAGTATGGATAGAGCTGTCAGAGGATGTAGGGGAAGAGGTCGCGGTGCGAGCCGAAACCCGGGAGCTCGTGTAAATACCCGCGCGTAAGCGAGGTATGTCATTAGTTTGACAGGTAGCGATGCTTCCAACTCAGCTGACGATGTTACTCATTCACCGAGAGATAATCATTCACTGTCGGGGAGTCGTACCCGAGATGCAGCCCAATCGGAAGGTGTTCGGATTGACCCATTCATATTTATGCAGGGCATGATGGCCCAGAGGACACAGATGGCACGTCTGATGGAGACGATGCAGAATTCAACCACTCAGACTCAGCAGGCTCCTCCACCGTCACCTCAGAGGCAAGAGAGGAGTGTGAGCAGTATAATCGGTGACATCTCTCGCCAGAGGCCACCTACTTTTGAGGGCTCATCTGAGCCGGTGGATATTATTCACTGGCTTGAGCATTTCGAGAAGCCATTTGCTATGGTGGAGTGCCCCGAAGGGCACAAAGTTTCAGTCGCGGCTTACTATCTGGGTAAGAGCGCTCACTCATGGTGGCTATATTTGAAACCCACCGACGGACCATGCACTTGGGACCAGTTTAAGACCCTCATGTTGGAAAGATATTATCCGGCCCCACTCAGGGAGGCCAAGTTATCAGAATTATTCAGTCCCGACCCCTCAGCAGAAGAAAATGTTCTCGCCATCGCCGAGAAGTTTTAGGAGCTACTTCCCTTTGCCTCATCCATTATCCACTCCGAGGCGGATAAAATCAAGTACTTCAGTAAGAGGTTGAAACCTCGTATGCGGATGCAATTGCTTAACCATCATTGCGCCACCCTGGCTGAATTCATCGAGAAAGCTCTTACTTATGAGCTTACCGCTAAGGAAATTGCTAAGCAACAAACTTCATCTGCTGGCAAGAAATCGAAGAATCATAATCAGTCCGAAGGTAGTCGGGCAACTTAAAAAAAGCCTCGCACGGGCTCTACTTTTTTAGAGCGACCTCCTCGGCGCCTAAACCTACGAAATTTCAGTCTCGAGCAGCCAGCTCGGCCATCACCTGTTTCAACTATGGAGAACAGGGTCATTACAGCACGAAGTGTCCAAGACAGACTATCACATGTAACATCTGTAGGATTGCCGGGCATAAGGCCCGTTTCTACCAAAGGGATTCCAGACCTGCTCCGACGGCATCTCAGACCCTGAAGCAGTCGGCTGTGCAGAATTAGGCTCCTCAGTCCGCATCGTCTAAGACGACGGGAGCGAATAAAGGTGGAGTCCATAATTATCAGACAGGAGCATCCGGTTCAGGGACTGGCAAGCCCCGAATTTATGAGATGAAGAGGACAGACGATCCGGAGGCACGAATGATCTCAGGTACACTCGAAATTCTATCTCAACCTGTGTGTACCCTTTTTGATACTGGCGCATCACATTCATTCATTTCCGAGTCATGTTTGAGTAGACTACACCTGGATAGTGCTACTAGTTGCGAACCTTATGTTATTAGTCTACCAGACGGTAGAAGAATTATTGGAAATTGTGAAGTTAAGAACTGTCCGATTCAGCTTAACGGCCTTGAATGGTTGGCGGACCTAATCGTGGTAGAATTACCTAAAGACGACGTAATCTTGGGTATTGATTGGATGGATCGTCATGATTCCGTCATTAGTGTCCGTAAGCGTATGGTCGCTATTATTTCAGACGATGGAGTCGAGTGTGTATTTCAGGGGGGTAACCCCAGCCGTTCCGTAAGAGTTATTAATATGATGAAAGCAATGAAATTACTCAATCAAGGGTGTGTCGGTTATTGGTGCTATTTGACCAAGACCGAGAAATCATCAGTGACGTTGGTGGATATCCCAGTAGTGAGATACTACACCGACATGTTTCTAGACGAGTTACCCGGTTTACCTCCACAAAGAGATATGGAATTCACGATAGAGTTGGAGCCTGGTACGTCCCTAATATCGAAAGCACCATATCATATGGCCCCGACCGAAATGCAGGAACTGAAGAATCAGCTGGAGGGATTGACCGAGAAGGGTTATATCTGACCGAGTGCATCCCCGTGAGGAGCACCAGTGTTATTTGTCAAGAAGAAAGATGGTTCACTTCGCTTATGTATTGATTATCGGGAGCTGAACAGGGTAACGATCAAGAATAAGTATCCCCTATCCCGCATCGATGATCTCTTAGATCAGCTCCAGGGAGCTTCAGTATTTTCCAAGATCGATTTAAGATCTGGGTATCATCAGTTGCGAATTCGAGAGTCGGATATCGCAAGAACGGCGTTTCGAACGCGCTATGGGCACTACGAGTTTGTAGTGATGCCAAATTAACTAATGCACCTGCGGTATTCATGGAATTAATGAATCGAGTTTTTATCAACTATTTAGATCAGTTTGTGGTGGTTTTCATTGATGACATTTTGATTTATTCTCGTGACCGAGAGAAGCACGAACTTCACCTTCATCAGGTCCTCGACGTGTTGAGATGAGAGCAACTTTATGGAAAATTTTCCAAGTGCGAGTTCTGTATGTCCGAGGTGACGTTTCTCGGACATGTGATTTCATCAAATGGGGTACGTTTCGACCCTCAGAAGACGGAAGCTATCCGAAATTGGCAACCTCTGAAGAATGTTAAGGAAATCCGAAGCTTTCTCGGATTAGCAGGCTATTACCGGCGATTTGTGGAAGGGTTTTCTAAAATCGCTCAACCAATGACGAGCCTTTTGTGGAAGGATAAGAAATACACATGGTTTGACGCGTGTCAATAGTGTTTTGAGGAACTCAAGAGCCGTTTATGTAATATCCGCAATTTCGAATTTCGGTAATTTTCTTTTTTCGGCCGGAGTCCGTTTTGACGACTCGCTCATGACCGTTTCGTCATTTCGAGAATGATTAATTCTGCACTTTTTGTCATCCGAGTTCGTTTCGGTATCGTTTTGTTGAGTTCCGAGCTTTTTAGCGACTTTTCCGCACTTGAGTTCGATTCTTGCGAATCTCGTCCTAAACTATTGTTTCGAGTTTCTCGTAAGTTCATTTAATGTTTTTATTCATGTTGCAAGCTTTGGTTTGGTGTTTCGATCGCGTGTCGTGATTTTCGGACGTTTTGGGCCATTTTCGTAATTTCCCAAAGTTTTGGGTAATTACTTCCGTTGTTGAATTCCGAGCCTTCGGGTGCTCGGAATTGTGTGTTCTCTTAGCTCTTAGATTCGTCTTTGCGAGTACGTCGTAACCGTATCATCGATTCGTATTCAGGTTCGGATTTCGGGGTCGTTCGGGCCGTCGGAGTTGGCCCCGGCCGAGTCATGGCCGGCAACAGGCCAGGCAGCCGGCCGAGTCACGGCCGGTAGTGCTCGGCAGCTCGCCGAAGTCACGGCCGGCGTGATCGGCGATTTCGCGGCGATCCTGGCCGCAGACAGCCGGGCGGCGTGGCACACTCGTGGCATTTTCGGCCAAACCGATCAGACGGTCTTGCGGCACACTCGGCCGAGCCGCGGCACACCGCCGACCACCGGGAGCCATTTTTGGGCTCGTGCCGCCACACTCCCATTGGGCAGACACTGCATGCACTTATTTATGGCCCTGCACACGGGTTTTTGGCCATTTTTCTCCTCCTTCTCCTTCTCTTCCGCGGCTGGGAGTATATTCATCATGGAGCCATGTTGTTTGAAAACAAATCCTCGAAGTTATTGAGGTTATATCATCAATCAATCATCCGTTATCATCCTTTGATCCAGCGAATCAAGGTAATCTTCCTTAGAACCCTAATTTCGTGAATTTGGGGTTTTTGCATTTTTATCCGATTCGTTCCGTGTTGTTGATTAATTCATGATGGGTATGATTAATCTTGGTAGTATTATTGTGTTTAACATCATTTAATCCATTGTTCTTCATCGAATCGAAGTATATTTCTTGATTTCCTTCAAATTGACTTTTTGGGGGATTTGTTCTCGATCTCGTTTTTCATCCGTTTTTGATGGATATATTGAGGTTAAATGATATTGTTAAACATATTCTATGGATTGTATATCCATATTTCAACTTGGAATTCCATTTTCGGGTTTTGACGGAACGAATCGTGTTCTTGGCCGTTTTGGGGGAAACGCTTGAACGTTCGTCATTTGTTCTTTGAATTCAACGGCTTTGAGTTGTGTTATGGAATTCATTTCATTGTTGTTCTTGTCCTTCGTAGTTTATGACCGCGAGTTGGCGATCGGTGGAGTCGGTGGGTTCGTAGTCGGTTCGTGTCAACCTACTTCGGTCGATTCTCCGTGTTGCGATTATTCGAGGCAAGTATCTTGCCCATACATTTCATATTTCATCGGCATAATTATTGATAAATGATTTTATGCGAAATCCAATGTTTAATGAACGTTAAAAAGGATCGATATGTCCTCGATAAATATTGTCTTTCAACGATAATTCGAATACTTCGTGAATGGATATGTTCTCGGAATATGTGTGTTAGTTTCGTACGTTGAGAGACGTTATAATCGCATTGAGTGAATATAATAGACCATAATTGTTTGCCGAGGATTGTGTATTGAATTGTATGTTTGTTCGGTGGGTATTCGACATGATGTGATGTTAGTCGTTACTCCTTTGAAAGGAGGTTGTGATGCTTAATGTTGCTTGTCTTGATAATCGACTATTGTTGTGTGCTTGTTGTATGTGATGTGCCTCCGGGTAGGATTGTTGAATCTCCGGGATCCATACTTGCTAGTATGGGTCGGGCGAAACCGTAGGGTTATCCAATATGGGTATGTCTTGCGGGGACTCCGAGGTTCGGGGCTTGCTAGCCCGATGCCGGGATAACTTGTGGGGTTATCATCGGGTATGTCTTGCGGGGACTCCGAGGTTCGTGGCTTGTTAGCGCGATGCCGGGATAACTTATGGTTGTGGTTCGGTTGTGATATTCGTGTCGTGGAGACATGTGATTTGATATGTTTTTCCTATTGGGTTATTCACTCGGGTTTGTTCTTCGGGAGCATCTGAGGTTCGTGGCTTGTTAGCACGGGACACGAATAATCCTTAGGAACATGTGATTTGTGATTTGGGTCACGGACCCCGTGTTTTGTGAAATGGGTTGTGGACCCTGCGTATTGTTACCGGAACTTGAATTTTGGAAAATGACTTTTGGGCTGTGTCCCTAAATGTTTTCGAAAGGTTTTAGAATTCTTATATCCCAAATGTTTTCTAAACTCCCGAGATCGTCAAATGTTTTGTAATGTGGACATTGGGTTATTTCCTACCTTTCACGTTTTGAATGGTTTGATCAAGTGAATTTTCTCGGGAAGTATATTCGCCATTATTCTGTTTTTTGTGGAGTATGATATGTATGGCTTGTTTTCGTATTTATACTTGCACTAGCAAAACAGTGGAGTTTTGCTAACCCCCGAGTATTCGGGGGGTGGATGTCTATTTTTGCATTCAGGTTTTGGAGCATAGCACAGGGTCGGCACGAAGGATGATGAAAGATGAACGATACTAATCACACGAGGATCCGTTGATGTCGTATTGGTCTAGTTGTATTTTCTTTTCCGCTGCAGTATCTTTTCCCCGTTGTACGGAAGTTTATTGTATTTTGACCCCTGCGTGGGTATGTGTTTGGAATGGAGTTGTATGTTATTATTGAAAGACCAAATCGGTCTACTGAGTCATTTTAGCCTTAAAGGCGATGTTTAGGTGTTTGATTTTAGTTATCAGCCTGGTAGATCCTCGAGGAGAGGGTCTACGGCGTGTAATATCCATGAGCGGATTGGGGGTGTTATGTAATATCCGCAATTTTCGATTTTCGGTAAATTTCTTTTTTCGGACAGAGTCCGTTTTGACGACTCGCTCATGACCGTGTCGTTTTGTTGAGTTCCGTGCTTTTTAGCGACTTTTCCGCGCTTGAGTTTGATTCTTGCGAATCTCGTTCGAAACTGCTGTTTCGAGTTTCCCGTAAGTCCGTTTAACTTTGTTAGACGTGTTGTGAACTTCGGTTTGGTTATTCGATCACGAATCGTGATTTCCGGGCGTTTTGGGCCATTTTGTAATTTCTTGAAAGTTACGGGTATCCGTATCTGTAATTGTCGTCTCGAACCGTTTCTTGGTCGCGTATGACTAATTATGGTATTATGTTTTCATTTCGGGCCGTTGATGTTGTCCGCGAACTTTTCGTCGTGTTCGCCCGCGTTTTAAATCGGGTCGCCGAGCCACTCGGTTGCGGATCGCCGGACGGTTGCGGGATCGCCGGACGATTGCAGGCACCGGCCGGACAGATGCGGCGAGAACCGGCGTAGCGCACGCTTCGCCGGAAGGATGCGCGCGCTTAACCGGGCAGTGTAGCGCACGCTAGCTGTCGACAACGCACGCTTATCGGGCCGACGGTGGGGTTTCGAGGTTCTCGACTCGGCCAGATCGGCAGTAGCGCGCGCTCTGCCGGTCGTAGCGCACGCTAACCGGGTAGCGCCTAGCGCGCCGCCGACTAGCGTCGTTACAGGTAAGTTTGTTAGTCCAGTGGCTACGGGCCGGTGGCTAGCGCGCAGCTTCCGGCCGTAGCGCACGCTAGCGGAGTCGGAGTGGACCAGTCATGGTCGGCACTGGTCGGTGGTGCCGGGTCATGCGGGCCATGGCCGAGAGTGCTCGGCCGGTATCGGCCGATAGCGCACGCTAGTCCGGTAAGGCTAGCGCACGCTAGTTCCGCCCGATATATATGACAGACGACCCACATTTCCCTTCGTTTTCATTTCCTTCCTTCTCCGTCCGCGGCGATTCATGGGTGAAGCCATGTTGTTTAACAACAAATCCATGAAGTTCTTGAGTTCTTAACATCAATCAATCATCCGTTATCATCCTTTGATCCAGCGAATCAAGGTAATCTTCCTTAGAACCCTAATTTCGTGAATTTGGGGATTTTTACATTTTTGTCCGATTCATTCCGTGTTGTTGATTAATTCATGATGGGTATGATTAATCTTGATAGTATTCTTGTGTTTAACATCATTTAATCTATTGTTCTTCGTCGAATCGAAGTATATTTCTCGATTTCCTTCAAATTGACTTTTTGGGGGATTTGTCCCCGATCTCGTTTTTCATCCGTTTTCGATGGATCGATTATGGTTAAATGATGTTGTTAAACATATTCTATGGATTGTATATCCATATTTCAACTTGGAATTCCGTTTTCGGGTTTTGACGGAACGAATCGTGTTCTTGGCCGTTTGGGGGGAAATCCTTGAACTTTCGTCATTTGTTCTTTGAATTCAGCGGCTTTGGGTCGTACTTTGGAATTCATTTTCGTTGTTATTGTTTTCGTTCGTAGTTCGTTGTTGTGGATTGTCGTTCGGTGGAGTCGGCGAGTTCGTAGTCGGTTCGTGCCAACCTACTTCGGCCGATTCTCCGCGTTGTGGTTATTTGAGGCAAGTACCTTGCCCATACTTTTCTCGTTTTATGGATATGATGATCGGTGGTCGTCTTGATGTGTTTGTTTGGTTATTTGAAATGAAGTTTCAAAGGATTTCGGTTTGGCCTCGTTAAAGACTTTCTTTCAAAGCGAGTGTGATTTGTGAACGGTGTTTTGAGAATTGATTATGATTTGGTTATTTTGAACGTTGAAGGATTTTATGATGATACTCCTATTGTTTAAGTTATGGAATCGTGGATTCCGTATTTAATCTTGTTGTGGTGTTTTGAAGAATTTGATATTGGTGTCGAGTTAATGGCCATCTCTAGTGAGTATTCTTAATGAACTTACATTCTTAGCATATTAGTATTGCATGAGTAACGTGTGTGTGTGTGTATGCTCACTACGGGTTAGATCCGATGGGGTCTCGGTAGGGGTCCACAAGAGACGTGGATCGACGAGCTTGCTTTTAACCACTACGGGTTAGATCCGACGGGGTCTCGGTAGGGGTCCACAGAGACGTGGATCGACGGTTAATTGTGGTGCATTTTTCAAATGTGATTTGATAATGGCATTTCCGGAAATGAGCGCTTTTGAACGGTTTTCCTGATTGCATGCATTGACTAAGTGTGTAAGAGGTAAGTGTTCGTTTGGCTTACTTGGCTAGGATGGCACTAGAGTATTTTGTTGTTTGTTTTAAATCCTTTATTTGTGGATTTTGATGTTGGAAGACGAACCTTGTTGCCGTTCTCGTGTACTGTGAGTTGATGAGATTTGGGGCTAAAATCCCAATGGTTTTATAAAAGTCGTTTTACGGATTTGGGGCTAAAATCCCAACGGTTTGGTAAATGTCATTTTTCGGAAAGTAAACCTTTGGGGCGGTGACCCCTTTTGTCTTTTGGATTTTGAAAAGTAGGATTTGATAATCATAAATTGTCTTCTATTAAAACTCTCGATGGCATTCTAAACCGTTTTATAAATTACTTCCATTGATTTATGATATTTCGATTTTGAAATGTTTTCTCAAACCCTTGCCTTGGGAAGTACTTTTCGTTTCGTTTGGATCTTTGAGGATCCTCGGTTATTGTTATTCGTGGAATGTGAATTGTATGGCTCGTATTTGCACTTTGTTCTTGCACTAGCAAAATAATGGAGTTTTGCTAACCCCCGAGTATTCGGGGGGTGGATGTCTGTTTTTGCATTCAGGTTTTGGAGCATAACACAGGGTCGGCACGAAGGATGATGAAAGATGATCGATACTAATCACATGAGGAATCGTACTTTGTTTATCGGTTCAGTTGTACTCTATTTTTCCACTGCTATATTGTTCCCGTTGTACGGGTGTGGTTGTATTTTGTCCCCTGCGTGGGCCTGAGTTGTATTTGAGTTGTATGTATTTGTGGAAAGACCAAATCGGTCTACTGAGTCATTTAGCCTGAAAGGCATGGTTGAGTTGTTATATGTCGTTACCAGCCTGGTAGATCCTTGAGGAAAGGTTCTACGGCGTGTAATATCCCTGAGCGGATTGGGGGTGTTACATAAATGGTATCAGAGCTTAGGTTGAGGAAACCTAGGCTGTCGGGTCAAGTCGTGTTGTTTGAGTCTTGTTTCGTCGGATTTTATCTGACTGAGTAGTGTCGCGACGCGTTGTTTGAGTTTGTTGGTCGTGATTAGTATCGTGAAGCGATCATCATCTTCGTGCGACCTGTGGAAGTAAGTCTCCCTTCTTTGTGTTGTGCCTCGTGTGACACGAGCTATTTTTATGATTATTTGTTAAGTGGTGGAATCCTTATGTGAATTTTGATTTCACGATATGTATTTAGTCGACTCTCGTATTTGATTTATACGAGGAGTGTCGTCGCTTGTGATGTCTTTTTATTGTTGTTTTTGTTCGTTTTTGATTATTTTCGAATCGATTTGCACGTTTTACAAGTTCTATTGTGGAAGCTTTGTGCTTATACGCGTTCGACTTGTTCACTAGCCAGTGCGGGAGAGCATTTTATCAGTGGTTTTGTTCTGAATGTGGTATTTTATCGTTTATTTCCGTTTAAAGACATGTATTGTCTTGATTTTAAACTTTTTGATGCGTGTGCTAGGAGTTGTTTTAGTGAACATCGATATGTGTGATTTTTGGGCATTCTGGCCTATTGAATTTTTGAAAACCTTGAGTATCTTAGAAAAATAAATTTCGAGACATACTTTTCAAATGACTTTTTTTCTTGTGGTACATCCTAGGTGCCACAATATATTTCAAAAAAAAATTCTACTTCAAGGACCAAAATGCTTTGAGATGTTTTCAATGTTTTAGAAACACTTTTATTTAGACCCGAGGGTCGAATATTCTGAAAGTTTTCACTAAGAGAAAGTGTCCTCATTTTTATCAAATGCGAAATGGTTCTCCAATGTCTCGATAACGATGTTTCACGTTTATACTTTTTGAAAGGTGATACTCAAGATCAACCAGTATTCTTCAAATTATTTTCAAAATGAGGTTTTCATTTTTTTAAAACCTGTCCATTCCCGTTTGAGGGCTGGGTATGTACGTGTGATATTCGCGTTGTCATTTTGATACTTTCTCCCGAGTATGATCGAATTGGCGGTGTGAGCGTTGAGACGCTTTCCACACATTGGTTGTGTTAGCCCCCTGTGAGAGGCGGAGTGTTGGTATTGAATGTTGTCGCCTCATGGCGATTTCTGTGTTGTCGCGTATGTGCGAGCTGTTAGAGCTTGGTTTGGTATGACCGTGTGCATCGGTGATGGTTCCGTTATGTGTCGGTTGTATAATGTCTTGTTGACCTTGCTTCCGTTTTTGTGAATTTCGTGGACGAGGTCGGAGGTAATGCCCGTACTATTTTGACTTCTGTATTTTCTCTTTCTCCAGTCTATCGATTCGCTCATGTTCGTTGGTACTTTATGAACTTGTTCTGTATTTCGGTTTCATCGTCCGAACGAGCTGTGATCTTGTTGTGGGTCGATCTGGTTATTGCTGTGACTTTTTTGGGTTCGGTTCGATTCTTGTGAACCTTGTTTGGGAGTGACATCATCAGGTTCTATTAGTTCTTTTATTCGAAGTGGATCGGATTTGGAACTCTTGTGTTTTCGACTCTGTCGACTCATTTATGTTCGTTGACATTTCTGAGCTTGTCCTGCCCCTTGCTTTTGTTGATCGAACGAGTGTGGTATTGTTTCGGAATAACTCGTTTGTCGTTGTGACTTTTTAATTGCTATTCCCTTTCCTGTGGATCTTATGTGAATGCACATCTTGTTGTTTTCACCGGATCATATATTGTCTCGAGTCGAGATGTGAACCTTGGAGTTGTTGTTTGAATTTTATTATCCTTCGTGATTCGAACATGATTCTTCGATTTTTTGTTGTCTCGATCGTTCGGTTTTTATTGATCTCGTTCCGTGATTGGTGAACATTCAGGCTCCTTCGTAATTCCCTTCAGTTCGGGAAATTAGTTTCGTTTTCGATCTTCCAGCCCTTAGGCGGTGGAATTCCGTATTTGTTCAGCGTTTGGCTCGCGTTTTGATCAATATACCATTAGGTTGGTCAATCGTATTGATTTTCGTTCGTTGTGTTTTGTGATTGTCGGATAATTGACTTGGCTATATTATCCGTTTGATGACGCTTGTCGTTTGTTGGTTTTATTATATCCCTAACGGCGACGTCATGTTGGTCGCCGTGGAGCGTGTTTACACGCCGTATATTCCTTCGCGTTGTTTGTAACATTTCGCCGTTGGGCGTTAGTTGCGCATTCTTGTGTATCTCGTTGAGTTTTTCCTGGCGGAATATTTCTTCTCCCTACTTGTTTTAAGTTTCGGGACGAAACTTCTTTTAAGGAGGGTAGAATGTAATATCCGCAATTTTCGATTTTCGGTAAATTTATTTTTTCGGACGGAGTCCGTTTTGACGACTCGCTCATGACCGTTTCGTCATTCTGAGAATGATTAATTCTACACTTTTTGACATCCGAGTTCGCTTTTGTCGTTTTGTTGAGTTCCGTGCTTTTAGCGACTTTTCGCGCTTGAGTTCGATTCTTGCGAATCTCGCTCAAATCATTGCTTTGGAGTTTCCCGTAAGTCCGTTTAACTTTGTTAGACGTGTTGTGAACTTCGGTTTGGTTATTCGATCACGAATCGTGATTTCCGGGCGTTTTGGGCCATTTTGTAATTTCTTGAAAGTTACGGGTATCCGTATCTGTAATTGTCGTCTCGACCCGTTTCTTGGTCGCGTATGACTAATTATGGTATTATGTTTTCATTTCGGGCCGTTGATGTTGTCCGCGAACTTTTCGTCGTGTTCATTCCGTACGTTTTCGGAAATCGGGTCGTCGAGCCCTGGGCTATGGATCGCCGGACGGTTGCGGGGCCGGCCGAGACGGTGCAGGCCGCCGGACAGATGGCAGTAGAACCGGCGTAGCGCACGCCATCGCCGGAAGGGTGCGCGCTACCGGGCAGTGTAGCGCCTTTATCACGCCCGAGAGAAATGACCGGCGAGTGCTCGGGCACTCCGCATGCAGGGGTGCGAGGTTCAACGGATCAACGTGCACGGGGCACGTTGAGGACAGCTAGGCCGTGTGGAGCGGCACAACCGACTGAGGGACTTAGCCGTATGGCGCGGCATGCGTGGATGTATGGCCGAGCAAGCAGGCCAACCGGGCAACAGAGTGCCCGACCGAGGGACAAGGTCATCAGGCCTGATGCGGGACTACCTGGGCGGCGAGACAAGGCACGCCGGGAACCGAACGGACGAGTGCAGCGGACAGGCACACCGCTTCGGGACAATGCGGGACAAGATGACGAGACGAGGCACATCCGAGGGCCGAGACTCGGACACGGGCGATGGACACCCGCGAGGGGTACGCACGAGGCGCTGGGCGCGCGCGCGGGCGGCGCGCGAGGGATGCACGGAGCACCCTCCCCCTATAATAGGCTTAGCGGGATAATGCCTTGTGATGGCAGTGGACATTGGAAAGCTGAGGAGTCCACTGTACGGAAATTATACTCGGAACATTCCAGAAACGGACCGGGATGGTCCAGAACATCGAAGATTAATCCGGAGGCATGTGTGGAAGGTCGGGCCGGATCGGGTCGGGTTACATGGAAACGAGCCGAGTCGGGCCGAGCGGGCCGGGTCGGGCCGAACGAGCCAGGAAGATCCAGAAACATGTGGAAGGTGCTAGACTCTTGGATGAGTCAAGACTTGTAACTTAGAGATGATTCTAGACATTGTATAAAGACTTGTAATGTATAAAATACTCTAGAATTTGTAATATTGTAGGAGGATCTAGAAGCCTCCAAATGAGGAGGTGGAGGAAGGTTCTAGTGATAGGAGGTAGTATAAATAGGGATGTTGGGGCTCATTTGCAGCCATCCTTGGGAATTCATTTGTAAGAGACACTTTGTAATCTCTTTGTAACTTAGTGGAAGAAAACTTTCCATTAACCATTGCCTCTCTTTCGTTGTGCCTACTTTCATACTTAACCAATTTCGGAGGGATTAAGGCTGACTAGCAAGAGGGTTGCTAGGCCGCACGACGCTTAGGAGCATAGCAAACTCTAAGCCCGTGACAGCACGCTAGCCTGGTCGACCAACGCACGCTATCGGGCCGGACAGTGGGGTTTCTGAGGTTCTGGACTCGGTCAGGATCGGCAGGTAGCGCGCGCTACAATCGGTCGTAGCGCACGCTAACCGGCAGGGGTAGCGCATGCTGCTGGCCGACTAGCGTACGTTACCTGGGTAAGTTTGTTAGTCCAGTGGCTCTTTGGGCCAGTCGGCTGCCGCTAGCGCAGCTTCCGGCCGTAGCGCACGCTAGCGGAGTCGGGTGGACCCGGTCATGGTCGCGAATTGGTCGGTGGTGCCGGGTCATGCGGGCCATGGCCGAGAGTGCTCGGCAGTGCGCCGATAAGCGCACGCTAGTCCGGTAAGGCTAGCGCACGCTAGTTCCGCCCGATATATATATATGAGACGACCACATTTCCCTTCGTTTTTCATTTCCTTCCTTCTCCGTCCGCAGCTGGCGATTCATGGGTGACGAAGCCATGTTGTTTAACAACAAATCCATGAAGTTCTTGAGTTCTTAACATCAATCAATCATCCGTTATCATCCTTTGATCCAGCGAATCAAGGTAATCTTCCTTAGAACCCTAATTTCGTGAATTTGGGGATTTTTGCATTTTTGTCCGATTCATTCCGTGTTGTTGATTAATTCATGATGGGTATGATTAATATTGATAGTATTCTTGTGTTTAACATCATTTAATCCATTGTTCTTCGTTGAATCGAAGTATATTTCTCGATTTTCTTCAAATTGACTTTTTGGGGGATTTGTCCCCGATCTCGTTTTTCATCCATTTTCGATGGATCAATTATGGTTAAATGATGTTGTTAAACATATTCTATGGATTGTATATCCATATTTCAACTTGGAATTCCATTTTCGGGTTTTGACGGAACGAATCGTGTTCTTGGCCGTTTTGGGGGAAATCCTTGAACTTTCGTCATTTGTTCTTTGAATTCAGCGGCTTTGGGTCGTACGTTGGAATTCATTTTCGTTGTTATTGTTTTCGTTCGTAGTTCGTTGTTGTGGATTGTCGTTCGGTGGAGTCGGCGAGTTCGTAGTCGGTTCGTGCCAACCTACTTCGGCCGATTCTCCGCGTTGTGGTTATTCGAGGCAAGTACCTTGCCCATACTTTTCTCGTTTTATGGATATGATGATCGGTGGTCGTCTTGATGTGTTTGTTTGGTTATTTGAAATGAAGTTTCAAAGGATTTCGGTTTGGCCTCGTTAAAGACTTTCTTTCAAAGCGAGTGTGATTTGTGAACGGTGTTTTGAGAATTGATTATGATTTGGTTATTTTGAACGTTGAAGGATTTTATGATGATACTCCTATTGTTTAAGTTATGGAATCGTGGATTCCGTATTTAATCTTGTTGTGGTGTTTTGAAGAATTTGATATTGGTGTCGAGTTAATGGCCATGTCTAGTGAGTATTCTTAATGAACATACATTCTTAGCATATTAGTATTGCATGAGTAACGTGTGTGTGTGTATGCTCACTACGGGTTAGATCCGACGGGGTCTCCGTAGGGGTCCACAAGAGACGTGGATCGACGAGCTTGCTTTTAACTACTACGGGTTAGATCCGACGGGGTCTCGGTAGGGGTCCACAGAGACGTGGATCGACGGTTAATTGTGGTGCATTTTTCAAATGTGATTTGATAATGGCATTTCCGGAAATGAGCGCTTTTGAACGGTTTTCCTGATTGCATGCATTGACTAGGTGTGTAAGAGGTAAGTGTTCGTTTAGCTTACATGGCTAGGATGGCACTAGAGTATTTTGTTGTTTGTTTTAAATCCTTTATTTGTGTATTTTGATGATGGAAGACGAACCTTGTTGCCGTTCTCGTGTACTGTGAGTTGATGAGATTGGGGCTAAAATCCCAATGGTTTTATAGAAGTCGTTTTACGGATTTGGGGCTAAAATCCCAACGGTTTGGTAAATGTCATTTTTCGGAAAGTAAACCTTTGGGGCGGTGACCCCTTTTGTCTTTTGGATTTTGAAAAGTAGGATTTGATAATCCTAAATTGTCTTCTATTAAAACTCTCGATGGCATTCTAAACCATTTTATAAATTACTTCCATTGATTTATGATATTTCGATTTTGAAATGTTTTCTCAAACCCTTGCCTCGGGAAGTACTTTTCGTTTCGTTTGGATCTTTGAGGATCCTCGGTTATTGTTATTCGTGGAATGTGAATTGTATGGCTCGTATTTGCACTTTGTTCTTGCACTAGCAAAACAGTGGAGTTTTGCTAACCCCCGAGTATTCGGGGGGTGGATGTCTGTTTTTGCATTCAGGTTTTGGAGCATAACACAGGGTCGGCACGAAGGATGATGAAAGATGATCGATACTAATTACATGAGGAACCGTACTTTGTTTATCGGTTCAGTTGTACTCTATTTTTCCGCTGCTATATTGTTCCCGTTGTACGGGTGTGGTTGTATTTTGTCCCCTGCGTGGGCATGAGTTGTATTTGAGTTGTATGTATTTGTGGAAAGACCAAATCGGTCTACTGATTCATTTAGCCTGAAAGGCATGGTTGAGTTGTTATATGTCGTTACCAGCCTGGTAGATCCTTGAGGAAAGGTTCTACGGCGTGTAATATCCCTGAGCGGATTGTGGGTGTTACATGTTACAGTTTAACTTCAGCGCCTGTCCTTTCTTTACCTCAAGGTACGGAAGGATTCATGGTTTATAGTGACGCGTCCACACACGGTCTCGGATGTGTATTAATGCAGGACGGGAAAGTGATTGCCTATGCTTCGCGGCAACTGAGGCCTTATGAGGTCAATTATCCGACCCACGACCTGGAGCTAGCGGCCGTGGTATTCGCATTGAAGATTTGGCGTCATTATCTTTATGGCGTCACCTGTCAGATTTTCACCGATCATAAGAGTTTAAAGTATATATTTACTCAGAATGAGTTAAACATGCGACAGAGACGGTGGTTGGAACTGATTAATATTATGATATTGAGATACCATACCACCCGGGTAAGGCGAACGTCATCGCCGACGCCTTGAGTCGTAAGTCCGTTCAGGAGCAAATGCTTGCTCGTTTGACTGCTCAGAAGGAACTTCAACAGGAATTCCTAAGGCCTGAGATCGAGGTCTGGTTACAGCGAGTGCAAGGGCAACTTTGCATGTTAGAGATTTCATCGCTACTGGAGGAGGCGGTCAGAATGAAATAGGGTTCAGACCCGTTTTTGTTGCGCATTCGAGAGGATGTGGCTCATGGGAAAGCCCCTGGATTTGTGGTCCACGAGGATGGACTTTTGCAATTTAAGAACCGGTTATGCATTCCGGCGGATGACGAGTTGAAAAGTTCTATTTTGAGAGAGACTCATGCTACCCCTTATTCCATCCATCTGGGGTCTAGCAAAATGTTCAAAGACTTGAAACAAAATTATCGGTGGAGTAATATGAAGCGAGAAGTCGCAGAATTTGTTTCAAGATGTTTGACCTGTCAGCAAGTCAAGATAGAACATCAGTGACCGGCGGGTATGCTGAAACTGCTCCCTATTTCAGAGTGGAAGTGGGAGGATATTTCAATGGACTTCATCACGAGTTTGTCAATGAGTCGTCGTGGCATGAATACAATTTGGGTAATCATAGAGCGTTTAACTAAGTCAGCTCATTTCTTTGAGATCAAGGATACGTGGGGTCCCGAGAGACTTGCCCAGTTGTTCATTAAAGAGATCGTGAGGTTGCACGGTACTCCTAAGAGTATCGTTTCTGATCGTGACGGACGATTTGTGTCACATTTTTGGAAATCATTTCATCATGCCATGGGAACTCAGCTAAATTTCAGCACAGTTTTTCACCCTCAGTCCAACGGACAATCAGAGCAAACTATTCAGACATTGGAGGACATATTGAGAGCATGTGTTCTCGATTGGAAAGATGACTGGGAAGCCCAACTACCGTTGATTGAGTTCACGTACAATAACAGTTGGCATGCTTCGATTAAGATGGCACCTTACGAGGCCTTATACGGTCGTCGTTGTTGATCTCCCTTGTGTTGGGATGACTTATCAGAATCAATTGGCACTGAGCTTGATATGCTAATAGCCGCCCACGAGAAGGTAGCTTTGATCAGGAGTCGTTTGTTGACCGCTCAGAGTCGACAAAAATCATATGCGGATAATCGTCGTCGACCATTAGAGTTCGAGGCAGGTGACCACGTTTTGGTTAAGGTATCCCCGATTCGAGGTATCTTCTGTTTCGTGAAGAGGGGAAAGTTGAGCACGAGATTCATTGGACCATTTAAAATTTTGGATCGAGTAGGCAGTCTGGCTTATCGATTGGCTTTACCTCCGGCTTTAAGCCGAGTTCATAATGTGTTTCACATCTCTCAGTTGCGGAAGTATGTCGCCGACCCGAGTCATCTACTCCAGTTTGATGAAATCGAGATCGCGGATGATCATACGTACGAGGAGCGTCCTGTACGAGTCCTAGAGCGACGAGTCAAACAGTTGAGGAACAAGGCGATTCCTTTGATAAAAATTCAGTGGTCTAGACATGGAGTCGAAGAGGCCACCTGGGAAACCGAGGATAGTATGCGGGAGAGTTATCCCGAATTGTTTGACCATTAGTTTCGAGGACGAAACTCTTTTTAAGGGGGGTATGTAATACCCGGTTGTGAATTTATTTATTATCATTCAGTAATTTTTACTCTTTAATAATCATTCATCATTCATGTCCATTCGTTTGCGTTGACCGTTCGGCGTACTTTGAGTCTTGTATCAGTATCGTTTATCGTTCAACCCTGTTGAGAAATATCATTATCATCGTTTTTGGTAGCCTGTGTGTGAGGTATAGCGCACGCTACGTACTCTTTATAGCGCACGCTATTTGAGTACTGGTAGTGCACGCTATATGTCAACATTAGCGCATGCTACCAGTGTATTTGAGGCAGACAGTCCAGTAGGTACTCGACTGAATTGGAGATTCGTAGCGCACGCTACGTGTAGGAGGTAGCGCACGCTAGATATATTAGTAGCGCACGCTAAGTCATCGTAGTAGCACGCGCTAAGGCTCGAGCAGGCGGAGGACAGTAGGTTCTGGACTCCAATATTCTGGACATCAAATATCAGGTAGCGCGCGCAACACTCGGTTAATGTACGCTAAGAGTAAGGCGTTAGTGCACACTACAAAGTATATGTATCGCATGCTAACGAGGCAGGCAGAGTTCAATGGACTACTCGGTGAACCCGCTAGCGCACGCTATTCTCAGAATCTAGCACACGCTAAGCTGGGTTTAGTATAAATAGGACATTTCAGCCCCATTTCATCATTTTTCCTTTCCTCCTCCTTCCTTGGGAGATTTTGGGCGATTTGTGAAGATCTCTTCGAGCTACTATCATCTATCAACATCTTCAAGCTTCTAGTTCGGATTATTCAACATTTAATCCTCTCCACCACTCCAAATCAAGGTAAACTTTGTTTAACCCTAGAATTTCGGGATTTGGGGGTTTTTTTCCGATCTCTTCAAGTTAGCTTGCTATTATGTTGGAATATGTTGAGTATGGATTATCGACCTTGGATACATGTGTTCCTACGGATTTATTGGTGTATTTTACGTAATTGTTGAGTATTTGGGATGGTTGAGTGTGATCCACCATCTAGAGGTTTTCTTACCGGAATACATATATCGTGGGTAGTATTTTCGGTTGGATTCCAACTTATTTTCCTACCGATGGGTTATTGATAGTTGATTACGAACTTGTCTAGGTTCGGAGTTGTCGATTCCTTTGATCGTGGTACCTCGTCGTTCGTACCCTTTTCTCTCGTTCCAGGCAAGTAAATTCTTGCTCAGTTAAAAGGATAATCATTCCTTTCGTTGTTGTTCATTCATACATATAATTCATTCATAGTATATTAACCATGTTGAGACTTGTAATTATCAAACTAATCATTTAATTCACGAGGAACGACGGTTCCAATCATTTCATTGAGCTATCATTCACTACGTTATTATTTCACCTCGGTGAGTCATTCTTGACCCTTGTCGGATTTTATTTCATCATTATTCATTATGGTCATTTTTTGTTCTTGTGACCTTCCGGGATCTTATTGTGTGGCCGGGTGGTTATGTGTGGAATTTTTATTCGGGCACACGATAGTCATGTATTATGCGGGTAATCCGATACATGGATCGTGCACATGGTAATGTGCCTCCGTGAGACTAATTAGGCACAAGCGCATGTGTATATGCGGGTTTCCGGACACTCGGAGACTTGTGCACTTGAACGTCCCATTACGGGCGTACTATGATGCCCCTCTTCAGCTTAATTTCATAACTAAGTCGTGTAATCTTGTTCAACTCTTGAAAATTGTTGTTTTGTGTAACTGACCCCGTTGGGGATGTTGTTTTTAAGTCATGGCAAGGCAAAGGCACGGGAAGAGCACGGTGACGGCGAGGAGTCCCAGTGATACTAGTAGGGGGGCCCAGTCTTCCCCGTTATTCATGTTTCTTTGATGGGTATTTCCGCTGCAGTTTCTGTTTGGACTTTCATTTTATTTGGTGTTGTATATTTCATCTTCATATGAAATATATAAGTATTATGTATTCCTGGGTGTAGTGTGTAACACCCCCAGATCTGACCGGGAATATTACAGCGCCGTGGGCCCCGAGATGGAACCCACAAGGCTAAAAGACATTTTCACAAACATTTACAAATGCCCAAGAGGCGAATGACGGTACTATCTTTAAAAACATTCGAAGACTTTATAAAACTCGTTTATCAAAACCGTCATAAAATCTCATTTGAAATGACAAGGCCAAACAGCCAAAACTTAATAGTTTAGAAAACGATTTTCCAAAGTAACATGAGTTACCAGATAACGAAAGGTCATTTAAAAATACTCATGCAGCAGAAAAGACAACAGTTAAAAGTACTCTAGCAGCAGAATACAACAACTGATCAAGAAACTCAATTCGCAAAATACATGCCCTAGCCAGTATCCTCCGGGAAGCTCATCTCTCCACGATCGCTACAAGCTCGATATCCCAAGAACCTAAAAAGAAAGCCCACGACGGGGTCAGCCATAATATCCAACAATGAACAATCACGTCACATCAATAATTACATACCAATGAGATACTAAGTAAGAATACTATCAAAGTAATCCTACTGTCATACTCTACCAAATTCACATCTCATACTGATTCTCACACAATATCTAAAGTTCTCAAAACATCATCATAACTCACTGTTACGAAATCTACTAACTCTGTCCAATCCGATCCATCGGATATCATCATCAAATCTCAACACGAAACCGATTGTCCATCAAAGACAAATACCAAGGGAAATACGGAACATACCTCGGGATGCACAATACCACAACAATCATGTCAGTCTAATCCGAGATCAGATCAATACATCATACGGACACGGTCTTAAAACAAGACCTACAAATGCATACTCATATGACAATGTCAATATGCTCAAAATAATAACAACAATGTATACTCAATGGAAATCCCATGATCCAATGCCCTCAGCATAGATCCCAAGATGATCCTACTAGATCAACACGAGGGGGATAACCAACAAAATACATATGCACAACAACACATGTAATACCAACGATGTGAATCCACATGATTTCATCAACACAACATTGGCTAATCCAACGATCCAGCGCCCTCAGCATAGATCCCAAGATGATCATGTCGGACCATAACGAGGTGGAAGAACCCGTCCAATGATCCAGCGCCCTCAGCATAGATCCCAAGATGATCCCGTTGGACCATAACGAGGTGGACATCTGATCCAGCGCCCTCAGCATAGATCACACAATCCCATCGGATCAACAAAACATAAACAATACAAGTATTCATACACATATGCAAATCAATATGTTCATCAACATGAACAACACGACATGAACGACAATATGACAATCAACTAGGACGACCTCATGTTCAACAACATGAATGACAATATGCATGATCAAAATCATTAACACAAAACCAAATCAATTTTAGATACTTTCCCCAAGTCCTTCGGTAGCAATCTCGATGTCAAATCATCACCGACGATTATCCGCAATGCTCGGTGATCCAAACGTACCATGGACTGCAGATACTCATATCCTCGTCTTTATCATAATGTATCCTCGATACCCAAAATGCCAATAACCTAAATAAATCCTATACCTTATGATTTAATCCATTGTCTATAGGTGCAACCTTTGGAACTTCCTTGGTCTTAGAGACAGGTTCCACCCCTTTGACGAATACATTACTAGTTTTGCCATTATTGGAGAATGAGTTGTATCCTAAGCCATATTTATCATGGACATACCTCTCAGGTAATTGATAAATGCTACTAGACTTGCAAGGTTATTGTCGGGATTTCTTTGCATTGAATACATAAATCAAGAGTAAAACACAGCGGAAGAATTAATACGAAAACCCAATTTAGGATCTCATGCAGTAATTTAATTGATTTATTAAGAGTTCGTCGAATTTCCTTAATTCGAAGAACGGATCTGAACTGGACTAGAAGCAGATGAATATCTCCTTCCTCTTTGGGTGATCCACACATGAACAATTCCACAAGCTGGATTGCTAGATCCTTATGAATAATATTGATAAATAGTACAACACAAATTCCTTACTAGCAGTCAACCTTTTGATCTCAGCTGTGGTGATTTCAGCTGTGTTTTTCAATTTTTTATCAGTCTGTTTTTCAAGCTCAGATCTGATGTTTGCTGATTCTAGGCTGAGTTTATCGAAGTCATTTTTCAGCTGCCTATTCTCATTCTTCAGTTGTGTGTTTTGCTCTGACACATTCAAGTGTGCGGTTTTTAATGTTTCAAAATCTTTAAGAAGCTGATTTACAGATTTATGCAGATCAATATCTTCATAGAAGTCTGAACTGAAGCATTCTGAAGCTAGAGGTTTAGATTATATCTCTTCATTAGCAAGGTTGGCCATAAGGCAGTTGATTACGTCATCATCATCTGATAGAAATCCACTTGTTGATTCCATGTTCTCTTTGATCATCTCTGTTTCTTCACATATTGCTGCTAATGTGTCCCATGTTTCTTTGGCATTTTTGCAATGTTTGATTTTTAACATGGTGGCTTGATCAAAGGTCTGGTATAAGATATCTCTGGCTCGATTGTCAAGGTTTGCCAGCTTCCTTTCTTCGGAGGTCATCTTTGATCTGGTCTTGGGAATTTGTCTTGGTTTCCCGTCTGCAATATTCTCATGTGTGTTGTCCTTCATGTAGATGAAAGGACCTTCTTCAAATATACTCCACATGTCATCATGGATAAATGATAAGTGTGCCTGTATTCTTATCTTCCATAAGTCATAGTCACCAATTGAAAAAACGGGAAGTCTAAAATGCATATGTTACATGTGTTCCATTATAATGAGAGATTTATATATGCTCAGATATATGGATCTGGTTTTGTAAAATTAAACCAACCTCTCTTATACCACTTGTAGGTCACAAGTCGTCAGGAATAAGTCTAGGGGTGAATAGACTTATTAAACTCTTTTCCTGAATCACAGGTGAGTAAACTTAGTTGTTAAATATGCAGCTAACAAAAACTTAGCTGCAGGTGAGTAATGCGGAAGCACAGCTGATGACAATGCAGGTGACTTATGTCGACTGTAGGTGACTTATGTCAACTGTAAAACTAAGTTATGTGGAGGCAGTTGACTGCTAAATGGAACAGTAAATATGAATGCAGCAGATAAGTATGATGTAATGCAGTAAAACACACAAGCACTTATAGTGGTTTCAGAGGTGGGGTATTCCTCTACAAGTCCACTTTTCTCCAAACCAGTTGGAGATGAATTCACTATAACTTTCAACCATTGATAAACGTTACAATGATTCATATAGTTACAACAGCTTCCAACCAGTGGAAACCCGTAGCCGTTGCAACTCCCTTGGCTGTCTTGCACCTCTTGATCGAAAACTCATGGATGCCTCAACAACTCGCCAGCTGTATGTCACCTTCCAATCAGGAACTCGTAGATGCGTTTACAACCTCTTTTACTTTCAAGAACCTCGTTCAAGAAAGCAACCCCGTACTCAAACTTTTAAGACAAGAGTTTTTGTCTTCTCCAACTTAAGAGCTTCTCAGAATATGACTGTTAAGCTTGCTCTTCAGGATGTTATAGTTTGCTTTGATTGCTTTGATTGCTTAGGTCGCTTGTAAGTATTGTTCGCACTGTACTTTGCTCAAATCTGTCTTCAGATATATATATATATATATATATATATATATATATATATATATATATATATATATATATATATATATATATATATATATATATATATATATATATACGAATCTTGAGCTTCTTCATAGCCGTTGCATCTCTTGTAACAAATCTGTCCGTTGGAGAGTGGACTTCTTTGTTTATTCGTTCATCTTCTTCGCACGGCTTCTTTTTCTTCAAATCTGTCCGTTTGAAGAATCTTCCCGTTGTGCCACTATTCTGGATTATTATATTTGAAAAGTCTTTCAGGCGCCAATATCTAGGAATAAACTATTCCTCAACTTCCGGGAATCATTCACTTTGTCTCCTTGAATTTACATCCGCATGGCTTTTGCCATTTTTGACTTTTCAACGTGTTGGAACATTTTGTTCCATACATACTTAATAGTGTTTTGATGATTAAAGTTGTTACGCAAAACAAAACAACAAAAAGACGAAGCAAAGCATCGAAGGAAATGAAGTGCAAAAAGTTGGACTGAAGGACAATAACGTACGCTATGCAGATAGCGTAACATATGTAAAATGGGACGTTTAACGTACGTAACCAATGTTACTTAACGTACGTAATATGTAGTTCAAACCAGATGAACGTTGGAAGAGTAAAAGTCAGAAAAGCAGCAACGGATATATGACGTCAGCAATGACGTATCCATAGCTTACGTAATGGTGTTTTATTAACGTACGTAAAGGAGGAAACGAATGTTACTAGACTGAAACTGGACTAAGCTAATGTACGTAACCCGGATGGAATAACGTACGTAACACGATCTAACGTACGTAATATGGGGGCCTTAACGTACGTAAGAGAGGCTCAGGGAGCTAACGGCTAGTTTGATGAAGAAGGCTATAAATACCATTCCTATGGTATTGTTTCACTACAACAACTTCAAGCAAATGATACATTCATCTGAGATTGATATACTTACATTGTTTTTGTGATATTGAGCTTATATTTTTAGTTTGAGTGTTTATACATTCAACATATACACTAGAGGTAAAAGAAAAGATACGATTGGATTCGGTGTTATTAGGATCAAGGATCCGGCATTATTAGAATCACAATCGCTATCTTAGTGAGGTTTATCTAGTACCGATAGAAAGCTAGAGCGGTTGATTCCTTGTCCGATAGAAAAGGAAAACGGTTTAACTTGGACCGACACAAAGACAAATACGAGTGGTTTATCACGAACCAATAGAATACGTGATTGTCACGGTTATCCCTCGACCGATAGAAGAGAGGTGCAGAGGTTTATATCTTGAACCTACAGAAAAAGATACCGAGAGAGGATGTAGGCTCGATTATAGCCGAACCTCTATAAATTCGTGTGCTATTTAATTTCCGCACATTTAATTTACGCTTCCGCAACACGGCGCATATTCTGATTTTGCACCAACAATTGGTATCGGAGCGGTACCTCCAATACGCGGCTTAACATCCGAGGAGACGATCCAAATGGCGTTCCAATTTGCTCCGGTCGAAGGTCTTGCTTTGAACCGACCTCCATTTTTTGATGGCGCAAAGTTCATGACATGAAAGAAAAAGATGTCAATATTCATCCGAGCGTATGACATCGAGATTTGGAAGATCATTTGTCTTGGCCCGAAAGTTCCAATCATACCTGACGGATCTCTTAAGAGTTTCGAATAATATAATGACGAGGATTGGAAGAACGACCATCTAAATTGTAAGGCTACTCAACTTCTATATTGTGCCTTAAATCCAGAAGAGGTCAATCGTATCTCATCGTGTGAAAGTGCTAAAGAGATATGGAAAATTATTGAAATCACACACGAAGGGACAACTCAAGTCAAGGAGACGAATATCAATATGCTTTTCCATGACTACGAGTTATTCATGATGAAGGGTGGCGAGTCCATCACCAACATACTCGACCGATTTTCAGTCATCACAAATGGACTTGCTTCGTTCAGTAAACCATTATCAAGTAGTGAAAAAGTCAAGAAAATCTTACGATCACTACCTGTTGAATGGGACGGAACGGTGACGGCGACTATGGAATCGAAAGATCTCAATAAACTTGATTTTAATGCCCTCATTGGTTCACTAATAAATTACGAGATTGTCCTTAAATCTCGAAATGCAAAGACGAAACCGAAGTAAAGATCGATAGCCTTGAAGGCTAAGATGTCAAAGAGAGAATACATTCCAGTGGATGATAGCGATGAAGAATCGGCATATTATGCCAAGAATATTAATAAGTTTCAAACCTTATTAAACCGGAGAAAGTAAGACATCTCGGGCGGATCTAAGAAACTCGACAATAATTGTCGATTATATGGTAAACCAGACCACTTTGCAAAGAATTGCCGAGCTAAACCCAAGAAGGAGGTTCTCGTTGCAACATGGAGCGATGAAGACAAAGATGATGATTTTATCAATCAAAATAATCTCGCTCTCATGGCCCGAAATTCATTCGATAATAGTGACGTCGAAAGCCAAGTAAGTAATTCTTACGACGAACTTTTTGAAGCATTTGAATTATTGCATACGGATTATCAAAATGCTTTATCCGAAATTAAATCCCTTCAATTTAAAAATAAATCATTGAAAATTGAAAATTCCAAAATTCTGGAAAAGGGAAAGTTTATTGAGATCGATCATTCTAAATGCCTTGAAAACGAAAATATTTTAAAGGATGATCTTGTTAAAATACAAACCGAGCTCAAAAATTTAACGAAGAAATTTCTCTCGAAAACGAGAAATTTGAAAATATGCACTCGGTTCAAAAGTTTACTTTAAATAAACAGGGGTTGGGATTCAACCTCGTTCTAAAAACGAGTCCTTAAATTTTATGATACCCCATTGCGAAAAATATTTGAAAATCGGGCACCATATTTCAAACTGTAAAAGCCCAAGACGGACGATTAAAGTTAAGAAAATTTGGATTCCTAAAGGAACCACCATCCCAAACATCGTTCACATCTCGAAACAAAAACCAACTCTCGGTTGGATCCCCAAAAATTGATTTTTATCAAAATATATTTTACTTAGGGCGAGTAATAAATTTTTTTTAAAGGGGAGATAATATTTTCAGGGGGAGTTTATACCCTATTCATGCATATAGTTATATTCATCATTTGGTATCACATTTTTTTATCAATTTGGTATTTATTACTCGTTTTATTTATTACACTTTTTGATGAAGACAAAAAGGGGAAGAAAGAAGAAAAATTGAAGAATGAGATTAACCCTGAAAGGGGGAGAAAATCGAGGAAAAGTCGAAAAGATGAAGTTGAAAAGAAAAATGAGGAGACGTCGAAAATATGATGAAAATTTGAAAAGAAAAAGAAAAGGAAATAAGGAGTCGAAAAAGAACTGGGAGAAGAAACTAACGAAACGGACAAAGTCGAAAACTTTGGTTTGTACACATATACATATATTCGTATTTTTGCAGGTAAATCCCATTGACGAAATATTGTTTTGTGATAAGTGTCAGTTTTATACACTTATCCGTGATTTGTATTGATATATTTCACCCATAATTATGCTAGTCTACTCGTTTTTGCTTTAAATTAATTAGTTTTTAATAATTTTATTTTTATAGGATGAAAATGTAAATTTAGCCTTAATCGGGTTGAATTACTGATTTACTCAAGAAATAACATGTTTATAAAATATTCTCTATATTGAGTTGTTATGTATTCATGTTGTAGATCTTTTCGAGATGAGTTCGGCAGTCTTTCCGGATTTGGGGCGAAAACGCAAAGTCTAGGAAATTTTGGGCTGAAAATGAAGTCTGAAACTCCATACGGGCGTAACATCATAAAGTTACGGGCGTAACTCACACAACAACTAATGTGAAAAAGCCGTAGCCATGTTACGGCCATAACATATGAAAGTTACGGCCGTAAGTCCTCATAGTTACGGCCGTAACTCCTCAAAGTTACGACCGTAACTCTCGACAGATTTTTGATCATTTTTTAATCGTTTATACTTTTGGTCTATTATTGAGGGGATGGCTGGCCTTGATACGATCTAATATAATAATGCTGGAGTTTTGGAGCTATTAGATTACTTTAAATAGACCCCTTAGATCCATCATTAATCATCATTCATCTTATTATTTTCTCACTTTGTAATACTTTTTGTTTGTGTGAAGAACACACTTGTGTTCTTGAGAGAGTGTATGTGATAGTGGTTTAGCTTATGTTGTTGAGGGAGTTTATTGCTTCTTTCTCCTTTATCTACTAAGGGAGTTAGGATCAATTCTTTCCCTTTTTCAACTAATAATGACCACTCAAGCTTGTAATATGTTGAATAACCCCTTTATGGGCTAAGTTATCCTTAGTTGGGATTATAAACAAGGTTTGTCATGTTATTTAAGTTTGTATAAAGATCTATTATGGATTACTTATTATTGTGTGTGATTTTCATTGTTTTACCAATCTTTATTTATTTGGCCAGTAAATGATGATATTTATGGTCTTCATATGTTTGGAAAGAAAATATGTTTGATTAGATCAAATTATCTTCACTCTAAGTTGTTCTAGGGGATAGAAATATACCTCTAGACCTTAGATGATTCTTTGAGTTATTTTCATAAAACCTAATGCTATGTATTGAAGCCAAGCAACATAGAAATATAGTGGATTGATTCAATATATAAGGGGCGTTTTGACATTCGAAAGAGGAACCGTCTTTTTAAGGAAAATCGAATCTACACAACATAATAAGTAAATACATCTTATGATCTCATATACATCTTATATAACTAATGATGAACTAAGTTTGTAATCCCAACTATTCCATTTTACCTTTTATTAATCTATTATAAGTGCAATCTTTTATTTTCTTAAATTTTAGAGCTATTATTGCATTTTTCTTGTAATTGTCAAATCAAAATCTTAAATTGTGTGTTTCACTCATCTAAATATCTATAACAAATAGATAAATAGTCTAAAATTCAACATATAACCTAACTTCCTCGTGGGATCGATAAACCGGACTCAAAAAGTCCACTTACTACTTGATACGATATCGTGCACTTGCGATAGTTACACAAAATACGTGTCAAGTTTTTGGCCCCTTTGCCGGGGAAGTATAAGAGTTATTTTGAAGTATTGCATTATTAACTATTGTTATAAATACAACTTTCTCTTTGTTGTTAATTCTCTTGTCTATGCGAAGGACGTACAATCGCGATTTAGTTTCACTAGATCCCGAGATTGAAGCCACATTTAAAAGAAGGCGAAGAGAACAAAAAACAAGCATTATTTCTTCACCATCAATGGCGGACGAACCAAACCCACCACTCCTCCAAGAAAATGATAACGAAAGAATTCCTCCGGTATGGGGGAATACCCAATGCTCAAAACATTCAACATCAACAACATCATATTGTGCCGGAAATAGATGAAGACAACATGCTCTTTGGGGAATTCATGAACCCCCCATCTTTGAGCGTGCAATCAAATGTGATCTATCCACCATTTGGAGTGGACAATTTTCAAATTCGCCCCGATGTCATCAATCTCTTCTCCAACAACAACTCATTCTATGGAAGAACCTACGAGAATCCATATCTCCATATTAACCGTTTTGTGGAGATTTGTGGAAATTTCAAATATCCAAATGTAAATGACGAGGCGATAAAAATGAGACTTTTCGTGCACACTTTGAAGGACAGAGAAAGATAGTGGCTAGATACTTTGCCACCACGAAGCATAACAAATTGGCCCGAATTTGTAAAAAAATTCACCACTAAATACTTTCCACCAATAAAAGTGGCAAAACTCAAATACGAAATCTCTACATTTCGTCAACAAGATTCGGAGTCATTTCACGAACCATGGGAGAGATACAAAGATATGCTAACCATGGTTTCAATTTGGGAGCACAAGTCAATTACTTCTATTCTGGACTCTTACATACATGCCGAGCCAATGTCGATTCATCATCAAATGGTTCACTTGGAAACAAAACTATGAGAGAGGATTATAATCTTTTTGAGTTTATAAGTGAACAAAGTGCAAGATGGCCAGACAGAAATATCCAAAAGAAACCAAATGGCATTTTTGAAGTGGATTCTTATTCACTTATGTTGGCAAAAATTGAAGCTTTATCAAAGAAAGTCGAGGACATGTCTTTTTCAACTCGTCAATCTGTGAAGACGGTGCAAACTCCACAAGTTTCAGCTCTTTCATGTGAAATTTGTGGAGCAGCTCACAACAGCACTATGTGTCCCTTAGTGCAACAGGAGCAGTCATTCCCACCACCAGAACAAGTGGCTTATGCTCAGAATTTCCAAAGGCAAGCATACAATCCTTACGGGCCAACATATAATCCAGGGTACAAAAATCATCCAAATTTTTCTTATGCAAACAACAACAATGTGTTGAATCCAACGCATCAAGAAAAGAAGCCCGGGTGGGAAGAAGCAATTACGAAGCTAGCCAAACAACAACTGACGTATCAACAACGCAATGATGCTTCAATTAAAAATCTGGAGACACAAGTTGGCCAAATGGCCAAAATACTTTCCGAAAGATCCCACGGCATGTTACCTAGCAATACCGAGCTAAATCCGAGGGAGAGTGTCCAGGCTATCACAACAAGAAGTGGAGTGCAGTTGCCCGAGATTTCTGTGGAAAATCACCTGAAAAACAAAAAAATAAACAATGTCTAGAAACAAAAAAAGAATCTGAATCAGGACCTTCATCTCAAAAAGGTCCAGTTGCTGCCAAATCTTATGTTCCACCTATCCCTTTTCCTCAACGGTTAAAGAATCACAAGCTCGATGCGCAATTCGGCAAATTTGTGGAAATTTTCAAAAAGCTACACATCAACATACCTTTTGCCGATGCTCTAGCACAAATGCCAAGCTATGCCAAATTTATGAAAGATATTCTTTCTAACAAACGAAGGCTTGAAGAATATGAAACTGTCGTGCTAACAGAGGAATGTAGCGCAATACTACAAAAGAAGTTGCCACCCAAGCTAAAAGATCCGGGAACTTTTACAATCCCGTGTACAATTGGTGAAGTGAATATTGACAAAGCTCTTTGTGATTTAGGGGCAAGTATCAATTTGATGCCTCTATCAATTTTCAACAAACTAAACTTGGGAGAAGCAAAAGCAACAACAGTTTCACTGCAATTAGCCGATCGGTCAATCAAATACCCACATGGGATAATAGAAGATGTGGTAATCAAGGTTGATAAATTTATATTTCCAGCAGATTTTATCATCCTTGACATGGAGGAAGATCAGGATATTCCTATTATCTTGGGACGGTCATTTCTTGCAACCGGACATGCTCTTATTGACGTCTACGAAGGAAAGCTAATTCTTAGAGTGCAAGACAAACATGCCACCTTCAATGTCCTAAAAACTTTGAATCATCCCTTCACAGATGATTATTGTCTAAAAATTGATGCAATTAATGCCATAATATGAACAACGTCTTGGAAATCTGACGTTAAAAGACCCAATTTGCCAATTTGTAAGAAAATTAGATGGGAAGCTTCTCCCCGACTCTAGCTCATTTAAAATAATTATAGAGATTCCCTATGTAAGCTCCAGCTCCCTTCACACACGCCGCCACATCATTCTCCAACCGCAACCACTTCCGGCCACCTTCTCCGACCGCCGCCACCACCAGCCGACTCACCTCTTCCCTCGATCACTCGCCTGCAACTCCCAGCCAGAACCGTCACCGGCAGCCTGCTCCGAGAGTCCAGCAATTTACACACACTATAGGTGTAAATTGCCGTTCGGTCGCCTGCACTTTCCGGCCGTTCCCGTCTTCGCCTGCCCCGTCTTCACTCAGATCCTGCATCTCCGCAGCAAGTCGCACGCAACAGCAATGTTCATTCATGCTCGTCGCCGACCTCCTTCCACCGGCGACCGAACCATAAGCTTTCATGTCAAAGAAAAAACGGGCGTCTCGAACGCCCGAAAGAACGTCAGAATCTGCACTTAATGTCGACCGAGACAGGCCGCCTATCATCCGTCGCAGCCCGCCGTCGCCAACACTACCGGAAAAATCACAGTCGCCAACCGTGAAGATCGTAGCTCCATCATCTGCAGCTCCAGCGATGACTCCAGTATGCAAGGGTTATCCTACATCTAGTCCGGTCGGAAACGTTATTCCGACGTTTCATCCAAAGTCCGGCACCGCCATGCTGACTCCTTTGTCGTGCTCCACGAAAACCCTAGGCGCAGGGTTGTCTCCATCATCCATGGCCATTGCGGCGGATAACAATCCGGTTTTAATTAATAAAATGGGTGGAGGAGAGTCGTCCATTTTAGGTCAGCCATCATCTTACGGCAGCAATCAATTGGGCTCGGTCAATGAATCTTATGTGGAGCCCAGCCCTGTGAATTGAAGGTTAGGTCCAATCCTATTTTAATTAATCATCACAGGCCCGCTATTCTTTGGCCCAACCTTCATGTACAACCCAGCCCAAAACCTATATCATCTAACCCATTACAATTACCTGGCCCAACTACCAATTTTATTAACCCTCATCTTCAGGCCGGCCCGTCTTCTGGCCCACATAATTTATCCTCCAACCATATTTTCCAGCCCCATCAACCCGAGCCCACTACCCAATATCCTACATCTATATCCCAACCTCATAACATCCCAGCCCAACCAACTCCCATTATTAGCCCAGCCGATATGGCTTTCCCAACCCATCCCCCCATCCCATATTTTCCCAAGCCCACCCCTTCACTCCCAGCCGATATGGCCTCCCCATCCCATATTTTCCCAAGCCCACCCCTTCACCCAACACAATTCTTAATTATTTCCTACCCATTAATAAAAAACCCAAAATTCCACACCAGCCCATACCCAATAAACCCACTCAGACTACTGCTGCCCATGTATCCCAGCCCAATCTTACTCCCCACCAACCAGCCCTTAATCCACCTCGACCCATGGAGCCCAGCCGTCCTAACCAACCCAGCCAACTTGCACCAGCACCTATCCACTTCAACTCGGTTCATCAGGCAGCCCCGACACCAACTGATTCGAGCAGCCATACAACCACAAGGCCGCCTGACCCGACCCGACCGACCGATCCGGGTGCAACCGAACAGCCTCAGTCGAAGCCCTCCTTCGCACAAATGGTCAACAATCAACATAGCTCGACGCAGCCCGGCATCGCACACCAGCCCGGTTCGACAACGAAATCATTTAATTTTGATGGAGCTAAGGTTAGTCCTTTTGGTACTCTCTCCTCCGTAAATGAGAAAACGTGTGTTACCTTTTCTTCCTATGATATGATTACTCTTGTTGCGTCTTGGGAACACACTCTGATTCTTAAATTCTCACATGCTATCCCTTCCCCTCGAGATGTGTCTACGGGTTTGAATGATATGAAATTGAGGGGTAAATTTAGCTGGAGTTGGTTAAATTATTGCCACATAGCGATTAGGTTTGATAATGATGAGGATTTTAGACGAATTTGGTTAGGATCAACGTGGAATTTTTCTGGATGTCCTGCCCGTGTTTTTAAGTGGTCACCTAGTTTTTCGATTAGGACAGAGACTTCGATCTGCCAGGTTTGGATTAGACTTCCGGGTTTGCCTTTGCGTTTATTTCATCCATGCGCATTATACACGATTGCCAAGGCTGTAGGCAATACCATCTTAGTTGATTCCCCGACGGCCACACATTCACGACTTTCAGTCGCCCGTGTGTGTGTCGAGATTGATCTTCTGGCGCCCAAAGTGTAACACCCCCAATCCACTCAGGGATATTACACGTCGTAGACCCTCTCCTCGAGGATCTACCAGGCTGATAACTAAAATCAAACATCTAAACATCGCCTTTAAGGCTAAAATGACTCAGTAGACCGACTTGGTCTTTCAATAATAACATACAACTCAATTCCAAACACATACCCACGCAGGGGTCAAAATACAATAAACTCCCGTACAACGGGGAAAAGATACTGCAGCGGAAAAGAAAATACAACTAGACCAATACGACATCAACGGATCCTCGTATGATTAGTATCGTTAATCTTTCATCATCCTTCGTGCCGACCCTGTGCCATGCTCCAAAACCTGAATGCAAAAATAGACATCCACCCCCCGAATACTCGGGGGTTAGCAAAACTCCACTGTTTTGCTAGTGCAAGTACAAGTGCAAAAATACGAGCCATACAATTCACATTCCACGAATAACAATAATCAGGAATCCTCAAAAATCCAAACGTAACGAAAAGCACTTCCCGAGGCAAGAGTTTGGAAAAATATTCTAAAACCGAAAGGTCACAAATCAAGGGAAAACAATTTATAAAACCGTTTAAATGCCATCGAGAGTTTTAATAGAAAACAATTTAGGATTTCCGAATCCTACTCTTTCCAAAATCAACAGGGGTCACAGCCCAAAGGTTTTGTTTTCGCAAATAGAAAACAGACAACAATTCACAGGGCCCGAGCCCAACATCACGTGTCCTCGACGGACATAAAATCAACAAAACATAATCGCACACGCGCATCGCCTAGGACCGGGACGAAGCCACAAATCCCACTCGAGGCCTCGAAGGACCCTCCCGAGCACGCTACCGCAACCAAGCACACACAACTCACGGAACGATCAATCGCTTGTTCCATCCTCGCCACATGATCGCATGCCATGTGCCACCGTAGATTTATCTCAGGCTCTCACGGTTGGATCAATCACTTGTTGCATCCTGACCACATGATCACGTGCCATGTGTCACCGTAGACCTTCAACCGTATCCACACATTCACACAAATAACATATCACATCAAGGATATTCAAACAATCCACCCAGAGCATCAAACACTTAGCAAAACACCACGTCAAACCACAATGCACCGAAATGAAACAATATACGTCCACACGCAAATACCAAGTGAAACATCAACACCAAACATATCCATAGAGTTCACATAGTCATTCTCAAACCACACCATTCACAAAACACACGCGTTTTGAAAGCAAGCCTTTAACAAGGCTAAACCGAATCTTTGGAAAACTCATTTCAAACAATCAAACAACCACATAAAGACGATCACCAATTATCATATTCACAAAACACAAATAGTATGGACAAGGTACTTGCCTCAAATCACGATCGCAATAAGGCGACGGATAGGGCGCGGTCGAATAGCCCCGAACCCGAACAATACCAAGAACGTGATAGCACCACGAGTATTACGAGAATAACACCACGCGAATCATCAATCACCAAACGGGATTCAACATCGGAATCCTCGAACACCTATAAACCTCCGGAAGGAACAATAACACATGGTTACGATGAGAATCAAGGCCAAAACATCGGAAATCCCAACAAACTATCGAAGGGAAACTCATTGGGACATTTAATCGAACACTAAATGTTCAATAATTCCCAAGAACACTCGAATCGTCGATCGAGTTAAACAAACTTGATATATGGATATACAACCCATAGAACATGATTAATAACATCATACTACACCAATCGATGTATCAAAATCGGATTAGAAACGAAATCAAGAACAATTTCTCCAAAAAGTCAACTTGAAGGATAATCAAGAAATATACCTTGATTTGGATGAAGGATTCAAGTAGAGGTCGAAAATCTTCAACAAGACTTGAGGAGGATGATCTCTACAAGTTTTGGAGCACTCAAATCGCCCAAAATCGCCATCAAATCGCCTAAGATGAAGGAGGAAGAAGAGAGGAGAAAAATGAAGTTTTTCTCCTCGCAAATCTATAAAAACGCAGAAAAGCCCGTGTGCCGCGGCACAGACAAGTGTGCGCGGCCGGGGACACCAAAAACGCCCAGGAATCAGCTTAGTGCCGCGGCACAGCCTGAGTGTGCCGCGGCACACGGTACAGCCTCCTTCAACACCAAAAAGGCACACCGTGCAGTCTTCGCTATTTCGACCATAACTCCTTCGTCTGGACTCCGATTGACTCACCGTTTGAACCATTGGAAAGCTAACTTGATGCTCTATAATATTGCAAAGATTCAGAATTTTTGGAGTTTCCAATAATTAATGGTGACTTTACAAAGTCGAACTCCTACGTGAAAAAGTCGATTAAGGACACGGAACTCAACAAAACGACACCGAAACGAACTCGGATGACAAAAAGTTCAAAATTAATCATTCTCGGAATGACGAAACGGTCATGATAGAGTTGTCAAAACGAACTCCTTCCGGAAAAAGAAATTTACCGAAAATCGAAAATTGCGGATATTACATTCTACCCTCCTTAAAATAAGTTTCGTCCCGAAACTTAAAACAAGTAGGGGGAGCAATATACCCGCCAGGAAAACTCGACGAGATACACAAAAATAGAAAACTCGCGCCCAACGGCGAAACGCTGCAAGAAACGCAAAGAGACATACGGCGTGAAAACGCGCTCCACGACGACCAACACAACGCCACCGTAGAGACATAATAAAATCAATAAGTGACAAACGTCATCAAATAGATAGTACAATCAGATCGATTATCCGAACAATCACAAAACACAACGAACGAAAATCAATACGATTGACCGACCTAACGGTTCATCAATCCAAACGCGAGTCAGACGCTGAACAAACACGGAATTCCACCGCCCAAGGGTTGGAAGATCGAAACGAGACTGATTTCCCAAACTTAAGGGAATTACGAAGGAGTCTGAATGTTCAACAATCACGAAACGAGATCAACAAAAACCGAACAATCAAACAATCGAACCACAAAGATCGAGACAACGAAAATTGAACGATCATGTTCGGATCACGAAGGACAAGAAGATTCAACCGACAACTCCGAGGTTCACATCTCGACTCGAGACAAAACATGATCCGGTGAAAACAACAAGACGCACACTCACATAAGATCGACAGGAAAGGGAATAACAATTGAAAAGTCACACGACGAACGAGTAATTCCGAAACAATACCACCCTCGTTCGATTAACAAAAGTAAGGGACAGGGCAAGCTCATAAAATGTTAACAAACATAAACGAGTCGATAGAGTCGAAAATACAGAAGTTCCAAATCCGATCCACTTCGAATAAAAGAACTAGTAGAACCAAAAGATGCTACTTCCGAACAAGGTTCACAAGAATCGAACCGAACTCAGAAAAGTCACAGCGATAACCAGATCGACCCAAAACAAGATCACAGCTCGTTCGAGCAGTGGCGAAATACGAACAAGCTCGGACAATATCAACGAACACGGGCGAATCGATAGACTCGAGAAAGAGAAAATATAGAAGCCGAAAATAATACGGGTATTATATTCGACCTCTTCTAAAAGAAAGTCGTCCCGCAACTCACAATAACGGAAACAAGGTAACAACACAAAAAGCAACCGGCAGAAAATCTCCTATGGGCCTCTCAAAGCCGATTCGATATCTGTCTGAAGCGCGAACTCCGAAAGTCTCGGTAGCCAATTCGCAAAACTGAATTCGGTGTCCTCGAGTCCACACTCGAAATGTGTTCTTGTGAGAATGACAAATTGCACGTACATTCCCCGGCACATCACGGTTGAAATGCCTCGGCTCGGCATACCGAAAATACAAATGCTAGATACAATGGAACATAACACCGCAAAACAACATACCGGAGATGCCAACTCAGCACAACGAGGAATCATAACACATATCATATATAACGATCACCATCGTAAAGTAATACACACACAAACACTACAACAACGACGGTATCGTTCGGCGACCTCAACGGCCCGAACGATAACCAGCACATAATTACAAACATCATGAAACAATCACACATGTGTATAAACGCACAAAAATCCAAGCTTTAACAACCCACACTCGTGCGACAACACGCAAATCACCACGAGGTGATAAACAGTAAACACCAGTTCACACCTATCACAGAGGGCTAGTACAACAAATGCGTGGCAACGCCTCGACATTCATGCCACCAATTCGATCATACTCGGGAGTAACATCATAACGACAAAGCAAACATCATACATACATATCCAGCCCTCAAACGGGAATGGATAGGTTTTTAAAATGAAAACATCCTTTTGAAAATAATTTAGAAAAAAAATGCCGGTTGATCTTGAGTATCACCTTTCAAGAAAAAGTACAAACGTGAAACATCGTTATCGAGACTTTGGAGAACCATCTCGCATTTGATAAAAATGAGGACACTTTCTTTTCGTGAAAAACTTTGAAATATTCGACCCTCGGGTCTAAGTAAAAGTGTTTATAAAATATTGAAAATATCTCAAAATATTTTTGGGCCCTCGAGGTAGAAGAATTTTGAAACATATTGTGGCACTTGGATGTTCCACAAGAAAATAACTCATTTGAAAAAATATGTCTCGAAATTTATTTCTAAGATACTCAAGTTTTCGAAAATAATTCAATGCCAAAAAGGACGATGCCAAAAAGGCTAGAATGCCCAAAAATTTCAGGTAATCACACGGAACATCATAGCGCTGTGGGTCCTGCGTCGGAACCCCAGGCTAAAAACCATTTACAAAAATGCCAAAAAGGCTGATGACGGTAATATTTCAAAAACTCACAGAAGCCATTTACAAAATGCTAAATACCGTCATAAGAATTTCGCCAAAATGATCAAGGCCATAATGCCAAAAACTCGGTTAAGGGAATCGGTTTTCGAAATAAAACTCGGTCGGTAAAATACCGAAAGTCATTACAAAAGAACTCACGCAGCGGATAAAAGAAATAAAGTTCAACATGCACAATTCAACAACACTACTCCTCATATGAGCGAAATATGAGAGTCAAATAACCACATATCACGAAATCAAAATCCATAAGAGGATTCCGTCACTTAACAAAATAATCATAAAAATAGCTCGTGTCACACGAGGCACAACACAAAGAAGGGAGACTTACATTCACAGTTCGCACGAAGATGATGATCGCCCACGATACTAATCACGACCAACAAACTCAGACGACGCGTCGCGACACGACTCAGTCAGACAAAATCCGACGAGACAAAACTCAATAGACACCACTGACCCGGCGGCTAGGTTTCCACAACCTAAGCTCCGATACCATTTATGTAACACCCCAATCCACTCGGGGATATTACACGCCGTAGACCCTCTCCTCGAGGATCTACCAGCCGATAACTAAAATCAAACATCTAAACATCGCCTTTAAGGCTAAAATGACTCAGTAGACCGACTTGGTCTTTCAATAATAACATACAACTCAATTCCAAACACATACCTACGCAGGGGTCAAAATACAATAAACTCCTGTACAACGGGAAAAGATATTGCAGGAAAAGAAAATACAACTAGACAATACGACATCAACGGATCCTCGTGTGATTAGTATCGTTAATCTTTCATCATCCTTCGTGCCGACCTGTGCCATGCTCCAAAACACGAATGCAAAAATAGACATCCACCCCCGAATACTCGGGGTTAGCAAAACTCCACTGTTTTGCTAGTGCAATACAAGTGCAAAATACGAGCCATACAATTCACATTCCACGAATAACAATAATCAGGAATCCTCAAAAATCCAAACGTAACGAAAAGCACTTCCCGAGGCAAGAGTTTGGAAAAATATTCTAAAACCGAAAGGTCACAAATCAAGGGAAAACAATTTATAAAACCGTTTAAATGCTATCGAGAGTTTTAATAGAAAACAATTTAGGATTTCCGAATCCTTCTCTTTCCAAAAATCAACAGGGGTCACAGCCCAAAGGTTTTGTTTTCGCAAATAGAAAACAGACAACAATTCACAGGGCCCGAGCCCAACATCACGTGTCCTCGACGGACATAAAATCAACAAAACATAATCGCACATGCGCATCGCCTAGGACCGGGACGACGCCACAAATCCCACTCGAGGCCTCGAAGGACCCTCCCGAGCTGGCTAGCGAAACAAATCACACACATCTCACGGTTGGATCAATCGCTTGTTGTATCCTGGCCACATGATCGCATGCCATGTGCCACCGTAGATTTATCTCAGGCTCTCACGGTTGGATCAATCACTTGTTGCATCCTGACCACATGATCACGTGCCATGTGTCACCGTAGACCTTCAACCGTATCCACACATTCACACAAATACCATATCACATCAAGGATATTCAAACAATCCACCCAGAGCATCAAACACTTAGCAAAACACCACGTCAAACCACAATGCACCGAAATGAAACAATATACGTCCACACGCAAATACCAAGTGAAACATCAACACCAAACATATCCATAGAGTTCACATAGTCATTCTCAAACCACACCATTCACAAAACACACGCGTTTTGAAAGCAAGCCTTTAACAAGGCTAAACCGAATCTTTGGAAAACTCATTTCAAACAATCAAACAACCACATAAAGACGATCACCAATTATCATATTCACAAAACACAAATAGTATGGACAAGGTACTTGCCTCGAAATCACGATCGCAATAAGGCAGCGGAGAGGACGCGGTCGAATAGCCCCGAACCCCCGAACAATACCAAGAACGTGATAGCACCACGAGTATTACGAGAATAACACCACGCGAATCATCAATCACCAAACGGGATTCAACATCGGAATCCTCGAACACCTATAAACCTCCGGAAGGAACAATAACACATGGTTACGATGAGAATCAAGGCCAAAACAACGGAAATCCCAACAAACTATCGAAGGGAAACTCATTGGGACATTTAATCGAACACTAAATGTTCAATAATTCCCAAGAACACTCGAATCGTCGATCGAGTTAAACAAACTTGATATATGGATATACAACCCATAGAACATGATTAATAACATCATACTACACCAATCGATGTATCAAAATCGGATTAGAAACGAAATCAAGAACAATTTCTCCAAAAAGTCAACTTGAAGGATAATCAAGAAATATACCTTGATTTGGATGAAGGATTCAAGTAGAGGTCGAAAATCTTCAACAAGACTTGAGGAGGATGATCTCTACAAGTTTTGGAGCACTCAAATCGCCCAAAATCGCCATCAAATCGCCTAAGATGAAGGAGGAAGAAGAGAGGAGAAAAAATGAAGTTTTTCTCCTTGCAAATCTGCTAAAAAACGCAGAAAAAGCCCGTGTGCCGCGGCACCGGACAAGTGTGCCGCGGCCCGGGGACACCAAAACGCCCGGGAATCAGCTTAGTGCCGCGGCACCTGAGTGTGCCGCGGCACACGGTACAGCCTCCTTCAACACCAAAAAGGCACACCGTGCAGTCTTCGCTATTTCGACCATAACTCCTTCGTCTGGACTCCGATTGACTCACCGTTTGAACCATTGGAAAGATAACTTGATGCTCTATAATATTGCAAAGATTAAGAATTTTTGGAGTTTCCAATAATTAATGGTGACTTTACAAAGTCGAACTCCCACGTGAAAAAGTCGATTAAGGACACGGAACTCAACAAAACGACACCGAAACGAACTCGGATGACAAAGAGTTCAGAATTAATCATTCTCGGAATGACGAAACGGTCATGATAGAGTTGTCAAAACGAACTCCGTTCGGAAAAAGAAATTTACCGAAAATCGAAAATTGCGGATATTACACAGAGTGCCCGAGATTCAAGTTGAATTTGAGGATCACATTTTTACGCAGCGCATCATCTATGAGAGAGTTCCATTGTATTGCTCTCTTTGTTCTCATGTGGGGCATGACCCGTCCAGTTGCTACATAGTTGGCAACAAAGAACGGCCTCCTCCGCCCCAGCGTAAGAAGCCTGCTGTTGTCACTTCTAGACAACAGAAAGCGCAGCCAACCCCTGCTAAAGCCCCTAAGGCTAATACCTCTCAGGCTGCTCCTAAGACCGCTAAAGGGAAGGAGCCTGCCGTTTGGCAGGTTGTTACCAAAAAAGGAGCTAGAGAGACGGGGATGATCCCCAAGGGCACGGCTGCCACCGGACAGCACTCGTACTTTACATCGTTAGACTCCTCTGCTAGAGAGGAAGAGGATTTAGTAGGCACAGATGACATTATTAGCGTGGGCAATAAAGATAGCGTGTTGGGTAGCGATGATGGTGGTCGAGATAGCGATATTGAGCGTGTTTTAGAGGACGACACGGAGTCCTCTACCATCCCACACTTTTCTAGACTCCTAGAGTCTACCTCCCCCCGCCATGACGGTGAGGGCTGCACGGATGATCCGATCATCGTGGAGCCTGAGACCCTTGCCATGGTGGTTTACGAGCCTCCCCCTCCTCCCCCTTCTTCTTATTTTGCTTCTCTATCTCAGACTGAGTGTGGTCTTAAACGCACCCAATTTGAGATTTCTGAGTCCAGTCTCTCTTTCTCGGCGATGGTGCCTCATACGACGGCACCGAAGCCCCCGGTTAAGAGACGTCTGATCTCTTCTACTGCTGCTCCTGGTGTCACCACTAGGGGCAAAGCTGCTTCCGACTCCTCGATTTCCACACGAGGAAGAACAGCTTTTCGCGGACCCTCCTCCTCCTCGAAGGGGCGATCTTCATCGCCCTTGAAAGGGGGAACATCTGCCCGGCAGGATACACCTTGGAGACGGGGCCGCTCCAGTCAGCGTCCTAGGTCTTCGTCTGAGTTGGTTGGTTAGTTTATGTCGATACCCATTCTTACATGGAACGCTTGTGGTCTGGCTAACATCGGAGCACAGAAGCGCATTCGACATCTCAACCGTGTTCATAGGTTTTCTTTTATTGGCATTTTAGAACCCATGGGTTCTAATGCTAATTTTGATTTTTATATTCGTTCTTTAGGTTTTGCGTCGGGACTTTATAATCGGTCTAACAAAATTTGGTTCTTTTCTTCCCCACTTTCAGCACCAAGTTTTGTTGGATACCGATCAAGTCCTCCATCTTTCTATTTCTTACCCCCTTCTTCCTCAGACGATTTATGTCACCTTTGTCTATGCCAGCACTAACCGTGTTGGTCGTTACGCCCTTTGGGACACTCTCCGTGAGATTGATTTGGAAGTATAGGGGTTGTCGTGGCTAGTCAGCGGTGACTTCAACATCTTCTTGCATTCACATGAGCGCGAGGGTAGTACCACAGACCATTCTCCAGAGATTCTAGACTTCGCACAGGCTATTGCTGACTGTGAGTTGATTGATGCGGGCTGCGAGGGCGATATTTTCACTTGGGAGCGCAATGGTTTGAGGGAAATGCTAGATCGTGCTTTATTTAATGAAGCATGGTCGAACGTGTTTGCGGTTTATACCGTCACTCACCTGCCTAGACTTCGGTCGGACCATGCGCCCCTTCTTATCCAGTGTCGCTTCTCCGCGACTCGTCACAAGTCGTCATTACGTTTCCAGAGTATGTGGATCCGGCATCACACATTCCTGGACACTGTTAGGGAGGTCTAGCTTACCCCGACTGGATTATCTGGCATGTGTAACCTACAGGCCAAACTCCTTAGGGTTAAGCGCAGGCTGAAACAGTGGAACTGGTCTGTTTTTGAAAATCTTCATACGAAGTTGGATGAGGCCTTGGGGGCTGCTGACGAGGCCAAGCGGCGATATGATTCGAATCCTACTCCGGAGAATAGAACCGCTATGCACCGTTTTCGTGCTGAGTACCATCTTCGTCTCTCTATGGAGGAAGATTTCTGGAAACAAAAAGCCGCAGTTCGTTGGGTTACTGAGGGCGAGCGCAACACCCAGTTCTTTCAGGGTTTTGCGAAGCAGAAGCGTTGTCAGTCGCATATTCACAGCATTGAGGATGGTGGTACGACGATCGCTGTATAGTCGAACATCCGATCATCCGCTGTGAATTTCTTTAGGACTGCTTACATCCGATGGTGTTGTTCTCGTCCCCCCGGATGACACTTGTTTTCCCTCTATCCCCTGTTGTTTTGATTCTGATAGTTTGTGTGTACCACCCTCTCCCCAGTAGATTCGTGCTGCGGTATTTGATATCGATCCTCACAGCGCTTCTGGGCCTGACGGGTTCTCGTCTTTGTTTTTCAGCATTGTTGGGAGATTGCCTCTTCCGACGTGGAGGGGGCTGTGCTCGAGTTTTTTGAGGGTCATCCTATGCCTCCGGCTTTCATGGCGACTACGGTCGTCTTGATCCCGAAGAAGCCTGTTCCGAGCGGTTGGTCAGATTACCGGCCTATTAGTCTGTGTAATGTGACCAATAAGATTATCACGAAAATCCTTAATGCTCGGCTTGCTCCTATCCTCCCTCTGATTATCTCTCCGAACCAGAGTGGATTTGTTCACGGGCGGGTTATTACTGATAATATCCTTCTGGCCCAAGAACTTATTCACGACCTCCACGTCGCAGACATTCATGGTGTCCCGAACCTTGCGCTGAAGCTTGATATGGCTAAGGCGTATGATAGGGTTCACTGGCAGTTTTTACGTGAGGTCCTGGTGAGGATGGGATTCCCGGCTAGATGGATTTTGTTCATCCGTCATTGCGTCGAGAGTTGCACGTTCTCCATTTTGGTGAATGGCAGTTCGACCGGCTATTTTGCCTCTAGTCGGGGTTTGCATCAGGGCGACCCTATCTCTCCGTCGCTCTTCGTGCTTGCCGCTGATTATTTATCGCGCTGCTTGGACCGATTCATTCGAGACCATCCTTTAATGAGGTATAGGACGGCTGGACGGCCTTTCCCCGTCTCACACCTATCCTACGCCGATGACATCATTATATTCACACGGGTTGTGGATGATGGTCTCGTTGGTCTTATGCGTCTCCTGGATCACTACTCTATGGCTTCGGGCCAAATGGTTAGTATCCAGAAAAGCACTTTTATTCTTGCTCCTAAGCATGCGCCTCGTTGGCATAAGAGAGTTCACGATCTTACTGGTTTTCGCCAGGGCGATCTCCCCATCACCTATCTTGGTGTGCCCCTTTACAAAGGCTTTATGATACGAGAGCTCTTTGCTGGGGTGAAGCAACGGATGTTGGATAGTGTAATATCCGCAATTTTCGATTTTCGGTAAATTTCTTTTTTCGGTCGGAGTCCGTTTTGACGACTCGCTCATGTCCGTTTTGTCATTCTGAGAATGATTAATTCTACACTTTTTGACATCCGAGTTCGTTTCGGTGTCGTTTCGTTGAGTTCTGTGCTTTTTAACGACTTTTCCGCGCTTGAGTTCGATTCTTGCGAATCTCGTTGGCTAACTTTGTTCGAGTTTCCTGTAAGTCCGTTTAACTTTGTTAGACGTGTTGTGAACTTCAGTTTGGTTATTCGATCACGTATCGTGATTTCCGGGCGTTTTGGGCCATTTTGTAATTTCTTGAAAGTTACGGGTATCCGTATCTGTAATTGTTGTCTCGAACCATTTCTTGGTCGCGTATGACTAATTATGGTATTATGCTTTCATTTCGGGCCGTTGATGTTGTCCTCGAACTTTTCGTCGTGTTCGTTCCGTACGTTTTCAGAAATCGGGTCGTCGAGCCACAGTGGTGAGTGCGGCCGGACGGTTGCGGGATCGGCCGGACGATTGCGAGCACCGGCCGGACAGTGCGCGAGGAACCGGCGTAGCGCACGCTCTTGTCGGAAGAGGCTGCGCCTTAACCGGCAGTGTAAGCGCCTGTGCTCGGGTGGCCTAGCGTACGCTATCGGGCACAGGCGAGAGAGATTGTGAGGTTGGACTCGGTCGGGATCGGCGGGTGGCGCACGCCACTGTCGGTCGTAGCGCCACGCTAACCGGCGGGGGTAGCGCCTTGCCCGGCCGACTAGCGTATGTTACTCAGGTAAGTTTGTTAGTCTAGTAGCTACTCTTTGGGCCAATTCGGCTAGCGCGAGCTTCGGCCGTAGCGCACGCTAGCGGAGTCGGGTGGACCGGTCATGGTCGGCGGGGTGGTCGGTGGTGCCGGGTCATGCGGGCCATGGCCGAGAGTGCTCGGCCGGTACTGGCCGATAGCGCACGCTAGTCCGGTAAGGCTAGCGCACGCTAGTTCCGGCCCAGTATATATATGACAGACCAGCCACATTTCCCTTCGTTTTTCATTTTCTTCCTTCTTCGTCCGCGGCTGGCGATTCATGGGTGATGAAGCCATGTTGTTTAACAACAAATCCATGAAGTTCTTGAGTTCTTAACATCAATCAATCATCCGTTATCATCCTTTGATCCAGCGAATCAAGGTAATCTTCCTTAGAACCCTAATTTCGTGAATTTGGGGATTTTTGCATTTTTGTCCGATTCGTTCCGTGTTGTTGATTAATTCATGATGGGTATGATTAATCTTGATAGTATTCTTGTGTTTAACATCATTTAATCCATTGTTCTTCGTCGAATCGAAGTATATTTCTCGATTTCCTTCAAATTGACTTTTTGGGGATTTGTCCCCGATCTCGTTTTCATCCGTTTTGATGGATCGATTATGGTTAAATGATGTTGTTAAACATATTCTATGGATTGTATATCCATATTTCAACTTGGAATTCCGTTTTCGGGTTTTGGAGCAGATCGTGTTCTTGGCCATTTTGGGGGAAATCCTTGAACTTTCGTCATTTGTTCTTTGAATTCAGCGGCTTTGGGTCGTACTTTGGAATTCATTTTCGTTGTTATTGTTTTCGTTCGTAGTTCGTTGTTGTGGATTGTCGTTCGGTGGAGTCGGCGAGTTCGTAGTCGGTTCGTGCCAACCTACTTCGCCGATTCTCCGCGTTGTGGTTATTCGAGGCAAGTACCTTGCCCATACTTTTCTCGTTTTATGGATATGATGATCGGTGGTCGTCTTGATGTGTTTGTTTGGTTATTTGAAATGAAGTTTCAAAGGATTTCGGTTTGGCCTCGTTAAAGACTTTCTTTCAAAGCGAGTGTGATTTGTGAACGGTGTTTTGAGAATTGATTATGATTTGGTTATTTTGAACGTTGAAGGATTTTATGATGATACTCCTATTGTTTAAGTTATGGAATCGTGGATTCCGTATTTAATCTTGTTGTGGTGTTTTGAAGAATTTGATATTGGTGTCGAGTTAATGGCCATCTCTAGTGAGTATTCTTAATGAACTTACATTCTTAGCATATTAGTATTGCATGAGTAACGTGTGTGTGTGTATGCTCACTACGGGTTAGATCCGACGGGGTCTCGGTAGGGGTCCACAAGAGACGTTGATCGACGAGCTTGCTTTTAACCACTACGGGTTAGATCCGACGGGGTCTCGGTAGGGGTCCACAGAGACGTGGATCGACGGTTAATTGTGGTGCATTTTTCAAATGTGATTTGATAATGGCATTTCCGGAAATGAGTGCTTTTGAACGGTTTTCATGATTGCATGCATTGACTAAGTGTGTAAGAGGTAAGTTGTTCGTTTGGCCTACTTGGCTAGGATGGCTCTAGAGTATTTTGTTGTTTATGTTTTAAATCCTTTATTTGTGGATTTTGATGTTGGGAGACGAACCTTGTGGTCGTTCTTGTATACTGTGAGTTGATGAGATTTGGGGCTAAAATCCCAATGGTTTTGTAAAAGTTGTTTTACGGATTTGGGGCTAAAATCCCAACGGTTTGGTTAATGTCATTTTTTTTAGAAAGTAAACCTTTGGGCGGTGACCCTTTTTGTCTTTGGATTTTGAAAAGTAGGATTTGATAATCCTAAATTATTTCTATTAAAACTCTCGATGGCATTCTAAACTGTTTTATAAATTACTTCCATTGATTTATGATATTTCGATTTTTGAAATGATTTCTCAAACTCTTGCCTCGGGAAGTACTTTTCATTTCGTTTGGATCTTCGAGGATTCCTGGTTATTGTTATTCGTGAAATGTGAATTGTATGGCTCGTATTTGCACTTTGTCCTTGCACTAGCAAAACAGTGGAGTTTTGCTAACCCCCGAGTATTCGGGGGGTGGATTTCTGTTTTTGCATTCAGGTTTTGGAGCATAACACAGGGTCGGCATGAAGGATGATGAAAGATGATCGATACTAATCACATGAGGAACCGTACATCATGTGTTGGTTCAGTTGTAATTTATTTTCCGCTGCTATATTGTTCCCGTTGTACGGGTGTGGTTGTATTTTGTCCCCTGCATGGGCATGAGTTGTATTTGAGTTGTATGTATTTGTGGAAAGACCAAATCGATCTACTGAGTCATTTTAGCCTTAAAGGCATGGTTGAATTGTTATATGTAGTTACCAGCCTGGTAGATCCTTGAGGAAAGGTTCTACGGCGTGTAATATCCCTGAGCGGATTGGGGGTGTTACATAAATGGTATCAGAGCTTAGGTTGAGGAAAACCTAGGCTGTCGGGTCAAGTCGTGTTGTTTGAGTCTTGTTTCGTCGGATTTTATCTGACTGAGTCGTGTCGCGACGCGTCGTTTGAGTTTGTTGGTCGTGATTAGTATCGTGGGGCGATCATCATCTTCGTGCGACCTGTGGAAGTAAGTCTCCCTTCTTTGTATTGTGCCTCGTGTGACACGAGCTATTTTACGATTAATTGTTAAGTAATGGAATCCTTATGTGAATTTTGATTTCACGATATTTATTTAGTCGACTCTCATATTTGATTTATACGGGGAGTGTCGTCGCTTGTGATGTCTTTTTATTGTTGTTTTTGTCCGTTGCTGACGATTTTCGAATCGATTTGCACGTTTTACAAGTTCTCTTGTGGAAGCCTTGTGCTTATACACGTTCGACTTGTTCACTAGCCAGTGCGGGAGGGTCTTTAGAGGCCTCGAATGGGGTCAGTGGTTTTGTTCTGAATATGGTATTTTATCGTTTATTTCCGTTTAAAGACATATTGTCTTGATTTTAAACGTTTTGATGCGTGTACTAGGAGTTGTTTTAGTAAACGTCGATATGTGTGAGTTTTGGGCATTCTGGACTATTGGATTTTTGAAAACCTTGAGTATCTTAGAAAAATAAATTTCGAGACATACTTTTCAAATGAGTTATTTTCTTGTGGTACATCCTAGGTGCCACAATATATTTCAAAAAAAATTTCTACTTCGAGGACCAAAATGCTTTGAGATATTTTCAATGTTTTAGAAACACTTTTATTTAGACCCGAGGGTCGAATATTCTGAAAGTTTTCACTACGAGAAAGTGTCCTCATTTTTTTTCAAATGCGAAATGGTTCTCCAATGTCTCGATAACGATGTTTCACGTTTGTACTTTTTGAAAGGTGATACTCAAGATCAACCAGTGTTCTTCTAAATTATTTTCAAAATGAGGTTTTCGTTTTAAAACCTATCCATTTTCGTTTGAGGGCTGGGTATGTATGTATGATGTTCGCGTTGTCATTTTGATACTTTCTCCCGAGTATGATCGAATTGGCGGTGTGAGCGTTGAGTCGCTTTCCACACATTGGTTGTGCTAGCCCCCTGTGAGAGGCGGAATGTTGGTATTGAATGTTGCCATCTCATGGTGATTTCTGCGTTATCGCGCATGTGCGAGCTGTTAGAGCTTGGTTTGGTATGACCGTGTGCATCGGTGATGGTTCCGTTATGTGTCGGTTGTTTAATGTCTTGTTGACCTTGCTTCCGTTTTTGTGAATTTCGTGGACGAGGTCGGAGGTAATGCCCGTACTATTTTGACTTCTGTATTTTCTCTTTCCCCAGTCTATCGATTCGTTCATGTTCATTGGTACTTTATGAACTTGTTCTGTATTTCGGTTTCATCGTCCGAACGAGCTGTGATCTTGTTGTGGGTCGATCTGGTTATCGATGTGACTTTTTGGGGTTCAGTTCGATTCTTGTGAACCTTGTTCGGGAGTGACATCATCTGGTTCTATTAGTTCTTTTATTCGAAGTGGATCGGATTTGGAACTCTTATGTTTTCGACTCTATCGACTCTTTTATGTTCGTTGACATTTCTGAGCTTGTCCTGCCCCTTGTTTTTGTTTATCGAACGAGTGTGGTATCGTTTCGGAATAACTCGTTTGTCGTTGTGACTTTTCAATCGCTATTCCCTTTCCTGTGGATCTTATGGGAATGCATGTCTTGTAGTTCTCACCAGATCATCCTGGGAGTTGTTGTTTGAATTTTATTATCCTTCGTGTTTCGGACATGATTGTTCGATTTTTGTTGTCTCGATCGTTTGTTTGTTCGGTTTTTGTTCTCGTTTCGTGATTGTTGAGCGTTCAGGCTCCTTTGTAATTCCCTTAAGTTCGGGAAATTAGTCTCGTTTTCGATCTTCAAACCCTTGGGCGGCGGAATTCCGTATTTTGTTCAGCGATTGGCTCGCGTTTTGATTGATGTACCGTTGGGTTGGTCAATCATATTGATTTTCGTTCGTCATGTTTTGTGATTGTCGGATAATTGACTTGGATATATTATCCGTTTGATGACGCTTGTCACTTGTTGGTTTTATTATATCCCTAACGGCGACGTTGTGTTGGTCGCCGTGGAGCGTGTTTTCACGCCGTATATTCCTTTGCGTTGTTTGTAACATTTCGCCGTTGGGCGTTAGTTACGCATTCTTGTGTATCTCGTTGAGTTTTTCCTGGCAGAATATTTCTTCTCCCTACTTGTTTTAAGTTTCGGGACGAAACTTCTTTTAAGGAGGGTAGAATGTAATATCCGCAATTTTCGATTTTCGGTAAATTTCTTTTTTCGGTCGGAGTCCGTTTTGACGACTCGCTCATGTCCGTTTCGTCATTCTGAGAATGATTAATTCTACACTTTTTGACATCCGAGTTCGTTTCGGTGTCGTTTCGTTGAGTTCTGTGCTTTTTAACGACTTTTCCGCGCTTGAGTTCGATTCTTGCGAATCTCGTTCGAAACTGCTGTTTCGAGTTTCCTGTAAGTCCGTTTAACTTTGTTAGACGTGTTGTGAACTTCGGTTTGGTTATTCGATCACGTATCGTGATTTCCGGGCGTTTTGGGCCATTTTGTAATTTCTTGAAAGTTACGGGTATCTGTATCTGTAATTGTTGTCTCGAACCGTTTCTTGGTCGCGTATGACTAATTATGGTATTATGTTTTCATTTCGGGCCATTGAAGTTGTCCGCGAACTTTTCATCGTGTTCGTTCCGTACGTTTTCGGAAATCGGGTCGTCGAGCCCTGGTGGTGCATCGCCGGACGGTTATGGATCGCCGGACGATTGCGGGCACCAGCCAGACAGGTGCGGCAGGAACCGGCGTAGCGCACGCTACTGCCGGAAGGCTGCGCGCGCTAACCGGCAGGTGTAGCGCACGCTATCGGGCCTGGGCAGAGGGATTCTGAGGTTCTGGACTCGGTCAGGATCGGCAGGTAGCGCACGCTACTGTCGGTCGTAGCGCACGCTAACCGGCGGGGGTAGCGCACGCTGCCGGCCGACTAGCGTACGTTACCTGGGTAAGTTTGTTAGTCCAGTAGCTCTTTGGACAGCCGCTAGCGCGCGGCAGCTTCCGGCCGTAGCGCACGCTAGCGGAGTCAGTGGACCACCATGGTCGGGCAGAATGGTCGGTGGTGCCGGGTCATGCGGGCCATGGCCGAGAGTGCTCGGCCGATGCGCCGATAAGCGCACGCTAGTCCGGTAAGGCTAGCGCACGCTAGTTCCGCCCAGTATATATATGACAGACCAGCCACATTTCCCTTCGTTTTTCATTTCCTTCCTTCTCCGTCCGCGGCTGGCGATTCATGGGTCACGAAGCCATGTTGTTTAACAACAAATCCATGAAGTTCTTGAGTTCTTAACATCAATCAATCATCCGTTATCATCCTTTGATCCAGCGAATCAAGGTAATCTTCCTTAGAACCCTAATTTCGTGAATTTGGGGATTTTTGCATTTTTGTCCGATTCGTTCCGTGTTGTTGATTAATTCATGATGGGTATGATTAATCTTGATAGTATTCTTGTGTTTAACATCATTTAATCCATTGTTCTTCGTCGAATCGAAGTATATTTCTCGATTTCCTTCAAATTGACTTTTTGGGGGATTTGTCCCCGATCTCGTTTTTCAACCGTTTTCGATGGATCGATTATGGTTAAATGATGTTGTTAAACATATTCTATGGATTGTATATCCATATTTCAACTTGGAATTCCGTTTTCGGGTTTTGACGGAACGAATCGTGTTCTTGGCCGTTTTGGGGGAAATCCTTGAACTTTCGTCATTTGTTCTTTGAATTCAGCGGCTTTGGGTCGTACTTTGGAATTCATTTTCGTTGTTATTGTTTTCGTTCGTAGTTCGTTGTTGTGGATTGTCGTTCGGTGGAGTTGGCGAGTTCGTAGTCGGTTCGTGCCAACCTACTTCGGCCGATTCTCCGCGTTGTGGTTATTCGAGGCAAGTACCTTGCCCATACTTTTCTCGTTTTATGGATATGATGATCGGTGGTCGTCTTGATGTGTTTGTTTGGTTATTTGAAATGAAGTTTCAAAGGATTTCGGTTTGGCCTCGTTAAAGACTTTCTTTCAAAGCGAGTGTGATTTGTGAACGGTGTTTTGAGAATTGATTATGATTTGGTTATTTTGAACGTTGAAGGATTTTATGATGATACTCCTATTGTTTGAGTTATGGAATCGTGGATTCCGTATTTAATCTTGTTGTGGTGTTTTGAAGAATTTGATATTGGTGTCGAGTTAATGGCCATCTCTAGTCAGTATTCTTAATGAACTTACATTCTTAGCATATTAGTATTGCATGAGTAACGTGTGTGTGTGTGTATGCTCACTACGGGTTAGATCCGACGGGGTCTCGGTAGGGGTCCACAAGAGACGTGGATCGACGAGCTTGCTTTTAACCACTACGGGTTAGATCCGACGGGGTCTCGGTAGGGGTCCACAGAGACGTGGATCGACGGTTAATTGTGGTGCATTTTTCAAATGTGATTTGATAATGGCATTTCCGGAAATTAGTGCTTTTGAACGGTTTTCATGATTGCATGCATTGACTAAGTGTGTAAGAGGTAAGTTGTTCGTTTGGCCTACTTGGCTAGGATGGCTCTAGAGTATTTTTTTGTTTATGTTTTAAATCCTTTATTTGTGGATTTTGATGTTGGGAGACGAACCTTGTGGTCGTTCTTGTATACTGTGAGTTGATGAGATTTGGGGCTAAAATCCCAATGGTTTTGTAAAAGTCGTTTTACGAATTTGGGGCTAAAATCCCAACGGTTTGGTTAATGTCATTTTTTTTAGAAAGTAAACCTTTGGGCGGTGACCCTTTTTGTCTTTGGATTTTGAAAAGTAGGATTTGATAATCCTAAATTGTTTCTATTAAAACTCTTGATGGCATTCTAAACCGTTTTATAAATTACTTCCATTGATTTATGATATTTCGATTTTTGGAATGATTTCTCAAACTCTTGCCTCGGGAAGTACTTTTCATTTCGTTTGGATCTTTGAGGATTCCTGGTTATTGTTATTCGTGAAATGTGAATTGTATGGCTCGTATTTGCACTTTGTCCTTGCACTAGCAAAACAGTGGAGTTTTGCTAACCCCCGAGTATTCGGGGGGTGGATGTCTGTTTTGCATTCGGGTTTTGGAGCATAACACGAGTCGGCCACGAAGGATGATGAAAGATGATCGATACTAATCACATGAGGAACCGTACATCGTGTGTTGGTTCGGTTGTACTTTATTTTCATTGCTATATTGTTCCGTTATGCGGGTGTGGTTGTATTTTGTCCCCTGCGTGGTCATGAGTTGTATTTGAGTTGTATGTATTTGTGGAAAGACCAAATCGGTCTACTGAGTCATTTTAGCCTTAAAGGCATGGTTGAATTGTTATATGTAGTTACCAGCCTGGTAGATCCTTGAGGAAAGGTTCTACGGCGTGTAATATCCCTGAGCGGATTGGGGGTGTTACATAAATGGTATCAGAGCTTAGGTTGAGGAAAACCTAGGCTGTCGGGTCAAGTCGTGTTGTTTGAGTCTTGTTTCGTCGGATTTTATCTGACTGAGTCGTGTCGCGACGCGTCGTTTGAGTTTGTTGGTCGTGATTAGTATCGTGGGGCGATCATCATCTTCGTGCGACCTGTGGAAGTAAGTCTCCCTTTTTTGTATTGTGCCTCGTGTGACACGAGCTATTTTATGATTAATTGTTAAGTAATGGAATCCTTATGTGAATTTTGATTTCACGATATTTATTTAGTCGACTCTCATATTTGATTTATACGAGGAGTGTAAAGCTTGTGATGTCTTTTTATTGTTGTTTTTGTCCGTTCTTGTGACGATTTTCGAATCGATTTGCACGTTTTACAAGTTCTCTTGTGGAAGCCTTGTGCTTATACACGTTCGACTTGTTCACTAGCCAGCGCGGGAGGGTCTTTAGAGGCCTCGAATGGGGTCAGTGGTTTTGTTCTGAATATGGTATTTTATCGTTTATTTCCGTTTAAAGACACATTGTCTTGATTTTAAACGTTTTGATGCGTGTACTAGGAGTTGTTTTAGTAAACGTCGATATGTGTGAGTTTTGGGCATTCTGGACTATTGGATTTTTGAAAACCTTGAGTATCTTAGAAAAATAAATTTCGAGACATACTTTTCAAATGAGTTATTTTCTTGTGGTACATCCTAGGTGCCACAATATATTTCAAAAAAATTTCTACTTCGAGGACCAAAATGCTTTGAGATATTTTCAATGTTTTAGAAACACTTTTATTTAGACCCGAGGGTCGAATATTCTGAAAGTTTTTACTACGAGAAAGTGTCCTCATTTTTTTTCAAATGCGAAATGGTTCTCCAATGTCTCGATAACGATGTTTCACGTTTGTACTTTTTGAAAGGTGATACTCAAGATCAACCAGTGTTCTTCTAAATTATTTTCAAAATGAGGTTTTCGTTTTTAAAACCTATCCATTTCCGTTTGAGGGCTGGGTATGTATGTATGATGTTCGCGTTAGCATTTTGATACTTTCTCCCGAGTATGATCGAATTGGCGGTGTGAGCGTTGAGTCGCTTTCCACACATTGGTTGTGCTAGCCCCCTGTGAGAGGCGGAATGTTGGTATTGAATGTTGCCATCTCATGGTGATTTTTACGTTATCGCGCATGTGCGAGCTGTTAGACCTTGGTTTGGTATGACCGTGTGCATCGGTGATGGTTCCGTTATGTGTCGGTTGTTTAATGTCTTGTTGACCTTGCTTCCGTTTTTGTGAATTTCGTGGACGAGGTCGGAGGTAATGCCCGTACTATTTTGACTTCTGTATTTTCTCTTTCCCCAGTCTATCGATTCGTTCATGTTCGTTGGTACTTTATGAACTTGTTCTGTATTTCGGTTTCATCGTCTGAACGAGCTGTGATCTTGTTGTGGGTCGATCTGGTTATCGATGTGACTTTTTGGGGTTCAGTTCGATTCTTGTGAACCTTGTTCGGGAGTGACATCATCTGGTTCTATTAGTTCTTTTATTCGAAGTGGATCGGATTTGGAACTCTTATGTTTTCGACTCTGTCGACTCATTTATGTTCGTTGACATTTCTGAGCTTGTCCTGCCCCTTGTTTTTGTTTATCGAACGAGTGTGGTATCGTTTTGGAATAACTCGTTTGTCGTTGTGACTTTTCAATCGATATTCCCTTTCCTGTGGATCTTATGGGAATGCATGTCTTGTAGTTCTCACCAGATCATCCTGGGAGTTGTTGTTTGAATTTTATTATCCTTCGTGTTTTGGACATGATTGTTCGATTTTTGTTGTCTCGATCGTTTGTTTGTTCGGTTTTTGTTCTCGTTTCGTGATTGTTGAGCGTTCAGGCTCCTTTGTAATTCCCTTAAGTTCGGGAAATTAGTCTCGTTTTCGATCTTCAAACCCTTGGGCGGCGGAATTCCGTATTTTGTTCAGCGATTGGCTCGCGTTTTGATTGATGTACCGTTGGGTTGGTCAATCATATTGATTTTCGTTCGTCATGTTTTGTGATTGTCGGATAATTGACTTGGCTATATTATCCGTTTGATGACGCTTGTCACTTGTTGGTTTTATTATATCCCTAACGGCGACGTTGTGTTGGTCGCCGTGGAGCGTGTTTTCACGCCGTATATTCCTTTGCGTTGTTTGTAACATTTCGCCGTTGGGCGTTAGTTACGCATTCTTGTGTATCTCGTTGAGTTTTTCCTGGCGGAATATTTCTTCTCCCTACTTGTTTTAAGTTTGGGGACGAAACTTCTTTTAAGGAGGGTAGAATGTAATATCCGCAATTTTCGATTTTTGGTAAATTTCTTTTTTCGGTCGGAGTCCATTTTGACAACTCGCTCATGTCCGTTTCGTCATTCTGAGAATGATTAATTCTACACTTTTTGACATCCGAGTTCGTTTCGGTGTCGTTTCGTTGAGTTCTGTGCTTTTTAACGACTTTTCCGCGCTTGAGTTCGATTCTTGCGAATCTCGTTGGCTAACTTGTTCGAGTTTCCTGTAAGTCCGTTTAACTTTGTTAGACGTGTTGTGAACTTCGGTTTGGTTATTCGATCACGTATCGTGATTTCCGGGTGTTTTGGGCCATTTTGTAATTTCTTGAAAGTTACGGGTATCCGTATCCGTAATTGTTGTCTCGAACCGTTTCTTGGTCGCGTATGACTAATTATGGTATTATGTTTTCATTTCGGGCCGTTGATGTTGTCATGAACTTTTAAATCGTGTTCGTTAAAATCGTTTTCGGAAATCGGGTCGTCGAGCCACAGTGGTCGGGTCTTGGCCGGACGGTTGCGGGATGGCCGGACGATTGCGGGCACCGGCCGGACAGTGCGGCAGAACCGGCGTAGTGCACGCCATCTGCCGGAAGGCTGCGCGCTTAAGGCGAGTGTAGCGCCTGCTATCGGGTGGCTTTAGCGTACGCTATCGGGCACAGGCGGAGGATTACGAGGTTACGGACTCGGTCGGGATCGGCGAGTAGCGCCACGCTCTTTGTCGGTCGTAAGCGCACGCTAACGGCGTGGGTAGCGCCAGCTGCCGGCCGACTAGCGTCGTTACAGGTAAGTTTGTTAGTCCGGTAGCTCTTTGGGCCAATTAAGCGCGCGCGAGCTTGGCCGTAGCGCACGCTAGCGGGAGTCGAGTGGACCCGATCATGGTCGGCGGGGTGGTCGGTGGTGCCGGGTCATGCGGGCCATGGCGAGAGTGCTCGGCGGTCTTGGCGATAAGCGCCACGCTAGTCCGGTAAGGCTAGCGCCACGCTAGTTCCGGCCCAGTATATATATATGACACACCAGCCACATTTCCCTTCGTTTATCATATACTTCCTTCTCCGTCCGCGGCTGGCGATTCATGGGTGACGAAGCCATGTTGTTTAACAACAAATCCATGAAGTTCTTGAGTCCATAACATCAATCAATCATCCGTTATCATCCTTTGATCCAGCGAATCAAGGTAATCTTCCTTAGAACCCTAATTCCGTGAATTTGGGGGTTTTCGCATTTTTGTCCGATTCGTTCCGTGTTTTTGATTAATTCATGATGGGTATGATTAATCTTGATAGTATTCTTGTGTTTAACATCATTTAATCCATTGTTCTTCGTCGAATCGAAGTATATTTCTCGATTTCCTTCAAATTGACTTTTTGGGGGATTTGTCCCGATCTCGTTTTTCATCCGTTTTCGATGGATCGATTATGGTTAAATGATGTTGTTAAACATATTCTATGGATTGTATATCCATATTTCAACTTGGAATTCCGTTTTCGGGTTTGTGGAGCGAATCGTGTTCTTGGCCGTTTTGGGGGAAATCCTTGAACTTTCGTCATTTGTTCTTTGAATTCAGCGGCTTTGGGTCGTACTTTGGAATTCATTTTCGTTGTTATTGTTTTCGTTCGTAGTTTGTTGTTGTGTATTGTCGTTCGGTGGAGTCGGCGAGTTCGTAGTCGGTTCGTGCCAACCTACTTCGGCCGATTCTCCGCGTTGTGGTTATTCGAGGCAAGTACCTTGCCCATACTTTTCTCGTTTTATGGATATGATGATCGGTGGTCGTCTTGATGTGTTTGTTTGGTTATTTGAAATGAAGTTTCAAAGGATTTGATTTGGCCTCGTTAAAGACTTTCTTTCAAAGCGAGTGTGATTTGTGAACGGTGTTTTGAGAATTGATTATGATTTGGTTATTTTGAACGTTGAAGGATTTTATGATGATACTCCTATTGTTTAAGTTATGGAATCGTGGATTCCGTATTTAATCTTGTTGTGGTGTTTTGAAGAATTTGATATTGGTGTCGAGTTAATGGCCATCTCTAGTGAGTATTCTTAATGAACTTACATTCTTAGCATATTAGTATTGCATGAGTAACGTGTGTGTGTGTATGCTCACTACGGGTTAGATCCGACGGGGTCTCGGTAGGGGTCCACAAGAGACGTGGATCGACGAGCTTGCTTTTAACCACTACGGGTTAGATCCGACGGGGTCTCGGTAGGGGTCCACAGAGACGTGGATCGACGGTTAATTGTGGTGCATTTTTCAAATGTGATTTGATAATGGCATTTCCGGAAATGAGTGCTTTTGAACGGTTTTCATGATTGCATGCATTGACTAAGTGTGTAAGAGGTAAGTTGTTCGTTTGGCCTACTTGGCTAGGATGGCTCTAGAGTATTTTGTTGTTTATGTTTTAAATCCTTTATTTGTGGATTTTGATGTTGGGAGACGAACCTTGTGGTCGTTCTTGTATACTGTGAGTTGATGAGATTTGGGGCTAAAATCCCAATGGTTTTGTAAAAGTCGTTTACGGATTTGGGGCTAAAATCCCTACGGTTTGGTTAATGTCATTTTTTTTTGAAAGTAAACCTTTGGGCGGTGACCCTTTTTGTCTTTGGATTTTGAAAAGTAGGATTTGATAATCCTAAATTGTTTCTATTAAAACTCTCGATGGCATTCTAAACCGTTTTATAAATTACTTCCATTGATTTATGATATTTCGATTTTGGAATGATTTCTCAAACTCTTGCCTCGGGAAGTACTTTTCATTTCGTTTGGATCTTTGAGGATTCTGGTTATTGTTATTCGTGAAATGTGAATTGTATGGCTCGTATTTGCACTTTGTCCTTGCACTAGCAAAAGCGGTGGAGTTTGCTAACCCCAGTATTCGGGGTGGATGTTTGTTTTTGCATTCGGGTTTTGGAGCATAACACGGGGTCGGCACGAAGGATGATGAAAGATGATCGATACTAAAAACATGAGGAACAGTAAATCGTGTTTTGTGTCAGTTGTACTTTATTTTCCGCTGCTATATTGTTCCCGTTGTACGGGTGTGGTTGTATTTTGTCCCCTGCGTGGGCATGAGTTGTATTTGAGTTGTATGTATTTGTGGAAAGACCAAATCAGTCTACTGAGTCATTTTAGCCTTAAAGGCATGGTTGAATTGTTATATGTAGTTACCAGCCTGGTAGATCCTTGAGGAAAGGTTCTACGGCGTGTAATATCCCTGAGCGGATTGGGGGTGTTACAGATAGGATCTCTGGTTAGTCCCATCGCCACCTTGCTTTTGGGGGACGCTTGGCTCTTATTAAGTGTACTCTCTGAACGATTCCTCTACACCTGCTTCAGGTGTTGGACCCTCCACAGTACATTATCCAGGAGCTCGAGCAGATCATTGCGAGATACTTCTGGGGTGCTGTTGGTCTGAAGAGGAAGATGCACTGGGTCGGTTGGCGGCATATTTGTCGTCCGGTCTCTGAGGGAGGCCTCGGGGTTCGGAGCCTTTCGGATATGGCGAGAGCTTTTAGTTATAAGCTCTGGTGGCGCCTTCGCGCGGGCACGTCTCTGTGGGCGCAGTTTATGCTCCGCAGAAACTGCTTTGCTGGCCTTTATACGCCTATGCGTACCGCTCTTAAAGCTCGTGCCATCCACCCTTGGCGCCGTCTCCTCCGAGTGGGTAATGAGGCTCAGTAGTTCATCCGTTGGACTCTTGGTCGTGGCTGCGGGGAGGTCAGATTTTGGGATGATGCTTGGATTGGGGATAGGCCTATTTCTTCTTTTCATCAGGTTACTGGTAGACCCCATCTTAGGATTCATGAGTTATGGGTTGATGGGACGTGGGACATGGGTAGATTGGAGTCTATTGTTGGAGAGTAACTAGGATTTACCCCTCAGTTCATCCAGGAAATCTCCGCGATTCCCATCGCCGAGGAGGATTCGGATAGTATGTGCTGGACTCTTACCTCTTCGGGTGCGTTCTCATTGTCGTCGGCTTGGTCTCACATCAGGGTGAGGGGTCAGGCTAATCTTGTTTACGGGGTCTTCTGGACTGCCTTACTTACACCGACCACTTCGGTGTTTATTTGGCGACTTCTCATGCGACGGATACCGACTGATGACATTCTACAGAGGAGGGGCGTTTCACTGGCTTCTAGATGTTTGTGCTGCTCGCATACCCTCACCCAGACCTACCATACCGAGACCATTGCCCACCTTTTCTTGGAGAGTGATGTGGCTCGTGACGTATGGGAGTATTTTAGCGCTTGGACACATTTATCCCTACCCCATACTCAGAATATCTTTGAGCTCCTGAGTTTTTTCACACACGGCACACACTTTAGGCACGCAACTTTCATTATTCCTTGTCTGATCCTTTGGTTCATCAGGACAGAAAGGAATAGTGCAATGTAATACCCCGATTTTTCGGATATATTTTTCGTTTATATGTTGGATATCGTTGATGGATATTTATGCTTGAGAACGTTCTGAACGTTTGATAATGTTATTGAATGCGTATATGTATTCATTGTGCTATATGTTCGATTGGTATGTCGAGATATTGGTTGAGGATAGCTGAATATGGCTAGGCACAGCAACGATAGCGCACGCTATAAATGTTTCATTAGCGCACGCTACTGGGTACAGGTAGCGCACGCTACGAAGTATTGATAGCGTACGCTAAGAGGTTCGGTTACGTACGCTAAGGAGGACCCCTAACATACGTAACGACTTGCTGGGTTAGTTCCGGAAGGTGGCCGACAGGTAGGCCCAGGTTGATTTTTATATTCAGTTAGCGCATGTTAACGCATGTTGGTTAGCGCACGCTAACATCAGATCGCCAATAATGGAATCTTAGCTTTCGGCGGGTGGACCCGGCCATGTTCGATGCGTGTCCAGATAAGGTCAACGAGTGTTTGTCATGTAGAGCTAGCGCACGCTAAAACCGTATGATTAGCGCACGCTAATTCCAGATCGGTCAAAGGAATCCCGGTAATCGCGGATGCTTTCGGCATGTGGGGGCACGATACTGTAGCAAGTCAACTTCAGATAGCGCACGCTAAGGTCAAGGACTTGCGTACGCTAGGCATGATGTTTTACGTACATTAATGCATGGGCATTACGTACGTAAGCTAGTTTACGAAGCGAGGCAGTAGCCTCTGGGCTTCGATAGCGCACGCTAACAAAGTCAGTTAGCGCACGCTAAGGCGGTAGCGCACGCTAAACATGAGATGTTAGCGCACGCTAATAATATTTATTATAAAAGGTGGACAGACGGGTATTGTGAAGCATTTCGTCCATTCTTCTTCCTTCAGTCAGGAGAGAGAGAGTTGGGAGTTATTTGGAATTCCCAAACACTGTATAATGATAAGCTTTAACAACATTAGATTGAGAGCTTGGATTCACGCCTTGTTCTTCAAGTTGTTCATGATTCTTTGGATGGAGTTCTAGTGTTCTTCTTTTTGGTTCGTCTAAACCAGGTAATCTTCATACTCCTTTGTTAATGGTTCGTTTTTCTTGGATGATTATATGTGAGGAACATATTGGATAATCATATAACGATGTTATATGGGATTTTATGGATTTTGATAAGAACTTCGAATGTTTCTTCATATTATTAAAGATGATGATTCGTTTAAATCGTTTTGAGATGGATTTCATGATCATAATACGAGGTTGAATTCCAGATTGTGCATGTTATGATCCTTGTTACCGAGTTGGTCCGATTATTGACATGATTATTGTTCTAGGGTGATTAATCAATAGGTATAACTGTTGTGCTTCGTTGGAAGACCGTAGATTCGTTCCAGTCTGGGCTGAAGAGCTCGTAGATGAGGACGATGAGTTCGGTGTTGGTTTTATCATGTTGGTATCCAGGCAAGTGTTTACTTGTTCGGTTGTAATGTTTTGATGAGTAATTCCATTTACATTTCATAAGTATTTTATGTTGTATTGCATATTGACGAATGTTCAGTGGTGTTCTAAAAGGATTAGAATGCACGGTTGATGATTGTTGAGATACTTGGACAATCTTGGGAAGATTGTAGTATTCGGATATTGTTGATGTCATTTTGGATATTCTTGGTCTGTGTATGCATTCCGGAAGGAAGTCCGGGTAGAGGTATGTTTTATGGTAATCGTACATAGAGGATATGTACGAGAAAGTATTCGGTATTGAGGTATTATACGGTATTGTTGTGATAGTGGGATTTTTATGGTATTATCGTGATATTGGGATTTTGACGAGAATCGTTGGATTACCGGAAGTGGTAAGGTTATCGTTGAGGTTATTATTCTCATGATGCATGGCATGTGAATATTTATGTTTATGTACTTGTGGTTATTTGTCGGGCATTATTGCTGACCCCGTTGTGGGACTTGTTTTTCAGGTATTGAGGACTTTGATGGTTGCGGTCGTGAGGCGAGGATTCCGGAAGATACTGGCTATAGCATATTGTTTGGGAATCGTGTATTTTTGTTGTGTATATCATTATTGATGTATATGTATCTTGGACTGTGTTTTTATCCGCTTCGTGAGTTCTTTCAAATGGCTTTCGCCTTTTTTGCCAACTGAGTTTGATTTCGAAAACCGATTCCCTTAACCGAGTTTTTGGCCTTGTTTGTCTTGACGGTAGTTTGTGTTTTCAAATGATTTTGTGAGTTTTGGAAAATACTACCGTCACCGGCCTTTTTGGGCGTTTTTGTAAATGGTTTTTAGCCTGGTGGGTTCCAGCGTGGGGCCCACGGCGTGTAATACTCCCGGTTGGATCTGGGGGTGTTACAAATATGGTATCGGAGCCCAAGGTTTTGTGATAACCGGGCATGTGTGTTATGTGGTTCTACCGGTGTGGTAGTAGCGTGATGTTTGTGATGTTTTGGAACTGTGTGATTTTTGAGTACTGTCGTGGTGATGTGTGGGTTTGGGGATTGTTGGTGTTCCCGAGACCGACGAGGCAGGGAGTTAACGCCGGTGCCATGGTCATGTGCAATGTGCGGCTCCAATCGGGAAGTGAACGCCGGTGCGAGGCACGTGCAATGTGAGGCTTTCGATGTGGAGTGGAACGCCGGTGATACGTGCATGTGACAAGGAGCGGCTCATGCGCTTTAGGTGAGGAGACACAGCGTCACATATCCCACAAAACTCGACAGGGCTCTAAACTTGTTGTGGTCTTGGCGGAGACCAATCGTTTTCAAATTGTGATTATACCTGTTTTGGCATTCTTGTTGTGTCGAGATTTTTTTTAAATGGTGTCATATGCTAGTATCACGGGAGATCTTCGTCTTCACTGACCTGTAAGTATATTATTCGGTATTTATTTGGTTGCCTTGGTGATTTGGATTTTTTCTGTTGAGATGTTTGTACAGAGATTGCAAGTTTCGAGGACGAAACTAATTTTTAAGGGGGGTAGAGTGTAATACCCCGATTTTTAGGATATATTTTTCGTTTATATGTTGGATATCGTTGATGGATATTTATGCTTGAGAACGTTCTGAACGTTTGATAATGTTATTGAATGCGTATATGTATTCATTGTGCCATATGTTCGATTGGTATGTCGAGATATTGGTTGAGGATAGCTGAATATGGCTAGGCACAGCAACGATAGCGCACGCTATAAATGTTTCATTAGCGCACGCTACTGGGTACAGGTAGCGCACGCTACGAAGTATTGATAGCGTACGCTAAGAGGTTCGGTTACGTACGCTAAGGAGGACCCCTAACGTACGTAACGACTTGCTGGGTTAGTTCCGGAAGGTGGCCGACAGGTAGGCCCAGGTTGATTTTTATATTCAGTTAGCGCACGCTAACGCATGTTGGTTAGCGCACGCTAACATCAGATCGCCAATAATGGAATCTTAGCTTTCGGCGGGTGGACCCGGCCATGTTCGATGCGTGTCCAGATAAGGTCAACGAGTGTTTGTCATGTAGAGCTAGCGCACGCTAAAACCGTATGATTAGCGCACGCTAATTCCAGATCGGTCAAAGGAATCCCGGTAATCGCGGATGCTTTCGGCATGTGGGGGCACGATACTGTAGCAAGTCAACTTCAGATAGCGCACGCTAAGGTCAAGGACTTGCGTACGCTAGGCATGATGTTTTACGTACGTTAATGCATGGGCATTACGTACGTAAGCTAGTTTACGAAGCGAGGCAGTAGCCTCTGGGCTTCGATAGCGCACGCTAACAAAGTCAGTTAGTGCACGCTAAGGCGGTAGCGCACGCTAAACATGAGATGTTAGCGCATGCTAATAATGTTTATTATAAAAGGTGGACAGACGGGTATTGTGAAGCATTTCGTCCATTCTTCTTCCTTCAGTCAGGAGAGAGAGAGTTGGGAGTTATTTGGAATTCCCAAACACTGTATAATGATAAGCTTTAACAACATTAGATTGAGAGCTTGGATTCAAGCCTTGTTCTTCAAGTTGTTCATGATTCTTTGGATGGAGTTCTAGTGTTCTTCTTTTTGGTTCGTCTAAACCAGGTAATCTTCATACTCCTTTGTTAATGGTTCGTTTTTCTTGGATGATTACATGTGAGGAACATATTGGATAATCATATAACGATGTTATATGGGATTTTATGGATTTTGATAAGAACTTGAATGTTTCTTCATATTATTAAAGATGATGATTCGTTTAAATCGTTTTGAGATGGATTTACGGATCATAATACGAGGTTGAATTCAGTTGTGCATGTTATGATCCTTGTTACCGAGTTGGTCCGATTATTGACATGATTATTGTTCTAGGGTGATTAATCAATAGGTATAATGTTGTGCTTCGTTGGAAGACCGTAGATTCGTTCGATCGGGGCTGAAGAGCTCGTAGACGAGGACGATGAGTTCGGTGTTGGTTTTATCATGTTGGTATCCGTGCAAGTGTTTACTTGTTCGGTTGTAATGTTTTGATGAGTAATTCCATTTACATTTCATAAGTATTTTATGTTGTATTGCATATTGACGAATGTTCAGTGGTGTTCTAAAAGGATTAGAATGCACGGTTGATGATTGTTGAGATACTTGGACAATCTTGGGAAGATTGTAGTATTCGGATATTGTTGATGTCATTTTGGATATTCTTGGTCTGTGTATGCATTCCGGAAGGAAGTCCGGGTAGAGGTATGTTTTATGGTAATCGTACATAGAGGATATGTACGAGAAAGTATTCGGTATTGAGGTATTATACGGTATTGTTGTGATAGTGGGATTTTTATGGTATTATCGTGATATTGGGATTTTGACGAGAATCGTTGGATTACCGGAAGTGGTAAGGTTATCGTTGAGGTTATTATTCTCATGATGCATGGCATGTGAATATTTGTGTTTATGTACTTGTGGTTATTTGTCGGGCATTATTGCTGACCCCGTTGTGGGACTTGTTTTTCAGGTATTGAGGACTTTGATGGTTGCGGTCGTGAGGCGAGGATTCCGGAAGATACTGGCTATGGCATATTGTTGGGGAATCGTGTATTTTTGTTGTGTATATCATTATTGATGTATATGTATCTTGGACTGTGTTTTTATCCGCTGCGTGAGTTCTTTCAAATGGCTTTCGCCTTTTTTGCCAACTGAGTTTGATTTCGAAAACCAATTCCCTTAACCGAGTTTTTGGCCTTGTTTGTCTTGACGGTAGTTTGTGTTTTCAAATGATTTTGTGAGTTTTGGAAAATACTACCGTCACCGGCCTTTTTGGGCGTTTTTGTAAATGGTTTTTAGCCTGGTGGGTTCCAGCGTGGGGCCCACGGCGTGTAATACTCCCGGTTGGATCTGGGGGTGTTACATGCAAAGCATAGGGCGGTTACTTTTCTTTCGTCTCATGTTATTGTGCAGGTGGAGCGCCATGTTGCTTTATTGGCTTCGGCGGGGCTTATTTCATCTGACTTCTGGGCGGGTTGCTCGCCTCCTGATCGTTTCTAGCGAGCTACATCTTCCCCCGCTCAGACTCGTCGCCCCGTCCCGGTGGTTTGGCTTCGACCCGAGACCCCTTGGATCAAGCTGAACACGGATGGTTCGTTCGATAGAGACACACAGATTGCGGGTGGGGGAGGTCTGATTAGAGACCACCACGGAGAGCTCCTTCTTGCTTTCCATTCCTCTTTTCCGGCCTCTTCGAGTTTTGATGCTGAGGTCCAGGCGTTGGCGATTAGATTGATTCTAGCTTCCCAGAGATCGAGACATGTTTGGATTGAGCTTGATGTTGCTGCTGTAGTGACCCTGCTATCATCTGGCCATCGGGGCTCTTGGCAGGTTCGTCACACTCTTATGCATATCCGACACATTCTCAGAGATATTCAGTTCAGAGTCACTCACATTTTCCGGGAGGGCAACAGGCCGGCCGACTATCTTTTTGAGTTTGGCATGTCGTCCCTCGGCATTCAGACTTATACTTACGATACTGCTCCTCCGTTTCTTCTCTCCCTTATACAGATGGATCAGCTTGGTTATCCGTCTTTTAGATTTAGATAGGTTTTTATTTTATTGATTGCTTGCTTGCCTATTGATCCGTGTTAGGCGTATTTTTATACGCTTATTCATCATTATTTTGTATTGTTTTGAAGAGTGAATTTGATTAAATGAGCCTTTAATGCCTTAATTTTGTATGTTTGTCAGGAAGTTGAAGTCCGGAAGCTAAAATGAGGCGAAACGGGCGAAAACGGCAAATTTTGGCTATGAGCCGCGGCACAAGGAAGCAGGGCCGCGGCACAGGAAGACACCCAGCCGGGCACAAAGTAAAGCGCCTCTGTGCGCGGCACGATCCAGTGAACGCGGCACGTAAGAATTAAATGACGCCCGTGCATCCGGCTAAAGCGGTGTGCCGCGGCACAGACTTAGTGAGCCGCGGCACACTAGGCGGCTTTTGTATGCATCGCGCGGAGTTGGGCCGTTTCGAAGCCAGTTTTCGACCTACTCATACGGACGCGATTTGGTGGATGTAAAAGCTATAAATAAGGGTTTAAGACCCTAATTAAGGATCTTTTATCTTTTGGATCTTAAGCTTGGAATCAGAAAGGAGAGACGGCAGAAGAGGAGGGAAGCAGAAGAATTCAAGAGCAGAGGGCGGAAGCCGAAGAACGGAGGAATCCGAGCTTCATCTGCGTTTGATTTTAATGCTTTTATTCATTTATTCTGTATTTTCAATTATTAGCATGTCAGGCTAAAACCCTAATCTAGGATTTTGATGAAACTTACGTTTTGACGAATTTGCTTGAGATTGTCTACTTAATTACCTTTTTGTTGAGTTTCCCCAATTGTGTTTAATGCTTGCAATTATCTGGCCAATAGTTGTATTGATTTAATCATTCAATTCGAATCGGGAGAGGAGAATTGGTGAGGAACTATTGGTGAGGACCGTTTTATTCCGTGAGATAGGAATATACTCATAGGAACTGCGTGGCCTTTTGGAGATTTTATGCTTTTCGCCTATTGACGAATTAATTTCTTAGGTTCGCCCGCTTGAATGTCCTTCCTCCTCCGGTTTAATAAGTGTTGGAACTTATTAATATTTTTGGCATAATATGCCATTTCTTCGTCGCTTTCGTCCACCGGGGTTTCTTCTTTCTTCTTCGACATTTTAGCCTTGAAGGCTATCGATTTTTCCTTCGGTTTCGGTTTGGCATTCCGAGATTTTAGAACAATCTCGTAGTTGATAAGAGAACCAACGAGAGCACTAAAATCGAGAGTATTTAAATCTTTAGATTCCATAATTGCCGTAACCGTACCGTCCTATTCTCGAGGTAGTGATCGGAGAATTTTCTTTACTTTCTCACTACTCGAAAGTGGTTTTCCGAAACATGCTAATCCATTAGTGATGACCGAGAATCGATCGAGCATAATCGAGATGGATTCGTCGTCCTTCATTTGGAATAATTCATAATCGTGAAGGAGCATGTTTATCTTCGTCTCCTTGACTTGAGACGTACCTTCGTGTGTTACCTCAAGCATTTTCTAGATTTCTTTGGCACTATCACACGATGATATCCGGTTGTGTTCTTCCGGATTTAAAGCGCAGTATAATAATTGCGTCGCTTTGCAATTATAATGGTCGTTTTTCCAATCCGCATCGTCATACTCTTCAAAGGTTTTGAGTTCCGTTTGAGTTCGTCGGGATTTTGGGACCAAGACAAATCACCTTCCAAAGTTCAATGTCGTAAGCTCGAATAAATATCGACATCTTCTTCTTCCAAGTCATGAAGTTCGTGCCATCAAAAAATGGTGGTCGGTTGAGAGCAAGGCCTTCGACGGGAGCCATTTGGAACGCCATTGGATCTTTTCTCCTCAGATGTTAAGCCGCGTATTGGAGTACCGCTCCGATACCAATTGTTGGGTACCAAATCGTATATTTGCGCCGTTTTATGCGGAAGCGTAAATAAATTGCGGAAAATAAATCACACAAGGATTTATAGAGGTTCGGCTATTAACGAAGCCTACGTCCTCTCTCGATGTATCTTTTTCTTAGGATTAAGATCAAAACCTCTACGCCTCTCTTCTATCGGTCGAGGGATTACCGTTACAAGCTCGTCTTCTATCGGTCCGAGTAAAACCGTTTTTCCTTTTCTATTGGATAAGGAAACAACCACTCTAGCTTTCTATGGGTACTAGATAAACCTCACTTAGATATCGATTGCGATTCTAACAATGCCGGATACTTGATCCTAATAACACCGAATCCAATCGTATCTTTTCTTTTACCACTCGTGTATAATGTTGAATGTATAAACACTCAAACTGACAATATAAGCTCAATATTACAACAACAATGTAAGTATATGATTCTCAGATGAATATTTGATTTGCTTGAAGTTGTTGTCCTCAAACAATACCATAGGAATGGTATTTATAGGCATTTTCCACAAACTAGCCGTTGCTGGCTGTTTTGACTTGCTAGCGTGCGCTAGCCTTCCTTCTTAGCGTGCGCTAACTCATTAGCGTGCCTGTAGCGTGCGCTGTTCCCGATTTGATCCGGTAACCGTTTCTTCTTTAGCGTCGTTATGCCTTACGCGCTACGTACGTTATCTCACTTACTTAGCGTACGTTAACCATGATTGAGTAGCGTGCGTTAACGTAATATATCCGTTGCCTTTACTTGTCAAACTATCCGTTTGATGCTTGACTTTCCGCCGAATCTTTCCAACGTTCTGATTGACTTGATTCAAACTGCTTAGCGTGCGCTATATTGTTCCTTGTAGCGTGCGCTAGTGATGACTTCATTGCATACGTTATTCTGTGTTTGAATTCCTTCACAACGGTAACATGGCTCGATAGCGTGCATTAATGATAACGTGTAGCGTGCGCTATCCATCAGCTGACTTCACTGCAGCTTACTTCGAAACTTGGCTGGAATGCAGATTACTCCTCGTTAGCGTGCGCTAACATATATGCCTTAGCGTGCGCTAATGCGGTCCAGATTGCAACTTTTTGTGACTTCGTCTGCTTCGTCGTTTTGCTTCGCCTCGATGTTGTTTTGTTGTTTAGCAGCTTTAATCATCAAAACACAAATTAAATAATGTGTGGAATAAATATTCCAACAATCTCCCCCTTTTTGATGATTACAAAACAACCCTTGAATTGGATAATCTGTAAAAATAATATATGTATATTTATATGAATCAAAGTTTTCGGCTTTGATCGTTTCGTTAGTTTCTCCAATTCTCTTTTCTTTTTCGACTTCTTCATTTTTCAATTTTTCAACTCCTTCGTTTTAACTCCCCCTTTTTGTATGCTTTCTTTTTCTTTTCGACTTCTTCGATTTTTCTCATTTTTATCTCAATTCATATCTTTCTCCCCCTTTTTGTCTTCATCAAAAAGTAAAAAAATATAAAGGATACCAAATGAAATATAAATATGCATGATACCAATGAATATGCATTAATAAGCAAAAATACTCCCCCTGAAAGTATTATCTCCCCCTTTTTAAAATATCAATTGTTAAAATTTATTTTTGGGGATCCAACCTATAGTTGGTTTTTCTTTTGAAACGTAGACGATGTTTGAAACGTTTGTTCCTTTGGGAACCCAAATTTTCTTAATTTTTATCGTCCATCTTGGGCTTTTGTAGTTAGAAATATGATGCCTAATTTTCAAACATTTTTCACATCGGGGTATTTTGAAATTGACGGATTCGTTTTTCGAACGCGGTTTGAATCCTAACCCCTCTTTATTTAAAGTATATTTTTGAACACATAACATTTGTTCAAATTTATCATTGCCGCACGAGAATTTCTTTGTCACAATTTTTAGTTCATCTTGAACTTTTAAAAGATCATTCTTTAAAATATTCTCATTTTCAATGCATTTCGAATGATCGATTTCGACAAATTTCCCTTTTTCAAGTATTTTGGAATTTTCAATTTCCAAAGTTTTATATTTAGACTTGAGGGATTTAATTTCATTTAAAGCATTTTGATAGTCCGTATGTAATAATTCGAATGCTTCAAAAAGTTCGTCGTAAGAATTACTTACTTGGCTTTCGACGTCGCTATCGTCGAATGAACTCCGGGCCATGAGCGCGAGATTATTTTGTTCAAGAAAATCTTCATTGGGATCTTCGTCGCTCCATGTTGCTATTAGAACCTCCTTTTGCTTTACTCGACAGTTCTTAGCAAAGTGGCCTGGTTTACCACATAATCGACAAGTGTTGTCGAATTTCTTAGGTTCGCCCGCTTGAATGTCCTTCCTCCTCCGGTTTAATAAGTGTTGGAACTTATTAATATTTTTGGCATAATATGCCATTTCTTCGTCGCTTTCGTCCACCGGGGTTTCTTCTTTCTTCTTCGACATTTTAGCCTTGAAGGCTATCGATTTTTCCTTCGGTTTCGGTTTGGCATTCCGAGATTTTAGAACAATCTCGTAGTTGATAAGAGAACCAACGAGAGCACTAAAATCGAGAGTATTTAAATCTTTAGATTCCATAATTGCCGTAACCGTACCGTCCCATTCTCGAGGTAGTGATCGGAGAATTTTCTTTACTTTCTCACTACTCGAAAGTGGTTTTCCGAAACATGCTAATCCATTAGTGATGACCGAGAATCGGTCGAGCATAATCGAGAAGGATTCGTCGTCCTTCATTTGGAATAATTCATAATCGTGAAGGAGCATGTTTATCTTCGTCTCCTTGACTTGAGACGTACCTTCGTGTGTTACCTCAAGCATTTTCTAGATTTCTTTGGCACTATCACACGATGATATCCGGTTGTGTTCTTCCGGATTTAAAGCGCAGTATAATAATTGCGTCGCTTTGCAATTATAATGGTCGTTTTTCCAATCCGCATCGTCATACTCTTCAAAGGTTTTGAGAGTTCCGTTTGAGTTCGTCGGGATTTTGGGACCAAGACAAATCACCTTCCAAAGTTCGATGTCGTAAGCTCGAATAAATATCGACATCTTCTTCTTCCAAGTCATGAAGTTCGTGCCATCAAAAAATGGTGGTCGGTTGAGAGCAAGGCCTTCGACGGGAGCCATTTGGAACGCCATTGGATCTTTTCTCCTCGGATGTTAAGCCGCGTATTGGAGTACCGCTCCGATACCAATTGTTGGGTACCAAATCGGATATTTGCGCCGTTTTATGCGGAAGCGTAAATAAATTGCGGAAAATAAATCACACATGGATTTATAGAGGTTCGGCTATTAACGAAGCCTACGTCCTCTCTCGATGTATCTTTTTCTTAGGATTAAGATCAAAACCTCTACGCCTCTTTTCTATCGGTCGAGGTACCGTTACAAGCTCGTCTTCTATCGGTCCGAGTAAAACCGTTTTTCCTTTTCTATTGGATAAGGAAACAACCACTCTAGCTTTCTATGGGTACTAGATAAACCTCACTTAGATATCGATTGCGATTCTAACAATGCCGGATACTTGATCCTAATAACACCGAATCCAATCGTATCTTTTCTTTTACCACTCGTGTATAATGTTGAATGTATAAACACTCAAACTAACAATATAAGCTCAATATTACAACAACAATGTAAGTATATGATTCTCAGATGAATATCTCGTTTGCTTGAAGTTGTTGTCCTCAAACAATACCATAGGAATGGTATTTATAGGCATTTTCCACAAACTAGCCGTTGCTGGCTGTTTTGACTTGCTAGCGTGCGCTAGCCTTCCTTCTTAGCGTGCGCTAACTCATTAGCGTGCCTGTAGCGTGCGCTAGACTGTTCCCAGTTTCAGTCCAGTAGCTTCGTTTCTTCTTTAGCGTACGTTATGCCTTCTGCCTTACGTACGTTATCTCACTTACTTAGCGTACGTTAACCATGATTGAGTAGCGTGCGTTAACGTAATATATCTGTTGCCTTTACTTGTCAAACTATCAGTTTGATGCTTGACTTTCCGCCGAATCTTTCCAACGTTCTGATTGACTTGATTCAAACTGCTTAGCGTGCGCTATACTGTTCCTTGTAGCGTGCGCTAGTGATGACTTCATTGCATACGTTATTCTGTGTTTGAATTCCTTCACAACGGTAACATGGCTCGATAGCGTGCGTTAATGATAACATGTAGCGTGCGCTATCCATCAGCTGACTTCACTGCAGCTTACTTCGAAACTTGGCTGGAATGCAGATTACTCCTCGTTAGCGTGTGATAACATATATGCCTTAGCGTGCGCTAATGCAGTCCAGATTGCAACTTTTGCGACTTCGTCTGCTTCGTCGTTTTGCTTCGCCTCGATGTTGTTTTGTTGTTTAGCAACTTTAATCATCAAAACACAAATTAAATAATGTGTGGAATAAATATTCCAACATAGAGTGCGTTATTCGCCTTTAGACAAATCTATTGACCTCGGGAGAGGCGGTAGAATATATTAGCAATCTCCGCCTTCAATAAATTGGGAAAATTATTTATTACGGATAATCGAGAGTAAATTCGGATAAACCGAGGTGAATTCAGAATCCTAGACTTAAGCATCATTTGATTTCCTTTCTTCAAGCTATCATTTTCTACTGTTTAGTCTTTTAATAATTCTTTTAGTAGTTAATTGCAAAACCCAAGTTCGATTGTTCAGATGAAACTAGAATACATAAAAATCGGTAGTTAGTGATTCAGTCCTCGTGGGAACGATACTCACTCATCACTTTATTACTTGTAAACGATAACGTGCATTTGCGTGTAAGAAATATCGCAACAAGTTTTTGGCGCCGTTGCCGGGGACTGAAATTTTACTAATATCGATTTCAGTATTTCTAGTCTTAGTTTGAACGTTTTTATTTTATTATTTTGTGTATTTAATTTCGTTTATTTGTTTTTTCTTTCAGGACCTTTCGTGTAGTGCATGAGAAAACTCGGTGACGAAGGCCTGCTACCTTTGGATACCGAGCTCGAGCGCACTCTGAGAAGGAACAAGAAGGAGAAACGAGAGTTACAGACGATGGAGAACATGGCCGAGAATATCGAAATCCAAGAAGGAGATAACCATGTGCAGCAAGTTCAACCGGCAATGGCACTTCGAGACTATGCCATGCCGCAAATTAACGCAAATTTTTCGGGGATTCGGCGTCCCACCATTCAGGCTAACAACTTTGAGATCAAGCCTGCTATCATTCAGATGGTGCAGGCGAGCCAATTCTGTGGATTGCCGAATGACGACCCTAACGCTCATATTGCTTCTTTCCTTGAAATTTGTGACACGTTCAAGAATAATGGTGTCACTGACGATGCGATCCGATTACGGCTTTTCCCTTTCTCTCTGAGGGATAAAGCGAAATTTTGGCTAAATTCCTTACCGTCGCGGTCGATCACAACATGGGCAGAGTTAGCGCAAGCCTTCCTTGCCAAATTTTTCCCACCTTCTAAGACGGCGAGATTAAGAAACGAGATCACCACTTTCGGCCAGTATGATATGGAATCGCTCCACGAGGCGTGGGAGCGATATAAAGATTTGTTACGGAGATGCCCACATCACGGCCTTCCAGACTGGCTTCAAATTCAAACGTTTTACAATGGATTGTGTGCCTCTACACGCACTCTCGTGGATGCAGCCGCCGGTGGGGTTTTGATGGGAAAGACTATGGCCGAGGCACACTCGTTGTTGGAAGCTATGGCCGCAAATGCATATCAATGGCCATCTGAAAGATTGACGCCGAAGCGAGTTATGGAAGTTTCTAGCAATGATCCGATTTCCACATTGTCAGCTCAAGTCGCCGCCTTAACCCAACAGCTCCAAGCATTTTCGCACGCACCTTCCCCCGTTACCATTGAGACATGCAATTGGTGTAATGGATCCCACCCGAGCGCGGAGTGTCAAGTCGGAAACCCGTTCGAGCAACATCCGATGGAGCAAGCTCAATTTGTGGGAAGTGGAAATCGACAAAATAATCCGTACTCCAACACGTATAATCCGGGGTGGCGTAATCATCCCAACTTTTCGTGGAGAAACGGGCAGAACTCAAACCATCCCCCGTTCGCTCAGAACCAACAGCAGCCCTCTCCCGTTCCAAAAGTTTCTCTCGAGGAAGCACTTGCGAAATTGGCAGCGAATACGAGTCAATTCATGACTCGTACTGAAGCAACATTGCAGAATCATTCCGCTTCCATTCGCAACTTGGAAGTTCAGCTGGGCCAAATTACTAATGTGTTGACAGCCCGCCCGGAGGGAGCATTGCCTAGCACGACCGAGACAAATCCTAGAGAGAGTCTAAATGCGATCAGTCTAAGAAGTGGGAAGGAGGTGTTGGACCAGCCCGAGCGGTGTGAAAAGAAGAAGGAAATTCAGGAAAAGAATAATTTAGAGACAGAGGAGTCACAAGATTTGAAACCTTCAATAACATTGCCGGATAACCCGAAGACATGTGTGCCCCCCGTCCCGTTTCCGCAGAGATTACAGCAAAAAAGGCGGACAAACAATTTTCTAAGTTCCTTGACGTGTTCAAAAAGCTTCACATTAACATTCCGTTCGCCGACGTGTTGGAAAAAATGCCGAGCTACGCTAAATTCATGAAAGAGATATTGTCAAAGAAAAGAAAACTCGAGGAGTTTGAAACTGTCGCCTTGACGGAGGAATGCAGCGCAATTCTTCAAAAGAAGCTCCCACCAAAATTGAAAGATCCGGGAAGCTTCAACATACCGTGCACCATGGGGAATCTTTCTTTTAATAAGGCACTGTGCGATCTCGGTGCTAGTATTAACCTCATGCCTCTGTCGATTTTTAAAAAGCTGGACATTGGGGAAGCCAAACCGACGACGGTCTCCTTGCAATTAGCGGATCGTTCAACTAAGTATCCGAGGGGAGTGATTGAGGATGTTTTGGTAAAGGTGGATAAATTTATCTTTCCAGCGGACTTTATCGTTCTTGACATGGATGAAGATGAAGATATTCCGATTATCTTGGGACGACCATTTTTCGCGACCGGCAGAACTCTTATTGACGTGGAAAAAGGGGAGTTAACTCTGAGGGTCCAAGACGAGCAAGTTACGTTTCAAGTATTCAAATCTTTTCCATGTCCGGGAGATGTTGATAAAAGCTCACAAATTGAAAGGGTGGATGCCGTTGCTGAAGAAAGACACCGAAAACATCGTCGATCGAAAAATTCAGATTCTGTGTTAGATGGCCCAATTTTTAAGAAAGATGTAGAACGAGTAGCATTTCTCGAGCACTCGGACAAGTCTGCTGGGGTCATAAAGTCATTTTTTAAAGAAAAAAATAAGCCGGAAAGCAAACGGATGTCTAGTCGTGAGAAAACTGGGTGTTTCGGAAACTTATTTTCGTCAAAACCTTTCCGCAACCAACAGTGGGTATCCGAACCAAAAATCGAATCGTTAATAACCAATAGTCAAAATTTTAAAAAATAATATTAACGGTTCGATGAACGGGGAGGAGATCAAATGGAGTTTGCGAAAAGCGAACTGATTTTTAATAGGTCCGGCTGAAGACTATAAACTTAGCGCTTCTCGGGAGGCAACCCGAGTTCGTAGTAATATATTTTTGCATTTCTATATTTTCATGCATTTTAAATTTTTATTTTTCATCATTTTGTGTTTTGATTTGCCTTTACCTCTTGCTCTTGACGTGTTCTTCTCGAAATTCTGTGCAGGAAAAGTCCCAGGGGAGAAACTGATATCTGAGCCGCGGCACAAGTATTGTGAGCCGCGGCACACACAGCTCGGAAGGGAAGGCTAAACAAACTGTACTCTGTGCCGCGGCACGGCATAAATGAGCCGCGGCACACTTGAGCCCTGAGCCGCGGCACACAACAAAACTTGCGAACAGCTGAAAAGGAATTGTACTCGATGCCGCGGCACACCATGCGGAATTCGAAGGGGCCAGGTACCTTATAACTCTCATTCTGCCGGCCACCACAGGTAAGTTTCCTTCCATTCTCTCCCTTGCGCGCGCGAATCGGCCGAATTCTTCCTCTTCGCGATTTCTTCTTTCGATTTTTCTTGCATTTTACACAAACCAATCAAGGTATGTTCCACTCTCTAATCTCTACTTGTTCTATGAATTTAAATTTGAAGTTGTGTATGCATTGGATGGATTGAATACATTCATTTCCCTTCAAAAGTTATATAATGGTTTAGGGGATAACTTGATGGTTTTTGATCGAATTTTCATGATTGTTTTGGAATATGAATGAAATTGAGTGCGTTGTTTTGATGATGAATGAATTGTGTTTCTGTTCTTGGGGGTTGAATCGAACCATAGCCATGTTTATTCTTCAAGTAAACTCTTGCCCATAAAGTGTTTGATGAAATGTCTAAGTGAAAAATTTTCTTTGTTAAGGCAATATTTTGAATCGTTGTGCAACGTATTCGTTCTGAAATTACAGCAAGCCCAACCCTTACGTCCAGTTTAAAGGTTTAAGTCCAATTTCATTTCTTTCTCACAAATGTGCTATTTTGTTAAATTCTTGATTTACGGCTGGATATCTTTAGCTGAGTGATGATTATTGTTGTTATTGTTTGCGTAAATAAACTCTAGTGTTAATTCTTTTTCAGGGATCGCCATGGCTAGGACTAAAAAGTTGAACAAGAGGGCCAGGACCCAGTCATCCCCCACTCGAGGGGAAACCTCTCGTAGCCGCGCCGAGTCTGAGGGGCACCAGTTCTTCGACCCTGAGATCCACAAAATCTTCAATGAGAAGATTCGGCCGCGACCTCTTATCCCGGAGAGGGGATTTACTCCAGCTCCCCAAGACGGGGAATTGCTTACGATGATAGATGAGATGGGGTGGGCCCGATTTGTTGCACCCCCCGAGCCAGCAGTTATTTCGATAGTGCAGGAGTTCTACGCCAGCGCATTACTGAAGCACATTAGGGCAGGCAACATGTTGCAGTCATCAGACTATCGGACTCAGGTCGATGTCCGAGGTGTTACGATTGATTTCTCCACATCTGCCATTCGGAGGTTGTATGGACTGCCGGTGGTGGATGAGACGGCTTACGACAGAGTGATGACTAGCCTCACGAAGGAGGCCCTACTTGAGACTATTGCACAGCCCGACTCCGACTGGGAGCAGCGCGCACCGGGTTCTTCCACTTTCCATTTCAAGAGCTCGCGCCTCAGCCGGCTCGGGCGTGCCTGGCTATATTTTATCTGTGCACGCATTGACCCCACCTCTCAGATCCGCACTGTTTTTCTCTCCCGTGCACGGACACTTTATGCTATCACCTCCGGGTTGCATTTCGATGTGGCCCCTCTTTTGGTCCGTTCTATATTTCAGTGCATTCAGGGAGGGGCCAAGACGGGGTTGAAGCACCCCTCTCTCATCTGCGCTTTGTGCCGGCAGTCGGGGCTGACGTGGTCAGACGACGAGCCGATGCTTGCTCCCCAGGCCCCGATCGACCACCGCATCATCTCACATTTTGACCAGTGGGGAGGAGCACCGGCGCACGCTTGGGGGAGAGGATTTCTGCAGGATGAGGCCCACGAGGGGTCCCCCGAGCCTCTTTTGCTGACACATGGAGATGTCGGCCCGCCACCCGACGGAGAGAGATTTCAGGCGATGTTCGACGGGCTGAGGGAGGATCTGAGGAGAGAGAGAGAGGAGCTGAGAGAGGAGACGAGGAGAGAGAGAGGAGCTGAGAGATGAGATGAGGAGAGAGAGAGATGAGATGAGGAGAGATAGAGAGTATGCTGGCTGCCATGCGAGAGGAGCAGCGGACGGAGCGCGAGAGCGTTATTGCTGCCGTCAGAGCTGAGATGCGAGAGCAGGCCTGCCGGGCCAACTGACGAGAGGCGAGGCGTCTGGCAGCGAGGGACGCCTACCATCAGGAGCACCTTGCCGCATGGACGGCTCATATGATGCATCCAGACGGGCCATTTATTGTAACACCCCGAAATAATCGGAATAATTACAGCGCCGTAAATCCTTTAAGTAAGGATTTACAAGGCTGATTAAAAGAAATGTAAATATAAACCAATAATATCACCGAAATCCAAATAGCAAATTGATTCCAACAGTTATATTACAACCATATCGAAATGATCTTAAAAAGACACGCGTACTCGAGTACTAAAAAAAACCAAGAAGACAAATCACAAAGACGACAAACGACTAACATCACTGAGCAACTTCATCGTCATGATGGTACTGTGGCTGCTTCCCCCGCTCCTCGGCTACCTGAACATCAAAACAAATGTCCACCCCAGAGGGGGTTAGCAAAACAATGCTAGTACAAGTATCGGAACACACAAATATACAACAACTATGCATAAAATCATACACAATATGGACTTCCACTACCGGAATCCACCAATACGAATCCACGAGATTCAATCAACACAACATGGGTATTCCAACGATCCAGCGCCCTCAGCATAGATCCCAAGATGATCCCGTCGGACCAACACGAGGTGGAAAAACCCGTCCAATGATCCAGCGCCCTCAGCCTAGATCCCAAGATGATCCCGTCGGATCAACACGAGGTGGACATCCGATCCAGCGCCCTCAGCATAGATCGCTTGATCCCATCGGATCATCACAACTTACACATAAACACAACTATGCATATACATATGAAAGAAAATCGACATATTCATCAATGTGAACGTATGTTTACTCGATAGAAATTGTAATGATAATCTCATATCAACAATACGAATAAACCATATGCATGATCAAATTCAACAATTTCTCACAAACTTTCAAATACGATACTTGCCTCAACAATGGCGACAAGAATTTCTACTATCAACAGTCTTCAATTCGTTCGGAGAATTCTCACTCGGTCGGCTCACCGGAATGCAAACCTTCATCAAACAATAACGTCGGTATGACCCATAGTTCCGGATAATCGTTGAAATCATCAAATGAATCATAAGGAGGCATGGTGAATCTATTATGGCGATGGACTATTCTGTCCTAACACAATTCCTTCGGTTGATTGTTGCTACATAACATGGAATTCATCCTAGGAGGATTCTAATCATGTTTTATAATAACAAGATATCCGAACTTCGATGAATTATCATAAAGACTAGTTCCAAATCTCCTTCTACGAATTAATCCTTAAGTTCAATCCATTAATCCTTCACCGAAAATGTTCGATCAAAACATTCTCCTAGACTAAGATAATCTTCAAAACTAGATATGATTGGTTTATAAATCTCAAGATACACTAATCAATAGTCTAATCAATAGAGGTTGCTCAACGATTACTACAATCAAGAGGAATCGAAAATAATTGAATTCAATCTTCTAAACCAAGATGAAAGGCTCCTCAAAAGAAAACTGGTTTGGCCTACTCAAAACAGGTCCAAAGCATTACTAAGATCATGCTAAAATTAGTTGGTGAAAGATCACATACCTCAACAAATGGATGAACAAGGAAGAACTTAAACAAACTCAACCACCGGAAGTTTGAACACCAATCTACAAGGCCTATGCTTCCCAAGAATCGTCCCAAAAGATGATAGGGAGGATAAGAGGTGATGAAAGATCTCGAACACGAAAAATCGGCCAAAGAAAGGTGAGAAATGAAATAGGGTCAAGTCTATAAATAGAATTCTGGACATTACGTGCGTTATGCAATAAACCTTACGTGCGTAATAAGCTTAACGTGCGTTATACCCTAACTATAGCGTCGTAGTCATCGACGAACTCACCGGCACGATTTCGCCATTTCCTTACGTACGTAATCGAAAAGGGTTTTACGTACGTAATATCCATGCCCTTAGCGTACGTTAAACATGAACCAAAGCGTACGTAACACCTATGTCCAGGTTCATTCGGAAATCACACGGATCTTCCCCGGCCCCTTCCTCGGCCCCCACACGCCGACCCTTATCCAATCCCAAGTTGACTTAGCTTACGTACGTTAACCACTTAAGATAACGTACGTATCTGCGATCTTAAGCGCCGCGTTATGGCCGTCGATAACGTGCGTTAACACGTGCGAAACATGCATGCGAATCGTAGATACCCTAAACGTAAGGATACGAAATACGGAAACCGATCATGATTTATAACATCATGAAGTCGAAATAATACAAGGTCGAATACAAGGTAAATACACCATTTATCCGGCATTACATACTACCCCTCTAAAAGAAGTTTCGGCCCGAAACTTAAAACGAAAACAATTCCGGGTATCTCGACTTCATACTCTCCTCTGTCTCCCAAGTGGCTTCTTCGACTCCATGTCGAGACCACTGAATTTTCACCAGGGAGATCGGTTTATTCCTCAACTGCTTGACTCGTCTCTCTAGTATCTTGATTGGTCGCTCTTGAAGGTGCCGTCATTAGCTATCTCAATCTCGTGAAATCAATAACATGATTGGGATCGCACATACTTCCGTAATTGGGATACGTGAAACACCGTGAACGTGACTCGGCGATGGTGGTAAGGCCAACTCGTATGCTAAATCCCCACTCTCTCGAGGATCTCAAATGGTCCGATATATCTCGGACTTAGTTTGCCCTTCCTCCCAAAACGGAAAATCCCTCGTGTAGGAGACACCTTCAATAGTACGTGGTCCCCAATGTCGAACTCTAGAGGGCGACGACGTACATCTGCATAAGACTTCGTCGACTCAGGCGTCAGCAGTCTTTCTCGAATCAAAGCTATCTTCTCTTGAGTCTGGACTATCAATTCCGGTTCCGTTCAATCAAGTCCGAAGAATCATCCCGATAGGGGTGATCGACATCTCCTTCCGTACAAAGCTTGAACGGTGCCATCTTAATAGAAGCATGCCAACTATTGTTATATGTGAATTCAATCAACGGCAAGTGAACTTCCCGGTCGATCGACCAATCAAGGCACAAGCTCTAAGCATGTCTTCTCTTGTCTGAATAGTCCTTTGGATCGCCGTCCGTCGAGGATGATAAGCCGTGCTAAAGTTCAGCTCGGTCCCAGGCCCTATGAATCGCCTTCCAAAATGCGACACGAAACGGCCATCTCGATCCGAAATAATGGTCTTCGGCGTCCCATGCAATCGACTATCTACGTAATAAATACTCGCGCCAATCTCTCGGGTCCCCATGTGTCTTTAATTCCTAGGAAATGAGCCGATTTGGTTAGTCGATCAACTATGACCCAAATCATGTTCATTCCCGTCTTGGTCCTAGGCATATTGGTGATGAAGTCCATCGAGATATCCTCCCACTTCCACTCAGGAATCGGAAGCGGTTTTAACATTCCTGTGGTCGATGTTCAATCTTAACTCTGTGACAAGTCAAACATTTTGAAACATATTACGCTACGTCCTTTTTCATATTCCCCCACCAGAAGTTTTGTTTTAGATCCTTATACATCTTACTGCTCCCCGGGTGAATAGAATAAGGCGCGCTATGAGCTTCCTTCAGAATTGTCCGTCTCAAATTATCAGCATCGGGAACGCAAAGTCAATTCTGAAATCTCAGAACTCCATCATCTTGTACCACGAATCCTGGGGCTTTTCCTTTCTTTACTTCGTCACGCAATCGAAGAATCAGAGAGTCATCCAACTGCTTAGATTTGACTTTTTCAACCAATGACGAAGTTAGTTCCATCACGCACAATTGTCCCTGGACTCCTTGCGACCACACTTCAATTCCTTCACGAATTAGCTCTCGTTGCAAGTTGGTTTGGGATGTAAGTGCTTCCAACACTCGAATAGAAACAGGTTTTCGGCTCAGTGCATCAGCTACCACGTTTGCTTTGCCTGGATGATAAAGGATCTCCAAATCGTAATCCTTGATCAATTCCAGCCACCTTCTCTGCCTCATATTTAATTCCTTCTGACTGAAAATATATTTGAGGCTCTTGTGATCGGTAAAGATCTGACAACGAGTGCCGTACAAGTAATGTCGCCAAATTTTTAAAGCAAAGACCACAGCTGCTAGCTCCAGATCATGAGTCGGGTAATTAACTTCATACGGTTTCAGCTGCCGAGAAGCATAGGCGATCACCTTACCCTTTTGCATCAACACACATCCTGCACCACGGTTTGAAGCATCGCTGTATACCATGAATCCATCGGTTCCATCTGGTAACGCTAGTATAGGCGCTGTCGTCAGTCTCCTCTTGAGATCATCAAAACTAGCCTGGCATTTCTCATTCCACTCGAACTTATGAGTTTTCTGTAATAGCTGAGTGAGCAGACGAGCAATTTTGGAAAATCCCTCCACGAAACGGCGATAATATCCCGCAAGTCCTAAGAAACTCCGCACTTCTTTCACATTATTTGGAGATTCCCACTCCAAGATTGCCTCGACTTTCTTTGGATCTACTTGAACTCCGTCAGATGATATCACATGCCCAAGGAAAGTCACTTCCTTAAGCCAGAACTCACATTTAGAAAGTTTCGCATACAACTGTTCATTTCTCAAGGTGCTCAGAACAATACGCAAATGTTCAGCATGTTCCTCGGGGTTTTTCGAATAGATCAAGATGTCATCAATGAAAACGACCACGAACTTATCTAAGTATTCTAAGAATACCCGATTCATCAACTGCATAAATACCGCAGGAGCATTGGTAAGTCCGAATGGCATCACTACAAATTCATAATGCCCGTACCGAGATCTGAAAGCAGATTTCGGTATATCCGATTCCTTAATCCTCAGCTGATGATATCCGGATCGCAAGTCAATCTTAGAGAATACTCTAGCCCCCTGTAGTTGATCAAATAAGTCATCGATCCGAGGTATAGGATACTTGTTCTTGATCGTCACCTTGTTTAGCTCCCTGTAATCAATACATAATCGGAGGGATCCATCTTTCTTCCGGACAAAGAGAACGGGTGCTCCCCAAGGAGAAACGCTAGGTTGAATGTAACCCATTCGTAACAATTCCTCCGGTTGCTTCTTTAGTTCATACATCTCGGTTGGCGCCATACGGTATGGTGCTCGAAATAGGAGTGGCTCCTGGATCTAATTCGATGTTAAACTCTACTTCTCTCTGTGGAGGTAACCCGGAGTAGTTCGTCGGGAATACATCGAGAATTCGTTCACAACCGGAATAGATGAGAGCTCTACTCCTTCTTCTTTCTTCATGGCATAGCACCATAATCCGTGACAACCCGCTTGATAATTTCTTGCCTTCATAGCTTTGATCAATTTTCCCGAGCTTCCTGGTCTCCATCCTTTGAATAAATGTTCAGATCCGTCATCGGCAATGATAGAGATGGCTCGTTTTCGGTAATTCAAAATAGCTCCATAACGGTTGAGCCAATCGTCTCCGAGAATTAAATCGTCACCATGGATGTCGACTACAATAAGATTTGATGGCCAGTTTCTCCCTCCTATAGACACTGGAAAATCTCTAGTTTCTAGGGTTCCCACAATTCTCTCTCCGCTCGGCAAACCCACAACATACGGTTCACAATCAAATAAGCACGATATTTTCAAACGATTAACACAGTTTAATGATATGAAAGAATGTGTAGCTCCTGAATCGAATAAGACACTAACTGGTTGCAAAAGGATCTGAATCGTACCTGATGCAACAGCAGTGTTCTGATCGTCAGATTTCCTCATCTCGTATAGGCGCGGAGGAACGGACCCAGCACTGGATGTCTATCTCTTCCCAACATTCTGCTGCTGAAACCCACTCTGTTGTGTCTGGTTCACACTCACCTCCTTCGGTGCTGGCGCTGTATTGCGGGTGCCATAAGATCTATTCGCAGCTCCACAGAAAGCCGCATGGTGCCCTTCTTGCCCACAATCGAAATAAGTCACAGAAGATGCGGGGCAATCACGTCGAACATGCCCTGCTCGACCACAATTATAGCATTTCTTTGATGTGTCCGAAACTACTGATGTTGTCCGGAACTTCTTGCCACCTCGAGAAGGATGTGGAGGTTTCCTAGATGAATAAAATGAAGACTGCCCCTTGCGGGGCCCACCATTCTTGTTTTCCGAGAAGTTACCAGACACTTTCTGCTTCTTTGCTTCTGTTGACTTCTCGACTGCCGCCTCTTTCATATCATAGGCCAGCGCCTTGTCCTGATACTGCCGTAGGGTGGTGCATTCAAATCCGGACATATATTGTTGAATCTCCGGCTTCATCCGCATGTCAAAATGAAAAATCCTCTCTGCCTCGGTCCTGACCAAGTGACGCACATAAGTCAACTGGTGATTAAAAGTCTTAATCACGTCTGTCACAGATGCTTCTGAATTTTGTGGTGAGAAAAACTCCCGGACTCGGGCCTCTCTAACTGGGCGAGGACAATACTGCGCTTCCATCATCAATTTGAATTCCGTCCAGTCAACATTGTGCTCCTCCGGTCGAATGGCCTCCCACCAGTCGAAAGCCTCCCCTGTCAGAAGATACTGGGCGATCGGAACCTTCCTATCATTGGGACAGTTAATCCCCGCAAAAATCTTCTCTAATTCTTTCAGCCAGTGATCCCAAGAAAGCGTCTCCACAGAACCGTCAAATTTCGGAGGATGCAATTTGATCACCTCAGTAAGCCATTTATCTCCCCGATTATCCATGTTATGTCATTGTCCCATCGCCGTCTGCATGCGATCAACAACTTGAGCAAACCGGTTTATTTGAGCAACCACCTGTGAAGCACTCCTGGCATGTTAGAGTGCATCATTATTTGCCGATCCTCGCCGTCCCCGGAATGGGAATCCGTTCGACTAGCGGTTATCTCTGGGGTAGATAACGACTCTTCTTGCCTCGCATTTCCACGTCCGCGTCCACGACCGCGTCCGCGTCCACGACCTCCTCTCAACATACTGTAAACACAAATACTCAATATCCAGGGCAAACTTTCTAAAGATACATCCGTCAATGATTACAAGACATGGATTAAATAAAACGGTAGTATTCGAGATTAGGAAACTCACAACCACGGTCCACATGAAGATGCTGGCTCAGCAGTGATGTTACAAACGACCAAAAATCAAATAACGTAAACAGACCCAACTAACACGACTGCCAAGATATCCATGAATCTTAGCTCCGATACCATATTCTGTAACACCCCGAAATAATCGGAATAATTACAGCGCCGTAAATCCTTTAAGTAAGGATTTACAAGGCTGATTAAAAGAAATGTAAATATAAACCGATAATATCACCGAAATCCAAATAGCAAATTGATTCCAACAGTTATATTACAACCATATCGAAATGATCTTAAAAAGAGACGCGTACTCGAGTACTAAAAAAAAACCAAGAAGACAAATCACAAAGACGACAAACGACTAACATCACTGAGCAACTTCATCGTCATGATGGTACTGTGGCTGCTTCCCCGCTCCTCGGCTACCTGAACATCAAAACAAATGTCCACCCCCGAGGGGGTTAGCAAAACAATGCTAGTACAAGTATCGGAACACACAAATATGCAACAACTATGCATAAAATCATACACAATATGGACTTCCACTACCGGAATCCACCAATACGAATCCACGAGATTCAATCAACACAACATGGGTATTCCAACGATCCAGCGCCCTCGGATAGATCCCAAGATGATCCCGTCGGACCAACACGAGGTGGAAAAACCCGTCCAATGATCCAGCGCCCTCAGCCTAGATCCCAAGATGATCCCGTCGGATCAACACGAGGTGGACATCCGATCCAGCGCCCTCAGCATAGATCGCTTGATCCCATCGGATCATCACAACTTACACATAAACACAACTATGCATATACATATGCAAGAAAATCGACATATTCATCAATGTGAACGTATGTTTACTCGATAGCAATTGTAATGATAATCTCATATCAACAATACGAATAAACCATATGCATGATCAAATTCAACAATTTCTCACAAACTTTCAAATACGATACTTGCCTCAACAATGGCGACAAGAATTTCTACTATCAACAGTCTTCAATTCGTTCGGAGAATTCTCACTCGGTCGGCTCACCGGAATGCAAACCTTCATCAAACAATAACGTCGGTATGACCCATAGTTCCGGATAATCGTTGAAATCATCAAATGAATCATAAGGAGGCATGGTGCATCTATTATGGCGATGGACTATTCTGTCCTAACACAATTCCTTCGGTTGATTGTTGCTACATAACATGGAATTCATCCTAGGAGGATTCTAATCATGTTTTATAATAACAAGATATCCGAACTTCGATGAATTATCATAAAGACTAGTTCCAAATCTCCTTCTACGAATTAATCCTTAAGTTCAATCCATTAATCCTTCACCGAAAATGTTCGATCAAAACATTCTCCTAGACTAAGATAATCTTCGAAAACTAGATATGATTGGTTTATAAATCTCAAGATACACTAATCAATAGTCTAATCAATAGAGGTTGCTCAACGATTACTACAATCAAGAGGAATCGAAAATAATTGAATTCAATCATCTAAACCAAGATGAAAGGCTCCTCAAAAGAAAACTGGTTTGGCCTACTCAAAACAGGTCCAAAGCATTACTAAGATCATGCTAAAATTAGTTGGTGAAAGATCACATACCTCAACAAATGGATGAACAAGGAAGAACTTGAACAAACTCAACCACCTAAGTTTGAACACCAATCTACAAGGCCTATGCTTCCCAAGAATCGTCCCAAAAGATGATAGGGAGGATAAGAGGTGATGAAAGATCTCGAACACGAAAAATCGGCCAAAGAAAGGTGAGAAATGAAATAGGGTCGAAGTCTATAAATAGAATTACGGACATTACGTGCGTTATGCAATAAACCTTACGTACGTAATAAACAACGTCGTTATACCCTAACTATAGCGTCGTAGTCATCGACCGTAACTCACCGGCCCGATTTCGCCATTTCCTTACGTGCGTAATCGAAGGGTTTTACGTGCGTAATATCCATGCCCTTAGCGTCGTTAAACATGAACCAAAGCGTCGTAACACCTATGTCGTGTTCATTCGGAAATCACACGGATCTTCCCCGGCCCCTTCCTCGGCCCCCACACGCCGACCCTTATCCGATCCCAAGTTGACTTAGCTTACGTACGTTAACCACTTAAGATAACGTACGTAATACTGCAGTCTTAGCGCACGTTATGGCCGTCTGATAACGTACGTTAACACGTGCAGAAACATGCATGCAGAATACTGTAGATACCCTAAACGTAAGGATACGAAATACGGGAAACCAGTCTATGATTTATAACATCATGAAGTCGAAATAATACAAGGTCGAATACAAGGTAAATACACCATTTATCCGGGCATTACATTTATTGCACCCGCCCGGCCAGCCACACCACCCTCCTCACCGGATGATGCCGGCACCAGCTCGTGAGAGGACTGGAGGGGAGTACTTGACCTTTTTACTTTTATTGCATATCATATTTTGTCCATTGAGGTCAATGTACGTCCTAAGTTTGGGGGGGTTACTTTCAGTTGCTATATTCATTGCTGTACTGATTTTGTTGCACTTTTCATTACTTTGCGTTATTTTTTTTGGATAGCCTTGCTTGTCTTAATTTTTCTCTATTCGTGAATTTTTCGTGCTTCTATTTGTGTAATACTGATGTTACGACACTGTTTTTCTCTCTGAAGAAACGGTCGAGTTCTAGTCGCGTTGTAGTCAGTGATTTCTGTTTCTGCTTAGTATTCATTTAGGTCCAAAAATTTTTTCGTGATTGTAGAGGTCTTGGCGGATAAGAGAGGATAGATACTTGTTTTAAAATCACCGTCGATACGTTTGGTTACATTTTTCGGTCAGTTAGTCATACAGTTACATTAGTCGTGTTGGCACCAAGATTGAGTTGAGAAATGGTCAGTTTTTCCCAATAGTCGAGATATTTTTGTTCTATGAAGGGTGTTGTGTCAAGAATTAACACTTTCCGACCGGCGATCGCCTCGGAGGTCGGGCGACCGAGTCACTGCCGAGCGACCAAGCCACTGCCGAAGAGCCTAGGCAGAATTGCCGACCTCGACCAGGCGACCTAAGCCTTAGCCCAGTGGACAAGCTAAATCGGCCAACCGAAGGTCCCAGGACAAGTCCCGGTGCCGAGCGATCGACCTCAGATACGATCGCCTCTCGGCACTCGGTGACCGACTCCTGGCGACCGTCTAGCGAACGATTCTCCCTTGGCACCTGCCGACCGACCGACTGGAGACGATCATCTCTCGGCACTTGCCGACCGACCCTTGGAGACCGACCGTCTCTCGGCACTTGCCGACCGACCCTTGGTGACCGACCAAATGCCGACCCTCAGCAACTGGCCGATGGCGATCTCTGATGACCAGCTAGAGACGACCGCCTCATGTCGATCAGCACCGATGGCCATCCAGTCGGCAAAGGCCGAACCTTAAGACTGGCACCACGTGCAAGGGCCGAGACAAGATCCGCGAATCTCGGGCCATTGACCACAGCCTGGCAGAATCTCTCCACCAGCCGACAAGCCGCCGAAAGCTGTCAGTAGGGCCGCATGTGACCATTGATTCCGCCGAAAGCTGTCAGTAGGGCCGCATGTTGACTGACTCCGGACGCGTGTTGGCTCCTCATTGGACCACCCAGCTGGCGCCAGCCTCTTCCTTGGACTTTTGTCCGACAGCCCGGGTGATCGCCCCATTATAATATTGGCCGGCAGACGATCGGCACATTATTATAATGGCCGGAAGCGATCGCCCGCCAGAGAACAGGACCCGGCTGCCCCTATATATACAAGGCTCCCAGCACTTGTCCAAGGACGGAAATTCTTCTGCACTGGACCGAGATTTTGGCACACAAAACACTCTCTGGCATTCTCGCATTTCAGCATACATCACAAGCAAAACACATTGCACTTGGCTATCTCCAACTCTTGGCAACAGCTTTCATTCGGTCTTACTTCTCCCGGCCTCTCTCATCAGGAAGACGATCGGCGGGGACGAAGAACACCGAGCTTCGCTCAAGAGCCGGATTAACAGAGTCTTTTTACACTCATTGTATTTAGATTTCTCTCATTAATACTTGTATCCACGAATATTCGTATTAATATCATCTCGCGAGAGCATTCAAGCCCGGGCCTAACAAACCCGGCAAATCTTGTATTATTTATCTTCTCTCGGAAGTGCTCCCGCAATTGTTGTTTGTTGTCCGTCTTCCAAAGATTAATCTTCGGATAAATATTTTGGGCAACAACAATTGGCGCTAGAGGAAGGCGCATCCAACCTCAAATTTTTATACCTACCGTCCCAAGAACACTCACTGTTCTCGGGCGGTCTTGAAGTGACACTCACTGCACTTCAAAGAAATCCTTCAGAAATCATGTCTTCCGCCTCCGCGTCGAAGAAAGCCGCTGACCAACCGGCCAGACCCCCTGTTCCGTCCCAGTCCGAGGCGCAGCCGATGGTGGAAGGCAGCCGCCGCGGTCAGAGACGCTCGATCCCATCCCGGGACGGCGGCCCGAGCCTCTCGCTCGATTAGTTTCGGACCAATGAACAGATCGAAGAGGCCATAGCCGCCCTTCAGGAGCGACGGAGTGCTCTCGACGCACCTCCTGCTATCACCCCCTCGGCCGCCCGCCGGAAGTCCAAGTGGAAGCTCAAGGCATTACTGGCCGAGCGATCGCCAGGAGGCTCTCGCCCGCAAGAAGAGGCGCTCGGCAGCCGGGGCACGTCTGTCTTCGATCGCTTGGGTAGTGACCCGACCTGGCGACCGGGGCAGTCCGGCCCCAGCTACGAGACGACGGAGTTTGAGTCCGTCACCAGGAGCTCGGCCTACCCGGCTCCCAGAAGGCAACCCAGCCGTCTGGCTCCCGCTCGCCATATTCCCGAGGTCGGCAGCAGCGGAGTCCGGAGATCGGTACGCGATCGCCTCGGCCCCCGGTCCCAAAGCCGATCAGCAAGCAGCCGAGCCACGGCGATTGCCGCATTGCAACGTCAGCTCGACGACGTGAAGGCGCTCTTGCAATCCGGGGCAGGCGCCATAAAGACAATCGCCGAGCCGAGCGAGCCGCTCGCGATCGACATCGAGCTCGCCCCCGTGCAGCACAGGATCGCTCCCCCGCAAACACCCATGTACGAGGGGCGATCGGACCCCCAGACGCACCTAAGGAAGTTCAACATCTACATGACCGGGTGTGGGGCATCGGACGCGACCTGGTGCCGAATGTTCCCTCTGACACTAGACGACCTCGCCCACCGGTGGTACACCTCATTGCCACCTCGGTCCATTGGCTCCTTTAACGAGCTGGCGCACGTCTTCACGGAACACTTCGCCACCAGAGTCGTCCGGCCTGAAGGTCGCCTTCGCATGATGCGAATCAAGCAGGGAGAAGAAGAGTCCGACTCGGACTACATCGACCGGGTAGACGGGATCATCCTCAACGGCGAGCCCGTAAGCGATGAGACCGCCCTCTACGCGGTCCTAGGAGGATTTCAGGGTTTTTCGCCTATGTTCAGGCATATCACGAAGAACCAACCTACAACCTACGCAGCCTTCCGGGCTAGAGTCGCAGATTTTCTGGCCAGGCAAAGGTTCCTTCTTAGCCTATGAGCAGCGCGATCGGCGCCCGGATGACGATCTCCCGCCCAATCGCCGATATCGACCTACGAATAAAGCGATCGGCAGCCGAGCGACGATCGACTAGTCTTCCGGCCCGATCGCTGATCATCACGCTACATCATCAGCAACCCGGAGGGCACGATCGCCGTCTACAGTCCAGCATTTAACATGACGGACTAAGGCATAAGATCGCCTCCACCGCACATCATAAAGCCATGGTCCTGGCAGTCGATGGAACCGGCTGCTTCGGCCATGCAAGGTCCCTTTCGGCCAAGATCGCCTGCCCTTCGTTTAAATACGAGGCCGGCGTAGTCTGAGGGCTCTCCAACATTAATCAGTGGACCTATGCCACAACCCCGTCTCAACGTACACCGTCGAGGTCGGCCATCTCCATGGCTGGCCGAGGTGGAAGCAGAGCTAACAAGCCGCGGGCGTGGAGTTGATTCATCCGACGCTGCCCCGCGCAAGGACTCCTCTAGACCGAGACCGCACGCCCTTCGTTTAAATACGAGGCGAGGCGCAGCCTAACAGAGGACCCTCATAATAAAGTGAGTCACGAGACACTCAATGTCTTCGCGCACCAAGACACGGTCATGGAGTCGGTCCATCGATCTCCGCGACTGTGCACGATTCCTCAAACAAGCGAAACCACCAAGTTTCCGAAGGGGATCGGCCAATGTTGTTTTTGCGGTACTAGACCGAAAGATATCTAGCCAATCGACCATGATAGCCCAAGTCCGAATCCTAAGTCAGCTCAGCAAGATCGCCCGTCCTCTTCCTTACACGATCGCCAGCAAGAACCACCTCGCCCCATGTCTTCAACATAGGAGCAAGCTGGGGGGCAATTGTTGTGTCAAGAATTAACACTTTCCGACCGGCGATCGCCTCGGAGGTCGGGCGACCGAGTCACTGCCGAGCAGCCTAGGCAGAACTGCCGACCTCGACCAGGCGACCTAAGCCTTAGCCCAGCGGACAAGCTAAATCGGCCAACCGAAGGTCCCAGGACAAGTCCCGGTGCCGAGCGATCGACCTCAGATACGATCGCCTCTCGGCACTCGGCGACCGACTCCTGGCGACCGTCTAGCGAACGATTCTCCCTCGGCACCTGCCGACCGACCGACTGGAGACGATCATCTCTCGGCACTTGCCGACCGACCCTTGGAGACCGACCGTCTCTCGGCACTTGCCGACCGACCCTTGGTGACCGACCAAATGCCGACCCTCAGCAACTGGCCGATGGCGATCTCTGATGACCAGCTAGAGACGACCGCCTCATGTCGATCAGCACCGATGGCCATCCAGTCGGCAAAGGCCGAACCTTAAGACTGGCACCACGTGCAAGGGCCGAGACAAGATCCGCGAATCTCGGGCCATTGACCACAGCCTGGCAGAATCTCTCCACCAGCCGACAAGCCGCCGAAAGCTGTCAGTAGGGCCGCATGTGACCATTGATTCCGCCGAAAGCTGTCAGTAGGGCCGCATGTTGACTGACTCCGGACGCGTGCTGGCTCCTCATTGGACCACCCAGCTGGCGCCAGCCTCTTCCTTGGACTTTTGTCCGACAGCCCGGGTGATCGCCCCATTATAATATTGGCCGACAGACGATCGGCACATTATTATAATGGTCGGAAGGCGATCGCCTGCCAGAGGACAGGACCCGGCTGCCCCTATATATACAAGGCTCCCAGCACTTGTCCAAGGACGGAAATTCTTCTGCACTGGACCGAGATTTTGGCACACAAAACACTCTCTGGCATTCTCGCATTTCAGCATACATCACAAGCAAAACACATTGCACTTGGCTATCTCCAACTCTTGGCAACAGCTTTCATTCGGTCTTACTTCTCCCGGCCTCTCTCATCAGGAAGACGATCGGCGGGGACGAAGAACACCGAGCTTCGCTCAAGAGCCGGATTAACAGAGTCTTTTTACACTCATTGTATTTAGATTTCTCTCATTAATACTTGTATCCACGAATATTCGTATTAATATCATCTCGCGAGAGCATTCAAGCCCGGGCCTAACAAACCCGGCAAATCTTGTATTATTTATCTTCTCTCGGAAGTGCTCCCGCAATTGTTGTTTGTTGTCCGTCTTCCAGCAGTATTAATCTTCGGATAAATATTTTGGGCAACAACAAAGGGAAGTCTAGTAACCGAGGGTATTCGCGTGACCCGCTGTTTACTCTCGCGTAAAACGACGACCCTGATTAGACTAGTGATTTAGATATTTCACATGCCGATGTTAGGAAGCCTAGTAACCGGGGGTATTCGCGTGACCCGCTGTTTACTCTCGCGTAAAACGGCGACCTTGATTCGGACATGCGGGAATTATATATTCGAGTTGTTTCTCCGCTGTAGAAAGGAACTTAGTAACTACAAGCATCCATGTGCCCCATGAGTGTCTTTTACATCAAACGGTTTCCCAATACATGAGAATGGAAGTTCCACCCTAGGATTATCTCGATGAAGCATCCCGAGATCCGAACCTAGTGGTCAACTCGAATCAAATTCTTGAGCATATATATAAGGGAATACTGTCCGAGGATTATTTTTATGAAACTCGTGAAAATTTTGCCATTAGACTGTGGAACGGGACGAACTAGCTTGTTTATTTTAGCCTTTCATATTGACGGTCGATTTGATTCACGTTTGTTAATCTTTGAGCTAGATTTTCTTCATGAACGAGTAATTAGGACTGAACTTGATTACTTTGTGGGATCAGTGTTCTGAGTGTAGCTCGCTATTACGACTATCGTATTATTCAGAGAGAATTCCAGGATAGTATTGATTAGGTTGAACACTACGAGTCGCACGATGATTCACGACATTCTTTTGTTGAAATTAATTCTTTTTGCTTGAGGACAAGCAAAGGATTAAGTTTGGGGGTATTTGTTAGGCGTATTTTTATACGCTTATTCATCATTATTTTGTATTGTTTTGAAGAGTGAATTTGATTAAATGAGCCTTTAATGCCTTAATTTTGTATGTTTGTCAGGAAGTTGAAGTCCGAAGCTAAAGCGAGGCGAAGTAGCGAAAACAAATTTTGGCTATCAGCCGCGGCACAAGGAAGCAGGGCCGCGGCATAGGAAGACACCCAGCCGGGCACAAAGTAAACTGTACTCTGTGCCGCGGCACAGTCCAGGTGAGCCGCGGCACAGAAGAATTAAATGACGCCCAGGCATCCATCTAAAGGCAGTGTGCCGCGGCACAGACTTAGTGAGCCGCGGCACACTAGGCGGCTTTTGTATGCATCGCGCGGAGTTGGGCCGTTTCGAAGCCATTTTTCGACCTACTCATACGGACGCGATTTGGTGGATGTAAAAGCTATAAATAAGGGTTTAAGACCCTAATTAAGGATCTTTTATCTTTTGGATCTTAAGCTTGGAATCAGAGAGGAGAGACGGCAGAAGAGGAGGGAAGCAGAAGAATTCAAGAGCAGAGGGCGGAAGCCGAATAACGGAGGAATCCGAGCTTCATCTGCGTTTGATTTTAATGCTTTCATTCATTTATTCTGTATTTTCAATTATTAGCATGTCAGGCTAAAACCCTAATCTAGGATTTTGATGAAACTTACGTTTTGACGAATTTGCTTGAGATTGTCTAATTAATTACCTTTTTGTTGAGTTTTCCCAATTGTGTTTAATGCTTGCAATTATCTGGCCAATAGTTGTATTGATTTAATCATTCAATTCGAATCGGGAGAGGAGAATTGGTGAGGAACTATTGGTGAGGACCGTTTTATTCTGTGAGATAGGAATATACTCATAGGAACTGCGTGGCCCTTTGGAGATTTTATGCTTTTCGCCTATTGACGAATTAATTCACCTAGGGATAGAGTGCGTTATTCGCCTTTAGACAAATCTATTGACCTCGGGAGAGGCGGTAGAATATATTAGCAATCTCCGCCTTCAATAAATTGGGAAAATTATTTATTACGGATAATCGAGAGTAAATTCGGATAAACCGAGGTGAATTCAGAATCCTAGACTTAAGCATCATTTGATTTCCTTTCTTCAAGCTATCGTTTTCTACTGTTTAGTCTTTTAATAATTCTTTTAGTAGTTAATTGCAAAACCCAAGTTCGATTGTTCAGATAAAACTAGAATACATAAAAATCGGTAGTTAGTGATTCAGTCCTCGTGGGAACGATACTCACTCATCACTTTATTACTTGTTAACGATAACGTGCACTTGCGTGTAAGAAATATCGCAACAATCCGCACATTAGCCCACAGTTTTAGTGGTGCACCTTGTATTGATCTTGCGGGCCGTAGGCACTTTAGATTTTAGATTCCGGATTATGGCCCATTTTTTGTCATAATTCGGAGTTGAGTTATTTTGGTCTACGGGTCCGCACATTAGCCCATGGTTTGTGGTGCACTTTGTATTTATTTAGCGGGCCGTATATTTCTTCGATGTTTGGACCCGAATTATGGCCCATTTTTGGTCATAATTCGGGGCTGATACTTTGTACTTCTTGATTTCTTCTTATCTACAGGTTGGTGGGTCCCACCTCAACCCCCCGTCCACACTGGACGCTTTTTCTTTTTTTTTAAAAAAAAAAAAAGCTTCTCCCCGACTCTTAGAAGGCGTTTAAGCTGTTTCTAAACGTAAAATCAGAGGAAGATGTGAGCCACAATCACAACTACTGTACATACGCGTAAGTATCTTTGTCGTATGGTGAGATTTTCTGAATAAAAAAATGTGATACGCGATAAATGCATTCATTATTCTATTGAGTAGTTGAAGCGCAATTAACGCAATCACAAATTTGTTAAATATTTTTACCTTATTTTTCTTCTATAAATAAACATTGTGCTTGTTTCTTTTATTCATCCCTCAAACTTGTACTTTTCTCTTTTTCTCTCAAATAAGTTTCTTTTCAAAAACGGAATCATCATCTTCCACAAAAAGATTTAACTTAGTCTGCATTTTTGGTGGAGCTAGTTATGGAACAGAGGCATGCTTTAACAAAGCATCCCACAACTTGGGTCGTACATTAGGAGAAAAATGCATTCATGTAGTTTACGGAGGAGGAAGTCTAGGATTAATGGGACGCGCTGCTGCTTCTGCCTATATGGAAGGAGTAAAAGTGTTGGGAATAATTCCAAAACCTCTGGCTGAAAGTAAAATCAACAGGGCAACTATTGGAGATGAGTTTAGAGCTGTAAATATGCAAGATCGCATAACTCACATGATGAATAATTCTGACGCCTTTATCACCATTCCCGGTGGTTTTGGCACTCTTGAGGAACTTTTTCATGTGGTTACCAGAGCTCATCTAAATGTTCATAAAAAACCAATAGGTCTGCTTAATGTCAATGATTTCTTTGATGGTTTACTATCTTTCATCGACTACTCTGCTGATAAAGGTTTTATTTCCGAGCGTGCTAAACGTATCATAGTCGTTGCAACAACACCAGAAGAACTAATCAATAAACTCATTGAATTTGTTCCTCAACCAGATCCAGTTCTAGCTAATATTGTCTGGATGGAAGATTTTACCGTGAGAAAACAAAAAGTGGATTCATTCCTCTCCCTTTGATAACCCATGTCGGACCTCTTGTATTTTTACTTTCTGTCATGTGTAAAAATCGTGCTAAATGATGGCAGCTTAAGGAGCTTCTTTTTGATCTCTTGACGCGCATCTATTCGCGATTTATGTATTGTTATTTTATTGTTGGAATTTTTATTGTTTGTTTTTAATAAAAGCATTGATGGCAGTGTAAGGCGACTCTTCGGACTTTCCTGAAGCGCATCTTAAAAATTGTGTCATACTTCCGGGTATATTTTATTTTATTTTATTTTTATTCTGTTGTTTGCCTCGTATATTTTTTTTTCTTGCAGATCCAAAAAGGCATTAGCTCAAGCATCAACTTTCATAACAGGGAGAATTTTGCTTTTCTCCCTTGCTTTTTATTATTATTTTTTTTAACTGAGGGCAGTTTCTTTTTCAAGTTTGGGGGTGATGTGTTTTGATTATTTTGGTGTGTTTAGATTTAATTATTATGGTATGTTTTGATTATTTTTGTTATTTGGCTTTGATTTTTTTTTATTATATATATATATATATATTGTTTTGTGAGATTTCTAGATATGGCCATAACACCAATAAGTTAGCTATATACAAGCTTCTAAAATCGTTTTAATCGGTTAAAAATTTGTACATTCCAAAATTTTTGAGCCTTAATCTCTCTTTCCAAGCCTTGTAGTTATCATGTAAAATCGAGTCATTCGTTACCTTGAGAAAAGAAGAATCAGTCGGTTGATGAAAAATAGAGCTGAAATTTACTTAATTTGAGGAGTTCTTGATTTTTCATGCTTAGCTAATAAACAATTTTTCTGCAAAAATTCTATTCCCTAAAAAAAGTCATTGATAAAAGGAGGTTAGTCGAAAAAAAAAGGAGAGGTGTTGAGCAGCAACAGCTGCCTAATTTTGGGGGTCCTAAAATATTGCGAAAAATAAAGGACTAACCATTGTTGGTGCGTAGCTGCCGTCTCACGAGATGGAAAATGTGTTGGTGAAAAGAGCTACACGTTAGCAAATAACGGTGTGAAAGCTATCACCTAAAAAAAAGATGGAAATTGTGTTGGTGAAAAGAGCTACACGTTAGCAAATAACGGTGTGAAAGCTATCACCTAAAAAAATGGAAAATATGTTGGTGAAAAGAGCTACACGTTAGCAAATAACGGTGTGAAATCTATCACTAAAAGGGATGTAGATTATGAGAAGATTTGAATTAATTAGTGGCTGAATTTCAATACACTCAATTTCGTGAACAGTCACAAATATTTGATGACGCCGATGAAATTCTTTTTCATATTGAGTCGAAAAATAAATGAGTGATCGAGAGCAACCATTAAAGGGAGTCGTGTGTGTCACGAGTGGGAAAGAAATAATCAACATTTTGGGGGGGAAACCTTGCATTTTGGAATTACAAAAATAAAACCGTGTTTTAACTTCAATATCATTAGTAGATTTATTTTGAATCTTGATTAATTTCTATCTAATGTATAAAGCTGGTTATTATGTATTAATGGCATTTTGATCTATTTTTCTCTTTATATATATAATTATTTTTCTTAATTTGTGTGTGTATTATTTTTCTTATTTTGTGTCTTTTTTTTATTTTTATTTTGAGGGTGAATAATAAAGAGTCTTGCTCGGGACTAGCAAGAATTCAAGTTTGGGGGTGTGATAAGTGTCAGTTTTATACATTTCTCCGTGATTTGTATTGATATATTTCACCCATAATTATGCTAGTCTACTCGTTTTTGCTTTAAATTAATTAATTTTTTAATAATTTTATTTTTATAGGATGAAAATTTAAATTTAGCCTTGATCGGATTGAATTACTGATTTACTCAAGAAATAACATGTTTATAAAATATTCTCAATATTGAGTTTTTATGTATTCATGTTGTAGAGCTTTTCGAGACGAGTTCGGCAGTCTTTCCGGATTCAAAATCAGAGTTATATATCAAAAGTTATCATCCGAAGAAGATTTGGGGCGAAAACGCAAAGTCTAAGAAATTCTGGGCTGAAAATGAAGTCTGAAACTCCATACGGGCGTAACAACATAAAGTTACGGGCGTAACTCACACAACAACTAATGTGCAAAAGCCGTAGCCATGTTACGGCCGTAACATCTGAAAGTTGCGGCCGTAAGTCCTCATAGTTACGGCCGTAACTCCTCGTTACGGCCGTAACTCATGACAGATTTTTGATCATTTTTTAATCTTTTATACTTTTGGTCTATTATTGAGGGGATGGCTGGCCTTGATACGATCTAATGTAATAATGCTGGAGTTTTGGAGCCATTAGATGACTTTAGGTGTATAAATAGACCCCTTAGATCCATCATTAATCATCATTCATCTTATTATTTTCTCACTTTGTAATACTTTTTCTTTGTGTGAAGAACACACTTGTGTTCTTGAGAGAGTCTGTAATAGTGGTTTAGCTTATGTTGTTGAGGGAGTTTATTTCTACTAAGGGAGTTAGGATCAATTCTTTCCCTTTTTCAACTAATAATGACCACTCAAGGTTGTAATATGTTGAATAAACCCTTTATGGGCTAAGTTATCCTTAGTTGGGATTATAAACAAGGTTTGTCATGTTATTCAAGTTTGTATAAAGATCTATTATGGATTACTTATTATTGTGTGTGATTTTTATTGTTTTACCAATCTTTATTTATTTGGCCAATAAATGATGATATTTATGGTCTTCATATGTTTCGAAAGAAAATATGTTTGATTAGATCAAATGATCTTCACTCTAAGTTGTTCTAGGGGATAGAAATATACCTCTAGACCTTAGATGATTCTTTGAGTTATTTTCACAAAACCTAATGCTATGTATTGAAGCCAAGCAACATAGAAATATAGTGGATTGATTCAACATATAAGGGGCGTTTTGACATTCGAAAGAGGAACCGTCTTTTTAAGGAAAATCGAATATACACAACATAATAAGTAAATACATCTTATGATCTCCTATACATCTTATATAACTAATGATGAACTAAGTTTGTAATCCCAACTATTCCATTTTATCTTTTATTAATCTATTATTAGTGCAATCTTTTATTTCCTTAAATTTTAGAGCTATTATTGCATTTTTCTTGCAATTGTCAAACCAAACTCTTAAATTGTGTGTTTCACTCATCTAAATCTCTATAAAAAATAGATAAATAGTGTAAAATTCAACATATAACCTAACTTTCTCGTGGGATCGATAAACCGGACTCAAAAAGTCCACTTACTACTTGATACGATATCGTGCACTTGCGATAGTTACACAAAAGACGTATCATTTTGTAATCATCAAAAAGGGGGAGATTGTTGGAACATTTTGTTCCATACATACTTAATAGTGTTTTGATGATTAAAGTTGTTACGCAAAACAAAACAACAAAAAGACGAAGCAAAGCATCGAAGGAAACGAAGTGCAAAAAGCTGGACTGAAGGACGATAACGTACGCTATGCAGATAGCGTAACGTACGTAATATGTAGTTCAAACCAGATGAACGTTGGAAGAGTCAAAGTCAGAAAAGCAGCAACGGATATATGACGTCAGCAATGACGTATCCATAGCGTATGTAATGGTGTTTTATTAACGTACGTAAAGGAGGAAACGAATGTTACTAGACTGAAACTGGACTAAGCTAACGTACGTAACCCGGATGGAATAACGTACGTAACACGATCTAACGTACGTAATATGGGGGCCTTAACGTACGTAAGAGAGGCTCAGGGAGCTAACGGCTAGTTTGATGAAGAAGACTATAAATACCATTCCTATGGTATTGTTTCACTACAACAACTTCAAGCAAACGATACATTCATCTGAGATTGATATACTTACATTGTTGTTGTGATATTGAGCTTATATTGTTAATTTGAGTGTTTATACATTCAACATATACACGAGAGGTAAAAAAAGATACGATTGGATTCGTTGTTATTAGGATCAAGGATCCGGCATTATTAGAATCGCAATCGCTATCTTAGTGAGGTTTATCTAGTACCGATAGAAAGCTAGAGCGGTTGATTCCTTGTCCGATAGAAAAGGAAAATGGTTTAACTTGGACCGACACAAAGACAAGTACGAGTGGTTTATCACGGACCAATAGAATACGTGATTGTAACGGTTATCCCTCGACCGATAGAAGAGAGGTGCAGAGGTTTATATCTTCAACCTATAGAAAAAGATACCGAGAGAGGACGTAGGGTCGAGTATAGCCGAACCTCTGTAAATCCGTGTATCATTTAATTTCTGCACATTTAATTTACGCTTCCGCAACACGGCGCATATTCCGATTTTGCTCCAACACAACGCTTGCTGACATGGACTGGGCTTCTATATACTTGGTTGTAGGAATGGTTTGGTCAACCTCTTCTGATGTTTGGTTTGGCTGAAAATCTCGGCTGATAAATAACTCGTCTGTGGTTAACTCTCATCTGATATTCATGTTTGACCGAAAACTTGATTGATAAAGTACTCGTCTGAAGTCAACCTACAACTGATGTTCTCTTTGACGAATCTCGCCTGATAACTTGTCTGATGATATCTCATATGTGGTCAAACCTCAGCTGATGTTTTGTGTTGACCAGACCTTCTCTGATAAGAAGTTGTTTGTGGTCAAACTTCTCTGATATACTCTATTGACCAGAACTCACCTGATATGTCGCCTGATTATATCTCGTCTGTGGTCAACCTTCTCTGATCTGTTCAGTTGACCAAGACTCGGCTGAAGTTATCTCGCCTGATGATTACTTGTCTGAACCTCGGCTGCAACAGTGTTTTGGTCAAACCTCTCTGTTAGTACAGTTGACCAAAACTCGACTGATAATTAACTTATCTGATATTTTTACACTTCTATACTTAGCCGATTTTCTACTGATTAACTCTTGATCATGTTTTGGTTCTTCTTTACAATACCAAGTATTTAGTGCATACATTTGGATTAATCATGAACACATGGATGACATCATCAAAATCTAAAATAATCCTAACAATGGGAGGGATAGAATGGTCTTTTTAGATGCACACTACCAAAAACACTGTTGTCCTTTTTTCATAAAAAAAACAAGTACTATTTATAATATAAAGGTTTTTGCACCTGAGAAAGACCATTATACCCCTCCCATCCTCTCTCTAAAATAATAAAAATATCAAATATTCAACAAAGTAAATTGCAAAAATATCGTTAGAATATTAAATTAAATTAAAAGAAAGCTAATCTTCAAAAAAGAAAATCTTTCCTAAAGGGGGTCTCTGATGGACCTCGGGCCGACCAGTTTGTTCGGCAGGACAGTCGGCCGCCGGCAAACCTCCGGCGATCGGCCATTTTTTTTATGTCAGGCTTGCCCGCCTACTTTTCGGAGAATCGCCGGCGCCGATCAGTTTTTTTTCAAACACTAGGCCCTCCGACCCGTTTTCCGGCAGTCGGTCATTTTTTCCTACCGGCATGCTTTTCCACGATCCGTCAATTTCTTCCCCCCCCCCCCCCTTTTTTTTTAAGGCAGGTCCGTCGACCGCTGATAGATTTCGAGCACCAACATGATTTTTTTTGCTAGCACGTAATCTAATAATGTAATTATTTTAATCCAACTATGGCACTGTTACCGTGACATTATGACACGGGTTATCTGTAGTCTATAATATAAAGGACAACGGTGTTCTTCAATGTACCATTCTCTTCCATTTTATGTTGAATTTAATAATAATAATAATAATAATAATAATAATAATAATAATAATGTCACATTTTCAACAACAATTAATTTCAAAAAATATCCGCAGAATATTAAATTCAAAAGGACAACTGATCTTAAAAAAAAATCTTTTTTCACGAGATCTCCGATGGACATCCCACCGACTCCCAGCGGGGCCATTACCGGCAGATCTCCGGCGAGCAACAAGTTTTTTCTTTTTAATTCCAGGCCATCCGACAATTTTTCCAACGACCGATCAATTTTTTTATATCAAGGGCACCGGCCTGCTTTCCGACTAGCCTTCGCCAACAAACGAAAAGTTTCTATCCGATGATCTACTTTTCGGCAAGACTGCTGTCTGTAGACCTCCAACGACCGATCAATTTTTTTTTCAACAAGTCATTTTTTTTTTTTTCAACAAGTCATTTTTTTTGGCATGCAGACATGCTTTCTAACGATCCGTCAGTTTTTCTTTTTTTTAAACAGTAGGCCCATCGACTCCCGATAAATTTTGGGAAATATATTTTTTCTAACAAATAATCTGTTAATTTAACTATTTTAATCCAATTATAGTACCGCCGTTGTGTCGTTATGGCATGAGTTATCCCTAATTATTTAAATTTCTGCCACGTTTGAAATTTATATCATAAACTTTTGTTATTACTGACTTAATCAAACTTGAACGAAACAAACGCGATCCGAAGCTCAAATAACTAGATCTGATTTTAAAGTTCTCTAACTAATCAAATCAATACTCGAGTAAGAAGCTAGCTAGATGACGTAAACAGAAAACATAATTTTGCTGGTTTATTAAGGCAAATTGAACCATTAAGTACACACACAAAAAAAAAAAAACTATACTAAAGAGAACCAAAAAGAAAGGGGTTCAACCATCTTAGTTACGGAGCCCAATACCAAAATGGAATCTACCAGTTCGTTGGTCGTTGAAGGCATATTCGAGTCTTAGCGGTCCCAAAGGAGATTCAACACGAATACCAACCCCAAACCCGTAACCACTTCCAGTCTTATTTCTTGCCCCAGCAGGGTCACCTGATACCAAAAGACACACAGGAGGATTTATATATATACACGCACGAAAATATAACTATGAAGCAAGCTCACAGCTTTAGTGGTTTTGTGGAAAACAGAGCGAGTGAGTGAGAGAATGAATAAGCTGTTTATATTTCCATTATTGGTTGCCATCACCAAGGATAGGGGACAACAATTGACAGATATCTAATAAGTCGGTACTCAGATAAAACAGGCGAGTCGAAAGTCGAAACAAATGGTCAAACCTGGAACAGTAGGGCCAGAACCGAGATCAGTACCATAGTCGGCAAATATAGCCCCTTCTACTGGCCCCATCTGCCAATACAAGATCACAAATGAGGAACACAATATCAAGTCGCCTATCGCAACTATATTTGAACTTTGGACCTACAATGTCGCTAATTCTATGTTGCATAGAAAATCTACCAATTGGACGTTTACAAATCAAACACAACACTTGCCTTATTCATATAGCACATAAAAAAAGAACCAAACCAAATAAACGGGAAGAAATAAATCATAAAATGTACAAAAACATATCCCAAACCCACATAAAAATATAAACAACGAGAACATTTCTAGCTCTAGCCTATAGGACAGGTGATAGTGCATAAAATATCAAATTAGGCCAGGTGATAGTGCATAAAATATCAAATTACCACTGGGAACGATATTTCTCCACATCCAACTACATATGAGCGACCTGATCCAACTGCACCTTCTTCATAACCTCTCACACTGTTGGTTCCACCAATCGGAAAGGCTTCATGTGGGGGGAATTTGCCCACCATATGACCACCAGACAAGCTGTGTGAAAGATAAAACTACAATTATCAGAAAAGAAAAGGCAAGACATTCAAAGCCAGCAGCTTTATTGCAAGAATATTTTCTATTTCTTTTTCTTTTTTCATTTTCTCATTTTGGCAACAATAAGCTCTTAAGTTCCTCCGAAGACAACCAGCTCACCATAGAAGAATGCGGGCAGGCCCAATAGCAAAACCCTGCCTGGCACGAGCATTCACTCTGTTGAAAACTAGCCACTCTGGAGACACAGGGATACCCTGATCCATATTGAAAACAAACTGCAACTCGCCAAATTAACACCGCCCAAATGGTTAATAGATTACTAATTATTTTGAACTCACAAAAACCAAATTAATTGGAAAGCGACTAACCATAGAAGAACCTGGGTCACCAGAGGAAGTATATACAGACTCAAGTTTAACAAGTAACATCTCATCATAAGCGTTGCCACTGCAGGAAAATCAAAGTGAAGATATTGAAAGATAAAAGGAGTTCAGGAAGGTAGGCGGTTATTATCCAAAAAAAAAAAAAAATACATACCTTGCAGTGAGAGGGCTGCCAAAAAAGTCCCTTATAATAGGATTTCCCTTCTCATCATGAGCGCCAGCACGCTGGAACAGAAAATAGACAGTCTAATGCAATTCCTTCTTTTATATTTTCACCCAGGACCGAAAGACATTTAAAGTGATGAATGTCAGAAAAATTGCTAACTTTTTGAATTAAGATGCCAAACAGCACTAAAAGCAGATCCCCCACCCCCACACACACGCACAGAGGAAAAGAAATCCAGAAATGTACCTGAAAAATAAGTCCAGCTGTTCCGTTCCACTTTGGCCTAAATGGTCTGGCATACTCGATTCCACCTGTGATGCGTCCAATTGTCAGGCCATTGTTATCAGATTGGTTTCCGTGAACAAGTGTTCCTGGGGTTCTTGAATTCTGATGAGTTTCAGAAAGAATAAATAGTTAAGTTTGTATCGTAGGACATTATAAGCGAACTATATGTAGACATTAGAACCTGAATCGTGATTGTTCTTGATGTCCTCTTATCATCTCCTTCAATCCATGGATCAGTGTAATTTATCCTAAACAATGACGCAATTTGCCCCCTCTCTAGCGCTAGATTAAGTTTTTGGTTTCGTCCAAACAGGTTTTTATGATAAATCGCAATGCTGCAGAAACATGTGCAACAAACTTTTAATGATAAGTAATATGATCCTAAAGCAATCATAATGCAGTAATGAGGATGTGTGTCACAAGACTGAAATCATTAGTATGGCAGCATACCCACATTCAGAACAGCATGCTGCATACTACGTAAATAAATAAATCAATAAAGAAATAACACGTATTTTTTACATAAGAAACTGTTCAGTGCTAGCCAATTACCTCCCAATTAATCCAGCTAGAGGCCCACCTGTAATTCTGCAAAGCAAAGATCAATTAACAAAAATAACTACAGTAGAAACTACCTGCAAGCGGCATTACTAAATTAATGTTCAACTTATACATACCCACTTGATACTCCGCCACCTCCAGAAATTCCTCCTCCGGTTTTACGCTCCACAATGTTCATGGTTAAATCGACCTTGCCAGAGTCTGAAACATTGTAGAAAGTACAATAAACCCAAAAAAAAACGCACATGGACGATGGATTGACCTTTTACAACCGTATTTCAGTAATATGAGAAAGAAGCATGTAAAAGGCATTTACCCCCAGCTGGCTGTGGTATAATACTGACGTCATCCATAACACCCATTGCCAACAGGGTATCAACATCTCTTTTACCCTGAAGCATACTGTAGACCTACATGAAACGAATATATGATCCATTATAATTAAAAACAGTAAACATGAGACATAAAACTCAAGAAAAAGTGGTACGGGAGCATCGGAGTTGCTAAGTTCATTTCGAATGCACCAAAGGAATTAGGTAGCCTCTGGCCAGAGAGAGAAGACCGTGGACCGCAAAGAAGTTCAATAGACCAACGTTCACAATTATACGACAGAATAAAGCATTTGATAACATATCAAGTGTACATAATACCTGTCCCTTCTTTGTAGTAAGTTGCCTGAGTATAGTTTCCGGCTTTGTTTTCCCAACCGTTGGCTCACCACTAAAGATAACAAAAACAAAGGTAGTCATGAGATCATACGAGTAATAAAAGTATGTTTGCTTGATCTGGGAACAAGACAAAACTAGTTACATACATCTTATCAAGGAAACGTATGGATATATTATTGACCTCTGCTTCTGAGACTTTTAATTTTAGAATACCTCCTGAAAGAATATCCACACCCGAAACCTGATAGAGGAGACATTGAAGCAAAATGATACTTAGCACCCAAACACACAAAAACATGAAAACAGTCAAAAATCATTACAACCTAGCTTCTCAGGTAAGGACGAGAGTTGCAAAGGGAAAAAAAAGACAGGGAAACTTCTCACACTTCACAATAAGTAAAAAAACCAACCATGCCAAAAAGACCCCGTTCCATGTACCAACCATTAATGGAGCTTATCACTTCATCTAGACGCCTGATGTTAACCACTTTTCCTGTATAACTTGGCACAATAATGAGGGAAGTCTAACATCAGAAGCACTGAAAAACATCCATTAGTTCATACAAATATTCATATTGAGCAAACAAAAACGTACCATATCCATCACGAAATGCATCCTCTATAAACTTCGATGGGAGAACATTAGCTCCTTCACACACCAATCCTTGAAACTCTTGGTTTGGTTCTACCTTTTAAAAACAATATTATGATACAGTTAAACTTAAATATGTTAACTATCAGAACTGAAACTTACTATGCATCTTCCTGGCTGGAATTAGGTGACATCAGCTAACACATGCAAAACCAGACATTTGTTCAAGTGTATTTGTTACATAATAAGTTTTCAGATTAGTTTCTGATAACTCTTTCTCATTAGTCATTGCAAATACAGTAGTTAAAGGTACAAGAGCCCAAGGTGATTAGCAACTTCAAATCCCCTAGTAAACTACCATATTAATAGATCATAAGATAATAATTGCTCCAACAATATGCCTTGGCAGTACAGAAACTACATCACGGATCCAAATTAGCCTATAAACTTACTTCACATACCACTATTAATAAAAAAGCACACTCATGATAGTCAACACAAAGTGCAGTCTTCACAGGCATACACGTATTACAATGTACAAATGACCAAAAAAAATGGAATGAACGCTTTAAAAGACTGCACCTTCAAAACATACCCAAACATAATGATATCACCAAGCAAGACATCGAACACATGCATACAAATTATAACTATAAGCCATGAAGAATGGTTAAAAACACTGCACAACATGCCCAAAACATAATGATATCGATAAACATTACATTGATAATAACACAGCATCTTGATATTTATCCCATATGACTTCACATATAGTAATAGGTTGAAAACGATTTACGAGTATCCACGAGCTTGCCTGTCTAAGAGACTAAGTACCTCAAAAACCAACTGAATGCCATCCCGAGTATCAACAGCAACCGGCATACAAGACATGAAGTATCCACTGGCGATAATCCTGTGCACATCTTCCTGCACATCTCGAGACGTAAGGGCAGCATTGGCCCGCGAAGCTTTCAAAGCATTCACTGCCTCGGCTTCCAAGTCCTTCCTCTCGAGCTCCTCCCCTTCTTTGTTTCTCACCAACACTTCGCTTATGAGAAACCTCTCTTCCTCCGCAGCACGACTATTATAACCCACATTCTTCAACTGAGTCACGGGCAATGAATCATCGCCCTTGTACTGAACCACTGATCCTGAGTCATCTCCGCTTTTCGATTGAGGGTCAGATTCCGAATTGGATAAAGTTAACGAGGCCGAGCAGAAGAGCGGGGATTTCTTCAATACTGAGTCTAATGCGCGATTCTTGGAATTGAAATTGAAAAGTGATTGGTTTCTAACGAGCTGAGAAATGAAAGTGATGGGGTGAGGATGGAAATTGAGGAAGTTAAAATTGAAGTCGAAGGGCAATTTGGCAAATTTGCTACGCGGAGAAGACAGAAAGGAGTTGCAGTGGGTAGGCGAGGAGAAAAGCGGGAGTTTAATAGAAGAGGAGATAAATTGAACGTCGCCGTTCTGGGGCATTTTCTCACCGGAAAGATATCGATCGCCTACTAGGGTTTTTTCGGGCATCTGAGGCTTCTAACCATTACAAAACTACTAGGGTTTTTCCGGTGGTTTTGACTTTTGAGTTACCAGAGGGAGAGCGCCAGATGTTCAAATGGCCAAGTAGCAATTTGGATGATTGCTACGGAATAACCCATGTTTGGCCATGTACCCTCATATTCCTAAGTGTGGCAAAATATACCGAAATGTCGAAATAACATATTTACTGTATTGAAAAAAATATTAAAAATATCGAAAATTTCGGTATACCGAATTTTCGATACGGTATGGTGCCGTACTGAAAATTTTCGATACGGTAACGGCATGAAACTTTTTTATTTTCGGTATTTTGGTATATACCGAAATACCAAAAAAAAATTGGTATTTCAATATATATATTGGTATCCGATATTTTCGGTATTTTATTTGTTCGGTATTTCGGTATATCAAGATTTTTTCGATATTGTGGTAATTCGGTATTTCAATAAGTTCGGTATATTCCGATACCGAAACAAAATTCGGTATATCAAAATTTCGGTACGGTATCGGTATGGACCGAAAGCCATACCGAAACTTTCGGTATAGTATACGGTATTGGCAAAAAAATTCGGTACGGTACGGTATACCACCCTACGTATTCCTCCTACTTTCTTGGTTGCTTTAAATTACATCAATTTAACTTTCACATTCATTAATATAAATTTAATAACTAATATTTTTAATTGGAAATAAAAAATACCCACTATAAGAGTCATTGAATAGTTATGAGAATTTAGGTTTTTTTATTATAAACGGAAGAAGGGAGGAAAGTGCAGAAAAATGAAGGATACGACGATTTATACATATTCGGCCATTGACTTACATCCTCCCTTTGTTCTTTTTCAATTGGCTCAAGAACAACCACACAAAATTTTGTCTCGTCTTCTATCGGTCTAAGCACAGCCGTTATAACTGCTTGCCTTCTATAGGTCTAAGTTCTACCTCACAAACAATGAGATAGATAGTTTTTTATTAGTATTCTATCGGAACTAGAATAACCTCACTTTTAATTATCAAAATCAATCTTAACAATGTCGGTCAAAGATCCTAATAACACCGGATTGAATGCTTAAATCCTTTACCTCTCAGCAAGTGTTATGAGTGATGCAACAATCAAACACAACAATCAAGAAAGACACAACAACACTTGTATCTTTTTTACACAACTTATAACAATGATACGCTAAAGCTTTCAAGAGTATAATTGCGATGGTTAGATAATGACTTAGCAGAATCGCGATTTTGTGTATTAAAACACCTAAAGGAGTGTGTATTAATAGCCATAAAATATCAGCCAGAATGTCCCAAAATTCGGCACCAATAGTGTGCGCTATATATATGTCCTTAGCGTGCGCTAATGTTGATCAGTGTAGTATTTTCATCTTTTTGTCAATGTCTGTATGAATGTTTGTTTGTATTAATCTCCAACGATAAACTATTTGAAATTAATGTGCGGTATCATACCCTTTAGTGTGCGTTAGCTTCAGTCAAACATGGAAGTTCTGAGTTGAAAAGGAACACATAATGTTGGGTTGAAAATATGTCCAACGATCATGTATTTTAATTTAGCTTGCGTTACTCTCCTCATTAGCATGTCTTATTGACATTTAATCATGAAAGTCTTGATTTGGTAACATACGCATGATCTTGTGTTGAAATATGTCCAACGGTCATATTCCAATATTAGCGTGTGTTAACCTTCACCTTAGTGCGTTAATCGTCTGATTTGCAACAATCATAATTTGCAAATAGCGCGCGCTACTCGTCTGTATTAGTGCACGTTACAAACGCATGTTCTAGAGGATCTCTGACTCGATCCGTTTAGCGTGGATTAACTGTTGCATCTAGCATGCCTAGCTTCATAACTTCTAAAGATCGGAGCATGCCTATTTGCATGTGTTATTTGTTCATAACTTCTTCATTTAGCATGCGTTACACATCCTCGTAACATTCGTTAACTGAGATTTTTGTCACCTGTCGATTCATTGAGCGGATTTGAGAGTTTTTGTTTATTTGTACTTGATTTATTTTACTAATATCATTTTAGAATCATCATCAGACTATGTTTCGTTCAGCATTAACTATTTTATCGCTTTCCCATAGTGTTGTCGATCATCAAATTTTAAACTATCTTTTTTCTACAATGCTGAGAATTTGAAGCCCAAGTTCGACTATTTTTAAACACTGTCCAAGTTCATTCGTATAATATTCGAGCAAAAATTGACGTGGGAATTAGATTGTTTAACTGTTCGTAAAGTTAGAGTTCGTTCGTGTTCGACTCGTTTAATTTAACAAGCTTATTCAAACGGCTCGATTCCCGAATTTGAATGGTTCGATTTCAAATTTCAGAATTAATTTTTGTAGAAGATAAAATATTACATTTAAACCTCCTATTTTATTAAATTTTATTTTAATATACGCGTACAAAGAGACTAACAAATAAGTTTAATTTTTTATTCGAGCTCGACTCAAATATTAAATAAATAAGTCTTGATCGAACTTGAGGAAGCTCAAACGAGCTTTTGGTCGCCAGCACTGGGTTCGTTCGAAGTAGAGGTGCCCATTCACAGGTCCCTGTCTGGGTCTGGGTTCGACCCGCCGGGTCCACGGGTCGACCGACCAGGGCCCGGACCCACCCGTACATATGAAATGTACGGGTAGACGGGTTCACGAGTCGGCCACGGTCTAGGTCCGGGTCCGATCCGCCGGGTCACGGGTCCAACACGTGGATTTTTTTTTAAAGGTATTTTTAAAATTGTATTTATTATCATTTTATACATGAACTATAACAAAGGAAATAACTGAAAAAATGAGCTTGTATTTAGTTTTAAGATCTAACTTAAAATCAAATTACCTATATATCCTCGTGAAGAATCAAAGCCCTATGTAGTTCTTTTACTTAAAAAAAGAATTAAAAAAATGGACTTGTATTTAATTTTTAGTTTTTAATTAGAATTAAATTGCCTACGTATCCTCATGAGAAATCAAAGCTCTCCGTAGTTCTTTTACTTACCTGACTTATCTTACTTACCTTTAGCCAAAGTCGATGTCCTCGTCGTATTTGTAACACCCCCAAGATATTCGAGGTGTATTACAGCGCCGTGGACCCCTGCATGGGACCCACCAGGCTAACACAATAAAACACCACTCGACTAACCATCTCGGTTAGCAAGGAAACAACTATTAACAACAAGAACATAAAACAACACGTCCGGTACAACCGGCATAATAAACATCAACCGACGAATACAGTAACTCCAACGAAGTCCAAACACAATCCGAAAAGAAAAGCCTAAGTACTCGCGAGTACAATCTATAAGTTTACAATTTGGAAAACATCCACATCAAAAGAGACAGTAGGAAATAACAAGACTCAATTGCACATGTCAACAACCTTGGCCAACATCCTCGTACCATCCCGGTAGCGCTCGTCTGGTCGAACATAACACAAATCCATAACAAGAATTTCCCCGACAACGGTTCCCCAAAGGGGTTAGCAATTACGCTAGTACTTGTTTTCTAGTCAAACCTATAGGTTACACATTTCATAGTACATGCGTCAATATCATTTTCTAAAACCAAAACTAGACATGTCCTTTCCTGAAATAAACAGTCAAACAATTTGCCGTGGGAACAGGGCTATACCATTGATCCCGCTCCGTGATCCCTAAGGACCCTCCCGAGCTGGCCATATAATAAAACAAATCACGCACACGCATAGCCTTGGGAATGTGGCTATACCATTGATCCCGCTCCGTGATCCCTAAGGACCCTCCCGAGTCAAGCTAGCGAAACAAACTCGTGAATCCGTGGCTATACCATCGATTCCCTCCGTGATCCCGTCGGACACTCCCGAGGTGAGCAATCACACACAATATGCATTACTATTTAACGTTAAGCATAAAGGTTTACAAAAATACTTGCCTCGATTAAATAGATGATAACACGAACGGAACGGAAGAGTTGAACACGACCGCAAGGGACCGCGGCAATGAACCTAACGATTTGAATAGACAATCACAACCACTTCTAAACGATTATGGAAATGGAATACTCCCGAAACCCGCCTACGATTCATGTATATTCGTATACAAACAACAACGAGGGCGGACCACAACCGAACCCTCTCGATTCCGTAAAAATCACGAAATATACCATGAATCCGTAGGGAAACTAAGAATACCAACAAGAATAATCATATTCATCATGAATCCATCAACGAAACAGAAAGAATCGGACAAAACCCCAAAATCCCCAATTATCCAAAAAGGTAGGGTTTCAAGAGATATTACCTTGAGTGATTCAAGTATTACGATCCGTAGAACACGCGTTAGATTGATTATCCGAGCCTCACAACCGAAAAGAAATGATGAAAATCGACCCCCGGATGAAGAACTCTCTCCCTCTATATCTCCTCTCTCGCGGCGCAGTGGAAAAATGGGAAAGAAATGAGCTTCACGCTCAAAACAACGCATTTATAGTGTAACACAGCAGAACCTATCGCCGCCTATCGGCCGATAGCCCAACCGATAGCCATACGTAATGTAGGCGGTGAGAGTCTATCGACCCCCTATCGGCCGAAAGGCTCCCGGAAGTGCTCGCCAAAACTCAAACGACCATAACTCTCTCGTCCGACTCATTGACGACCGCTTGAACCATTGGAAAGCTAATTCGATGTTCTATAATATTGCAAAGATTTATAATTTTTGGAGTTACCAAAAATTAATGGTGATCTAACAAAGACGAACTCATACTTAGAAAAGTCGTTTAGTAATCCTGAATTCAACAAAACGACACCGAAACCCGAACTGAATACGAACCGAAGATACGGTTACGAAGTACTCACAAAGACGAATCTAAGAGCTAGTAGGACACACAATTCCGACCACCCGAAGGCTCGAAATTCGACAACGGAAAGTAATTACCCCAAACTTTGGGAAATTACGAAAATGGCCCAAATGCTCGAAAATCACCATACGTCAACGAATAATCAAACCGAAGTTCACGACACGTCTAACAAAGTTAAACGGACTTGTGGGAAACTCAAACAATAGCTGACGAGATTCGCAAGAATCGAACTCAAGTGCGGAAAAGTCGCTAAAAAGCACGTAACTCAACAAAACAACACCGAAACGAACTCGGATGACAAAAAGTGCAGAATTAATCATTCTTAGAATGACGAAACGGTCATGAGCGAGCCGTCAAAACGGACTCGCCGAAAAAGAAATTCACCAAAATCGAAAATTGCGGATATTACATTCTACCCTCCTTAAAAGAAGTTTCGTCCGAAACTTAAAACAAGTAGGGAAGAAATATTCCGCCAGAAAACTCAACAAGATACACAAGAATGCGTAACTAATGCCCAACGGCGAAATGTTACAAACAACGCAAAGGAATATACGGCGTGAAAACACGCTCCACGGCGACCAACACAATGTCGCCGTTAGAGATACAATAAAATCAACAAATGACAAGCGTCATCAAACGGATAATATAGCCAAGTCAATTATCCGACAATCACAAAACACAACGAACGAAAGTCAAGATGATCGACCAACCCAACGGTACATCAATCAAACGCGAGCCAATCGAACTAATATCAATTCCACCGCCCAAGGGTTGGAAAATCGAAACGAGACTAATTTCCCAAACTTAAGGGAATTAGGAAGGAGCATGAATGCTCAACGATCACAAAACGAGAACAAAAACCGAACGAACAAACGATTGAGACAACAAAAATCGAACAATCATGTCCGAAACACGTAGGATAATAAAATTCAAACCACAACTCCCAGGATGACCTGGTGAGAACAGCAAGACGTGCATTCCCACAATATCCACAGGAAAGGGAATAGCGATTGAAAAGCCACAACGACGAACGAGTTATTCCAAAACAATACCACCCTCGTCCGATTAACAAAAGCAAGGGATATGGAAAGTTCAGAAATGTTAACGAGCATAAACGAGTTGACAGAGTCGAAAATACAGAAGTTCCAAATCCGATCCACTTCGAATAAAAGAACTAGTAGGACCAAAAGATGTTACTTCCGAACAAGGTTCACAAGAATCGAATCGAACTCGGAAAAGTCACAGCGATAACCAGATCGACCCAAACAAGATCACAGCTCGTTCGAATGATGAACCCGAAATACAAAACAAGTTCAGACAGTATCAACGAACACGAGCGAATCGATAGACTGGAGAAAGAGAAAATATAGAAGTCAAAATAGTACAGCTATTACCTTTGACCTCGCCCCCGAAACTCACCACAACGGAACCAAGGTAACAATACAACAAGCAACCTACACTATGTGGAACAATCACCGATGCACTCAATCATACCAACCCGATCTCTAACATCTAGAATATATGCGATAACGCATAATACGCTACGAGGCGACAACATCCAATACCAATCTCACACACCTCGCAGAGGCTAACACGACAACCGTGTGGCGAACGACTCAACGCTCACACCACCAATTCAACAATGGCTCGGGGTTAACACCCTAACGAGAGCACGGACATCACACATATATTCCCGACCACAAATAGGAATGATAGGTTTTGAAAACGAAAACCATCTTTTGAAAATAACTTGCAAGCACCAGTTGATCTTGAGTATCATATATCAAAAAAATAGTACAAACATCGTCATCGAGACTTAAAAAAATCATATTGCGTTTGAAAAAAAAAAATGAAGACACCTTTCGTTAAATTAAAACTTTTCACTATTTTCGACCTTCGGGTCTAAGCGAATGCGTTTCTAAATCATTAGAAATATCTCAAAATATTTTGATCCTCAAGTAGGATAATTTTGAAACATAGCGTGGCACTAGTAGGCATCTTGAGAGCACGTGAGAAAATAATTCATTTTAAAAGTACGTCTCGAGGTTTATTTTCTAAGATACTCAAGGTTTTTCGTATACAATAGCCAAAATGCCCAAAATTCGCACGTATCAACATTCACTTAAACACATCATATCACACGCATTAAATCGCTCAAAATTACGACAATGATATACAATCCTCAGATATGTTTAACAACATCGTTAAAACAACAATCAAGATATCAAACCGGATGGAAAACGATATCAAGAACAAAACTCCCGACCAAAAAATACACGGTTAGCGTGCGCTAACCCAAAGTGTTAGCGTGCGCTAACGAGAACTTCGGACCCAGTCCAGTAGCTCCTGGACTGCCCTGAACTACCAGGTAGCGTGCGCTATCCTCCCCTTAGCGTGCTACCAACGCACTCTTGCGCGCGCTAGCCGCAAAGCGTAGCGTGCGCTAATGACCAACAGAGACAACAATGTAACATATCGAAGATTACATGCCGTAAACCTTTCTCACACAGTTTACTGTGCTAAGCACAATTTCCCACGTCATTTCAAAAATGCTAAAAAGACCAATGACAGTAATATTTTCCAAAACTCACAAAAATCATTTGTCAAACCATCATGAAATATTCAAGATCAAAATGCCAAAACTTGATTCAAGGAATCGGTTTTACGAAATAAAACTCAATTTGCAAAATACCGAAAGCCGTTTGAAAGAACTCACGCAGCGGATAAAATACGGTACGAAAATACATCAAGAAGGATTTACACTCCTCGTATAAACCAAATACGAGAGTCTAATAAACACATATCGTGAAATCAAAATCCACGAAGGATTCCATCATTTAACGACTAATCATACAAATAACTCGTGTCACACGAGGCACAACACAAGGAAGGGAGTTTAACATCCATAGGTCGCACGTAAGTGACGACCACCCTCGATACTAATCACAACCAATGATCTCAAACGACGCGTCGCGATGCGACTAAGTCGACAAAAACCGTTAAGACAAAACTCGACAAACACAACATGATTCGACACTAGGTTTCCTGTGCTAACTGATTTTTTTAAGATCGTATACTCTAGTCATTCGAAAATAAAACCGGTAAGTTAAAAATCGTTTTCAAGACCCTTTTAAACACGACAAGGGCTTAACAATGGTAGCATTTTATAAAATGTCCTAAAACACTTTTAAACATGACCTTTAAATACGACACAAGGTTTTATTTGAAAATACAAGGCTGGCTCGCCCAAATTCATGTCACTTTCAAAAACCCAACAATACGATCAAGTCTAAGAAATTTTCAAGCAAGCACGCCGCATGTATTATTATTAATAGAAACACATTGGTTGTAAATAATAATAATTAGCCAAGTACCAACAATTCCCGGACACACTCATATACGACATTCAAAAATCACCAGTTCAAAAAGCGCAACTCGGAAATACTAATTCCAAGCATATGTCAAACTATCTCTCCAAGTTTAACAGCGTAACCAAAGATCACCGATTTGGACATATGTCGAAACCAGCTACGTGAGTTTCTCCACTCATCGGTACATTCGGCTCAACATACATTTAGTATATCGCAATTACCAAACACAGATTTCATCACATAGCAAAAGACTAGAGAGTCAAGCCCTCTCACAATATACCACGGAGCAAAACTCGGATCTTCCGATCATCAACGATCCCACCAACGCTAGGAAGTTTAGCGATGGAAAGCTCGCAAAACGACAAACGGTCAAGCCCAGAACGGCGCACATACTCCAGAGAGACAAAGGACTGCGCAATACTAGAATCAAAAGTACACGAACCGGATGGATCGAAAACAACTCGACAATAAGTACGAGAGAGGCAATCACAGTTCAAGAAGTGGAATTTCAATACGAGAAAACAAGAGAATCGAGTAAGGAAAACTTACGAGCACTGGATGTACTGAGATGCCGGCAGCGGTGTGACAATGTGCAAAACAAAACACAACTAGACCCAAACAACCAACAAGCCTAGGTATCCATAACCTAGAGCTCCGATACCATTTTCTGTAACACCCCCAAGATATTCGAGGTGTATTACAGCGCCGTGGACCCCTGCATGGGACCCACCAGGCTAACACAATAAAACACCACTCGACTAACCATCTCGGTTAGCAAGGAAACAACTATTAACAACAAGAACATAAAACAACACGTCCGGTACAACCGGCATAATAAACATCAACCGACGAATACAGTAACTCCAACGAAGTCCAAACACAATCCGAAAAGAAAAGCCTAAGTACTCGCGAGTACAATCTATAAGTTTACAATTTGGAAAACATCCACATCAAAAGAGACAAGAGGGAAATAACAAGACTCAATTGCACATGTCAACAACCTTGGCCAACATCCTCGTACCATCCTGGCAGCCGTCTGGCTGAACATAACCTGAAATCCATAACAAGAATTTCCCCGACAACGGGTCCCCAAAGGGGTTAGCAATTACGCTAGTACAAGTAATCAAGGCAAACCAATCGCTTACACATTTCATAGTACATGCGTCAATATCATTTTCTAAAACCAAAACTAGACATGTCCTTTCCTAAATAAACGGTCAAACAATTTGCCGTGGGAACAGTGGCTATACCATTGATCCCGCCTCCGTGATCCCTAAGGACCCTCCCGAGGCCATATTATAAAACAAACCACGCACACGCATCGCTTGGGAATGTGGCTATACCATTGATCCCGCTCCGTGATCCCTAAGGACCCTCCCGAGTCAAGCTAGCGAAACAAACTCGTGAATCCGTGGCTATACCATCGATTCCTCCGTGATCCCGTCGGACCTCCCGAGGTGAGCAATCACACACAATATACATTACTATTTCACGTTAAGCATAAAGGTTTCCAAAAATACTTGCCTCGATTAAATAGATGATAACACGAACTAACGGAAGAGTTGAACACGACCGCAAGGGACCGCGAAATGAACCTAACAATTTGAATAGCACAATCACAACCACTTCTAAACGATTATGGAAATGGAATACTCCCGGAAACCCGCCTACGATTCATGTATATTCGTATACAAACAACAACGAGGGCGGACCACAACCGAACCCTCTCGATTCCGTAAAAATCACGAAATATACCATGAATCTGTAGGGAAACTAAGAATACCAACAAGAATAATCATATTCATCATGAATCCATCAACGAAACGGAAAGAATCGGACAAAACCCCAAAATCCCCAATTATCCAAAAAGGTAGGGTTTCAAGAGATATTACCTTGAGTGATTCAAGTATTACGATCCGTAGAACACGCGTTAGATTGATTATCCGAGCCTCACAACCGAAAAGAAATGATGAAAATCGACCGGATGAAGAACTCTCTCCTCTATATCTCCTCTCTCGCGCAAATGGAAAAATGGGAAAGAAATGAGCTTCACGCTCAAAACAACGCATTTATAGTGTAACACAAATAGAACCTATCGGCCGCCTATCGGCCGATAGGCCCAACCGATAGCCATACGTAATGTAGGCGGTAGAGTCTATCGACCCCCTATCGGCCGAAAGGCTCCCGGAAGTGCTCGCCAAAATCAAACGACCATAACTCTCTCGTCCGACCGATTGACTCACCGTTTGAACCATTGGAAAGCTAATTCGATGTTCTATAATATTGCAAAGATTTATAATTTTTGGAGTTACCAAAAATTAATGGTGATCTAACAAAGACGAACTCATACTTAGAAAAGTCGTTTAGTAATCCTGAATTCAACAAAACGACACCGAAACCCGAACCTGAATACGAACCGAAGATATGGTTACGAAGTACTCACAAAGACGAATCTAAGAGCTAGTAGGACACACAATTCCGACCACCCGAAGGCTCGAAATTCGACAACGGAAAGTAATTACCCCAAACTTTGGGAAATTACGAAAATGGCCCAAATGCCCGAAAATCACCATACGTCAACGAATAATCAAACCGAAGTTCACGACACATCTAACAAAGTTAAACGGACTTGTGGGAAACTCGAAACAGCAGTTTCGGACGAGATTCGCAAGAATCGAACTCAAGTGCGGAAAAGTCGCTAAAAAGCACAGAACTCAACAAAACAACACCGAAACGAACTCGGATGACAAAAAGTGCAGAATTAATCATTCTCAGAATGACGAAACGGTCATGAGCGAGCCGTCAAAACGGACTCCGGCCGAAAAAAGAAATTCACCAAAAATCGAAAATTGCGGATATTACAGTATTGATCGTCAGTTTGACTCATCTGACTAGACTCTCCTTCAGTAGTGTCTTCTTGATAGGCGTCTTGGTCCGCTAAAAGGTCATCCCACTTATTTTATTGATCTCATAACTCGGTTTTTGTCGCGTCTTTAAGCATCATTTGAGCTTCGGCATTTTTTGGCGTCATTCGGGATCTCTGCTCGTCCAACATATAACCTCCTTCACTGGAAGCGCTCTCAACAGGGACTGCAAGAATCTCTTGTGCCATAATGAAAAGTACGGGAAATTTACTTCCCCTTCTCTTCCACCAATCCAACAGATCAAGTATACCTGCATTGTTATCCTCGGTAACAGAACTAGTTACATAATATCGACTAAGGTCATTTCTTTGACCGACGTTACTACCCCCTATTTCTTGCTATATTATAGAGTTGTTGTTGAAATGGGTTAGTGGGAGTTCTCTCTAGGTCCATGTTAAATGTATTGGTAGTCCTAGTTCTTGTGTTTTGAGTTTGAATCCTATCTCCATATTTAGCTAAATATTCAGCAGAAAGAGCTTCACAACTATTTTTCAAATCTATTTACTTGGTCAACATTGTGAATATTTTTAAACATAGTTTGGCTCTCAACACTATTCTCAATATTAGAAAAACTCATAATTTCAGAATATTCTAATAAATTTCAAGTAATTGTTGTTCTTGAGCTAAATTCAAATCGGGAGATAAAACATCACTAATCAAGAAAACATCATGAGTACGATTAAATTACTTTAGTCATTTTAAACACATATCATAAATAACATTCCCCACTCTTGGGGATTTACTACAAGCATCTATTCCGGAAATAATAAAACAAATGAAATAAAACTTAGGAGATGTGGGATAATAACAACTACTTAAATCTTTAATTGCATTTTCAAAAATCTCTAATAGTTTTATTAAATCTTTGGCTTCTGTTGGAATATTCTATTCCATATAATCATAAATTGATTTTGATGATGAATTGTCGTTCAATCCAAAACAACAAAGAAATCAATAAGACGAAGCCAAAACAACAAGGAATCAAGGTGGGGAATCAAGCAGCTAACGCATGCTAAGATACATGTCTAGCGCACGCTATATGGAGAATTCAACGTGCGTAATATACGTTGTATACCGTACGTAATGAGAAGTCACCTGAAGGCAGATGGGTGCAGTCGACACGATTTAACGCACGCAACCGAATGACTTAACGTACGAAATAAGAAGAAGTTAACGTACGTAACACAATGTTGTTAACGTACATAATGCACTTTAAATCTCAGTTTAAATAACGAACCGTTGGAAGATTTGGTGGATAGTCAAGGTCAAAAAGGCGTGCAACGGATATATGACTAAAGTTAACGCACGCTACTAAGCAGCAATAATGTACGCTACAAGGTGCGGTTAACGTACGTAAATGGTATAAGCTAACGTACGTAATGGAAGAGGCAGAATGCTACTGGACTGATCTGAATGAAGCTTAACGTACGTAACATGAAGATGTTAACGTACGTAACACTATTGACGTACGCTACGGATGGCAGATAACGCATATAATGAAGTATGAAGTAGCTAACAGGTAGTTGAAGGAACTTGCCTATAAATACCAAGTCATTTGGTATCATTCTACACAACAACTACAAGCAGATCACATATTGATCAGATATCACTACATTCATTATTGTTATTGTAATTGTGCTTAATTGATAAGTGTTTGAATGTTCATACATGAAAACATACACGAGAGGAAAGATACAGATTGTAGATTGATTCGGTGTTATTAGGATCATTGATCCGGCATTATTAGAATCATATCTAAATCCAAGTGAGGTTTGTCTAGTACAAATAGAAAGCTAGATAGGTTGCTTCCTTGTCCGATAGAAAAGAAAAACAGTTTATCTTGGACTGACATAAAGACAAGAGTGTAACGGTTTATCTCGGACCGATAGAAGATGAGATTGTACGGTTTATCATGGACCGATAGAAGACAAGATTGTAACGGTATCCCTCGGACCAATAGAAGACGAGGCGCAGAGGTTGATCTTAACCCTATTGAAAAAGATACGGAGAGAGGACGTAGGCACGTTTGGCCGAACCTCTATAAATCTTGTGTCGTTTACATTCCACAAGTTAATTATGCTTCCGCAACGCAACAGAGTTTGATAACTCTATTATACTTCGCATAATTTTCAAGCGGCGAAGGTACCAATTTCCCAACAATTGGTATCAGAGCAGGTATCCATAAAAATCATCTTAACATCCGAGGAGAGGACGATCCCATGGCATTTCAATTTGCTCCGGTCGATGGTCTTGCTTTAAATCAACCTCCATTCTTTGATGGATCAAATTTTATGATGTGGAAAAATAAAATGTCGATAATTCATCCGAGCCTATGATATCGACCTATGGAAAGTCATATGTCTTGTTCCAAAAATTCCCACGAATTCAAACGGTACTCTCAAAAGTTTTGAAGAGTATGATGATGAGGATTGAAAAAATGACCATTATAATTGAAAATCAACGCAATTATTATATTGTGCTCTAAATCCAGAAGAACACAACCGGATATCATCTTGTGATAGTGCCAAAGAAATATGGAAGATGCTAGAAGTCACACACGAAGGCACAAACCAAGTCAAGGAGATGAAGATTAATATGCTTCTCCACGACTACGAGCTATTCCAAATGAAAGAAGAAGAATCCATTACCAATATGCTCGACCGATTTTCGGTCATTACTAATGGACTAGCCTGTTTTGGGAAACCATCAATAAGTAGTGAAAAAGTAAATAAAACCCTACGATCACTACCTGTTGAATGGGGCAGGACGTTTACGATGATTATGGAATCGAAAGATTAAAATAATCTTGATTTTAGCGCCCTCGTTGGGTCACTAATAAATTACGAGATAGTACTTAAATCTCGGAACGCCAAGCCGAAACCAAAAGAAAGAACCATGGCTTTGAAAGTTAAGATGTCAAGAAAATAAGAAATCTCGGTGGACGAAGATGATGAAGAATTGGCATATTATGCTAAAAATATAAATAAGTACCAAAACTTATTAAACCGACGAAGAAAAGACATCAAATCGAGCGAATCTAAGAAATTCGACAACAACTGTCGAAACGGTGGTAAAACCAGGCCACTTTGCTAAAAATTGCCGAGGCTCAAATCCAAAGAAAGAAGTTCTTATAGCCACGTGGAGTGACGAAGAGGAATACAATGAATATATTCAAAATAACCTCGCACTCATGGCAAAGAGCTCATTCGACGAAAGCGACGTCGAAAGTCAGGTTAGTACATCCTCTCACGATGAACTTTTTGAAGCATTCGAATTTTTACATACCGATTTTCAAAATGATTTACTCGATAATAAATCCCTCAGATTGAAAATTAAAATGTTGGAAATTGAAATTTCCAAAATAAAATAAAAAGGGGAAGTTTTAGAACCCGATCATTCTAAATGCCTTGAAGTTGAAAATAAATTAAAGAATGATCTTTTGAAAGTTCAAAACGAACTTAAATTTTAACGAATAAATTTTCTTGCGGAATTGACAAGTTTGAGCAAATGCTTTCCGTTCAAAAATACTCTTCAAATAAATAGGGGTTAGGATTCAAACTGCATAATAAAACCGAATCCTTAAATTTCAAAATACCCCGTTGCGACAAATGTTTAAACTTGGGCATCACATTTCGAATTGTAAAAGCCCATGACGGACCATAAAAATTAAGAAAATTTGGATTCCTAAAGGAACCACAATACCGAATATCGTCTATATTTCAAAAGAAAAACCAACTCTCGGTTGGATCCCCAAAAATAAAAATTAATATATTTCCATCAATTGGTATTTTGATAATTTATATTTTTAACAATTGATATTTAACTCACGGGGAGTTACTTTTTTTTTAAATAGGGAAACTTATTTTTCAGGGGGTTTTACTCGTAAATTTTCATATTTAATTATTAATCGATTTTCTATATTTATCAGGCACTTTTTGATTATGACAAAAGGGGGAGAGAGTATGAGGATAGAGTATAAGAAAGGGGGAGAATGTTGATGAAAATGATGGGAAAAGAAAAATACTGAGTCATGGAAGAATGACGAGAAAAATAAAAACAATATCCCTATTATAAAAGGGGGAGAAAATAGAAAAAGAACAAAGAAGGAAAAATAAAAGAAGGCGTTGAAAAGGAGAAAAGAAAAGATGGGGATAAGAAAACTAACGAAACGGACAAAGCCAAAAACTTTGATCTGTATTGTTTTAATTTTTCTTGTATAAAAATCCCATCGAAGGTTGTTGTTTTGTCATCATCAAAAAGGGGGAGATTGTTGGAATATTCTATTCCATATAATCATAAATTGGTTTTGATGATGAATTGTCGTTCAATCCAAAACAACAAAGGAATCAATAAGACGAAGCCAAAACAACAAGGAATCAAGCTGGGAAATCAAGCCGCTAACGCACGCTAAGATACAAGTCTAACGCACGCTATATGGAGAATTCAACGTACGTAATATACGTTGTATACCGTACGTAATGAGAAGCCACCTGAAGGCAGACGAGTGTAGTCGACACGATTTAACATACGCAGCCGAACGACTTAACGTACGCAATAAGAAGAAGTTAACGCACGTAACATAGTGTTGTTAATGTACGTAATGCACTTTGAATCTGAGTTCAAATAACAAACCGTTGGAAGATTCGGTGGATAGTCAAGGTAAAAAAGGAATGCAACGGATATATGACTAAAGTTAACGCACGCTACTAAGCCGCAATAACGTACGCTACAAGGTGCGGTTAACATACGTAAATGGTATAAGCTAACGTACGTAATGGAAGAGGCAGAATGCTACTAGAATGATCTGAGTGAAGCTTAACGTACGTAACATGAAGATGTTAACGTACGTAACACTGTTAACGTACGCCACAGATGGCAGATAACGTACGTAATGAAGGATGCAGTTGCTAATGGCTAGTTGAAGGAACTTGCCTATAAATACCAAGTCATTTGGTTTCATTCTACACAACAACTACAAGCAAATCACATATTGATCATATATCACTATATTCATTATTGTTGTAATTGTGCTTAATTGATAAGTGTTTGATTGTTCATACATGAAAACATACACGAAAGGAAAGATATGGATTGTAGATTGCTTCGGTGTTATTAGGATCATTGATCCGGCATTATTAGAATCATATCTAAATCCAAGTGAGGTTTGTCTAGTACCAATAGAAAGCTAGATATGTTGCTTCCTTGTCCGATAGAAAAGGAAAATGGTTTATCTTGGACCGACATAAAGATAAGAGTGTAACGATTTATCTCGGGCCGATAGAATATGAAATTGTACGGTTTATCTTGGACCAATAGAACACAAGATTGTAATTGTATCCCTCGGATCGATAGAAGACGAGGCGCAAAGGTTGATCTTAAGCCTATAGAAAAAGATACGGAGAGAGGGCGTAGGCAAGTTTGGCCGAACCTCTATAAATCTTGTGTCGTTTACATTCCGCAAGTTAATTACACTTCCGCAACGCAAAAGAGTTTGATAACTCTATTATACTTCGCGTAAATTTCAAATGGCGAAGATACCAATTTCCCAACAGTTTTATCCCAATAGGTTGGCAATAAATAAAATCCTTCTAAGTGGAAAAATATATCAAAAAGTTCACACAATAGTTCTTTATATTCATTAGTTGAATTTAACATCTCATAAGTTGAGTTCCATCTATATTTTACATCTGGAGTAAAAAATTTGGGTTGCATTTGTTTTGATTTTAAGAGTTTAACACATTATCTTGCTAACTTAGTACGATTATGTAAAAACGAGACATATTTTTTAATTGGTTCTATTACCTCATCTACAAATTTTAATGCATATTGTACACACAAATTTAGAATATGACATATACATCTAGTATGAAATATTCGATCTTGTAAAACAGAATTGCAAGCTTGTATTAAAGCTCGTACACTAGCAGTATTTGAACTAGCATTATCAAAACTAATTGTGAAAATTTTATCTTTTAAGCAATAAAAAGTTAAAATTTTGATAACTGCTCTAACTGTATTTTATGCACTATGTGTGCAGTTAAATTTTTTAAAGCCAAGTAATCTTTTGTTTAAGATTCAATTTTCATCAATCTAGTGCATAGTTATTCCCGTATAATCATTTTTTGTTTAAAATCTGCCCACGTATCAACAACTAAAGAAACTCTATGATTTATAGATTTAAAATATGCTCGTAGTCCAAGTTTATGTTGTTTGGCTAGGTATACTACTTGTCTAGTCATTATAGTACGTGGAATTATTTTAATAGCAGGATTATAGGCATTTTACATTTTATATTCACAACTCGTACTATTCGCAAAATTAATGTAGTATCTGAGAATATCGTTTCCATTCCCCTGAAATTATTTATTGTTTTATGTCGAATATTTTTCGATGATGATTATTTAGAGTTATATCTATGTAGTGTACGGTATGATGTAGTGTTCGTCTAATATGACTTGCCATTGTATAAGTCGTACAGATCGTGTGCATGTGTGGCTGATATGACAGGTTGTATTCTGTTGTCGTTTTGCCTCTTTAAAGGTGTTGTCGGCTCGTGTTATCCCTTCCTTTCGAATTGGTTACGTTATAGATTCTTTTGGAACCATATCGGGCTCGATTCTAGCCCTTGTCTGCAGCACACGAGCAATCGCACGAGCAGCCGCTCGTGCAACATATCAGTGCTCGGGCAGAGAACAGCGTACAACCTGGCGCACGGCCTGGCACACGAGCAAATAGTTGTGCGTGCTTGTTCGTTGCGACTGTCAATCTCGAGCACGACCAAGAACACGAGCAGGTGGTCTAGCGTCCCCATTAGTATAAAATGGGACAGACAAGTTTTTTACCCTATTCTTCATTTCACTTATTTTCCTCGCGGTGGACGGATGTCGTGGGCTAGGGTTCGAATTCTTGCTCGATTTTTACTTCATCCTAGGGTGTTTTGGAAGGTCTTTGATGATAATATCAACATCTAATCCTTTGTTCTTCGCTGACTTGAGTTTTTTTTCTTAAAATCCCTATTTTTCTATTTTGGAGCTTTTCTTGTGGAATAGTTTTCATCTCATTTTGGTAGTTTATTTATTGTTATCTGGTGTTGTTGAACATATTCTATGGATTGTATATCCATATTTCGATTTATGTTTAATCCGTATTGTGATTTGTGTTCTTGAGAAACTTTGAACATTTGATGTTTGATTAAATGCTTCAATGGATCTCTCGTTGGGTTTTGGGGCATTTTTCCATCATGCTTGATTGTTATGCTTGTAGATTGTTGGTGTTCCCTAACGGAGATTGTAGGTTTTGGGGCTTTTTTATCGACTGTGTTCTTCGTGGTATTCGCGAGTGGTTACCGAGGCAAGTGTAACACCCCCAATCCACTCAGGGATATTACACGCCGTAGACCCCTTTCCACAAGGAGCTACCAGGCGGGAGACTACAAATCAAAACCCACATGCGGTCAACCTGACCAAAACATAATACCGTAGACCGATTAGGTCTCTCAAAACATAGCATAACCGTACATCTGATGAAACTAAATTACAACTCGATCACATAGTACATAAAATGTCCATCCCCTCAAGGATGACAAGAACTCAAACTGACATATCACCGATGCATGACGACTACAACCGTGACTAGTATCCCCGCATTGCATCATCCTCCGAGCCAATCCCGTGGTTGCTCACTCTCCAAATGTAACACCCGGAATAAATAACAAAATCCCCAACGAGGGGTTAGCGATGGAATCGCTAGCAAGTAACCAAGCTATACAATTATACATCAAGAATACAACCGTTATGAAAATAACATTTCGACAAGGTAGTAACACGATCCCCGAGTCTAAAGTCTTTTGAAAATTTATTCCTTTAAAACAAACCATGGGGATTACTCCGTAAATCATTGTAAGAGATTATTTAGAGACTTCGGGGTCTCGGTAAAATCTGAAATATGAATGTTTTTCCTTTTCAAAAGGTTTTCTTTCAAAATCATACAAATGATTTTATTCTCAACCCAAAACTCAAGACCAAAACCATATTCACCAATACAATCGGATTCAAGATTCAAAACATAAACAATTCGAGATATCAAATCAACAAAACGTCTCCGTGGCCCCGACGGGTCCCACCCGGAATACACATCAATAAAAAACTCGAACACACCCAAAAGATAACATGACATCGCACTCGCAAGTGGCGATTCTCGGAGCCCTCTCCGGACCTACCCGATTAGATAACCTTATGGTCAAATCGTAACATCTGGCCGTACTCGCAAGCACGCGCCTCCGGAGGCCTCGACGGACCCTACCCGGATAACATCATTCAAATACGCCCATAAGTTATCATGACATCGCACTCGCAAGTGTCGATTCTCGGAGCCCTCCCCAGACCTACCCGAATTGATAACCTTATGGTCACAACATACGTCTGGCCGTACTCGCAAGCACGCGCCTCCGGAGGCCTCGACGGACCCTACCCGGACAACATCTCAATTCGCTAAGATACACAACAACAACAAAGGCACAATATTCACTACAACCGGAACACGTAACATATAAGTTAATGTAACATAACTTCCACAAAGGCACAACATCCACAGCAAACCATCATTCAGGAAAAAGGCCAACGAGCAAATAATACAAGTATTACGTGATTCCACAATTCTTCAGTTAACTACTCATTTCTAGTATTTATTTTAATCACAAAATAACATGAAGAGGTAGTTATCATTATTCTTGAAACTAAAGTTTACGTTGGTAATTACCTTCATAAAATCACATCTTCATTTAAAGTAAGTTACGGTTAAATATACCGTCACTAACGAGTCCACGTTAAATTCACGACACATCACATTCTCAAAGTATAAAGAATATAGACGAGATACTCGCCTCAAGTCCAACGCACGCGAGCAACGGGAAAGCTCGACTTAATGACCGCTACCGAACACTCCGAAGAACACGATTCAACCGGGAAGCTCGGACCCCGAAGAAGACAACGAACGGGAGGGTTCCGACTCGAGTCCTTCACAAGAATTCGACCCTAACAATATATAATCAATAAATCATCGATCATACGAGGAAGAATAATCGAAGAACACCCGAAAACCCCTCTATGACATTTCTAGGACACCTTCAAGGCGTCGGTCAAGAACTCGACCCAAATAACGAATCGATACGATCCAACCATGGAATAACAAGGGACATGATATAATACATCTAAATAATCATCAATCTATCATAATCCTAAGTTAAATCGGATTAATCGGACGAAAACAACCAAAATACCCAAATTCCCCAAAACTAGATTTCTAGGAAATCGACGATCTAGATCGTAGGATGTTATAGACGGATTATTGATGATATGAACCTCCAAACTTCATGGATTTATTGTCCAACAACATCTCTACATGATTAGCACAACATAAGCCTAAGAGAAGAAGAGAAGTGAGAAATGGTCAAGAAAACGCCGCTGTGCCTTAAATAAAGCCGATCGGCCACGTTACGACGAATCGCCATGGCTTACGACGACGAATCGCCATGGCCGAACGCATCACTGGAAAATGCCGAACGTTACGCACGTTACGCCGTGGCCTTACGACGTAACCGCCTTACGTACGAATCGCCGATCACTACCAAGACGTTACTCGCGGTATGGCTCGCCCGAGCATGCCCGGCCATGACTCGCCGGACCAACTCCGACGGCCCGAACGACCCGAAACCCGAACCCGAGTACGAATCAAGATACGGTTACGAAGTACTCGAAAAAGACGAATCCGAGCACTAATAGAACACACGATTCACCACCCAAGGCTCGAAATTGACAACGGAAAGTAATTACCCCAAACTTTGGGAAATTACGAAACGCCCAAAACGCCCTAAATCACGATACGTGATCGAATAACCAAACCGAAGTTCACAACACGTCTAACAAAGTTAAACGGACTTGGGAAACTCAAAACAATAGCTTGACGAGATTCGCAAGAATCGAACTCAAGTGCGGAAAACCGCTAAAAAGCACGGAACTCAACAAAGCGACACCAAACGAGCTCGGATGACAAAAAGTGCAGAATTAATCATTCTCGGAATGACGAAACGGTCATGAGCGAGTCGTCCAAAACGGACTTCCGCCAAAAAAAGAAATTACCGGAATCGAAATCACGGTATTACATTCTACCCCTTAAAAGAAGTTTCGTCCGAAACTTAAAATAAGTAGGAGAAGCAATATCCACCGTCAGAAAACTCGACGAGATACCCAAAAACCGAAAACTCGCGCCCGACGGCGAAACGCCGCAAGAAATGCAAAGGAACATACGGCGTGAAAACACGCTCCACGACGACCAACACAACGCCACCGATAGAGAAATAATAAAACCAACAAGTGACAAGCGTCATCAAACAGATAATACAACCAAGTCGATTATCCGAACAATCACAAAACACAACGAACGAAAATCAATATGATTGACCACCCCAACGGTACATCAATCAAAACGCGAGCCAATCGCTGAAGAAATACGGAATTCCACCGCCCAAGGGTTGGAAGATCGAAAACGAAACAAATTTTCCGAATATAAGGAAATTAGGAAGGAGTCTGAATGCTCAACAATCACGAAACGAGATCAATAAAAACCGAACAATCAAACGATCGAACCACAACGGTCGAGACAACAACAAAAATCGAACAACCATGTTCGAATCACGAAGAACAATAAAATTCAAATAACAACTCCTGTGTTCACGTCTCGGCTCGAGACAACATATGATCCGGTAAAAGCAACAAGATGTGCATCACATAAGATCCATAGGAAAGGGAATAGCAATTGAAAAGTCACAACGACAAACGAGTAATTTCAAAACACCACACTCGTTCGATCAATAAAAGAAAGGGATAGGACAAGCTCAGAAAATGTTAACGAACATAACGAGTCGATAGAGTCGAAAATATAGAAGTTCAAAATCTGATCCACTTCGAATAAAAGGACTAGTAAAACCAGATGATGTCACTTTCGAACAAGGTTCACAAGAATCGAACCGAACTCGAAAAAGTCACAGCGATAACCAGATCGACCCACAACAAGATCACAGTTCGTTCGAACGATGAAACCGAAATACAGAACAAGTTCAGAAAGTGTCAACGAACACGAGCGAGTCGATAGACCTGAGAAAGAGGAAATGCAGGAGTCCAAAAATAATACGGGTATTATATTCGACCCCTTCTAAAAGAAGTGTCGTTCCCGAAACTCACAACACGAAATCAAGGTGACAACACAACAAGCAACTGACAGAAACATCTTTCAAAGGCCTCTCAAAGCCGATTCCGATGATTGTGAGCGCGAACTCCGAAAGTCTCGGTAGCCAATTCGCAAAACTGAATTCGGTGTCCCTCGAGTCCACACTTGAAATGTGTTACCGACGAGAAGGACAAATTTACACGTGCATGCCCCGGCACATCACGGTTGAAACGCCTCGGCTCGGCATACCGAAAATACAAACGCTAGATACAATGGGGCATAACGTCGCAAAACAACATAGCGAAGATGCCAACTCGGACAACAAGGAATCATAATACATATCATATACAACGATTATCATCGTAAAATAATACACACAAACACTACAGCAACGACGGTATCGTTCGGCGACCTCAACGGCCCGAACAATAACCAGCACATAATTACAAACATTATGAAACAATCACATATGTACACAAACGTACAAACCCAAGCTTTAACAGCTCACACAGTTGCGTTAACACGCAAGCCACCACGAAATGACAACATTAAGGATCGTCATCACACCTCCCACAAGGGCTAACAAAATATATGCGTGGCGAACGACTCGACGCTCACGCCACCAATTCAATCACAATTCGGGGTTAACACCGTAACGAAAGTTCGAAAACCATACACGCATTTCCGGTCCGCAAACAGGAATGATAGGTTTTAAAAACAAAAACCACCTTTTGAAAATAGTTTGGAAATAACAGTTGATCTTGAGTATCATTTTACAAAAAGTAGTACAAACACCATTATCGAGACTTTGAAAGTCATCTTGCGTTTGAACAAAAATGAGGACACCTTTCTTTTAGTGAAAAACTTTCAAAAATATTCGACCCTTGGGTCTAAGCAACTGCATTTGAAAATATCTCAAAATATTTTTGGTCCTCAACCAGAAAATTTTTGAAATGTATTGCGGCATTAGAAAACACCTTGAAAACACCGCAAGAAAATAATTCGTTTTAAAAGTACGTCTCGAATTTTAATTTTCTAAGATACTCAAGGTTTTCAAAAATAATTCAATGGGCTAGAATGCCCAAAAGTTTAGGTACTTACACGGAAAACTATAGCGCCGTGTGTCCCGCGCCGAACCCACTGTGCTAAAAACCATTCACAAAAATGCCAAAAAGGCCGATGACGGTAATATTTCAAAAACTCACAAAATCCATTTACAAAATACTAAATTCCGTCATAAGAATTTCGCCAAAATGATCAAGGCCGTAATGCCAAAACTCGGTTAAGGAATCGGTTTTCAAAATAAAACTCAGTCGGTAAAATACCGAAAGCTATTACAAAAGAACTCACGCAGCGGATAAAAGAAATAAAGTCAAACATGCACAAGACAGCAACACTACTCCTCATATGAACGAGAAATGGGAGTCAAATAATCACATATCACGAAATCAAAATCCATAAGAGGATTCCGTCAATTAACTCATAATCATAAAAATAGCTCGTGTCACACGAGGCACAACACAAAGAAGGGAGACTTACATCCACAGGTCGCACGGAGATAATGGCTGCAACACGATACTAATCACAACGAACCACAATTGATCACAACGGATCGCAATGATCTCGCTTGTTCACAACTGCTCACCCGGGTGACACGACAAGACACGACTCCGACAAGACACGACTCGACAAGACGCAACTAGACCCAACTGCCTAGGTTTTCGCAAACCTAAGCTCCGATACCATTTATGTAACACCCCCAATCCACTCAGGGATATTACACGCCGTAGACCCCTTTCCACAAGGAGCTACCAGGCGGGAGACTACAAATCAAAACCCACATGCGGTCAACCTGACCAAAACATAATACCGTAGACCGATTAGGTCTCTAAAAACATAGCATAACCGTACATCTGATGAAACTAAATTACAACTCGATCACATAGTACATAAAATGTCCATCCCCTCAAGGATGACAAGAACTCAAACTGACATATCACTGACAGACGACAGACTACAACTGTGACTAGTATCGCTGCATTGCAACATCCTCCGAGCCAATCCTGTGGTTGCTCACTCTCGATCGAGCACCTGGAATAAATAACAAAATCCCCAACGAGGGGTTAGCGATGGAATCGCTAGCAAGTAACCAAGCTATACAATTATACATCAAGAATACAACCGTTATGAAAATAACATTTCGACAAGGTAGTAACACGATCCCCGAGTCTAAAGTCTTTTGAAAATTTATTCCTTTAAAACAAACCATGGGGATTACTCCAGAAATCATTGTAAGAGATTATTTAGAGACTTCGGGGGTCTCAGTGTAAAATCCTGAAATATGAATGTTTTTCCTTTTCAAAAGGTTTTCTTTCAAAATCATACAAATGATTTTATTCTCAACCCAAAACTCAAGACCAAAACCATATTCACCAATACAATCGGGATTCAAGATTCAAAACATAAACAATTCGTAGATATCAAATCAACAAATAAACGTCTCCGTGGCCCGAAGGGTCCCACCCGGATTAGCCATCAAGAATAAACTCGAACACACCCATAAGTTATCTTGACATCGCACTCGCAAGTGACGATTCTCGGAGCCCTCTCCAGACCTACCCGATTAGATAACCTTATGGTCAAATCGTAACATCTGGCCGTACTCGCAAGCACGCGCCTCCGGAGGCCTCGACGGACCCTACCCGGATAACATCATTCAAATACGCCCATAAGTTATCATGACATCGCACTCGCAAGTGTCGATTCTCGGAGCCCTCCCCAGACCTACCCGAATTGATAACCTTATGGTCATAACATACGTCTGGCCGTACTCGCAAGCACGCGCCTCCGGAGGCCTCGACGGGACCCTACCCGGACAACATCTCAATTCGCTAAGATACACAAAAACAACAAAGGCACAATATTCACTACAACCGGAAACACGTAACATATAAGTTAATGTAACATAACTTCCACAAAGGCACAACATCCACAGCAAACCATCATTCAGGAAAAAGGCCAACGAGCAAATAATACAAGTATTACGTGATTCCACAATTCTTCAGTTAACTACTCATTTCTAGTATTTATTTTAATCACAAAATAACATGAAGAGGTAGTTATCATTATTCTTGAAACTAAAGTTTACGTTGGTAATTACCTTCATAAAATCACATCTTCATTTAAAGTAAGTTACGGTTAAATATACCGTCACTAACGAGTCCACGTTAAATTCACGACACATCACATTCTCAAAGTATAAAGAATATAGACGAGATACTCGCCTCAAGTCCAACGCACGCGGAGCAACGGGAAAGCTCGACTTAATGACCGCTACCAACACTCCAAGAACACGATTCAACCGGAAGCTCGGACCCAAGAAGACAACGAGCGGGAGGGTTCCGACTCGAGTCCTTCACAAGAATTCGACCCTAACAATATATAATCAATAAATCATCGATCATACGAGGAAGAATAATCGAAGAACACCCGAAAACCCTCTATGACATTTCTAGGACACCTTCAAGGCGTCGGTCAAGAACTCGACCCAAATAACGAATCGATACGATCCAACCATGGAATAACAAGGGACATGATATAATACATCTAAATAATCATCAATCTATCATAATCCTAAGTTAAATCGGATTAATCGGACGAAAACAACCAAAATACCCAAATTCCCCAAAACTAGATTTCTAGGAAATCGGCGATTCAGTAGATCGTAGGATGTTATAGGACGGATTATTGATGATATGAACCTCCAAACTTCATGGATTTATTGTCCAACAACATCTCTACATGATTAGCACAACATAAGCCTAAGAGAAGAAGAGAAGTGAGAAATGGTCAAGAAAACGCGCTGTGCCTTAAATAGGCCGGATCGTCACGTTACGACGAATCGCCATGGCTTACGACGAATCGCCATGGCCGAACGCATCACCGAAAATGCCGGAACGTTACGTGCGTTACGGCCAGGGCCTTACGTGCGTAATCGCCTTACGACGAATCGCCGATCACTACCGCACGTTACTCGCCGTGGCCTCGCCCGAGCATGCCCGCCATGACTCGGCGGGACCAACTCCGACGGCCCGAACGACCCCGAAACCCGAACCTGAGTACGAATCGAAGATACGGTTACGAAGTACTCGAAAAGACGAATCCGAGCACTAATAGAACACACGATTCCGACCACCCGAAGGCTCGAAATTCGACAACGGAAAGTAATTACCCCAAACTTTGGGAAATTACGAAAACGGCCCAAAACGCCCGGAAATCACGATACGTGATCGAATAACCAAACCGAAGTTCACAACACGTCTAACAAAGTTAAACGGACTTGCGGGAAACTCGAAATGAGCTTTGGACGAGATTCGCAAGAATCGAACTCAAGTGCGGAAAAACCGCTAAAAAGCACGGAACTCAACAAAACGACACCGAAACGAGCTCGGATGACAAAAAGTGCAGAATTAATCATTCTCGGAATGACGAAACGGTCATGAGCGAGTCGTCAAAACGGACTTCCGCCGAAAAAAAAGAAATTACCGGAAATCGAAATCACGGGTATTACAGCAAGTACCTTGCCGTACGAATTATATTCTATGTAAACTCTTACGCGTTCAAGACTTAAAGTGTCTATCGTTTTTCTTGTGAACATATAGTTATGTGCATTTATATATATATTCATGTTTATGAAATCATTCGTTGTCGTTACATTCTGGTTACATGGATTAAATGATATATATTTGATTCAGGTGGTGTGTTGATCGGGGATCGTTTGATTGTGATTTTACATGATAATAATGTGTGAACTGGGATGTTAGACCCTGATAACTGTGTTATTAATTGTCTAGTGAATTATATCAATGAGAATGGTTATATGATTTATGTTTAACATACGTGGTTCAAATTGTATGATATATTGATTGAAACTTGTGTGGTTTATAAATGTGAATCTGTACTTATATGATGTTTCGTATACGAAGCTCCGAAGGGTGGGGTTTGGACTTCAGTCTGTGTATGATGCAATGAACGACTTTTATGGTAAATCGCTAGTGTTGCCTAATGCGTAGCAAGGGGAGGCTCTTATGAGAGTGACACCGGCGCAGTGACATGGTTTCAAGGGGCGGCCGCCATAGTGTAGTAAACGCCGGTGCACAGGTGTTTCAGTAAAGTCTACCGGCAGGCTTGAGGACTTGTATGATAGTCAAGACCCTAGTGTTTTTGAAGCCTCATTTGAACCTTTTGGGAATAATCGTATCAGTAAGAAAATCAAGGGGTTAAATGACCAAGGACTTCCGACGAGATCGCCGAGGGTTAGTCCTTGATGGTCTTGAGCAGAATTTCACTGTGAAAGTGTGTATCGGGTCAAGGTCCCCGAGAGATTTTGAAACTACTTTCTAAAGTATTTCCATTTGATTTTTGAACCTTCTTGAATCATGTAAATCGGCTTGAGTCAATAATGGCATTTTTAAACTATTTTGCTAAAATGTTCTTCAAAGGTATTTCCAAATGATTGAACTAATTCTCTTGACTCAATGGGACATTTCTAGAAAATCTTTCATTAGGAAAAATCATTTCAAAAATCAATATTCCGGAATATCACAATTGCACCAAAACAATATCATCAAGCTTTCCACATCACAATTATCCACGTTTGGTAACTCGCGACCGTACCCATTAGTATCGGCCCCCAGAGGTCCCGTCGGACCGTCCCCAGGTGAGAAACCACTTCCGCGGCCGTACCCATTAGTATCGGCCCCCAGAGGTCCCGTCAAACCGTCCCCAGGTGGAAGAACATCAACGCACGCACCCAAGTCCACTTCCGTGGCCGTACTCATTAGTATCGGTGATTAGTGCATAATTGATCTAAAATTCATATACAAAATATTCATTTTTTCCGGGCATAATTGTACTGATTTGTGATTAAAAATATATATTTTACAGATATGTCCAAACATGAGCTAAAAATGGTTATTTTACAGATTACTGACATGAAGCATCAAAAAGGACGGAAAACAAGATCAAATCCAACGACGGGAATTTTTCCAGGACAAACGACCATACAAAACGGCGCAAAATGGACCGTGTTCTGTCGACCGTTTCACATACGGCGCAAAAGAGGCCGTGTCTTGGGCCGTTTCACACACGGCCGGCATTTAGCGCCGTGTCCTCGCGCGTATTCCGGAAGAGACCGAGTCAGCACAAAACGGCGCACAACACGGGGCAAACTGGGCCGTTTTACATCGCCGTTTTTCAGCAGATGCCATGCAAAATTAGTCCATAATTTAACAAATAGTGAACTAAAACACAAGATATTAATATGGTAAAAAAAATTAAAAATCAAAAAAATGTGATAATAGTGAACAAAGAATTAAAAAAATGATATTACAATAGATATTTTGAATTAAATAATCAATTGTATTCTTGAAAATCACCTATAAAAGGGCATCTTCACCCATTGCAAAATCACTCCACATTCTTACCAAGAAATCCTCAACTTCTTGCTAAGAAATACTCCTTTCCTTTAGCAATATATTTTCCTTAGAACTTTCAATTTTAGTTTGTATTTTATTTTTGGTTTGAAGTTTTTCTTACATTTAGTTTGTAATTGAAAAGTGCTTGATCAATAAGCACTTAGTATTTTACTTTCAATTTTGGTAAGCTTGTAACCTTTAAACAAGTTTGAAGTTATATTTTGAAGTTTGTTTCTTGCACTTTGATTCATCATATTCAAATAAGTTTTATCTATTGTCATTAAGTTCTAGTAATTAAAAGTTTATATATATATATATATATATATATTATGTATATCAATTATTTCTATTATAATTTTAGTTTGTATAAACCAATGAGTAGCTAATCTTTCTTCCTAGGGGAAGGGGGATTTCTATTAGGTTATATATTGAGTATTTGATTGATTTACACTATTTTGATTAAAAGGACTAATTGGTTTAAATAGAGATTGATCATATCCTATTTCTACTAATGAAATCTCCTTGATTGATTGTTGAGTGAATTGGAAACATATCTCTTCAATCTATCAAGTGTTAATCTTGTTATCAACATCTTAAGATTGCGAAAGTGGTTAAGACATCTTTGATTACGAAAGTACAGAGGTGAAAAGTTGATTACTCGATAAACATTCGATTTTCTTTTATATCCGTGTAAATCAATTCCTATACTTAATTAAAAACCTAATTTAATGAACCCGTAATCCCCTAGATTTTATAAATTCCAACTCATTTCAATTCTATTCATTTCCACTAGTTAAAAAAATAGTCTTCTTAAAAATAGTAGTATTAAAAATAGTCTTATTAAAAAGTCTTATTAAAAATAGTTTAAATTAAACATAGTGCATTTTAATTAAGTTAATATTTAAAAACCCAATAATCTATTTTAGTATTTATTTCTCGCAATCTATAACAAAAGATTATACGAAGCCCTGTTGGACAATCCTCGAGAGAAAAGACCTTGGTAGAACTCACCAAAAACTACTTCTACCTCGTATATATTTGCGAGCGACTCAAGAACTCCTATTTTTAGGATAAGTTTTTTTGGTCGATCAAATTTTGGCGCCGTTGCCGGGGATTGTTTTAGGCCAAATATAATTTTTGTATACTTTTATTTATATCTTGTGATTTAATCTTTTTTTTTATTTCTTGCATCTTTTATTCATCTTGTTCTTAATTTTTTTTTTTTAAGGTGTACCGAATCGCTTTTCTAGTCTATGCGGGCCGTAGGTCTCTTGCAAGAACCTTGGTACCATACAACGAAAACGTTCATCCCGATTATCGAGTTGGAGATAACTCGGAAGATATTAGCGGTGAAGGAGAATTTTTGACGTAAGAAAACACCGAATCTTCCTATCAAGAAGAAAAGTTAAACGAAGAACATATGGCGACCAACAAACTTTGAAAGATTTTGCTAGAGGTGATCGGTACAACAACGTCATGCATACAACTTGGTCGACAAAGACGAAATTATGAATTGAAATCCATTCATTTCAACCAACTCCCATCTTTTTATGGGATGCCAAACGAGGATCCTTTAAGTTTTATTCGTGATTTTTACTCGGTTGTCAATACCTTTCCATTACAACAATTGACCGAGGATCAATTAAAAATGAGGTGTTTTCCTTACACTTTAAAAGATCGAGCAAAAACATGGATTATGACGTTGCCACCAAATTCATTGGCTACTTGGGATGATGTGTGCAACAAATTCATGTCTAAATTTTATCCACATCATAAAACGGCGGATCTAAGGACCAAAATTGCGGCTTTTACGCAATCGGAGGGTGAACAATTTTTTGAAGCATGGGATCGGTTCAAAACTCTTTTACTAGCATGCCCCCATCATCATTATCCTTTACACTTTTTGAGTCAAACTTTTTATGATGGGCTAACTCATAATTGCCAATTTACTGTTGACAATGCAGCTGGGGGAGATATAGGAACACTAACGGCGCAAGCCGCTTTTGATTTGTTTGAAAAACTTGCTATATCCTCCCAACAAAAGAGTGCACGAGGCAGAGAGTCGGAGCTAATGAAGTAAATTCCACCAATGATCTCACCGCGCAAATTGCCGAGCTAACCAAACAAGTCCAACGATTTACAACTCAAGGAATTTCTCAACCACCCACAGTCATGCCATCTCAAGAAGTATTTTTCACGGTGGTGAATATAGTCATGCACCCAACATCAATCCCCCGACGAACCCTGAAGAGGTAAATGCTTTAAATAATTTTTACCAACGCCTTAAATGACCCTTTTTCGAAACCTATAATCCCGGTGGCGAAATCACCCTAATTTCTCTTGGGGTGGGAATCATCACCAACAACCACCACCTCCTCAACATCAAAATTTGCAACAACCATATCAAAGACCGAACCAATTCCAAGGGTCGCCCTCAAACCAACCCGTAAAACCCTCATTAGAAGAAACACTTCAATCATTCATCCAAAACTCGGATCGAAGATTTGAAGCAATGGAAGCATCAAGAAACGAGTCGAAACTCAAGTCGGGCAACTAGCAAATCAACCGCAAAATAACCGAAAGGGAGGTTACCAAGTCAACCCGAACAAGCTAAAGCTATCACCACGCCGAGAACCGGTAAGATTTATAACAATCAAGTTGATTCCCTTCTAATGATGATATTTCAATTATTGCAGAAACAAGGACGAATATAAGGAGTCAAATGAAAATTCTAAAGAAGAAGTCCCCATCCCAACACTCCACAAATCTACAAATCCATACAAACCCCCAATACCTTTTCCAAGTCGACAAAAAAATGAAAAACTTGAGAAGCAATTTCTAAATTTTTTGATATGTCATCTAAAGTAAATGTAAACCTTCCTTTATTGGAAGTAATAAAAAGTGTCCCAAAGATACGGAAAATTTTTCAAAGAATTACTCACGGATAAAAAGAAGTTTGGATATAGAGAAAAATCATTGTCTCGAGGTTATGTCTCGCATTGCTCCAACAACGATTACCTCCCAAGCAAAGTGATCCGTAGCTTCATCATAAATATCGCTATGGGAAACGGTAAGAAGACCACCGGTATGCTTGATCTTGGAGCAGTATAAATTTGATGCCATTATATATTTTTGAGCAACTTGATCATGGTGAACTTAGCCCAACTAAAATATCTTAACAATAGGCCGAAAGATCGATTCGTTATCCTGAACGAAATATAGAAGATATTTTGGTTGACATAGAGGGCATTATTCCAGAGATTTTGTTGTCTTAGAAATGGGACAATGTCTAGAAAATGGAAAAGATCATTCTATTTTATTGGGAAGACCTTTCATGGCTACCGCTGAAACAATAATTGATGTTAAAAGAGGAAAATTAACCATGAGTGTGTTAAATGAAACCGTGACATTTTCTGTGTTTAATTCGCCCCCTTCCTAGTTACGATTTATACGAGGAGTGTGCTTTTGTTGATATTATTGACAATTCTGTAGAAACTCTCATTATACAGGAATAAGTAATGGAATGTTCAGAGCTTAACCCGGAAGTTGAAGGAGAAGTGTGCGAAAATCTCTTACAGGGATTAAGATAGATAGTCCTGGAGTCGTTAATGGATAGCAAAGAAAAAGAAATACCGAGCTTAAAGAATTGCCTAAGCATTTAAAATATGTTTTTCTTGAAGAGGGAAATAAAAACCCGTAATTATTAATGCGAATTGAACAAAGATGAAGAATTTCTTTTAATAGAAGTTTTAAAAAATGCAAAGAGGCAATAGGATGGGGTTTGAGTGATATTAAGGGAATTAGCCCTTCAACATGTATGCACAAAATAATCCTAGAAGAGGGGAAAAACCAAGAAGAGAAGCACAACGAAGATTAAATCCCAATATGCTAGAGGTAGTAAAAAGGAAATTTTAAAATTACTAGTGAGGGAATTATTTATCCGATTGCGGATAGTGAATGGGTAAGCCCGATACATGTGGTGCCAAAGAAAAGTGGCATAACGGTGATTGAAAATGATAAGGGAGAGCTAGTACCAACGAGGGTAACAACCGGGTGGCGGATGTGCATTGATTATCGAAAATTAAATGCCGCCACCAAAAGGATTATTTTCCTCTACCTTTTATTGACCAAATGCTTGATAAACTTGCAGGACACAAATTCTCTTGTTTTCTTGATGGCCTTTCAGGTATTATCAAGTGGCGATTGCACCCGAGGACCAATCGAAGACCACATTCACATGCCCTTTTGGAACTTTTGCTTGTCGAAGAATGCCCTTTGGATTATGCAATGCACCAGAACTTTTCAAAGGTGCATGTTGTCAATTTTCTCGGATATGATCGGCGATTCTATTGAGGTATTTATGGATGACTTTTCGTATTTGGATCATCTTTTAATGATTGCTTAAATAAATTGACCAAAGTACTTGAACGTTGTATTGAAAGCCATTTAACTCTCGGTTGGGAAAAAGTCATTTTATGACAGAAAGTGGAATTGTGCTAGGCCATGTGGTGTCAAATCATGGAATTGAAGTCGACAAAGCAAAAATTGATGTCATTCAAAAATTACCGCCACCAAACAATGTAAAGGCAATCAGGAGCTTTTTAGGACATGCCGGTTTTTATAGAAGGTTTATCAAAGATTTTTCAAAAATAAGTAAACCTCTCTGCACTTTGCTTACCAAAGATGTTTCCTTCATTTTCGATGACGCTTGTCTCGACGCTTTTAAAACCTTGAAAGAGAAACTAACCACGGCACCAATCGTAATTGCCCCTGATTGGTCTTTACCTTTTGAAATTATGTGTGATGCATCGGCCAGAAATTTGTTGGTGCGCTTTGGGCCAAAGAATTGATAAAATGCTCCGTGTGGTTTATTACGCTAGTCTAACATTAAATGATGCGCGAGTTAATTATACGACAACCGAGAAAGAATTATTAGTCATGGTTTTCTCCTTTGAATAAATTTAGATCTTATATTGTAGGATCTAAAGTGATTGTACATTCGAGACCATGCGGCTTTACGACATCATTGAAAAAGCAACAAGCAAAACCTCGGTTGATTCGGTGGATTTTAATGCTTCAAGAATTTAATGTGGAAATAAAGGATCGGAAAGGAAGTGAAAATGTGGTCATGAGACCATTTGTCTCGTTTAAAAATAACGAAGAAATAGATAACAAACATGAAGAAATTGTGGACTCTTTTCCACATGAAAATCTATTTAAAATTTCTTGGTACCTTGGTTTCTGAGATATTGTGAATTATTTGGTTTGTGAAATGCTCCCACCTAACATTTCTTACCAAGAAAAGAAAAGGTTTCTATCATCATGCAAAAACTACTTCTGGGACGAACCATGCCTTTTTCGATTATGCAAAGATGAAATCATGAGGCGATGTGTCCCAGAAGATGAACAACAAAGTGTACTAACCTTTTGCCACGAACTTCATTGCGGAGGACATTTTGGCGGACAAAAGACCGCACAAAAAATTCTCCAATCTGGTTTGTATTGGCCATCCTTATTTAAAGACGCATATCATTTTTGTGTTCAGTGCGATAGGTGTCAACGAACTGGTAATATCGGAAAAAGAAATGAGATGCCCCTCACGATCAATTTGGTCGTAGAAATTTTTGATGTATGGGGAATTGATTTTATGGGACCATTCACTAAATCTGGAAATTTTGAGTACATTCTTTTAGCAGTCGATTATGTATCCAAGTGGGTTGAGGCAATCCCCACAAGGACTAATGATGCTAATATTGTTGTTAAGTTTGTACAGGAATACATAATCAGCCGTTTCGGATTTCCCAAGGCAATAATCAGTGATGGGGGATCTCACTTCTGCAACAAGTTATTTGACAAGCTTATGGCCAAAAATGGCATAAATCACAAAATTGCAACTCCCTACCATCCACAAACGTCGGGTCAAATGAAACAAGCAACCGACAAATAAAAGGGATCTTGGAAAAAGCGTAAGCCCAACTCGAAAAGATTGGGCTGAAAAATTGGTCGATGCACTTTGGGCATACCGAACGACATACAAGAGTCCATTGGGAATGAGCCCTTACCGTCTAGTCTATGGAAAAATTGTCACCTTCCGGTTGAAATCGAACATAAAGCTTATTGGGCAATTAAGGCCGTTTCAATGGAATTGAAAAAGCTGACAGAGGAAAAGGCGCTACAAATATCCGAACTAGACGAGTTAAGAAACGAAGCATATGAGAACTCTCGATTTACAAAGACAAAGTCAAGAGACTTCATGACCGAAACTTACCCTCAAACACCTTGAACCCAGTGCGAAAGTACTTTTATTTAATTCTCGTTTGCGATTATTTCCGGGTAAGCTAAAATCACATTTGGGCCAGGACCCTTCGAGATTGAGGAAGTATTTCCATACGAGTAATCAGGTGATAAATCCTCAAACCAAAGAGTCATTTCAGTGAACGGACACGGGTAAAGCCTTATTTTGAAAATCGGAAAATTCCTCACGGAGAGAGCATAACCCTTGAAGATCCGTCGCACGACTAAAAGCAGAAGTTGTCAAGCTAATGACATTAAACAAGCCCTTATTGGGAGGGAACCCAATTTATTTATTGTTTTTCTTATTATTTCTAAAAATCAAAAAATATAAAAATTTTAAAAATCAAAAAAAAAAAAAAAAAAAAATTAAATGATGGCGGCTTAAGGAGTTTCTTCTTGATCTCTTGACGCGCATCTATTCGCGATTTATGTATTGCAGTAATTCTTATTTCGTGTTTTGCTTTTTTTTAAAAACTTTGATGGCAGCGTAAGGCGACTCTTCGGACTTTCTTGATGCGCATCTAAAAATTATGTTATACTTACGAGTATATTTTATTTTCTTTGTGTGTGCCTCGTATATTTATTCTCTTGCATTCTAAAAGGCGTTAGGCTCGAGACATCAACTTTCTTAACAGGAGTATTCGCTTTTGCATTGATTTTTATTTTTATTTTATTTTTAAAGCGAGGACAGTTTTATTTTCAAGTTTGGGGTGGTTTGTTGTAGTATGTTTTAGTGTGTTAGTATTTTGGTGTGTTTTTATTTGCCTTAAATTTTTTTTTTTTAGTATATATATATATATATATAGTATTTTGATTTGTGAGATTTCTAGATCTGGCCATAAACACCAATAAATTAACTATATACAAGCTTCTAAAATCGTTTTAACCGGTAAAAAAAAATTGTATATTCCAAATTTTTTTTTTTGAGCCTTAATCTCTCTTTCCAAGCCTTGTAATTATCATATAAAATCGAGTCATTCGTTACCTTGAGAAAAGAAGAATCAATTGGTTGATGAAAAATAAAACTGAAATTTACTTAATTTGTGGAGTTTTTGATTTTTCATGCTTAACTAAAAAATGATTTTCTGCAAAAATTCTATTCCCTAAAAAAAGGAGTCATTGGTGAAAAGAGCTACACGTTAGCAAATAACGGTGTGAAAGCTATCACCTAAAAAAATAAATGACGAAAAGGAGAAGTGTTGAGCAGCAACAGCTGCCTAATTTTGGAAGTCTTAAATTTTGCGAAAAATAAAGGACTAACCATTGTTGGTGCGTAGCTGCCGTCTCAGAAAAATTGGTGAAAAGAGCTACACGTTAGCAAATAACGGTGTGAAAGCTATCACCTTTTTACGAAAGAAAAATAATGAGATAGAAATTGTGTTAGTGAAAAGAGCTACACGTTAGCAAATAACGGTGTGAAAGCTATCACTAAAAGGGATGTAGTTTATGAGCAGATTTGAATTAATTAGCAGCTGAATTTCAATACACTCAATTTTGTGAAAATCACAATATTTGATGACGCCGATGAAATTCTTCTTCATATTGAGTCGAAAAATAAACGAGTGATCGAGAGCAACCATTAAAGGGAGTCGTGTGAAGTCACGAGTGGGAAAGAAATAATCAACCTTTAGGAAACCTTGCATTTTGGAATTACAAAAATAAAAACCGTGTTTTAACTTCAAAATCGTTAGTAGATTTATTTTGAATCTTGATTCATTTTCTATCTCTTGTATAAAGTTGGTTATTGTGTATTAATGGCATTTTGATCTCTTTTTATCTTTATATATAATTATTTTTCTTAAATTTACGTATTATTATTTTTATTTTTATTTTATGTCTCATTTTAATTTTTATTTTGTGCGTGATTAATAAAGAGTCTTGCTCGGGACTAGCAAGAATTTAAGTGTGGGGTATTTGATTAGTGCATAATTGATCTAAAATTCATATACAAAATATTCATTTTTAGGGCATAATTATCTTGATTTGTGATTAAAAATATATATTTTCGAGATATGTCCAAACATGAGCTAAAAATGGTTATTTTCTGATTCTCGACATGAAGCATCAAAAAGGACGGAAAACAAGATCAAATCCAACGACGGGAATTTTCCGGGACAAGCGACCATACAAAACGGCGCAAAATGGACCGTGTTACGTCGGCCGTTTCACATACGGCGCAAAAGAGGCCGTGTCTTGGGCCGTTTCACACACGGCCGGCATTTAGCGCCGTGTCCTCGCGCGTATTCCGGAAGAGACCGAGTCGGCACAAAGCGGCGCACAACACGGGCAAAGCCGGGCCGTTTTACATCGCCGTTTTCGGCCAGATGCCATGCAAAATTAGTCCATTTTTGACCAACTTGTGAACTCAACCACAAGATATTTTTATGGTCAAAAATCTGAAAAATCAAAGTCATGGGTGAAGTGTGAACAAAGAATTAAAATGATATTACAATAGATATTTTGAATTAAATAATCAATTGTATTCTTGAAAATCACCTATAAAAGGGCATCTTCACCCATTGCAAAATCACTCCACATTCTTACCAAGAAATCCTCAACTTCTTGCTAAGAAATACTCCTTTCCTTTAGCAATATATTTTCCTTAGAACTTTCAATTTTAGTTTGTATTTTATTTTTGGTTTGAAGTTTTTCTTTCATTTAGTTTGTAATTGAAAAGTGCTTGATCAATAAGCACTTAGTATTTTACTTTCAATTTTGGTAAGCTTGTAACCTTTAAACAAGTTTGAAGTTATATTTTGAAGTTTGTTTCTTGCACTTTGATTCATCATATTCAAATAAGTTTTATCTATTGTCATTAAGTTCTAGTAATTAAAAGTTTATATATATATATATATATATATATATATATATATATATTATGTATATCAATTATTTCTATTATAATTTTAGTTTGTATAAACCAATGAGTAGCTAATCTTTCTTCCTAGGGAAGGGGATTTCTATTAGGTTATATATTGAGTATTTGATTGATTTACACTATTTTGATTAAAAAGGACTAATTGGTTTAAATAGAGATTGATCATATCCTATTTCTACTAATGAAATCTCCTTGATTGATTGTTGAGTGAATTGGAAACATATCTCTTCAATCTATCAAGTGTTAATCTTGTTATCAACATCTTAAGATTGCGAAAGTGGTTAAGACATCTTTGATTACGAAAGTACAGAGGTGAAAAGTTGATTACTCGATAAACATTCGTTTTTCTTTTATATCCGTGTAAATCAATTCCTATACTTAATTAAAAACCTAATTTAATGAACCCGTAATCCCCTAGATTTTATAAATTCCAACTCATTTCAATTCTATTCATTTCCACTAGTTAAAAAAATAGTCTTCTTAAAAATAGTAGTATTAAAAATAGTCTTATTAAAAAGTCTTATTAAAAATAGTTTAAATTAAACATAGTGCATTTTAATTAAGTTAATATTTAAAAACCCAATAATCTATTTTAGTATTTATTTCTCGCAATCTATAACAAAAGATTATACGAAGCCCTGTTGGACAATCCTCGAGAGAAAAGACCTTGGTAGAACTCACCAAAAACTACTTCTACCTCGTATATATTTGCGAGCGACTCAAGAACTCCTATTTTTAGGATAAGTTTTTTTGGTCGATCAATCGGCCCCCAGAGGCCCCATGCCATCCCCAGGTGGAAGAGTAACCATCACAATCGTTCAATAAACCAGTTTACGTCATTCACATCAAACCGTACACACATAATGAAATATAATACATGTACTTGCCTTGGATAATACGACGCGAAAGAAACGACGAAGGAATAGGTTTCGGTCCGAACAACCCTCTCAAATCCGACCCTAACACAATAAGGATATACAACCAAACTCAACATCATGAATACGAAGAAATTCCTCCTAGTTCTACCTGTTGGGACAATTCATCGAACATCAAGAGTGCATAGGGAATTGAAATCGGTCAACGGTGAATTAACAGGATTTCATCCCATCCAATAACAAGGGAACCAAGGATCACGAGTAAACTATCGAAATCTAACAGCAACATCGGTTAAATCGGATTAAAAAGCAAGATCACCACCAAACCCTCCCCAAATTCATACTAGGGTTATAGAAGATCTTACCTTGATTCGAAGCCGAACAATAGATGATTTGGTGTTGTGGTGATGATATGATGCTAAGTTATATCCCAAACGGTGTTTGGATGAAAATCTGATGAACCCTCGCCTTGGAAAATCGCCCCGACATGAAGAAGAGAAGAGGAATGAGAAAATGAGTTAATTTTGCTGAAAAAAAAACGCAGTTATAGGTTGACTGCTTTGTGTGCCGCGGCCCAGCTGAAGTGTGCCGCGGCACAGGGCCAAAAATTGCGCCCAGTGATCGGCAGACCACTCTGTGTGCCGCGGCCCAGCCGAAGTGTGCCGCGGCAGTGACTCGACATCGTGTCGCGGCCCCGTCGGCATGTGCCGCGGCACAAGGTACAGAAGGTTTGGCCGATAAGTGCAACACGAGTGTGCCGCGGCCCGGACGAGTGTGCCGCGGCACACGGTACAGACTGCTCGGCCAGACACTGGACAATGTGTGTGCCGCGGCGCACAATCCTTGTGCCGCGGCCCACACCCCCCTTGGGTCCCAAAATGATGAAAAATGATCCGGGAAGAGAATAAAAGCAATATGAGTCGATATTTGGGCAACAATAACACGAAATGGAAGTACGGAAACCCCAAAACGATCCGAGGTACACAACCAAAATCGAACAAGGAACAAATTCCCTAAACTTCTAGGAAATTACAAAAATGGCCCAAACATCCGAAAATCATGATACAACGTCGGATTAACAATCCGAAACTCACAACATGCTCTACTCAACCATACGAACTCATAGAAACAGGAAAATGACGAAATCGAACGAGTTTAACGAGAGTCGAATACACATGCGATAAAATATAACTCAAGATGAAATTACGTAAAAACATCATCGAGACTCATCCCAACGGAGAAACTCCAAGAACTAAATAGATTCAGAATTCCAAAACAGTGCCAAGCGAGTTGTCCGAAACGAATATACACCGAAAATAGAAATTACCGAAAATAGAAAACACGGATATTAAGGACACTTGGGGACCGGAGAGGCTGGCGCGAGTGTTTATTGCAGAGATCGTGAGATTGCATGGGACTCCTAGGAGTATTGTTTCAGATCGAGATGGCCGGTTTGTATCACATTTTTGGAAGGCGGTTCATCGAGCTTTGGGGACTGAGTTGAGACTCAGTACGTCTTACCATCCTCAGACTGACGGACAGTCAGAACGGATGATCCAGACGTTGGAGGATATGTTTAGAGCTTGTGCCTTAGATTGGAAGGATGATTGGGAGTCGCACTTGCTGTTGATCGAGTTCACGTACAACAATAGTTGGCATGCCTCGATCAAAATGGCACCATTCGAGGCATTGTATGGGAGGAGGTGCAGATCGCCGTTGTGTTGGGATGATGCGTCCGAGCTGATTGGCACCGAGCCCGATATGGTAGTTGAGTCGAGAGAGAAGATTGCCCTGATTCGCGATAGATTGGTGACGGCCCAGAGCCGGCAGAAGTCCTATGCCGATACACATCGCCGACCGTTGGAGTTTGAGGTAGGAGACCATGTGTTGCTTAAGGTGTCGCCGACACGGGGAGTTTACCGTTTCGGTCGGAAGGGTAAACTTAGTCCGAGATTTATTGGGCCGTTCGAGATTCTAGAGAGAGTTGGAGGGCTTGCATATCAGTTAGGTTTGCCGCCGTCCCTGAGCCACGTGCATAACGTATTTCATGTTTCCCAGCTTAGGAAGTACGTACCGGACCCTAGCCATATTATTGATTTTGGAGAGATCGAATTGGGGCCCGACATTACCTTTGAGGAGAGTCCGATTCAGATCTTAGAGCGTCGGGTGAAGCAACTCAGGCACAAAACCATTCCTTTGGTTAAAGTGCAATGGTCGAGGCATGGGTCCGAGGAAGCCACGTGGGAGACGGAAGAGAGTATGAGATCGAGATACCCCGAGTTATTCGTGTTGTAAGTTTCGGGACGAAACTTATTTTTAGGGGGAGATAATGTAATATCCGTGTTTTCTATTTTTGGTAATTTCTATTTTCGGTGTATATTCGTTTCGGACAACTCGCTTGGCACTGTTTTGGAATTCTGAATCTATTTAGTTCTTGGAGTGTCTCCGTTGGGATGAGTCTCGATGATGTTTTTACGTAATTTCATCTTGAGTTATATTTTATCGCATATGTATTCGACTCTCGTTAAACTCGTTCGATTTCATCATTTTCCTATTTCCATGAGTTCGTATGGTTGAGTAGAGCATGTTGTGAGTTTCGGATTGTTAATCCGACGTTGTATCATGATTTTTGGATGTTTGGGCTATTTTTGTAATTTCCTAGAAGTTTAGGGAATTTGTTCCTTGTTCGATTTTGGTTGTGTACCTCAGATCGTTTGGGGTTTCCGTACTTCCATTTCGTGTTATTGTTGCCCAAAAATCTAGTCCTATTGCTTTTATTCTCTTCCCGGATCATTTTTCATCATTTTGGGACCCAAGGGGGTGTGGGCCGCGGCACAAGGATTGTGCGCCGCGGCACACACATTGTCCAGTTTCTGGCCGAGCAGTCTGTACCGTGTGCCGCGGCACATGCCGGCAGGGCCGCGGCACACTGCCGAGTCACTGTCGCGGCACACTCGTCCGGGCCGCGGCACACTCGTGTTGCACTTATCGGCCAAACCTTCTGTACCTTGTGCCGCGGCATATGCCGACGGGGCCGCGGCACAATGCCGAGTCACTTCCGTGGCACACTTCGGCTGGGCCGCGGCACACAGAGCGGTCTGCCGATCACTGGGCGCAATTTTTGGCCCTGTGCCGCGGCACACAAAGCAGTCAACCTATAACTGCGTTTTTTTTCAGCGAAATTCACTCATTTTCTCATTCCTCTTCTCTTCTTCACGTCGGGGCGATTTTCCAAGGCGAGGGTTCATCAGATTTTCATCCAAACACCGTTTGGGCAGTATAACTTAGCATCATATCATCACCACAACACCAAATCATCTATTGTTCGGCTTCGAATTAAGGTAAGATCTTCTATAACCCTAGTATGAATTTGGGGAGGGTTTGGTGGTGATCTTGCTTTTTAATCCGATTTAACCGATGTTGCTGTTAGATTTCGATAGTTTACTCATGATCCTTGGTTCCTTGTTATTGGATGGGATGAAATCCCGTTAATTCACCGTTGACCGATTTCAATTCCCTATGCACTCTTGATGTTCGATGAATTGTCCCAACGGGTAGAACTAGGAGGAATTTCTTCGTATTCATGATGTTGAGTTTGGTTGTATATCCTTATTGTGTTAGGGTCGGATTTGAGAGGGTTGTTCGGACCGAAACCTATTCCTTCGTCATTTCCTTCGCGTCGTATTATCCAAGCCAAGTACATGTATTATATTTCATTATCTGTGTACGGTTTGATGCGAATGACGTAAACTGGTTTATTGAACGATTGTGATGGTTACTCTTCCACCTGGGGATGTCATGGGGCCTCTGGGGGCCGATACTAATGGGTACGGCCACGGAAGTGGACTTGGGTGCGTGCGTTGATGTTCTTCCACCTGGGGACGGTTCGACGGGACCTGTGGGGGCCGATACTAAGGGGTACGGCCGCGGAAGTGGTTTCTCACCTGGGGATGGTCCGACGGGACCTCTGGGGGCCGATACTAATGGGTACGGTCGCGAGTTACCAAACGTGGATAATTGTGATGTGGAAAGCTTGATGATATTGTTTTGGTGCAATTGTGATATTCCGGAATATTGATTTTTGAACTGATTTTTCCTAATGATTTGTTTGCGTTGAATCGTGTATGTATATAATGTTGTGTAATTGTGTACTTGCACTAGCTATTCGAATGCTAACCTCTTAAATGGGGGAAATGCGTCTTATGCATTTCAGGTACCGGGAGAGCTGAGGAGCAGGCACGGGACATGCACGCAAAGGATGGGCTGGCTTGATGATGTGGCTCGAGTCTGTATTTTCTTTATGTTTTGTTGTTGCGTTTGTCAAGTATTGGAGTTAGACTGTTTACTTCTAAACTTGGTTTAAGTCCCCTGCGTGGGCAATGAATTGATATTTACTTTATGTTTCATGTACTCCGTTGAAATGTTTTGGCCGAGGCCATGGCCTTATTTACTTTTGAGTGCATCTTTTGGGATTTCATTGTGGTTATGGGTCATGTGTTAGCCTGGTAGACCTCACGAGGGTTCTACGGCGTGTAATGTCCCATTGGTGAATTAGGGTGTTACAATAACACTTACGAGTTGGTGAAGTTGCCGAAAGGCAAGAGGGCTTTGAGAAACAAATAGGTGTATCGGGTGAAGTCGGAGGAGCATACCTCATTGCCCCGATACAAAGTTAGACTCGTGGTGAAAGGATTTAGTCAAAAGAAGGGCATTAATTTTGATGAGATTTTTTCTCCGGTTGTGAAGATAGGATCGATTCGATTGGTCCTTGGTATTGCGGCTAGCCTTGATCTTAAGGTTGAGCAAATGGATGTCAAGACGGCTTTTCTTCACGGAGACCTTGACAAAGAAATTTATATGAAGCAACCAGAAGGATTTGAGGTCGAAGGAAAATAGGATTATGTGTGTAAACTTCGGAAGAGTTTATACGGGTTGAAACAAGCACCAAGGCAATGGTACAAGAAGTTTGAGTCGGTTATGGGGGAGCAAGGTGAAAGTGTGTTGTTCGATCGCCGGGATGGCGAACTCTTCCTATATTCCGGAAAGGGGGAGATTTGTAGGAGTCATTTCCAAAATATAGTCATTTTCTCACCTTGCACACACCTGCCGAGTAGCTGCCGATCGCCCTGCCGAGCAGCCTGCAGATCGCCCTGCCGAGCAGCTGCCGATCGCCATGCTGAGTAGCTGCCGAGTCCTTGCCGAGCAGCCTGCCGATCGCCCTCCCGAGCAACCTGCCGATCACCTTGCCGAGACCTTGCCGAGCGCCCTTCAATATGGCCGAGCGCTCCTGCGATCGCCTGCCGTGCCCCTGCCGAGCGCCCTTTGATATAGCCGAGCGGCTCCTGTCGATCGCCTTGTAGATCACCCCGCCGAGTGCCTCGCCGAGCGCCCTGCCGAGTGCCTCTACCGAGCCCCTGCCGAGCGGCCCCGCCGAGCCCTGTCGATCGCCCCTGCCGAGAGGCCCTGTCGAGCCTCTCCCTGTCGAGCGCTGCAGGTCACCTGGGGCCGCGGCACATCCCTGCCGAGCCGCGGCCCAGGCATTTTGCTTCACAAGTCCAAAGTGGCCTGTACTCTGGGCCGCGGCCACTTCTGGCCGGGCCGCGGCCCCTGCTCGAGCACCTGGGCAGTTTTTGTGCTGTGTACCGCGGCACACTTGGGCCGGGCCGCGGCCCACGGGTCAAACCTGCAAAAGTGTATCTTTTTATGCATATTTTCAGACGAGACTTCAATACTTCATCACCTACACTTCAAGAACAAGAGAGAGATATAGACAGAGAAACAAGAGAGAGAAATACATTTCTTCATTTTCCCGGAGATTTATCGGTCGGATCGTCGTGATCTTTTGACAAGAGCTTGGTAGCTATTGGGCAAATCTTTTCACCGGTGTAGATCGCGTTTTTGAGTCCGGAAGTACGGGTATTTCGTTAGCTCTTTGTGTAAGCCATTTACGGTTGTTTTCTTTCTCGATCTTGTTGTTGTTATTGATTTCAAATACTTGAAGAATATTTATTACCAAGTATTTGACGATTAGTGTATACCCCTAGTTTGTATTAGGGACGATTGTGTATTTGTGTGTATTGGTGATAGTGGATTTTAAGCGGCTTCGGTCCCGTGGTTTTTACTCTCGTCTTGAGGGGTTTTCCACGCTAAAATTTGTGTCTCGTGTTTATTGTTTTTCGGATATCATTTGTATTAATTTTATCGAGTTGTAATTGTTGCTCTACTTGTCGGTAACCACAAAGTTACGATTGAAGAGTGGGAATTTTGTCAAACGGGGTTCCGCTTTATTCGTTGTGACGTGACGTTAGTCGGTATTTTTCCCAACAAAGTGGTATCGGAGCACGGGATTTGTTGTTTCGTGGTGTTTAGTATCTCAATCGTAAGATGGAAGCCAACACGAGTAGAATGGTTAACTTGAACGGTTCAAACTACCACGTATGGAAGGGGAAGATGGAAGACCTTCTATACGTGAAGGATTATTATATGCCGGTTTTTAGCAAAGATAAACCGAAAGGGAAGTCCGACGCGGAGTGGACTATTTTGCATCGCCAAGTTTGCGGATATATTCGACAATGGGTGGATGACAACATTTTGAACCATATTAGTGGAGAGAATGATGCTCGAGAGTTATGGCACAAGCTCGAGCAATTGTATGCTCGGAAGACGGGGAATAATAAGTTATTCCTCATTAAACAAATGATGAATTTGAAGTTTCGAGACGGGACTCCTCTATCGGAACATTTAAATACATTCCAAGGCATAATTAATTAACTTGCCGGAATGGGAATTACATTCGAAGAGGAGGTGCAAGCTTTGTGGTTGTTAGGCACATTGCCGGATTCTTGGGAGACATTTCGAACGTCGTTGTCTAACTCCGCCCCCGATGTAATATCCGTGTTTTCTATTTTCGGTAATTTCTATCTTCAGTGAATATTCATTTCGGACAACTCGCTTGGCACCATTTTGGAATTCTGAATCTATTTAGTTTTTGGAGTTTCTCCGTTGGGATGAGTCTCGATGATGTTTTTGCGTAATTTCATCTTGAGTTATATTTTATCGCATGTGTATTCGATTCTCGTTAAACTCGTTCGATTTCGTCATTTTCCTATTTCCATGAGTTCGTATGGTTTAGTAGAGCATGTTGTGAGTTTCGGAGTTCTAATCCGACGTTGTATCGTGATTTTCGGATGTTTGGGCCATTTTTGTAATTTCCTATAAGTTTAGGGAATTTGTTCCTTGTTCGATTTTGGTTGTGTACCTCGGATCGTTTTGGGGTTTCCGTACTTCCATTTCGTGTTATTGTTGCCCAAATATCGATTCCTATTGCTTTTATTCTCTTCCCGGATCATTTTTCATCATTTTGGGACCCAAGGGGGGTGTGGGCCGCGGCACAAGGATTGTGCGCCGCGGCACACACATTGTCCAGTTTCTGGCCGAGCAGTCTGTACCGTGTGCCGCGGCACATGCCGGCAGGGCCGCGGCACACTGCCGAGTCACTGCCGCGGCACACTCGTCCGGGCCGCGGCACACTCGTCCGGGCCGCGGCACACTCGTGTTGCACTTATCGGCCAAACCTTCTATACCGTGTGCCGCGGCACATGACGACGGGGCCGCGACACAATGCCGAGTCACTGCCGCGGCACACTTCGGCTGGGCCGCGGCACACAGAGGGGTTTGCCGATCACTGGGCGCAATTTTAGCCCTGTGCCTCGGCACACTTATGACACTATGCAGTCAGCGCAATAACTGTGTTTTTTCAGCGAGATTCACTCATTTTCCTCCTTTTCTTCAACCGTACGAGAGAGATGGCTTGAGAGGGATATTTTCCTTCATCTATCAATTGATTGTGTGACTTTCTTCATCTCCTTTCGATCGTGAAGCTTGGATTGTGGATCTAACACGTGTTCTTCGGATCAAAGGGCTTGAATCTTCAAGAGGTAAGATCTCCTATACCCTAGTATGAATTTGTGGAGGGTTTGGTGGTTATCTTGTCTTTTAATCCGATTTAACCGATGTTGTTGTTAGATTTCGATGGTATACTCGTGACCCTTGGTTCCCTTGTTATTGGATGGGATGAAATCCCGTTATTACACCGTTGATCGATTTCAATTCCCTATGCACTCTTGATGTTCGATGAATTGCCCCAACGGGTAGAATTAGGATTAATTCTTACCCTTCCGCATTATTGAGACTTGTTGTATACCGTTATTGTGTTAGGAACGGATTTGGGAGGATTGTTCGGACGAAAACCTATTCCTTCGTCGTTTCCTTCGTTTCGTCTTATTCAAGGCAAGTACATGCATTACATTTCGTTATGTATGTTGTGATTTTCGAAATGAATGATGAATTGTGATTTTCGGGTGCGTGAGTTGCGTTCCTTCCACCCGGAGTATCCGACGGGATGTCTGGGGGTCGATACTAAGGGGTACGGCCGCGGAAGTGAACTTGGGTGCGTGTGTGATTGAACTTCCACCCGGAGTGTCCGACGGGTGATAAGTGTCAGTTTTGTACACTTATCCATAGTTTGTATCGATAAAATTCACCCATAATTGAGCTAGTCTACTCGTTTTTTGCTTTTAATTAATTAGTTTTAATAATTTTATTTTTATCGGATGATGATCGGATTAAATAACTGATTTACTCAAGAAACAACATGTTTATTAAATATTCTCTTTGTTGAATTTTGATATATTCATGTTGTAGGGCTTTCCGAGACGAATTCGGCAGTCTTTCCGGATTCAAAATCAGAGTTATATATCAAAAGTTATCATCCGAAGAAGATTTGGGGCAAAAACGCAAAGTCTGAGAAATTCTGGGCTGAAAACGTAACTTTCAAAGCAACCAGTGAACAAATTGACGAAGCCAAGTTACGGCCGTAACTACAGAATGTTACGGCCGTAAGTCACCGTAGTTACGGCCATAACTCCTGAATGTTACGGCCGTAACTCTTGACAGATTGTTACGATTTTTCTAATTTTTTATACTTTTTGTGTATTATTGAGGGGATGGCTGGCATTGATCCGATCTATTGTAATAATGCTGGAGTTTTGGAGCTATTATATGATTTTAGGTGTATAAATAGACCCCTTAGATCCTTCATCATTCACCATTCATCTTATAATTTTCCATTTTTTGTAAACTTTTCTTTTTGTGTGAAGAACACACTTGTGTTCTTGAGTGATATTTGTAAGTGTGGTATAGTATATGTTGTTCAGAGAGTTTATTGCTTCTATCTCCTTTATCTACTAAGGGAGTTAGGATCAATTCTTTCTCTTGATTCAACTAATAATGACCACCAAAGCTTGTAACATGTATAATAAACCCTTCATGGGCTAAGTAACCTTTAGTTGGGATTATAAACAAGGTTAGTCATGTTATTTATGTTTGTATAAAATATCTATTGTGAATTACTAATTATTGTGTGTGACTTTTATTGTTTTAAGAATCTTTATTTATTTGGCCAATAAATGACGATATTTATGGTCTTCATATGTTTCGAAAGAAAATATGTTTGATTAGATTAAATGATCTTCACTCTAAGTTGTTCTAGGGGATAGAAATATACCTCTAGTCCTTGGATGATTCTTTGAGTTATTTTCATAAATCCTAATGCTATGTATTGAAGCCAATCAACATAGAAATATAGTGGATTGATTCAATATGTAAGGGGCGTTTTATAGTTCGAAAGAGAAACCGTCTTTTTAAGGAAAATCGAATCTACACAACATAATAAGTAAATTCATCTTATGATCTCCTATACATCTTTTATAACTAATGACGAACTAAGTTTGTAATCTCAACTATTTCATTTTATCGGTTAATCAATATATTATTATTGCAATATTTTTATTTCCTTAAAATATTAGAACTATTATTGCATTTTCTTTGCAATTATTAAACCAAACTTTTTAATTGTGTGTTTCACTCATCTTAGTATCTATAAAAGTAGACTAATAGTGTATAATTCAAATTATAACCAAACTTCCTTGTGGGATCGATAAACCGGACTCAAAAAGTCCACTTTGCTACTTGATACGATATCGTGCACTTGCGATAGTTACACTAAGAACGTGTCAAGTTTTTGGCGCCGTTGCCGGGGAAGTATAAGTTATATTTGAAAAATTACATTATTAACTATTGTTATAAATACAACTTTTTGTTTGTTGTAGATTCTCTTGTCTATGCGAAGGACGTACAATCGCGATTTAGTTTCACTAGATCCCGAGATCGAAGCCACATTCAGAAGAAGGCGAAGAGAACAAAAGAAAAACATTATTTCTTCACCATCAATGGCGGACGAACTAAATCCACGTCTCCCCCAAGGAAATGATAACGAAAGAATTCCTCCGGTGGGGGGAATACCTAATGTTCAAAACATTCAACATCAAAAATATCCTATTGTGCCGGAAATAGATGAAGACAACATGCTCTTTGGGGAATTCATGAACCCCCCATCTTTGAGCGTTCAATCAAGTGTAATCTATCCACCATTTGGAGTGGACAATTTTCAAATTCGCCCCAATGTCATCAATCTCTTCTCCAACAACAAGTCATTCTATGGAAGAACCGACGAGAATCCATATCTCCATATTAACCGTTTTGTGGAGATTTGTGGAAATTTTAAATATCCAAATGTAAATGACGAGGCGATCAAAATGAGACTTTTCGTGCACACTTTGAAGGACAGAGCAAGAGAGTGGCTAGATACTTTGCCACCACGAAGCATAACAAATTGGCCCGAATTTGTCCAAAAATTCACCACTAAATACTTTCCACCAATAAAAGTGGCGAAACTCAAAAACGAAATCTCTACATTTCGTCAACAAGATTCAGAATCATTCCACGAAGCATGGGAGAGATACAAAGATATGCTACGAAAATGTCCTAACCATGGTTTCAATTTGGGAGCACAAGTCAATTACTTCTATTCTGGAATTTTACCTAGATGCCGAGCCAATGTCGATTCATCATCAAATGGCTCACTTGGCAACAAAACTATGAAAGAGGCTTATAATCTTTTTGAGGTTATAAGTGAACAAAGTGCAAGATGGCCAGACAGAAATATCCAAAAGAAATCAAATGGTGTTTTTGAAGTGGATTCTTATTCACTTATGTTGGCAAAAATTGAAGCTTTATCAAAGAAAGTCGAGGAAATGTCTTTTTCAACTCCTCAATCTGTGAAGACGGTGCAAACTCCACAAGTTTCAGCCTTTTCATGTGAAATTTGTGGAGCAACTCACAACAGCACTATCTGTCACTTAGTGCAACAGGAGCAGTCACCACCACCACCAGAACAAGTGGCGTATGCTCAGAATTTCCAAAGGCAAGCATACAATCCTTACGGGCCAACATACAATCCAGGGTACAAAAATCATCCAAATTTTTCTTATGCAAACAACAACAATGTGTTGAATCCAACGCATCAAGAAAAGAAGCCCGGGTGGGAAGAATCAATCACAAAGCTAGCTGAACAACAACTGAAGTATCAATAACGCAATGATGCTTCAATTAAAAATCTGCAGACACAAGTTGGCCAAATGGCCAAAATACTTTCAGAAAGATCTCATGGCATGTTACCTAGCAATACCGAGGTAAATCCAAGGGAAAATGTCCAAGCTATCACAACAAGAAGTGGAGTGCAGTTCCCCGAAATTTCTATGGAAAAACATCTGGAAAAATAAAAAAGTAAACAAAATCAAGAATCAGAAAAAGAATCTGATACAGGACCTTCATCTCAAAAAGGTCCAGTTGCTACAAAATCTTATGTTCCACCTATCCCATTTCCTCAACGGTTGAAGAATCACAAACTCGATGCTTAATTCGGGAAATTCTTGGAAATCTTTAAAAAGCTACACATCAACATTCCTTTTGCCGATGCTCTAGCACAAATGCCAAGCTATGCCAAATTTATGAAAGATATTCTTTCCAACAAACGAAGGCTTGAAGAATACGAAACTGTCATGCTAACAGAGGAATGTAGCACAATACTACAAAACAAGTTGCCACCCAAGCTAAAAGATCCGGGAACTTTCACAATTCCGTGTACAATTGGTGAAGTAAATTTTGGCAAGGCTCTTTGTGATTTAGGAGCAAGTATCAACTTGATGCCCCTGTCAATTTTCAACAAATTGAACTTGGGAGAAGCAAAAGCAACAACAGTTTCACTACAATTAGCCGATCGGTCAATCAAATATCCACGTGGGATAATAGAAGATGTTCCCGTCAAGGTTGATAAATTCATATTTCCAGCAGATTTTATCATCCTTGACATGGAAGAAGATCAAGATATTCCCATTATTTTGGGACGACCATTTCTCGCAACCGGACGTGCTCTTATTGACGTCTATGAAGGAAAGCTAATTCTCAGAGTGGAAAACGAACATGTCATCTTCGATGTCCTAAAAACTTTGAATCAACCTTCCACAGATGAGTATTGTCTAAGAATAGACGCAATTGAAGCCATGGTGAACAAGTCTTTGGAGAAAATTCTATCTAAAGATCCTCTTGAGACATGTATAGCAAATTCTCTAACCAGCATGGAAGAAGAATATCACTTAGCCGAAACAGTTAACTATCTAGAAGCACTACCACCCTTAAGAAGGCATTCACATTTTGAAGAATTGGGGACAAGCTCCGCTAAACCCCTCCCTTCTTTACAAGAAGCTCAAATACTTGATCTCAAACCTCTACCCACACATTTGATATACGCTTACTTGGGCATTTCCTCTACACTTCCGGTCATCATATCTAACATATTGATCGAACTTGAAGAAGGGAAATTACTAAGGGTATTGAGGAATCAAAAAAGAGCAATTGGATAGACTATTGCGGACATTAGAGGAATAAGCCCCTCTATATGCACTCACAAAATTTTGATGGAAGATGACTGCAAACCTTCAATCGAGCATCAACGACGTTTGAATCCAAACATGAAGGAAATTGTGAAGGCAGAGATTCTTAAATTACTTGACGCAGGAATCATTTATCCAATCTCAGATAGTCCATGGGTGAGCCCTGTACATATGGTGTCCAAAAAGAGTGGAATCACAATCATAGAGAACGAGCACAATGAACTTATACCAACACGACCCATCACAGGATGGAGAATGTGCATTGATTACAGGAAGCTCAACAAAATGACCAGAAAAGATCATTTTCCACTCCCATTTATTGATCAAATGCTCGATAGATTGGCGGGACATTCTTACTACTGTTTTCTCGACGGCTACTCAGGGTACAACCAAATCGTAATAGCCCCAGAAGACCAAGAGAAAACAACATTCATATGCCCTTATGGAACATTTGCCTATAGAAGAATCCCATTCGGATTGTGCAATGCTCCAGCCACATTTCAGAGATGCATGATGTCAATATTCTTAGACATGGTTGAAAAATTCATTGAAGTTTTCATGGACGATTTCTCGGTTTTCGGAGATTCATTTGATAAATGCCTAAATCACTTAGGCATGGTCTTGGAAAGATGTGAAGACACAAATCTAGTTCTCAATTGGGAGAAATGTCACTTCATGGTCCAGGAAGGAATCGTACTTGGCCATAGAATCTCACAACATGGAATTGAAGTCGATAAGGCAAAGACCCAAGTGATTGCAAAACTTCCTCCACCAATTTCGGTGAAAGGAGTAAGGAGTTTTCTCGGACATGCAGGATTCTATCGGAGGTTCATAAAAGATTTCTCAAAAATAGCAAAACCTCTTTGTTCTTTGCTTGAGAAAGATACACCATTCCTTTTCACAAATGAATGCCACGTGGCCTTTGCAACTTTGAAGGATAAGCTTACATCAGCTCCAATCATCATTTCTCCAGATTGGACTATTCCTTTCATTTTGATGTGCGATGCAAGTGATTATGCCGTGGGGGCCGTGCTGGGCCATAAGAAGGACAAAATGATGCAAGTGATCCATTATGCTAGCAGGACTATGAATGATGCTCAGCTGAACTACACAACAACTGAAAAAGAGATGCTTGCAGTGGTTTATGCCTTTGACAAATTTCGATCCTACTTATTGGGATCAAAGGTCATTGTCTACACTGATCATTCAACTTTGAAATATTTAATGACAAAGCAACGCAAAGTCAAGGCTAATCCGATGGGTTCTACTTATGCAAGAATTCAACATAGAAATCAGAGACAAAGGGAACAGAAAATCAAGTGGCGGATCATCTCTCTAGACTAGACCAAAACAATGCTCAAGAGAAGGAAATAAATGAAGTATTTCCGGATGAACAACTGTTCCAAATCTCTAATATCCAGGAAAAACAAAATGCACCATGGTATGCTGACATCGTTAATTTCCTTGTTAGTGGAATAATTCACCCAAATTTTTCCCATCATCAAAAGAAAAAATTCTTCTCCGAGTTGAAATACTATTACTGGGAAGATCCTCTATTGTTCAGACGAGGACCTGATCAAATCATCCGGAGATGCATACCGGAAGAAGAAATGGAGAAGGTATTAGAAAGATGTCATTCCTCTCACTATGGAGGACATTTTGGGGGTTCAAAACAAGACAAAAATTCTTGAAGCAGGATTCTATTGGCCCACTCTGTTCAAAGATGCACATACACTTGTCTCTAAGTGTGACCGGTGCCAAAGACATGGAAACATGTCAAAAAGAAATGAAATGCCAATGAATTTCATCCTTGAAGTTGAAATCTTCGACGTTTGGGGAATTGATTTCATGGGACCCTTTCCATCATCATTCTCTAATGAATACATCCTTGTAGTTGTGGACTACGTATCTAAATGGGTGGAGGCTGTTTCATTACCAACAAACGAAGCTAAGGTCGTGGTAAATTTTCTAAAGAAAAATATATTCACTCGCTTCGGAACTCCGAGAGTTATTATCAGTGATGGCGGATCTCATTTCTGCAATCACCAGGTTAAGGCTCTATTGACCAAATTCGGAGTAAAACACCGTGTCGCTACCTCTTATCACCCACAAACCAGTGAACAAGTCGAGGTTTCCAATCGTGAACTAAAACGTATACTTGAGATGACAGTCGACTCATCTCGGAAAGATTGGTCGAAAAAGCTGGATGATGCGCTCTGGGCTTACAGAACAGCTTATAAGACACCAATAGGCATGTCTCCATTTCGTCTGGTTTTTGGAAAAGCCTGCCACCTGCCAGTAGAGGTTGAACATCGAGCCTTTTGGGCTATAAAAAAATTAAACTTTGACGAACAGTTGGCTGGAAAGAAAAGGTTGCTGCAGTTAAATGAGTTGGATGAAATCCGACTCGACTCATATGAAAATGCCAAAATCTACAAAGAAAAAACAAAAAGATGGCATGGAAGCAGAATTCTAAGAAGAGATTTTAAAACAGGAGACCAAGTTCTGCTTTTTAATGCACGACTGCGTCTGTTTCCGGGTAAGCTGCGATCACGATGGACGGGCCCTTACACGATCAAATAGGTGTTTTCTCATGGAGCTGTGGAGATTTATAATAGAACCGACGGGAGTTTCAAAGTAAACGGCCAACGGTTAAAGCCATATCTGGGAGGAGAATTCTCGACACCAAAGTCAATCATAATGCTGGAAATACCTAATTAATCTGACGAGAAGTCAAGCTAAGGACGTTAAACAAAGCGCTTATTGGGAGGCAACCCAATCTCTATTATTTCGCAAAATAAGTTTGGGTGTAACACGGAAAGATTCAACAACAAGATCAAGGATCATATCATTCATAAAATCCAGGGAGTCTTTCTTTCATTATTCTCACACATATATAATAATTATAATTTTCTACAAAAACACATTAAAAACTTAAAAAACCAAAAAAAATAAGTAAAATAAAATAAAATAATATATATATATATATATATATATATATATATATATATACGGCCGTATCCAAAATAATACGGCCGTAATTAGTATCATGATTTTAACGTATGCACCTTACGGCCGTAACTACTTATTGTTACGGCCGTAACCTTATTAACCTAAAAAACAAAAACAAAAAAAAATCAAATGCTTTATACGGCCGTAACTCCTGCATGTTACGGCCGTATCTTAAAACAAGGTCCGAAAAAACGAAAGACTCATACGGCCGTAAGTCTGGAAGGATACGGTCGTAACTTAAAATCATGTTAGAAAAACGAATGCATCATACGGCCGTAACTTGGCTATGTTACGGCCATAACTACACGTCTGTATTAAAAAAAAAAACGGCCTTTGCAATACATTTCAAACCAGACGAGAAACCAGAAGACCGGCAGTGAAAAAAAAAATTCCCTATCAATCCCTACTTTCTAAAACTCAATTTCTTCAATACAATTCATTCTCTTATCAACATCAACACATAAAATCATCAGGTTTTCTTTCAATCCTTATTTCAATTTATATATTTTTGAGTTTTAGTTTTTAGTTTTTCACTTCATATTTGTTTTTCGATTCTGATTTCCGTATGATTCGTTGATTAAATCATGTTGAGTTGTTAGTATTTTCGATATTTGTGTGGTAATTCGATTCATTGATTTGTGGTGACTTTGTGGATTTGAGTTTGAATGAAAAACCTTGTTAAAAAAACTATGAACTCAAGGTATCCGACGAAATGCCACAACGAAAATCTTTGAATTTTTTTTATGTTTTTATTGGTTTTGCTTGATGATTATAGTCGTGTGATGAAAAGGAAGTTGATTTTGTTAAATTTCAGGGATGGCACCGAAGAAATCGTCAAAAGGAAAAGAAAAGGTCGGTTCATCATCTCAAGGTCCGGCACCACCGCAAAGAAATCAAAACACAAAGTGCATTAAGGAAAGATTGTTCAATCTTGATGATTTTATTGGCGATTCGGATAGAGACACTATCACTAGCCCTTTCATCCAAAAATTCATAGACAACTGCTGGGAAAAATTCGTTTCCGATCTCCCAAATGGTAACCCGACCTTGACCCTAAACTTTTACAATTCTTTCAACAAGTCCATTGGGCAGGTAGGGTCGCCTACTTATCATCAGACTACTGTGAATGGGAAATCGATTAATTTTTCACCGGATGTCATTAACAAGTATTTGGGAGTTAATTGTACTAACGCGGTTGACATTTCTATCTTACCTAATGAAGAGGTGCCGGATGATAGGGTTTTACGCTGGGCGTTAGTGAGTGAGTTGCATGACAGTATTGGGATGATCAAACCCCGATACAACTAGGCGGACCTAATGGATGATGCTTGGTATTTATGTATGTGGGCAGCCGGGAGTATTTACCCGACTTCGACTCTGACGACGGTTTCCATTGGCCACCTGCGAGGTTTATTTGCTATCCGCCGAGGGGTAAAAATGGATTTGGGTACTCACATTTACACTACTATTTGTCACTATGCCGGCATGGTCCCGACTAGGCAGAAGATGCCATACCCCTGCCTTATCACCGGTATTTGCAGGAGCCAGAGAGTAAAAATTCCGGCGGGGGGTGATATATTAACACATGGGGATCGACTGAACGGCAGGAGTAGTGTTTTTCGAAGTACTCAGTTGAGGAGCAAATGGGTACGTTTGGAACCCGAAGAAGATAGTAGCCACGAGGAGGAAGATGAGGCCGAGGAGTATGCCGAAGATGACTTGACGCCTTTTGAGGCGAATTTGCTTGAAAGAGTTCAGGGATGAGAAACATCCCAGGCTGAAATTCTGAGAAATCAGAATGAAATAATAGACCGACAATTATAAACGGATAAGTGCTTTGAAAAGCTTTTCCGTTTTCTAAACATCCCTGACGACACACCTGGAGGATCACAAAGCTAAAATTTCAGGGAGTTTTCTGTTTTCTCACTTGCATTTATTTTTTTTAAAAACTCGGGACAGTTTTACTTATAAGTTTGGGGGTGTTTTCGTACTTGTGTGTTTATTTTGTGGTTTTTGAACTATGATGTTTATTTTGATTTTGATTGTGGTATGTTTTGATTAGTATAGTGTGTGGTGTGTTTTTATTATTTGGCATTGATTAGGTTTAGTGAATATATATATATATATATATATATATATATATTATTTTGATTTTTGAGATTTCTAGATCTGGCCATAACACCAATAAATTAGCTATTTACAAGCTTCTAAAATCGTTTTAACCGGTAAATAAAAATTGTATATTCCAAAATTTTTTTGAGCCATAATCTCTCTTTCCAAGCCTTGTAATTATCATATAAAATCGAGTCATTCGTTACCTTGAGAAAAGAAGAATCAACCGGTTGATGAAAAATAAAACTGAAATTTACTTAATTTGTGGAGTTTTTGATTTTTCATGCTTAAACTAAGAAATGATTTTCTGCAAAAATTCTATTCTCTAAAAATAAGAAAGAAAGAAGTCATTGGTGAAAAGAGCTACACGTTAGCAAATAACGGTGTGAAAGCTATCACCTAAAAAAAAAATATGACGAAAAGGAGAAGTGTTGAGTAGCAACAGCTGCCTAATTTTGGAGGTCTTAAGTTTTGCGAAAAATAAAGGACTAACCATTGTTGGTGCGTAGATGCCGTCTCAAAAATATTGGTGAAAAGAGCTACACGTTAGCAAATAACGGTGTGAAAGCTATCACCTTTTTAAAAAAAATGAGATAGAAATAGTTGGTGAAAAGAGCTACACATTAGCAAATAACGGTGTGAAAGCTATCACTAAGGGATGTAGTTTATGAGCAGATCTGAATTAATTAGCGGCTGAATTTCAATACACTCAATTTCGTAAAAAATCACAATATTTGATGACGTCAATGAAATTCTTCTTCATATTGAGTCGAAAAATAAATGAGTGATCGAGAGCAACCATTAAAGGGAGTCGTGTATATCACGAGTGGGAAAGAAATAATCAACCTTTTGGGGGGAAAACCTTGATTTTGGAATTACAAAATAAAAACCGTGTTTTAACTTCAAAAACATTAGTAGATTTATTTTGAATCTTGATTCATTTCTATCTACTGTATAAAGCTTGTTGTTGTGTATTAATGGCATTTTGATCTCCTTTTCTCTTTTTATATTTTAATTTATGTGTGTATTAATCTTTCTTATTTTTATTTTTGGAGCATGAATAATAAAGAGTCTTGCTCGGGACTAGCAAGAATTCAAGTTTGGGGGTGTGATAAGTGTCTGTTTTGTACACTTATCCATGGTTTGTATCGATAAAATTCACCCATAATTGAGCTAGTCTACTCGTTTTTTGCTTTTAATTAATTAGTTTTAATAATTTTATTTTTATCGGATGATGATCGGATTAAATAACTGATTTACTCAAAAAACAACATGTTTATTAAATATTTTCTTTGTTGAATTTTGATATATTCATGTTGTAGGGCTTTCCGATACGAATTCAGCAGTCTTTCCGGATTCAAAATCAGAGTTATATATCAAAAGTTATCATCCGAAGAAGATTTGGGGCAAAAACGCAAAGTCTGAGAAATTCTGGGCTGAAAACGTAACTTTCAAAGCAACCAGTGAACAAATTGACGAAGCCAAGTTACGGCCGTAACTACAGAATGTTACGGCCGTAAGTCACCCTAGTTACGGCCGTAACTCCTGAATGTTACGGCCGTAACTCTTGAAAGATTGTTATGATTTGTCTAATTTTTTATACTGTTTGTGTATTATTGAGGGGATGGCTGGTATTGATCCGATTTATTGTAATAATGCTGGAGTTTTGGAGCTATTAAATGACTTTAGGTGTATAAATAGACCCCTTAGATCCTTCATCATTCACCATTCATCTTATAATTTTCCATTTTTTGTAAACTTTTCTTTTTGAGTGAAGAACACACTTGTGTTCTTGAGTGATATTGGTAAGTGTGGTATAGCATATGTTGTTCAGAGAGTTTATTGCTTCTATCTCCTTTATCTACTAAGGGAGTTAGGATCAATTCTTTCTCTTGATTCAACTAATAATGACCACCAAAGCTTGTAACATGTATAATAAACCCTTCATGGGCTAAGTAACCTTTAGTTGGGATTATAAACAAGGTTAGTCATGTTATTTATGTTTGTATAAAAGATCTATTGTGAATTACTTATTATTGTGTGTGACTTTCATTGTTTTAACAATCTTTATTTATTTGGCCAATAAATGACGATATTTATGGTCTTCATATGTTTGGAAAGAAAATATGTTTGATTAGATCAAATGATCTTCACTCTAAGTTGTTCTAGGGGATAGAAATATACCTCTAGTCCTTGGATGATTCTTTGAGTTATTTTCATAAATCCTAATGCTATGTATTGAAGCCAATCAACATAGAAATTTAGTGGATTGATTCAATATGTAAGGGGCGTTTTATAATAAGTAAATTCATCTTATGATCTCCTATACATCTTTTATAACTAATGACGAACTAAGTTTGTAATCCCAACTATTTCATTTTATCGGTTAATCAATCTATTATTATTGCAATATTTTTATTTCCTTAAAATATTAGAACTATTATTGCATTTTCTTTGCAATTATTAAACCAAACTTTTTAATTGTGTGTTTCACTCATCTTAGTATCTATAAAAGTAGACTAATAGTGTATAATTCAAATTATAACCAAACTTCCTTGTGGGATCGATAAACCGGACTAAAAAAGTCCACTTTACTACTTGATACGATATCGTGCACTTGCGATAGTTACACTAAGAACGTGTCAACGGGATGTCTGGGGGTCGATACTAAGGGGTACGGCCGCGGAAGTGGTATCCCACCCGGAGCGTTCGACGGGATGTCTGGGGGTCGATACTAAGGGGCAGGGCCATGGGATACCAGTAGTGGTTTTGTGATATCGAAATGATCGAAACTGAGTTGTATGCCAATGTAGTATTCCAGAATATTTATGGCAAATGATTTCTGAATGAGGTGATTGTGTAAAATTCGTATTCGTATGTAATGTTGTGTAATTGTGTACTTGCACTAGCTATTCGAATGCTAACCCCTTAAATGGGGGAAATGCGTCTTATGCATTTCAGGTACCGGGAGAGCTGAGGAGCAGGCACGGGACATGCACCCAAAGGATGGGCTGGATTGATGATGTGGCTCGAGTCTGTATTTCTATGTTTTGTCATTTCATTTGTCGAGTACTGGAGTTAGACTGTTTACTTTTAAACTTGGTTTAAGTCCCCTGCGTGGGCAATGAATTGAAATTTATCTTATGTTCATGTACTCTGTTAAAATGTTTTGGCCGAGGCCACGGCCTTACTTACTTTTTGAGTGCATCATTTGGGATTACATTGTGGTTTATGTGTCACGTTTTAGCCTGGTAGACCTCACGAGGGTTCTACGGCGTGTAATGTCCCATTTGTGAATTGGGGTGTTACAATTATGGTATCAGAGATTAGGTTTTGAATACCTAGCCGGTAAATTTTGGTCTGCATCGGTTGCGTCATTAGAGTCAGTCGTTGAGCCTAATATCATCATGCTACCGTCTTTTCGTGCGACCCGTGGCTGTAAGTCTCCTCGAACTCTTATATTTCTGTAACTCGTTTTCTTGCGTTGTTCGGAATTATGAATTGTGATACCAACTTTGTCAATTGTGAATCTTTCTGATCTTGTTCTTTTCATTCTTCCTTTAGTATGTTGAGAGGTCGTGGTAGACCAGCTAGGGGATGCGGCCGAGGCCGTGGTCGGGGTGCTGATAATGAAGAGGGCTCACTTTCTCAGTCCTCTGCGGACTCAGCCTCTCACTCAGTGCCGTCGGGTAATAATGCCGACACCGGGGCTACTGCCGTACTCCAGCAGTTAGTAGCCCAACTTGCTCAGATAGCTCAGGGTGGACGTCAGAATACGCCCCCGACACCCGAAGAGGAAGCTAGTAAGTGGCTTCAGACGGTGACTAAGATGCACCCTCCTCGTTTCTCCGGATCTTCTGACTCCCTCGGTTGGGAGAATTGGCTCTTTCAGTTGTCCAGGACCTTTGATGTCGTAGCTTGTCCTGAAGACAGGAGGGTACATATTGCCCAGTACCTCCTGGATAAGGAAGCTGCGGAATGGTGGGAGGCCGTTACGCCCAGAGACCGCCGAGCTACTTGGGAGGAATTCAAGGCCGCTATGGAAGCAGAATATTGTCCACCGCCAGTTAAGGAGCGCAGAATTGTGGAGTTCTTCACCGCTACACCTCAGGATGTGCCTATTTCTCAGGCCATCATTACTTACAATCAGCAGTTGGGTTTCGTGAGAGATCAAGTGAGGACGGAGGCTGATAAAATCCGTTACTTCAACATGCGCATGAAACCGCATATCAGGCAGAGTATGGCACCGCTCATGTGTGCCACTTTGAAGGAGTATCAGGATCGCGCTCTAGCGATCGAGATGGCCGCACCGGAATCAGAGTTGGGTACCGAGGCCAAGAAACAGAAAACGGTTGGCAGCTTTTTAGCCGGCAAGAGTGGCCGATTTTCGAGAGCACAGTCTGCCCCTACATCGGGAAAGAGGCCATTTCATCAGGCTGGGGGATCTCAGGGTAATCGTTCAGTTCAGTCCGTTGCTTCTGGTGGTAGGGTTTGTTTTAACTGTAACCAATATGAGCATTTGATGAAGGATTACCCTTCTCCTCCAGTTACTTGCTTTACTTGCGGACAGACCGGGCATCGGGCAGCTCATTGTGAGAGAGCCACCAGGGCCGCTAGAGTTCCGACTACCACTGCCGATTAGAGGGATCACAGCACTCCAGCTACTCATGTTCCGCAGGGTTCGGGTCGTGGTAGGGGTCGGGGTCAGCCGGATCGCCGCGCAGCCTCGAGTTCGGGTTCAGTTCACCCCCGATTGTATCAGATGAGGCGCACAGAGGAGGCATACGTTCCGGTGGCATTAGGTACCACTCAAATACTTACTCATCCAGTTTCAGTGCTTTTTGATTCGGGTGCTACCCATTCCTTTTTTGCGTCAGATTGTGTGAGTCGTATTGGTTTTGACTGCTTGTTTGAGTGTGAGCCATTTGTAGTGAGTACGCCCAGTGGGGATCGTATGGTTGGGGACCGGAAAGTTAGGGATTGCCCAGTGAGGATCGGGATCCGAGATTGGCCCTCGAATCTCATTGTTATAGACCTTAAGGGTGAGGATTTGATCCTCGGGGACGATTGGTTGGATCGTCACGGTGCTATCATGAACTATCGGACTCGTACCATCTCGATAGTGGCCGAGGACGGCACCGAGCATACTCTCGTCGGTTGTAATCCGGGTAGATCGGGGAGTGTGATTAGCGCCTTGAAGGCGATGAAACTTCTGAACCAGGGTTGTGTCGGCTACTGGTGTTACGCTCTGAAGGCGGAAGATGGTGGAGTTGACTTATCGTCAATTCCAGTTGTTAGTGAATACCCCGACGTATTTCCGGATGACTTGCCGGGATTACCACCGCATCGAGAGGTGGAGTTTCCTATTGATCTTGAGCTGAAGGCAGCCCCTATTTCTCGAGCGCCGTACCGTATGGCACCGTCGGAGATGTTAGAGTTGAAGAATCAGTTGAGAGAGTTGTTATATAAAGGGTATATTCGACCGAGCGCATCGCCTTGGGGTGCGCCCGTACTTTTTGTTAAGAAGAAGGATGGATCGCTTCGTTTATGCATCGATTATCGAGAATTAAACAAGTTGACCATCAAAAATAAATACCCTTTGCCCCGAATTGACGACTTGTTCGATCAGCTTCAGGGGGCGACAGTCTTTTCGAAGATTGATTTGCGATCGGGCTACTACCAGTTGAGGATTCGGGACATCGATATACCGAAAGCTGCCTTTCGGACAAGATATGGCCATTACGAGTTTGTGGTTATGCCTTTCGGGCTAACCAATGCCCCAGCAGTGTTCATGCAGCTGATGAACAAAGTTTTTATTGAGTATCTGGACAAATTCGTAGTCGTCTTTATCGATGACATTCTGATTTATTCACGGAGTCGGGGGGAGCACGCCTTACACCTCCGGATTGTATTAGACATTTTGAGAGCTGAACAGTTGTATGCGAAGTTCTCTAAGTGTGAGTTTTGGCTCGAAGAAGTGATGTTCCTCGGGCATGTGATTTCAGCAAAGGGGGTTCGGGTAGATCCATAGAAGATAGAAGCAGTGATGGCTTGGGAGCCGCCTAAGAATGTGAAGGAGGTGAGGATTTTTCTGGGTCTCGCCGGTTATTACCGTAGATTTGTTGAAGGGTTTTCTAAGATCGCTAGACCACTCACTCAGTTGCTACAGAAGACTCAGAAATTCGAGTGGACCGCATACAGACAGAATAGTTTTGACGAGTTGAAGAGACGACTAACTACCGCACCCGTGTTAGCATTGCCTTAGGGGAACGAAGATTTCGTGGTATATAGTGATGCTTCGGGCCTCGGACTCGGATGCGTTTTGATGCAAAGAGATAGGGTTATTGCTTATGCGTCCCGCCAGTTGAAACCGTATGAGGCGAATTACCCCACGCACGATTTGGAGTTAGCTGCGGTCGTTTTCGCCTTAAAGATCTGGAGGCATTATCTCTATGGGTCGTCGTGTAAGATATTTACGGATCACAAGAGTTTGAAGTATATCTTCAGTCAAAAAGAGTTGAACATGAAACAACGAAGGTGGTTGGAGCTAATTAAAGATTACGACCTCGAGATACTTTACCACCCGGGTAAGGCTAACGTAGTGGCTGATGCGTTAAGCCGGAAGCCGATGACGTTACAGATGTTAGAGGTACTTACACCACAGAATAGGATCCAGTGAGATTTTATCTGTCAGAATATCGAGGTTTGGGTTCAGAGAGTTCAGGGTCAGTTATGTACGTTGGAGATCACTTCATCCTTGACTGATGATATCAAGGCGAAACAGTATGATGATCCGTTTTTAGTCCAGCTGAGGGAGGATGTGAGGAAGGGGAAAGCCCCTGGATTTGTGGTTCAGGATGATGGCGTTCTGAGATTTCGCGGCAGATTATGTGTACCGAATGACATTGAGTTGAGACAGAAGATTTTGAGTGAGGCTCATACTACGCCTTATTCCATACATCCTGGTACGAGCAAAATGTACAAGGATGTGAGGAGTAACTACTGGTGGAGTAATTTGAAATCGGACGTTAGCGAGTTTGTGGCGAAGTGTTTGACCTGTCAGCATGTTAAGATTGAGCATCAGCAACCCGCGGGGTTGCTACGACCACTTCCCATTCTGGAATGGAAATGGGAAGACATCTCTATGGATTTCATTACCGGGATGCCTAGGACTCGGACTGGAATGAACATGATTTGGGTTATTGTTGATCGACTAACCAAATCAGCTCATTTCCTGGGTATTAAGGACACTTGGGGACCGGAGAGGCTGGCGCGAGTGTTTATTGCAGAGATCGTGAGATTGCATAGGACTCCTAAGAGTATTGTTTCAGATCGAGATGGCCGGTTTGTATCACATTTTTGGCAGGCGGTTCATCGAGCTTTGGGGACTGAGTTGAGACTCAGTACGTCTTACCACCCTCAGACTGACGGACAGTCAGAACGGACGATCCAGACGTTGGAGGATATGTTGAGAGCCTGTGCCTTAGATTGGAAGGATGATTGGGAGTCGCACTTGCCGTTGATCGAGTTCATATACAACAATAGTTGGCACGCCTCGATCTAAATGGCACCATTTGAGGCATCGTATGGGAGGAGGTGCAGATCGCCATTGTGTTGGGATGATGCGTCCGAGCTGATTGGTACCGAGCCCGATATGGTAGTTGAGACGAGAGATAAGATTGCCCTGATTCGTGATAGATTGGTAATGGCCCAGAGCCGGCAGAAGTCTTATGCCGATACACGACGCCGACCGTTGGAGTTTGAGGTGGGAGACCATGTGTTGCTTAAGGTGTCGCCGACACGGGGAGTTTACCGCTTCGGTCAGAAGGGTAAACTTAGTCCGAGATTTATTGGGCCGTTCGAGATTCTTGAGAGAGTTGGAGAGCTTGCATATTGGTTAGGCTTGCCGCCGTCCCTGAGTCACGTGCATAACGTATTTCATGTTTCCCAGCTTAGGAAGTACGTACCAGACCCTAACCATATTATTGATTTTGGAGAGATCGAGTTGTGGCCCGACATTACCTTCGAGGAGAGACCGATTCAGATCTTAGAGCGTCAGGTGAAGCAACTCAGGCACAAAACCATTCCTTTGGTGCAATGGTCAAGGCATGGATCCGAGGAAGCCACGTGGGAGACGGAAGAGAGTATGAGATCGAGATACCCCGAGTTATTTGTGTTGTAAGTTTCGGGACGAAACTTATTTTTAGGGGGAGATAATGTAATATCTGTGTTTTCTAATTTCGGTAATTTCTATCTTCGGTGAATATTTGTTTCGGACAACTCGCTTGGCACCGTTTTGGAATTCTGAATCTATTTAGTTTTTGGAGTTTCTCCGTTGGGATGAGTCTCGATGATGTTTTTGCGTAATTTCATCTTGAGTTATATTTTATCGCATGTGTATTCGACTCTCGTTAAACTTGTTCGATTTCGTCATTTTCCTATTTCCATGAGTTCGTATGGTTGAGTAGAGCATGTTTTGAGTTTTGGATTGCTAATCCGACGTTGTATCGTGATTTTCGGATGTTTGGGCCATTTTTGTAATTTCCTATAAGTCTAGGGAATTTGTTCCTTGTTTGATTTTGGTTGTGTACCTCGGATCGTTTTGGGGTTTTCGTACTTCCATTTCGTGTTGTTGTTGCCCAAATATCGATTCCTATTGCTTTTATTCTCTTCCCGGATCATTTTTCATCATTTTGGGACCCAAGGGGGGTGTGGGCCGCGGCACAAGGATTGTGCGCCGTGGCACACACATTGTCCAGTTTCTGGCCGAGCAGTCTGTACCGTGTGCCGCGGCACATGCCGGCAGGGCCGCGGCGCACTGCCGAGTCACTGCCGCGGCACACTCGTCCGGTCCGCGGCACACTCATGTTGCACTTAACGGCCAAACCTTCTGTACCATGTGCCGCGGCAAATGCCGATGGGGCCGCGGCACAATGCCGAGTCACTGCCGCAGCACACTTCGGCTGGGCCGCGGCACACAGAGCGGTCTGCCGATCACTGGGTGCAATTTTGGCCCTATGCCGCAGCACACTTATGCTGGGCCGCGGCACACTATGCAGTCAGTGCTATAACTGTGTTTTTTCAGCGAGATTCACTCATTTTCCTCCTTTTCTTCAACCGTACGAGAGAGAGGGCTTGAGAGGGAGATTTTCCTTCATCTATCAATTGATTGTGTTACTTTCTTCATCTCCTTTCGATCGTGAAGCTCGGATTGTGGATCTAACACGTGTTCTTCGGATCAAAGGGCTTGAATCTTCAAGAGGTAAGATCTCCTATACCCTAGTATGAATTTGGGGAGGTTTGGTGGTGATCTTGTCTTTTAATCCGATTTAACCGATGTTGTTGTTAGATTTCGATGGTATACTCGTGACCCTTGGTTCCCTTGTTATTGGATGGGATGAAATCCCGTTATTACACCGTTGATCGATTTCAATTCCCTATGCACTCTTGATGTTCGATGAATTTCCCCAACGGGTAGAATTAGGATTAATTCTTACCCTTCCGCATTATTGAGACTTGTTGTATACCGTTATTGTGTTAGGAACGGATTTGGAAGGATCGTTCGGACCAAAACCTATTCCTTCGTCGTTTCCTTCGTTTCGTCTTATTCAAGACAAGTACATGCATTACATTTCGTTATGTATGTTGTGATTTTCGAAATGAATGATGAATTGTGATTTTCGGGTGCGTGAGTTGCGTTCCTTCCACCCGGAGTGTCCGACGGGATGTCTGGGGGTCGATACTAAGGGGTACGGCCGCGGAAGTGAACTTGGGTGCGTGTGTGATTGAACTTCCACCCGGAGTGTCCGACGGGATGTCTGGGGGTCGATACTAAGGGGTACGGCCGCGGAAGTGGTATCCCACGCGGAGCGTTCGACGGGATGTCTGGGGGTCGATACTAAGGGGTACGGCCATGGGATACCAGTAGTGATTTTTTGATATCGAAATGATCGAAACTGAGTTGTATGCCAATGTAGTATTCCGGAATATTTATGGCAAATGATTTATGACTGAGGTGATTGTGTAAAATTCGTATTCGTATGTAATGTTGTGTAATTGTGTACTTGCACTAGCTATTCGAATGCTAACCCCTTAAATGGGGGAAATGCGTCTTATGCATTTCAGGTACCGGGAGAGCTGAGGAGTAGGCACGGGACATGCACCTAAAGGATGGGCTGGCTTGATGATGTGGCTCGAGTATGTATTTCTATGTTTGTCATTTCATTTGTCGAGTACTGGAGTTAGACTGTTTACTTTTAAACTTGGTTTAAGTCCCCTGCGTGGGCAATGAATTGAAATTTTTCTTATGTTCATGTACTCCGTTAAAATGTTTTGGCCGAGGCCACGACCTTACTTACTTTTTGAGTGCATCATTTGGGATTACATTGTGGTTTATGTGTCATGTGTTAGCCTGATAGACCTCACGAGGGTTCTACAACGTGTAATGTCCCATTTGTGAATTGGGATGTTACACCTGATGGAGTCATTTCGATGGAATTAGCAAAAGGGAACATGTTGAATGAGGAGGTCCGAAGAAAAGCACAAGGATCTTCGTCACAGTCGGATGTTCTAGTTACCGAAAGACGGGGGATAGGTCAAAGTAGAGGTCCGAGTAATAGAGGGCCACAAAGGAGTAGTTCTCGGGGGAAGTATGCCAACATCGAATGTTACCATTGTGGTAAGAAAGGGCATACTAAGAAATTTTGCCAACAATTGAAGAAGGAGAATCGGCAAGGCCGAGAAAATTCACAAAAGAAGGAAAGCGGTAGTAATGATAAAGCCGAAGTTAATACTACTACCGAAGAGTTCTTTGTTTGTTGTGATTATGATATGGTCAATCTTGCTAGAGATGATTCGAGTTGGGTGGTCGATAGTGGAGCTACGTGTCATGTTACATCACGTAGAGATTTTTATTCCTCTTATACTCCGGGCGACTTTGGTATAGTCAAGATGGGTAACGATGGGTTATCCAAGATTGTTGGAGTGGGATATGTGCATTTGAGATTCGACACCGGAACGGAACTTGTTTTACGGAATGTAAAACATGTTACGGACATGAGGCTTAATGTTATGTCCGTTGGTTTACTCGATGATGACGGTTACCATAGCGGTTTTGGCAAGGGGTTGTGGAAACTCACGAGAGGTTCCTTGATTGTCGGGAGAGGATAAAAGGAAGGAAAATTGTACGTGACACTTCCGAAGGTCACGACTAATTTCGTGAGCACAATCGACAATAATGACATGGCCGAGCTATGGCATAAGAGGCTCGGTCATATGAGTGAAAAAGGAATGGCGCTATTGTCGAAAAAGGAGGTTTTGTCCGGGGTTCACAAGGTACACCTTAAAAGATGCTCTCATTGTCTATCCGGGAAGCAAAGGAGAGTTACTTTTAAGAGTCATACTCCTTCACGGAAGGAAAATGTGCTTGATCTTGTTCATTCCGATGTTTGTGGTCCTATGAAGACGAGGACGCTCGGTGGTTGCCGATATTTTGTCACATTCATCGACGATCACTCTAGGAAGGTGTGGACTTACACCTTGAAGACCAAAGATCAAGTGTTAGACACTTTCAAACAATTTCATGCCTCGGTGGAAAGAGAGACCGGGAAGAAGCTAAAGTGTATCCGGATGGACAATGGTGGAGAGTACACCGGCCCCTTTGATGAATATTGCCGAGAGCAAGGGATCTGACATCAAAAGACGCCCCCGAAGACTCCGCAACTCAATGGTTTGACGGAGAGAATGAACCGGACTTTGGCCGAGAGAGCTCGTTGTTTGCTCTCACATGCTGGATTGCCAAAGTCGTTTTGGGGAGAAGCTTTGAACACGGCGGTTCATGTTATTAATTTGACGCCGTGTGTCCCTTTGGAGTTTGATGTGCCGGATAAGGTGTGGAGCGGTAAAGAGATCTCGTACCGCCACTTGAGGGTCTTCGGATGTAAATCTTTTGTTCACATTCCGAATGATGAGAGATCAAAGCTTGATTCCAAGACGAAGCCGTGTATTTTTATTGGCTACGGGCTTGATGAGTTCGGGTATAGATTATATGACCCGGTGACAAAGAGGCTTGTTCTGTCGAGAGATGTTGTTTTTGTAGAAGATCAAACGATGAAAGATGTTGAGAATGGAGAGTCGGCTCTGCAACACGACTATGATCTTATTGATTTGGACCCCGTTCCTCCACAAAATGTTGAGACACTCGTTGGAGATGACGTCCAAAATGATGAACAACAAGATGCCGATGACAACGATGAGTTGAGACAAGATGACAACGATGGAGCTCATCACGAGCTACCTGTGACGAACATTGTAACACCCCGAGATATTCGGAATAATTACAACGCCGTAAACCCTTTAGGTAAGGATTTACAAGGCTAATTTGAAAGAAGTATAAATATAATCCAATCGTACAACTGAAGTTCAAATACAGGTTTGATTCAACCGATCAAATGATTTAACTTATACAACCATATCGAAATGACATTATTAAAACAAACGTACTCGAGTACTAAATAAACCAAGAAGACAAATAACCATAAACATCGACCACATCACTGAGCCATCTCATCATCATGTCGGTACTGTGGTTGCTTCCCCGCTCCTCGGCTACCTGAACATCAAAACAATGTCCACCCCCGAAGGGGTTAGCAAAACAATGCTAGTACAAGTATCATAATACATAAATCATCAATGCATCATAAAACATGCAAAACGGACTTCCGTCATCGGAATCCAACGATCCGAATCCTCACGATTCCATCAACACAATACAGGGTAATCCAGCGATCCAGCGCCCTTGGTATAGATCCCCATGATGATCCCGTCGGACCAACGCATGGTGGAAAACCCGTCCAGCGATCCAGCGCCCTCAGCATAGATCCCCATGATGATCCCGTCGGACCAACGCATGGTGGACATTCGATCCAGCGCCCTCAGCATAGATCCTCATGATGATCCCGTCGGACCAGCGCATGGTGGACATTCGATCCAGCGCCCTCAACATAGATCCTCATGATCCCCTCGGATCACTTATACCATAAATTAATCAATTATGCATACATATATGCATTTCAATACGTTCATCAATACGAACAAATAACAACGAATACAACGAGAAATTTCAGAAATACATCTCATATTCAACAACACGAACGAAACCACAAGCATGATCAAAATTTCAATATAAATCGAACTCGACATATGATACTTGCCTCGAAAATGGCAAGAATGAAATACTCCAACAAACGTCACGCGTCTGTAAGTCACCGCCCCACGATCGACTCCTACGCAAGGCTCGGACCTTGTTCAAAAAGAGATACAAGGAACTTAACATACCACTCGATACTAACATACGCTCACCGAATAGTTATATCGTGATCGTAAAGTAGTGACGTTAGGTTGGTTCACAGTTAGAACACTAGGTAAGAACTGAACCGGAAACGATAAGGCACTTCATGAGGGCTGAACGATCATTTCGAAGGTGAAGTACCGTTGTTTAAAAATTCACTGTTTTACAAGGCATTGAAGGTTTCATGTTTTAATAAGGGATTAAATGCCAAATCCTCATATGATCGGCTATAACGATTTTACCACCAATGTTTATTCAAGATGACAAGCATGCTCGAATATTACGCAAGGAAAACGATACTACGATGATCCGGTTTGAGTTCAAAGACTTGGCCGATATATCAATCTCAAGAATATGGAGAATACATACATGAATTACAACCGTGAAACATAAAAAGGGTTTAGGGTTTCTAATCTGAAATCATGCTATTTACTCTCAAGAATTAAGGATACTACAAGTTAAGGTTTTCATCCACTGAGGCTAAATCAATACTCTAAGTAACGGAAGAAAGACAAGGTATAATCGGGTTCTAAACTCCAAAATATGGTGCTGGACTCAAAAGATCATTAACTACTCCAATGATTTCCAAAACAAGCTCAAAGCATAGCTAAGAATGTAAACTCTAGCTTGGTGAATCGTAACATACCTTAAGAGATGTAAGAATAAAGAAAATCTTCAATAAACTCTTCACCGGAAGCTTGATCACCAACTTACACGATCTAGGCTTCCCAAAATCGGAGGTAGATGATGATATGAGGGATATGAGGTGAAGGATAGTCTCAAGAACACAAAAATCGGCCAAGGCAAAGTGGGAAATGAAGTGAGGGTCGGGTTCTATAAATAGATTTCTGGGCATTACGTACGTTATGCAATCACTCTTACGTACGTAACAAACTTAACGTACGTTATACCCTAGCCTTAGCGTACGTAATCGTCTGACCAGAGTTCACTGGTCTGATTTCGCCATTTCCTTATGTACGTAATCACACGGGATTTACGTACGTAATATCCATGTCTTTAGCGTACGTAAAACATGCACCATAACGTACGTAACACCTATGTCCAGGTTCACGCGGAAATCACACGAATCTTTCCCGGCCCCTTCTTCGGCCCCCACACGCCGACCCTTATCCGATCCTCAGTTGACTTAGCTTACGTACATTAAGAACATCAGCTAACGTACGTAATACTGCATCCTTAGCGTACGTTATATACGCCTGTTAACGTACGTAAGTACGTGCAGAATCATGCATGCAATGTTTGAAGTTATAAAGACATAAAGGCGCAAATACGGGAAACCAATCTACGATTTATAACATCATGAAGTCGAAATAATACAAGGTCGAGTACAAGGTAAATACACCATTTATCCGGGCATTACATACTACCCCTCTAAAAAGAAGTTTCGGCCCGAAACTTAAAACAAAAATAATTCCGGATATCTCGACTTCATACTCTCCTCTGTCTCCCAAGTGGCTTCTTCGACTCCATGTCGAGACCACTGAATTTTTTACCAGGGAGATCGGTTTATTCCTCAACTGCTTGACTCGTCTCTAGAGTATCTTGATTGGTCTCTCTTCGAAGGTGCCATCATTAGCTATCTCGATCTCGTCGAAACCAATAACATGATTGGGATCTGGCACATACTTCCGTAATTGGGATACGTGAAACACACTGTGAACGTGACTCAGCGATGGCGGTAAGGCCAACATGTATGCTAAATCCCCAACTCTCTCGAGGATCTCAAATGGTCCGATATATCTCGGACTTAGCTTGCCCTTCCTCCCAAAACGGAAAATTCCTCGTGTAGGAGACACCTTCAATAGTACGTGGTCCCCAATGTTGAACTCTAGTGGGCGATGACGCACGTCTGCGTAAGACTTTTGTCGACTCTGGGCAGTCAACAGTCTTTCCCGAATTAAGGCTATCTTCTCTTGAGTCTGGACTATCAATTCTGGTTCCATCCCAATCAAGTCCAAAGAATCATCCCATCACAGGGGTGATCGACATCTCCTTCCGTACAAAGCTTCAAACGGTGCCATCTTAATAGAAGCATGCCAACTATTGTTATATGTGAATTCAATCAACGGCAAGTGAACTTCCCAGTCAGTTGACCAATCCAAGGCACAAGCTCTAAGCATGTCTTCTACTGTCTGAATAGTCCTTTCGGACTGCCCGTCCGTCTGAGGATGATAAGCCGTGCTAAAGTTCAGCTCAGTTCCCAGAGCCCTATGAACTACCTTCTAAAAATGCGACACGAATCGGCCATCTCGATCCGAAATAATGGTCTTCGGCGTCCCATGCAATCTGACTATCTCCGTAATAAATACTCGCGCCAATCTCTCGGGTCCCCAAGTGTCTTTAATTCCTAGGAAATGAGCCGACTTGGTTAGTCGATCAACTATAACCCAAATCATGTTCATTCCCGTATTAGTCCTAGGCATATTGGTGATGAAATCCATCGAGATATCCTCCCACTTCCACTCAGGAATCGGAAGCAGCTTTAACATTCCGGCAGGTCGCTGATGTTCAATCTTAACCTGCTGACAAGTCAAACACTTTGAAACATATTACGCTCGTCCTTTTTCATATTCCCCACGGAAGTTTTGTTTTAGATCCTTATACATCTTACTGCTCCCCGGGTGAATAGAATAAGGCGCGCTATGAGCTTCCTTCAGAATTGTCCGTCTCAAATCATCAGCATCGGGAACGCAAAGTCGATTCTGAAATCTCAGAACTCCATCATCTTGTACCACGAATCCTGGGGCTTTTCCTTTCTTTACTTCGTCACACAATCGAAGAATCAGAGAGTCATCCAACTGCTTAGATTTGACTTCTTCAACCAACGACGAAGTTAGTTCCATCACACACAATTGTCCTTGGACTCCTTGCGACCACACTTCAATTCCTTCACGAATTAGCTCTCGTTTCAAGTTGGTTTGGGATGTAAGTGCTTCCAACACTCGAATAGAAACAGGTTTTCGGCTCCGTGCATCATCTACCACATTTGCTTTGCCTAGATGATAAAGGATTTCCAAATCGTAATCTTTGATCAATTCCAGCCACCTTCTCTGCCTCATATTTAATTCCTTCTGACTGAAAATATATTTGAGGCTCTTGTGATCGGTGAAGATCTGACAACGAGTGCCGTACAAGTAATGTCGCCAAATTTTCAGAGCAAAGACCACAGCTGCTAGCTCCAGATCATGAGTCGGGTAATTAACTTCATACGGTTTCAGCTGCCGAGAAGCATAGGCGATCACCTTATCCCTCTGCATCAACACACATCCCAGACCCTGATTTGAAGCATCGCTATATACCATGAATCCATCCGTCCCCTCTGGTAACGCTAATATAGGTGCTGTCGTCAGTCTCTTCTTAAGTTCATCAAAACCAGCCTGGCATTTCTCGTCCCACGTGAACTTTTGAGTTTTCTATAACAGCTGAGTGAGCGGTCGAGCAATTTTTGAAAATCCCTCAACAAAACGGCGATAATATCCGGCAAGTCCTAAGAAACTCCGGACTTCTTTTACGTTATTAGGAGCTTCCCATTCCAAAATTGCTTCGACTTTCTTCGGGTCCACCTGAACTCCGTCAGCTGATATCACATGCCCAAGGAAGGTTACTTCCCTAAGCCAGAACTCGCATTTGGAAAGCTTTGCATACAGTTGTTCCTTCCTCAAGATGTTCAAAACCACACGCAAATGCTCAGCGTGCTCCTCTGTGTCTTTCGAATATATCAATATGTCATCGATGAAGACGACCACAAATTTATCCAAGTATTCTAAGAATATCCGATTCATCAATTGCATAAATACCGCAGGAGCATTGGTAAGTCCAAATGGCATCACTACAAATTCATAATGCCCGTACCGAGATCTGAAAGCAGACTTCGATATATCCGTTTTCTCAATTCTCAACTGATGGTATCCTGATCGCAAGTTAATCTTTGAGAATACCCTTGCCCCTTGCAACTGATCAAACAAGTCGTCGATCCGAGGTATCAGATATTTGTTCTTGATCGTCACTTTGTTTAATTCCCTGTAATCAATACATAATCGGAGGGATCCATCTTTCTTCCGGACAAAGAGAACATGTGCTCCCCAAGGAGAAACGCTAGGTTGAATGTAACCCTTCTGCAATAATTCTTCTAGTTGCTTCTTTAGTTCATACATCTCGGTGGGCGCCATACGATATGGTGCTCTGGAAATAGGAGCAGCTCCAGGCTCCAATTCGATAGTGAACTCCACTTCTCTCTGCGGAGGTAATCCAGGTAGTTCGTCAGGGAATACATCTGAGAATTCATTTGCAACAGGAATAGATGAGAGTTCTACTCCTTCTTCTTTCTTCATGGCATAACACCAGTATCCGTAACAACCCTGCTTTAGCAATCTCGCTGCTTTCATCGCTTTGATTAATTTTCCTGAGCTTCCCGGCCTCCACCCCTTAAATAAATGTTCAGACCCGTCATCGGAAATGATAGAAATGACTCTCTTTCGGTAATTCAAAATAGCTCCATAACGATTGAGCCAATCATCTCCGAGAATCAAATCGTCACCAAGGATGTCGACTACAATAAGATTTGATAGCCAATCTCTCCCCCCTATAGTCACTGGAAAATCTCTAGTTTCTAGGGTTCCCACAAGTTTCTCTCCGCTCGGTAATCCCACAACATAAGGTTCACAATCATACAAGCACGAGATTTTCAAACGATTAACACAGTTCAAAGATATGAAAGAATGCGTAGCTCCTGAATCGAACAAGACACTAACTGGTTGCAAAAGGATCTGAATCGTACCTGATGCAACAGCCGTGTTCTGATCGTCTGACTTCTTCATCTCGTAAATACGCGGAGGAATGGACCCAGCGCTGGATGCCTCTCTTTTCCCAGCATTCTGCTGCTGGAACCCACTTTGTTGCGTCTGGTTTACACTAGTGTCCTTCGGAACTGGTACAGGAGTGCGAGTGCCAAAAGATCGAGTCGCATTCCCACAAAATGTTGCGCGATGCCCTTCCTGTCCACACTCGAAACAGGTCACAACAGGCGCGTAACAGTCACGTCGAATATGCCTCGCTTTGCCACAGTTATAGCATTTCTTCCCTGCGTCTGAAACGGTTTGTGCTGCTCGAAACTTCTTTCCTCCTAGAGAAGGATGCGGAGGCCTCCTGGATGAATGAAAAGAGGACTGGCCCCTGCGGGGCGCACTGCTCTTATTCTCCGTGAAGTTGCCAGCCACTTTCTGCTTCTTTGCTTCTGTTGATTTCTCTACTGCTGCCTCCTTCATATCACAGGCCAACGCCTTATCCTGATACTGTCGTAGAGTGGTACATTCAAATCCGGACATATATTGCTGAATTTCCGGCTTCATTCGCATGTCAAAATGGAAAATCCTCTCTGCCTCGGTCCTGACCAAGTGGCGCACATAAGTCAGCTGGTGATTAAAGGTCTTAATCACGTCCGTCACAGATGCTTCTGAATTTTGTGGTGAGAAAAACTCCCGAACTCGGGCCTCTCTAACTGGGCGAGGACAATACTGCGCTTCCATCATCAATTTGAATTCCGTCTAGTCAACATTGTGCTCCTCCGGTCGATTGGCCTCCCACCAGTCGAAAGCCTCCCCTGTCAGAAGATACTGGGCGATCGGAACCTTCCTATCGTTGGGACAGTTAATCCCCGCAAAAATCTTCTCTAATTCATTCAGCCAGTGATCCCAAGAAAGCGTCTCAGTCGAACCATCAAATTTCGGAGGATGCAATTTGATCGCCTCGGTAAGCCATTTATCTCCCCGATTATCCACGTTATGCTGCTGTCCCATCGCCGTCTGCATGCGATCCACAACTTGAGCAAATTGGTTTATCTGAGCAACCACCTGCTGAAGCACTCCTGGCACGTTAGGATCTGCATCATTATTTGCCGATCCCTGCTGTCCCCCGGAATGGGAATCCGTTCGACTAGCTGTTATCTCTGGGGTAGATACCGACTCTTCTTGCCTCGCATTTCCACGTCCGCGTCCACGACCGCGTCCGCGTCCACGACCTCCTCTCAACATACTGTAAACATAAATACTCAATATCCAGGGCAAACATTCTAAAAATACATCCGTCAATGTTTACAAGACATGAATTAAATAAAACGGTAGTATTCGAGATTAGGAAACTTACAACCACGGTCCACACGACGATGCTGTCTCAGCAGTGATGTTACAAACGACCAATAATCAAATAACGTAAACAGACCCAACTAACCCGACTGCCAAGATATCCATGAATCTTAGCTCCGATACCATATTCTGTAACACCCCGAGATATTCGGAATAATTACAGCGCCGTAAACCCTTTAGGTAAGGATTTACAAGGCTAATTTGAAAGAAGTATAAATATAATCCAATCGTACAACTGAAGTTCAAATACAGGTTTGATTCAACCGATCAAATGAGTTAACTTATACAACCATATCGAAATGACATTATTAAAACAGACGTACTCGAGTACTAAATAAACCAAGAAGACAAATAACCATAAACATCGACCACATCACTGAGCCATCTCATCATCATGTCGGTACTGTGGTTGCTTCCCCGCTCCTCGGCTACCTGAACATCAAAACAATGTCCACCCCCGAAGGGGTTATCAAAACAATGCTAGTACAAGTATCATAATACATAAATCATCAATGCATCATAAAACATGCAAAACGGACATCCGTCATCGGAATCCAACGATGCGAATCCTCACGATTCCATCAACACAATACAGGGTAATCCAGCGATCCAGCGCCCTTGGTATAGATCCCCATGATGATCCCGTCGGACCAACACATGGTGGAAAACCCGTCCAGTGATCCAGCGCCCTCAGCATAGATCCCCATGATGATCCCGTCGGACCAACGCATGGTGGACATTCGATCCAGCGCCCTCAGCATAGATCCTCATGATGATCCCGTCGGACCAACGCATGGTGGACATTCGATCCAGCGCCCTCAGCATAGATCCTCATGATCCTCTCGGATCACTTATACCATAAATTAATCAATTATGCATACATATATGCATTTCAATATGTTCATCAATACGAACAAATAACAACGAATACAACGAGAAATTTCAGAAATACATCTCATATTCAACAACACGAACGAAACCACAAGCATGATCAAAATTTCAATATAAATCGAACTCGACATATGATACTTGCCTCGAAAATGGCAAGAATGAAATACTCCAACAAACGTCACGCGTCCGTAAGTCACCGCCCCATGATCGACTCCTACGCAAGGCTCGGACCTTGTTCAAAAAGAGATACAAGGAACTTAACATACCACTCGATACTAACATACGCTCACCGAATAGTTATATCGTGATCGTAAAGTAGTGACGTTAGGTTGGTTCACAGTTAGAACACTAGGTAAGAACTGAACCGGAAACGATACGGCACTTCATGAGGGCTGAACGATCATTTCGAAGGTGAAGTACCGTTGTTTAAAAATTCACTGTTTTACAAGGCATTGAAGGTTTCATGTTTTAATAAGGGATTAAATGCCAAATCCTCATATGATCGGCTATAACGATTTTACCACCAATGTTTATTCAAGATGACAAGCATGCTCGAATATTACGCAAGGAAAATGATACTACGATGATCCGGTTTGAGTTCAAAGACTTGGCCGATATATCAATCTCAAGAATATGGAGAATACATACATGAATTACAACCGTGAAACATAAAAAGGGTTTAGGGTTTCTAATCTGAAATCATGCTATTTACTATCAAGAATTAAGGATACTACAAGTTAAGGTTTTCATCCACTGAGGCTAAATCAATACTCTAAGTAACGGAAGAAAGACAAGGTATAATCGGGTTCTAAACTCCAAAATATGGTGCTGGACTCAAAAGATCATTAACTACTCCAATGATTTCCAAAACAAGCTCAAAGCATAGCTAAGAATGTAAACTCTAGCTTGGTGAATCGTAACATACCTTAAGAGATGTAAGAATAAAGAAAATCTTCAATAAACTCTTCACCGGAAGCTTGATCACCAACTTACACGGTCTAGGCTTCCCAAAATCGGAGGTAGATGATGATATGAGGGATATGAGGTGAAGGATAGTCTCGAGAACACAAAAATCAGCCAAGGCAAAAGTGGGAAATGAAGTGAGGGTCGGGTTCTATAAATAGATTTCTGGGCATTACGTACGTTATGCAATCACTCTTACGTACGTAACAAACTTAACGTACGTTATACCCTAGCCTTAGCGTACGTAATCGTCTGACCAGAGTTCACTGGTCTGATTTCGCCATTTCCTTACGTACGTAATCACACGGGATTTACGTACGTAATATCCATGTCTTTAGCGTACGTAAAACATGCACCATAACGTACGTAACACCTATGTCCAGGTTCACGCGGAAATCACACGAATCTTTCCCGGCCCCTTCTTCGGCCCCCACACGCCGACCCTTATCCGATCCTCAGTTGACTTAGCTTACGTACATTAAGAACATCAGATAACGTACGTAATACTGCATCCTTGACGTACGTTATATACGCCTGTTAACGTACGTAAGTACGTGCAGAATCATGCATGCAATGTTTGAAGATATAAAAACATAAAGGCGCAAATACGGGAAACCAATCTACGATTTATAACATCATGAAGTCGAAATAATACAAGGTCGAGTACAAGGTAAATACACCATTTATCCGGTCATTACAAACATGACATCTTTTGTTCCACATATGCGGTTGACGAGGGACCGTCATCCCTCCACCCGTTATTCGGACGATGAGTACGTCTTACTCACCGAAGAGGGGGAGCCCGAATATTTTGCGGAGGCCATGGAGGATGAAAAGAAGAAGGAATGGATGGATGCCATGCAAGACAAGATGAGTTCCTTGCATGAGAATAACACTTACGAGTTGGTGAAGTTGCCGAAAGGCAAGAGGGCTTTGAGAAACAAATGGGTGTATCGGGTGAAGTCGGAGGAGCATACCTCATTGCCCCGATACAAAGCTAGACTCGTGGTGAAAGGATTTAGTCAAAAGAAGGGCATTAATTTTGATGAGATTTTTTCTCCGGTTGTGAAGATAGGATCGATTCGATTGGTCCTTGGTATTGCGGCTAGCCTTGATCTTAAGGTTGAGCAAATGGATGTCAAGACGGATTTTCTTCACGGAGACCTTGATAAAGAAATTTATATGAAGCAACCGGAAGGATTTGAGGTCGAAGGAAAAGAGGATTATGTGTGTAAACTTCGGAAGAGTTTATACGGGTTGAAACAAGCACCAAGGCAATAGTACAAGAAGTTTGAGTCGGTTATGGGGGAGCAAGGTGAAAATGTGTTGTTCGATCGCCGGGATGGCGAACTCTTCCTATATTCCGGAAATGGGGAGATTTGTAGGAGTAATTTCCAAAATATAGTCATTTTCTCACCTTGCACAGACCTGCCGAGCAGCTGCCGATCGCCTTGACGAGCAGCTGCCGATCGCCATGCTGAGTAGCTGCCGAGTCCTTGCCGAGCAGCCTGCCGATCGCCCTCCCGAGCAACCTGCCGATCACCTTACCGAGACCCTGCCGAGCGCCCTTCAATATGGCCGAGCGCTCCTGCGATCGCCTGCCGTGCCCCTGCCGAGCGCCCTTCGATATAGCCGAGCGGCTCCTGTCGATCGCCTTGCCGATCACCCCTCCGCGTGCCTCGCCGAGCGCCCTACCGAGTGCCTCTACCGAGCCCCTGCCGAGCGGCCCCGCCGAGCCACGCGATCGCCCTCGCGAGCCTCTCTCGCCGAAGCGCCGGAAGGCCGCGGTCACCTGGGGCCGTGGCACATCCCTGCCGAGCCGCGGCCCAGGCATTTTGCTTCACAAGGCCAAAGTGGCCTGTTGTCACGGGTCCGAATTGGACTAGAATTTTTCGCCGAAAACTCAACCCCGTGCTGGCACTGATTGTCCGCACAACAACCAGTCAGCCTTCGATCCTCACCAAACACTCGTATTTGCCTCATAGCACTCGTGTTTAGTACGATCAGAGTTACAGCCCAAGACCACCTTTCGTGCTTGAAGGAGTATGCAGCGGAATACGATCAAAACACGTAAAGGCACACACAATATACGGGGAAAATTCCCCAACCTTGAATATTTATTGCACACTCAATATACAAGGAAAAAGGCCTCGCTGTACAACTCTCAGATCTCACGATCCCTCTCGCACGGATCTCCCTTTCGGGATCCGCTCGCTCGCTCGCTGCCTACAAAATTGTACAAAAGCACCTATTTATAGCCCAAGCAAAGGACTACATCGGTTGACAACCCCAACCGCTAGGTTCAGCTTGACACTCCACGTGTCGACGCGTGGAAAAAGACCACCATGCATCCCTGCCACTTGTCCCGAGCAGTTTGCACACAACTTGCTCGCCTTTGCCTTGTACTGCCACGTACAAGGTCTTCTGGAACCGTCCTGCAACCGTCCGCAACCGCTTGCTAGTAACCGTCCGCAACTGCCCTGATGGATCCCAACACTCCACCTGGCAAAGGCAGTCCACCAAGTAACTGCCCACATGTTGACGTGTGCCCCGCACGTCTTATAACCGCTTGGAACCGTTCCGCACAACCGCTCCAAGTAACCGTCTGACTTAACTGTCTGGAACCATATGTGCCACGTCGATGCAATGTCCCGCGAACGTGCACCAACCGTCCAACCTTTCCCGCGTAATTCCAATTCCCGCGTGTTCCGAAGCCTAGGTCTCGCGCCAAGCAGACCCTCGCATCTTTGGCCGATAAGAACCGAAAGGACCAGCACTTAGTTCCAACATTCCGAGTCATCCGATAGCTTTATGCACAAGTGCCCAACCACTTGCACATTCCCGAGCCTTGCCCACAAAGATCCAAAAATGCCCGCACATGTCCGCACATGTCCGCACAGGGTCCGCCCAGCACGGTCGAACCCTCTCGGCCATGGGCACACAGCCCAGGCCTAGTCCGCGCCCGAAGTGTCCGCTGATCAGCTCTGTTCCTTCACACATTAGGGCTAATGTGTCCCAGATTTCTTTGGCATTCTTGCAGTTCTTTATCTTGACCATGGTGGATTTGTCAAGAGTTTGATATAACACATCTCTGGCCCGGTTGTCAAGGTTGGCCAGCTTTCTTTCTTCGGGAGTCAGCTTTGTCCTCTTCTTTGGAATCTTCTCTGGCTTCCCTGCTGCGATCTCTTTTGCTGTGTTGTCCTTCTCGAAGATGAATGGACCATCCTCTATTATGCACCACATGTCGTCATGAATCGAAGATAAGTGTGCCTGCATCCTTATCTTCCAAAGATCATACTCGTCAACTGAAAACAAAGGGAGTCTAGAATGCATGTGTTCCATTATAAAATGAGAGTGAAGATATATATCTGATATAGATCTGGTTCGTGAAATAAATGAACCAACCTCTCCGATACCACTTGTAGGTCACAAGTCGTCCAGGAATAAGTCTAGAGGGGGGGGGGGGGGGGGTGAATAGACTTATTGAAAATCTTAAACTCTTTTTCTCGAAAAGTAAGTTTCTTCAGCTGATGGATAAACAAATGACTTGGAGTCGTTTGTTCTTAATACGTGCGGAAATCATCTGATGACGAATACAAAATAACTAATGAAACACTTAACAATGAATGCAGCAGTTAAAGTATGATGCAATAAAACAGTAAAGAACGCAGGCAATTATAGTGGTCTCAGAGGTGGGGTAATCCTCTACTAATCCACTTTTCTCCAAACCAGTTGGAGATGAATTCACTATAATTCTCAACCAGTGATAAATATTACAGTGATTCAAACCAAACTACAACAGCTTCCAACCAGTGGAAATTCGTGCCGTTGTAACACACTTGACTGCCTTGCACCTCTTGATCCTCGATCCTTGGATGCCTTTACAGTCTCGAACTTCAACCAGTGAAGTACCCCGTACTCAGGATTATAGACAAGAGTTTTTGTCTTCTCCAACTAAGAGCTTCTTTAAGTATGAACTTTTAGAACCGCTCTTTTCACGATGCTATAGATTGCTTTAGATTGCTTGATTGCTTTGATCGCTTGAAAGTATGTTAGCACCGGTAATTGCTCAGCTTCAAATCTTCGGATATATATAGGTCACGATCTCTGAGTTTTTCTTTGTAGCCGTTGCAAATCTTTTGAACAAATCTGTCCGTTGGAGGGAGACTTCTTTGTTTAATCTTTCTGAACGTTGCAAGGCTGGATTCCCATTATTTTAATCTATCTTCCGATCGTTGTGAAGACTCTGCATGTGATGCGCCGAATCTTTTGAATATAAAACGATTAAAGTCTTCAAGGTGAGTCTGGATGATTTATTTAAATCATATCTCTTGCGGGAATCACTCTTCATGTTGCATGTGATTTTCCGTAATACTTGACTTTTCAATGCATGCTGACGTGGACTTGGAGTACTTGGCTGACTTCAACTAGGCTGATGAGCAGTTAACATCTCTGCAGTCTGGACCTCTCTGATGTTCTCTGTTTGAGACTTATCTGATCAGGTGACTTGTCTAAGGTACCTTGGCTGCAGTCTGGTCAAACATCCCTGATAATTTTTGTTGACCAGAACTACTCTGACTTGACTCGGCTGATCCTCTCTGATGGACTTAGCTGTACTCAGTACTTAGCCGATTTTAGCCTAACTAATTTTTGGCCTACAGAAGATATTCATTTGGTTCTTCTTTACATTTTTGCCAAGTTTTATACTTAATATATTTGGCCTTTGGAAGATACTCATTTGGTTCTTCCTTACATTTTTGCCAAGTAATAAACATTTGACTTTATATTAATGACATCATCAAAATCTAACAAGTATTCCTAACAAATTCCCCCTATTTCGATGATGGCAAAACTTAAACAAGTATTCAAATGATCAAGTCTGCACTTGAGTGCAAGACACACACTAAATCAGTCTAATATTGAGACAACTGGAAATTGTCATTCAACAGACTGTTATAAAACTTTCTGACTTGATTATGATTGAAATTTACAAGCAAGTTTTTACAGGTACAAAAATTATTTCAAGTACAAAATAAATGAAAATCATCTGCCTCTTCCTCTGCCTCTTCGAATAGGCTGTTTGGCAGGTCTGTAGGGTTTAGCTCCGATAGGTCTTGTCTTGACTGGGGCAAGACCATACTTCCTTTTCACGACAAGAGCTGTGAAGGCTTGCTCTTCTTGGGATGAAAATTTGTTCTCAAGACATAGTTTCTTGATTTTCCTTTGTAGCGTAAGTTCATCCAACACACCTCCTCTTTCCAGGGTAGGAGGGTCTTTGGCACTGAATGGAGGGATCCTGGGATAAGCATTTCGTTCCTTAGCATGTTTCTTCAAAATAGCCCAGAGTTGCGGATGAGCTTCTTCCATGAAATTTATGAAGATTTGTTGTGGGGAGAGATTATCATCCTGGAGTATTTCCCAGATGTAGTAGTCTCTGATAAACCTCTTTCTTGCAGATCCCCACATTTCCAGAGCTTCATATGGAACAAACTCCTCCACAAACCACAACTCCTTTCCTTCCCATTCTAGAGTAGGCTCAAGACCTCCTCTAGTCCTCCTCTTCTTGCCTTCAGGCTGGTCAGCCTGTTCTTCTGAATCTGCTCCTCCCTTCCTCTTGGCTGAGGATGTCCCAGCAGTGATCATCTGGGCATCCTGCCTTTTCTTCGATCTAAACTCCTTCCTTATTTCTTCTTGATCATTTCCTTCCCCCTGAATTCTATCTTCCCCCTTTTTGCCAGCATCAACTAAGGTAGTCAATTGCTGCTCTATTCTGCTCATCCAATCGGACATGCCAAATGGCACTCTGTTGGTGGTAGGGGGAGGGGGCTGAGAACTTCTCTCTGCAACAGAGTGTCGATCTTTGCATTGATGGATTGGAGGTCAGGAGTGACCTGAGATGCCAGCAGCTCTCCAATTGTATCTTTCACTATCTGCCTGATCAGCTCAGTCACGGCAGGTGAGATCTGAGCTGGTGGAGAGTGCTCGCCTGAGCCTTCTGCAATTGAAGCACTGGTCTGCAAGCTTCTGTCTGCAGCTGGTACTCCAGATGGGGTCTTCTCTGGGGTCCCTGATCTGGAGTCCTCAACTAACTCCGCATCTAGGCTGGTGTACCGGGCAGGTACCACAGTCCTATCTGCAGCTTCTTGTGTCGGCTCTGGATCTGGCTCCTTTTCTTCTTCTGCCTTCTCTTCCTCTTTCTCCTGATCCTCCTCCTTTTCTTCTTCTTCTTTCTCCTTTTCTTCTTTAATATTTTCCTTTTCCTTTTCATTTTCTTTTTCAGCTCCTTCATCTCCTCCATCATCATCATCATTACCATCATCATCATTATTGTCATCATCCTTCCCATCTTTTTCTCTTTCCTCGTCATTCTCCTTTTCATCATCATCATTCTCCTTCTCACCTTCATCTTGTTCTACTTCTTCTCCTTCTTCTTCTTCTCCATTCAACTCTTCTGTTTTCTCAACTTCATCAGGCTGATTTTCAACTAAAATCTTTTATTCTGTTCTTCTCTCTTCCTGCTCTTCTTCTTCATCGTCTGAAATAACAACCTCTTCATCTCCATCTATCTCCTCAATCCTTATTTCCTTTTCAACTTCCTCCTCAACAACTTTCTCATAAGATCCATCAAAAATACTAAGCATAATGCAGTGGATGAACTGGTCCATGTTGGTTTTAAAATTAGACATAAACCAGTCCTCCTGAAGGATCAAAATTGTGTCTGATGTTTTACAAAAATCTATCAGCACATCCTCCGTGGCTTGGGGATAGTCCCAACCACAAGTGTTAATAAAAGATTGAAATTTGACAAAAGATAGGGATTTCAGGAATTTCCATTCTTCAAAAATTTCAAAGAACGATTGTTTTAAGGCTAGAGGTTTAACAAGTTGTAGTTGTTCGATGGATAGGTTGAAATTATTGTTTTCTAGCAGGTTAAAGATATAATTGGCTTCAGGGATAGAAATTATTAGACCTGCTTCTTCTTCCTCAGAGATGTAGGTTGGGGGGGTGAGTACAGCCACAATCTGAGTCTCGTGGGTGCCTGGGGCAGGCTGATCTTCCAGGTGAATCGGTGACCTGGCTGTAGGGCTGGCAAGATGATCAGACTGCTCTTCCTCACTAAACTGCGGTTTCCTTGGCCTCTTGGGAGAGGGTTCTGGTGATGACTGCATGATAGAAGGTCCTTCAGGGGCTGGTCCCCTTCTCTTAAATCGGACTGCTATGGGAGTGTTGTCGGACTCGGTGTCTGACTCGACTGCAGTTGGGACGTCGGCTGCAGGTCCGTCCGACTCTCCTGACGAATAATATCTCGGATATGGCCTTGTGTCAGGTAGGTCCTTCAGCATCTGGGTTGCTCTCCTTGTGCCTCCCAATTTTCTCAGCTTCTCTTGGTCCAGATGACCAAGTCTTTTGTTGGGATGGAAGTGGTCAGTGCTTCCCTTCGCCACACCAGTCTTTTCCAAAAACCAACTTAGCTGCGTTCCAAACGCCAGCTTGGTTTTAAATCTCTTCTCATCAACAAGCCATTCGGCTTTGTTGACCTCTCGAACGAGTTTCCTAAATATGTAATCTGCCCAGTCAATTTCTTCTTCCTGAATTAGTGCTCCCAGCACCATAAATTTCGCCGACGACAGTTGATCATAACTGCCGGCCATCCCCATGATGATTTTGTTGGTTATGTCCAACGCAAAACGGTAAACCTTTTTAATTTCACTCCTTTTGGCAGTGAATTTCAGCTTTTCGGGCAAATTCTCCACTTTAATCTTCTTCCAGGTTTCGGCGGCGGATTGCTTGAGAGCTTCGACACCTAAACCGCGGTGTTTCATACCAAAAGCTGTACGAATGGATTCTCGTGATATGTCGACTGGTATTCCGCCAACTATGCTCTGAATACGATCCTGAATCAAGTAAGCTTCGCGGTAGAATGTGATAACATCCTCCTTGTACAAATGTTGAGGGTTGATGTCTAGAAATGGGTAGATCCCATTGAGCTTCATCGCGCGAATCAGGTTAAGCATGTCGTAATCCTCCAGATTAGCTTCCAATAAACCTTCAAAATCGACGACCAGCGAGAAAATAATCTGGTCCTTGACCGCCTTCAGGTTGACGCCTTCGAAGTAGGATGCCATTTCTGCAAACAAAAGATTTTAGTGTATTTGGTGTTCAAGGAATTTTTGCTCTGAAAAATATAGGGTTTCTGGTAAGCGTAAAAAGGTAAAGTAAAGGGTTTTCTTTCCTTATAAAGAAGATGAAAAGACGTATGGATTAATTTAATATATATTTGAAATGGTGGTACGCCTTTTGAGATTCTTTTGAATTTCAAATTTGAATCGGTTGTCCATTTAAAATATTGACGGTTGGTTTTGATTGGCCACCGTGGAGGTCGATTTAATAAGCGATTGACACGTGTATTTAAATTGCCACTTGTGAAACGAACATTAATATATTTAAATGCCATTTGTTAACCAAGATTAATATAGTAATATTATAAATATGGCAGATAATAATTAAATATTCAGAGGTCGGTTTTAGAAAACTTAGCTGGTCTGATTTGTTGACTGTTGACCGCTCTGCATCAGGTGAGTTGACTTCATGGACTTCTCGCCTGGGATTCTGATCAGCTAGGTTCCTTCATCCTTTTGTCTGCATCAGCTAGGATCTGTTTTCTCAGATGGGTCCGTCCTTCCTCTGAAATGCTTCAACTCGCTTCAGTACTAGATTCCCAATCTAGTAATCCAAGATCTCTGCTCAGCTCCAAAAACCTTTCTTCTGGCAAGGGTTTGGTAAAGATGTCAGCTATCTGGTAGTCTGTGCTGACTCTTTCAACTCTAACCCTTTTGTTAAGCACATGGTCTCTGATGAAGTGGTGCTTAACATCAATGTGCTTCGTCCTTGAATGCAAAACCGGATTGTTGGTTATTGCAATAGCACTATTGTTGTCACACCAGATTGGAACTTCGTTGGCAATGATATTATAATCCCTTAACTGTTGCCTGATCCATAAAATCTGTGCACAACAGCTACCTGCAGCTAGGTATTCTGACTCTGTAGTGGAGATAGAGTTAGAAACCTGCTTCTTGCTAAACCAGGATATCAGTCTGGTTCCTAGGAATTGGCACGTTCCACTAGTGCTCTTCCTGTTGATTTTGCATCCTGCGAAATCTGCATCTGAGTATCCTGACAGCTCGAAATTATCATCCTTGGGATACCATAGTCCAACATTGATTGTAGACTTAAGGTATTTTCTTATCCTCTTAGCTGCATCTAGGTGTGATTGCTTCGGCTTGGACTGGAATCGTGCACAAACTCTAACAGCATAGGATATGTCTGGCCTGCTTGCAGTGAGGTACAGAAGAGATCCAATGAGTCCTCTGTAGTGGGTTGAGTCCACTGATATGCCTGCCTCGTCTGCATCCAGGTGAGTACTTGTGCTCATAGGAATTCTTGCTGGCTTGGCTGATTCCATTCCATATCTCTTGATAAGGTCTTTAGTATACTTAGCTTGGTTGATGAAAATTCCTTTTTCCATCTGCTTAACTTGTAGTCCGAGAAAGAAGTTAAGCTTTCCCATCATACTCATCTCAAATTCTCCTTGCATGAGGTTGGAGAATTTCTCGCATAATTCTGGATTGGTTGAACCGAATATGATGTCATCCACATATATCTGGACTATTATAATGTGGCCTTCGTGCTCCACTCTGAATAGGGTCTTGTCCACCTTCCCTTTGCAAAAACCATTCTTTTCAAGAAACACAGATAGTGTTTCATACCACGCTCTCGGTGCTTGCTTAATTCCATAGAGAGCTTTCAACAGCTTATAGACTTTGTCTCCTTTGACAAAACCTGGGGGTTGCTCTACATAGACTTCTTCTTCTATGATTCCATTTAAAAAAGCACTCTTTACATCCATCTGATATATTTCAAAATCCTTAAATGCAGCATATGCAAGGAATAGTCTGATGGCCTCTAATCTTGCAACCGGTGCATAGGTTTCATCAAAATCTATTCCTTCACACTGTGCATACCCTTTTGCTACAAGTCTGGCCTTATTCCTAACAACAGCTCCGTCTTCATCACTCTTGTTTTTGTACACCCATTTGGTGCCAATAACCTTCTTGTGATCAGGTCTGTCTGTTAGTTCCCAAACTTTGTTTCTTTCCATCTGCTCCAGTTCCTCTTGCATGGCATTAATCCATGAATAATCTTCCAAGGCTTGTTCTGTAGTTTAGGTTCTATCTGTGACATAAAGCATGAGAACATAGCCATTCCTGCTGGTAGGGTTGACTGTCTTGTCTTAACTCCATCAGTCAACTTTCCGATGATTTGCTGGATTGGGTGATCTTTGAGCCATTTGGGGATATCGTCTTATTCTGGGTCTGTTCCCCCTGTTGGATTTCTCTGGTGGATTTCTGCATCAGCTGGGTTCTGGTCTGCAACTGGATCAGCTACCGTCTTGTCATCTGCAGGTTGGATCTGATATGCAGGTGAGTCTTTGTCAGTTACGGCTGGATCTTCATCAGCAGCAACCGGATCAGAGAGGTTTGGTGATCCTGTCTGATCTGCAGTTGGGTCTTCAGCAGCTGCAGTTGGGTCTTCAGGCTGGTCTGCAGGTGAGTCCACCATTCCAGTGTCATGTACAATGACTTCTTATAGGGTTGCTGACTTGAGCTTGTTCTCAATTAGCTCAACTTGCTTCCTGTACTCAATGGTAGATTCATCAAAAACAACATGGGGTGTTTCCTCCACAACTAAGGTTCTTTTATTAAAAACTCTATATGCCTTGCTTCTTTGTGAATATCCCATAAAGAGACCGTCATCAGTTTTAGCATCAAAGGTATTTAGTTGTGTTTTACCGTTGTTGTGGATGAAACACTAACAACCAAAAACATGAAAGTAAGTAACAGTAGGAGTTCTATTATTCCAAACATCATAGGGAGTTTTGCCATGTCTCCCTACTATCATACTCCTGTTCTGAGTGTGGCAAGTCAGGTTGATGTTTTCACCCGAACCTCTTGGCAGGTCTGCTTCGCAATCATGGACCTTGCCGCTTCCTTCAGGGTTCTGTTCCTTCTTTCGGCAACACCATTCTGCTGGGAGTCCTGGCCGCAGAGAGCTCATCTTTGGATCCCATTCGATCGTGTCGATTATCGCCTTGTTGAGAAACTCTCCTCCTCTATCTGATCTGATCTTGATTATGGATAGGGATTTCTCATTCTGGATCCTTCTTAGCAGCTCAGGTAGCTTGGTCAAGGTTTCACTTTTCTTATATAGGAAGATAATCCAAGTGTACCTTGAATAATCATCTACTATAACAAGTGCATGCTTTCGGCCCCTCAAAGTCCTTGGCTTGATAGGACCAAATAGATCCATGTGGAGTAGATCTAAGATCCTTGTTGTGAGAGTTGTAGGCTGGACTGGCTTGAATGATGCTCTGGTCTGCTTTCCTTTCTGACATGCATCACAAAGCGCTTCCTTCTTGAATGCTTCATTTGGAAGTCCTCTGACCAGCTTCTGAGAACTAATCTTGTTGATGGCTTTGAAGTTCAGGTGACATAATCTTTTGTGCCACAGCCATCCGTTCTCAGCTACTGTCTTTGATAGAAAACAGGAGTTAGGTGTTCCTGTGTTCCAATCTATCATGTAGACATCTCTTCTTCTGAAACCTTGGAGCTTCACTTCTCCAGATAAGATATCTATCACCATACATTTCCAGATGGTGAAGACTACTAGATTCTTCTCGTCGCAGAACTGGCTTATGCTCAGGAGGTTGTATTTGAGCCCTTTGACATAATGAACTTTGGATATTACAATATTTCCTCGGTGTAGCTCTCCAAAGCCTTTTGTTTGTCCTCTAGAGCTATCTCCAAAAGTTACATCGGGACCTCTTTCTTTGGTATATTTGGACAACATCTTCTTGTTCCCGGTCATGTGCCTCGAGCATCCAGAATCTACAAACCATTCTTCACCTCCAAAGTTTGAGCTTGTGGAGATGTGGTTGTAGTCCTTCCACCTTTTCTGCAATCAGACAAGCAGAGATTTAGGTACCCAAATCTGTGTGGGTCCTTTGGGATTAGCTGTTTTTCTGGAGAATTGATTTCTCCTTGGATTGTAAAAGTAGTTATTATTATTATAACCCTCATAAGGTGTGTAAGGTCTAGGTCTAAATCTCCTATTGGGATTGTACACTGGATATTCCTCAAAATTTTGATAGTGTGGGCCATCTCTAAATCTTGGCTGAGACCATTTGTTAAATCTTTGAGGTCTCCATCTGCCCCTCCCATTTTGAAATCTGTTTTTAGGGAGTTGTTGGTAATAGTGGGCATGTAGTCTGGGCTGCTGCTTTTGCCTGGGCCATTGCCTAGTCGCCTGTCTAGGTGGCTGCCTTGTGTAACTTGATCGGCTAGACATGTGACTTGGCTGTTGCCTATTTTTAAATATCGGTTTATACGTAGGCTCAGCAGTCGAGACAATTGTTTCTCCCTTGATAAATTTTCTTTTAGAACTAGAGGGAGTGTGAGGATCATATCCAAGGCTATATTTGGAATATAATGACCTTTTATTGGTACACAATTCTTCCAGGGTTGAAGACGCCTTCAGGGAGGTTATTTCCTGCGCCTGAGTCTTATTTACCTGTGTCAGCTTAGTAAACTCGGTTTTGGCATGAGCAAGTGCAGCTGATTTTTCTTTGAGTAAAATGGTTAGTCGGTTTATCTCAGCTGTATTAAAATCAGCCTGGTTTTTAAAGTCAGCTGCAGTTATCTCAACCTTATTCAGATCTAGGCTGAGTTTTTCGAAATCATTTTTCAGCTGCCTATTCTCATCTTGCAGCTGAGTCTTCTCTGCTCATACAGTTTGGTGTGCAGATTTGAGTGTTTCAAAATCTTTAAATAACTGATTTACCGATTCGTGCAGATCCATATCTTGTGACATGGCTGAGCTATTATTTGAACCGGTGGGTTTAGAAGTTACCTCTTCATCAGCTAGGTTTGCCATCAGGCAGTCATACTCTTCATCTTCATCAGAAAATAATCCGCTGCTTGATTCGACATGCTCCTGGTCTTCTCCGATGAGGGCCTTTCTTCTATCTTGTTTTCTGCCAACCTCCTTCTTGGTTTCGTCCTTCTTGAGCTCAGGACAGTCCATTTGTATGTGTCCTGTCTTGTGACAATTGTAGCATTCTACTTTCCAGCTTCCAGCTTTCTGGTTTCTTCTTGGATTCTCCTTATAATTTTTCTTGTATTTGGAGTAGTTCTTTCTAAAGTTGCTGAATCTTTGCATTATAAACGCCATTTCTTCCTCAAAATCTAATGGATTTGGAGGCTTTACATCAGATAGGCTCTTGGCGGGGGACTCGGCTGCAAATGCTATTCCCTTCTATGCAGGCTCAGTTGAGGATGAACTTGGAAGCTCGAACTCATAAGCCTTCAGATCAGAGAACAACTCTTGAATTTTTATTTTATTCAGGTCCTTGGACTCTCTCATGGCTACGGCCTTCATGCTTCATTCAGGGTTGAGAGATCTGAGAACCTTCAGTGCCATTTCCCTGTTTCCATAGGTTTTGCCGAGGGAGTTGATCTCATTGATAATCTCAGTGAACCTTGTGTCCACTTGATCTATGGATTCACCATTCTTCATTTTGAAGTTGTCAAATTTTTGGATAGCAACTGACAACTTGTTTTCCTTGATCAGCTCTGTTCCTTCACACATTAGGGCTAATGTGTCCCAGATTTCTTTGGCATTCTTGCAGTTCTTTATCTTGACCATGGTGGATTTGTCAAGAGTTTGATATATCACATCTCTGGCCCGGTTGTCAAGGTTGGCCAGCTTTCTTTCTTCGGGAGTCAGCTCTGTCCTCTTCTTTGGAATCTTCTCTGGATTCCCTGCTGCGATCTCTTTTGCTGTGTTGTCCTTCTCGAAGATGAATGGACCATCCTCTATGATGCACCACATGTCGTCATGAATCGAAGATAAGTGTGCCTGCATCCTTATCTTCCAAAGATCATACTCGTCAACTGAAAACACAGGGAGTCTAGAATGCATGTGTTCCATTATAAAATGAGAGTGAAGATATATATATCTGATATAGATCTGGCTCGTGAAATAAATGAACCAACCTCTCCGATACCACTTGTAGGTCACAAGTCGTCCAGAAATAAGTCTATAGGGGGGGTGAATAGACTTATTGAAACTCTTAAACTCTTTTTCTCGAAGAGTAAGTGTCTTCAGCTGATGGATAAACAAATGACTTGGAGTCGTTTGTTCTTAATACGTGCGGAAATCAGCTGATGACGAATATAAAATAACTAATGAAACACTTAACAATGAATGCAGCAGTTAAAGTATGATGCAATAAAACAGTAAAGAACGCAGGCAATTATAGTGGTCTCAGAGGTGGGGTAATCCTCTACTAATCCACTTTTCTCCAAACCAGTTGGAGATGAATTCACTATAATTCTCAACCAGTGATAAATATTATAGTGATTCAAACCAAACTACAACAGCTTCCAACCAGTGGAAATTCCTGCCGTTGTAACACACTTGACTGCCTTGCACCTCTTGATCCTCGATCCTTGAATGCCTTTACAGTCTCTAACTTCAACCAGTGAAGTACCCCGTACTCAGGATTATAGACAAGAGTTTTTGTCTTCTCCAACTAAGAGCTTCTTTAAGTATGAACTTTTAGAACCGCTCTTTTCACGATGCTATAGATTGCTTTATATTGCTTGATTGCTTTGATCGCTTGAAAGTATGTTAGCACCGGTAATTTCTCAGCTTCAAATCTTCGGATATATATAGGTCACGATCTCTGAGTTTTTCTTTGTAGCCGTTGTAAATCTTTTGAACAAATCCATCTGTTGGAGGGAGACTTCTTTGTTTAATCTTTCTGAACGTTGCAAGGCTGGATTCCCATTATTTTAATCTATCTTCCGACCGTTGTGAAGACTCTGCATGTGATGCGCCGAATCTTTTGAATATAAAACGATTAAAGTCTTCAAGGTGGGTCTGGATGATTTATTTAAATCATATCTCTTGCGGGAATCACTCTTCATGTTGCATGTGACTTTCCGTAATACTTGGCTTTTCAACGCATGCTGACGTGGACTTGGAGTACTTGGCTGACTTCAACTAGGCTGATGAGCAGTTAACATCTCTGCAGTCTGGACCTCTCTGATGTTCTCTGTTTGAGACTTATCTGATCAGGTGACTTGTCTGCAGTCTGGTCAAACATCCCTGATAATTTTTGTTGACCAGAACTACTCTGACTTGACTCGGCTGATCCTCTCTGATGGACTTAGCTGTACTCAGTACTTAGCCGATTTTAGCCTAACTAATTTTTGGCCTACAGAAGATACTCATTTGGTTCTTCTTTACATTTTTGCCAAGTTTTATACTTAACATATTTGGCCTATGGAAGATACTCATTTGGTTCTTCCTTACATTTTTGCCAAGTAATAAACATTTGACTTTATATTAATGACATCATCAAAATCTAACAAGTATTCCTAACAGAAACACCACATGTCTCAAGAAAGAAGTCAGCTTCAACCACATAGGTCTCCTACACTGTACTCCTATTTCCGTCTAGTTACATAACCCGCTAACTCACACACACTTAGCCAAGATTACATAACTTTGCATCGGACAACCCCCGAATGCTAGGTAATTTACAAGTAATTTTACTACACACAAAGTAAAATTACAAACATAGGGTCACAAACGTAAAAATCTGAAGTCTACCTATTACAATAGGAACCAGCCACATAGATTGTTCAGACGGACCAACAATCCTTCTGGAATGAGCAATGGCCTGCAACTCTTTTGCTCATTTTTACTGACTTCAGCAACGCGTCTTTTGGCCAACCTTAACGGGACATAAACTGTAAGCACCTCTCATGCTTTGGATGTTCAGTCCGATTGAAGATCGTGGGAGTCCTTCAACCGACTGAAATTTTCATAGGCTAATCGGGACCTTAGCCACACCCAACATCGTTTATCCAGCCAAATCTGACTATGACCAGGATATGCTTCACTCTGAACACATATCTATGCTATTTTTCCTCACAAATCCGAAAAATAACAACAGTAATGTAGGACCACATAAGTTTTAACAAGAACGTATGGAAAGCATTACCCTTACCCAACCACACACCAGCCTAAGTCGTCGAATAACATCTCCTACTCATGTAACAGTTTCAAGTATGATCAGTACTTATCCTGATTTTCGACCTCGCACCTTTAGACTAGCCTTTGGGCCGCACCAATGTTCCTCAACCACTTGACACGAACAGATCGCAATCTTCAAGGGTCTTCCCATCGCTCGTAACAGATCAGCCATCAACTCGACCGAACTGTCCATCTAGATGCACCAAGCACCATCCCGAATATTGGTACTCATATGAAGTACCGATCCTCCCGGAACTAAGTCTGGAACTTTATTGACAAAGGGAACCAATCCCACCGTCTGGTAACTTCCTTCAAAATCAGCCTTAATGCCGCACTTTTGAACCATGGTCGACGATGCTCCTCCAAGCAAGCATCCGTTCCTATTTCGGTATCCGGTCCACACGAACAATGCCCTCAAGAACTATCTTTCTCGAAACCGAGCGCACCTCGTTCCGCACACAAAGATGTCGACTTTAACTGCTTCCGACGTCCGTTTTTCCACAACTCAGCCCACATTTTTTTTTCTTCGGTCCACAGCACCAAAGAAGAACCGAACAGAGTCTCAACTCTGGTTTTTCCCACGTAAACATCACCACCAAGCATGATGCCGCCAGTCCTCCAATATAAACTGGCTATGGACATCTTCTTCGCCCGAACATGTGCAGACAATCATTTTGATTCATGTCCGCCAAGAAGCCTTGTCCACACGATTGACGTTTTTCCATCGTCAATTCTCTAGAATTCCGGAACCCGCACACGAGACAAAAATGAAGAGGCTTTGTCTTCCACAATCCAACAAATTCCAGCCAGCAACCGTCCTCTTCCGAACCACCAAGTCGTCTTCAGGCAATCATCTTCATATCCTCGGCTACCAAGAGGATATCCACGTCCTCGCCTTCTGAAATGATCCTTGCTCAACGAACTTCTGTGTCTCCCACACCGAAAATCTGGCGTCCGTCCAGGTATCTCGCGTTCCCTTTCCAATCCTTGCATTCACGAACAAGGACTCGCCTTTCGCAAGCGAACTTTGGCCACCAAGCACCAAAGTTTTCCGACCAGAACCCACTAACGGGGCTCTGATACCAAATTGTCACGGGTCCGAATTGGACTAGAACTTTTCGCCGAAAACTCAACCCCGTGCCGGCACTGATTGTCCGCACAACAACCAGTCAGCCTTCGATCCTGACCAAACACTCGTGTTTGCCTCACAACACTCGTGTTTAGTACGATCAGAGTTATAGCCCAAGACCACCTTTCATGCTTGAAGGAGTATGCAGCGGAATACGATCAAAACACGTAAAGGCACACACAATTTACGGGGAAAATTCCCCAACCTTGAATATTTATTGCACACTCAATATACAAGGAAAAAGGCCTCGCTGTACAACTCTCAGATCTCACGATCCCTCTCGCTCGGATCTCCCTTTCGGGATCCACTCGCTCGCTCGCTGCCTACAAAATTGTACAAAAGCACCTATTTATAGCCCAAGCAAAGGACTACATCGGTTGACAACCCCAACCGCTAGGTTCAGCTCGACACTCCACGTGTCGACACGTGGAAAAAGACCACCATGCATCCCTGCCACTTGTCCCGAGCAGTTTGCGCACAACTTGCTCGCCTTTGCCTTGTACTGCCACGTACAAGGTCTTCTGGAACCGTCCTGCAACCGTCCGCAACCGCTTGCTAGTAACCGTCCGCAACTGCCCTGATGGATCCCAGCACTCCACCTGGCACAGGCAGTCCACCAAGTAACTGCCCACATGTTGACGTGTGCCCCGCACGTCTTATAACCGCTTGGAACCGTTCCGCACAACCGCTCCAAGTAACCGTCTGACTTAACTGTCTGGAACCATATGTGCCACGTCGATGCAACGTCCCGCGAACGTGCACCAACCGTCCAACCTTTCCCGCGTAATTCCAATTCCCGCGTGTTCCGAAGCCTAGGTCTCGCGCCAAGCAGACCCTCGCATCTTTGGCCGATAAGAACCGAAAGGACCAGCACTTAGTTCCAACATTCCGAGTCATCCGATAGCTTTATGCACAAGTGCCCAGCCACTTGCACATTCCCGAGCCTTGCCCACAAAGATCCAACAATGCCCGCACATGTCCGCACATGTCCGCACAGGGTCCGCCCAGCACGGTCGAACCCTCTTGGCCATGGGCACACAGCCCAGGCCTAGTCCGCGCCCGAAGTGTCCGCTGATCAGCTCTGTTCCTTCACACATTAGGGCTAATGTGTCCCAGATTTCTTTGGCATTCTTGCAGTTCTTTATCTTGACCATGATGGATTTGTCAAGAGTTTGATATAACACATCTCTGGCCCGGTTGTCAAGGTTGGCCAGCTTTCTTTCTTCGGGAGTCAGCTCTGTCCTCTTCTTTGGAATCTTCTCTGGCTTCCCTGCTGCGATCTCTTTTGCTGTGTTGTCCTTCTCGAAGATGAATGGACCATCCTCTATGATGCACCACATGTCGTCATGAATCGAAGATAAGTGTGCCTGCATCCTTATCTTCCAAAGATCATACTCGTCAACTGAAAATACAGGGAGTCTAGAATGCATGTGTTCCATTATAAAATGAGAGTGAAGATATATATATCTGATATAGATCTGGTTCGTGAAATAAATGAACCAACCTCTCCGATACCACTTGTAGGTCACAAGTCGTCCAGAAATAAGTCTATAGGGGGGGTGAATAGACTTATTGAAACTCTTAAACTCTTTTTCTCGAAGAGTAAGTTTCTTCAGCTGATGGATAAACAAATGACTTGGAGTCATTTGTTCTTAATACGTGCGGAAATCAGCTGATGACGAATACAAAATAACTAATGAAACACTTACCAATGAATGCAGCAGTGTAAGTATGATACAATAAAACAGTAAAGAACGCAGGCAATTATAGTGGTCTCAGAGGTGGGGTAATCCTCTACTAACCCTGGTGATGGCAGTAACCATTGAAAAGCTGAGGAGTCACTCACCTGCCTACAGCCTTGAACCAGCCCAAAACCTAAAAGTAACACGAGATTGTCTTGATTCCATGTCTTAGCTAAGCCTCACACTTGCCAAGAAGCCTCCAAATCACTTTTCATTCCCGTGCCTTAGTGTCGTGCCACGCCCAGTCGGCACAGTCCACCCAGCGACTAGACCGCCTGCCGAGCCCAGCGAGTCACCCATGTTAAGGGTGTAACACCTGTACTCTTGGCCGCAGCCCCTTATGGCCGGGCCGCGGCCCCTGCTCGAGCACCTGGGCAGTTTTTGTGCTGTGTGCCGCGGCACACTTGGGCCGGGCCACGACCCACGGGTCAAACCTGCAAAAGTGTATCTTTTTATGCAGATTTTCAGACGGGACTTCAATACTTCATCACCTACACTTCAAGAACAAGAGAGAGAGATATAGAGAGAGAAACAAGAGAGAAATACATTTATTCATTTTCCCGGAGATTTATCGGTCGGATCGTCGTGATCTTTTGACAAGAGCTTGGTAGCTATTGGGCAAATCTTTTCACCGGTGTAGATCGAGTTTTTGAGTCCAGAAGTACGGGTATTTCGTTAGCTCTTTGTGTAAGCCATTTACGGTTGTTTTCTTTCTCGATCTTGTTGTTGTTATTGATTTCAAATACTTGAAGAATATTTATTACCAAGTATTTGACGATTGGTGTATACCCCTAGTTTGTATTAGGGACGATTATGTATTTGTGTGTATTGGTGATAGTGGATTTTAAGCGGCTTCGGTCCCGTGGTTTTTACTCTCGTCTTGAGGGGTTTTCCATGCTAAAATTTGTGTCTCGTGTTTATTGTTTTTCGGATATCATTTGTATTAATTTTATCGAGTTGTAATTGTTGCTCTACTCATCGGTAACCACAAAGTTACGATTGAAGAGTGGGAATTTTGTCAAACGGGGTTCCGCTTTATTCGTTGTGACGTGACGTTAGTCGGTATTCTCCCAACATGTTTTTGCCCGTGTCACCGGGTAGACTTTGTATTTTTTTTCCAGCTTTTCGACCTTTTCTTCTGAATTCACCTCTGTTTCCCTAGTCAGACAACTCGAGAAGATAATATTGCTTTTTTTTTATGATTGGGTTATGTTGTGCTTGGAAATTGGCCCTTCGAGTGCTCACCTCCAATAGTCTTCTTGGCTAACTGACTAATTGGCTCTAAATTTTTTATTTGTGCCCCAACCGTAATCACTCATTTGATTCTCTCAGTCCTATCCAACTTATAAACCTGCTCCTCATTTCACTCATAAAACTACAAGTTTGGATAAGGAAGAACATTCTTGAGGTACATACTTGGTTTCAACTCTTCCACAACTTCCTCATTCCATACCTTAAATCCAACATATTATTCTTATTTTCGTATGAGAGATTTTCATGTTGTCGATTATTTATATGATAAAAGCTCGGAGGGGTGTTATTCCGGGAATTGATAGAGTTAGAACACTCTCATAGGCTGCTCCCTTCGTAAAGGCACTTAATTGAGTAGTCAAAACTGACATTTGAGCCGCTAATACCTTGATAGGGATGAATTTAAAACCTGGGTCACTCTTCTGCTTCCCCCATTAACCCATTGTAGAAGAAGCATAGTTGTTGATCCTCCGGATAAAAACTGTGGCGAGGACATCTTCGTGGTAAGTCTTTGTGTAATCTTCCATGACTCGTAAAGTGGCTCCGAACTCATCTGCTGGAACTGGGTAATCTTGCTTTTAAACTTAATTGTCTTACTTGGAGGAAAGAATTTGAATATCTCAACTCCTCCCAAGTATGAATATTACTATGAGCCAAGGTCCCCAACCAAATTCGTGCTTTCTCGCACAACGAAAAAGGGAACAACTTCAAGTGGATTGCGTCGTGTGGAACACCCTTCATCTTGATGGTATCACAAACCTGCATAAAGTGGCAGAGATGAGCATGCAGATTCTCGCTCGGAAAATCCCCAAACTGATAATGTTGTACCATGGAGATTGGTTGTGGCTTTAACTCGAAATTTATGGCGTTAATTGGAATATTCTCTATGTCGCCATAATTCCGATCGAGATGTGGGCATAAGTGATCGAGAATAAATTGGTGTTGGGCTGTCTGCCCCTCGACTCCCCCCATCCAAAGTCGGCTTGATTATTGGTGATGATTATTTCGTTGTTCCGACTGTTTCTTGGTATCTCCCCTATATACTAATGCAGAATACGCTGAGCCTAAGTGGCAGCTTCTCATGCTTCGGCTGCCACATGTCTTTTGCTGGTGCTTCGGGTGCTTATGTGTCAGCTTCTCATGCTTCAGCTGACACATAATTAATTACTGGCCTAATCATCATTGCATTAATTATATTATAATTATACCTCAAATAACTCCTACCTACCTTATTAATTTTTACGAAGGAATATGAATTATGAATAAATAAGAATTGATTATATTTACAAAAATATTTCATATTTTCATTTATTAAAAATATAAATCCCAAACAAAGAGAAGTTTAATATAATAGTGTGCACTATATATTAAAAACATAAACCTAAAATCTCGCGGAAATATTATATATTCTACTAATTAATTAGTTTATATTAGTTAGTCACATTAATTAGGTATATTAATAAAAAAAATATCAAGTGAAATGAAAGATGCTTGGGAGTATTGCAAAAACAAGTTTTGAATACATATAATTAAAAAGGTACTTGAAGTCCTAATCAATTAAATAAATCGAAATAATCTTATTAAAAATATTATTGAAAATGTAGAAACAATGGTTTTAATTATTATTTATAAATAAATCAAAGAAACTATGGAATAAATCAATTAGTCTATTTTAGTTTAAATTTTATTTAATTAATATAAAATAACAAAATAAATGAAAAAACTTATATTTAATAATTATATAATTACTGATTTTAAGAATTTTTAAAGAGATATTTCGAAATATATAAGAAATTAAATTTAATAATATACTAATTCCTAGATCTTTGTACAAAGAGAATTTCAAAAACTAAAAATTGATCGTTTTAAGTGATTTTTATTTTTTTTTTGTTTTAAATTTATTTACTTTTAAAATCAAATATATATTTTTGAAAGTTTTGGATTTGCTTTTGTATTTTAAATTATATCCAAATAATTTATGTATTTTTTTTTCAAACATAAGGATTAAATTATCACTATCAAAAATCAGACTTTAGCCGACGACTTAAAGTGGTCGGCTAAACCCCAAAGTCGTCGGCTAATCATGCCAGCCGTCGGCTAAAAAACCGTCGGCCGATATTCGTCGGCCAAGGTTTAGCCAACGACTTTTGTGCAGTCGTCGGCTAAAGTTCAACGATTAGCCGACCACTACTACACGGTCGTCGGCTAAACCTGTTGGGAAGAAAAAAAAATTTAGCCGACGACCTTAACGAGCCGGTCGGCTAAAATCGGTTTTTAAAAAAAAAATAGAGTTTAGCCGACGATTGTGTCTTATATGTCGTCGGCTAAAACCATTTTTTTAAAAATAAATTAAATTATTTTAGCCGACGACCGTCTTATAGGTCGTCGGCTAAAACCCTTTTTTTAAAAAAAAAAATAAATTACTTTAGCCGACGACCGTCTTATATGTCGTCGGCTAAAACCCTTTTTAAAAAAATAAATAAATTACTTTAGCCGACGACCGTCTTATATGTCGTCGGCTAAAACCCTTTTTTAAAAAAAATTTAATTCAGATTTTGGGATCCCAAAACCTGTATTTTTGCACCTGCAATTTTTATACACCAGCTCTCATTATCAACAACAATCAACGCGCAACACATTCAACTAATACCATTAATAATATGCCCAACATTATATGCATCACAACGCACAACACATTCAAGAACATTAATTTCATCAACATACTAGTAGCGTCAATAAAATCACTTACACAATTGTAACACAAATATAAATATACAAGAGTACTACAACAACACAACTACAATCCACTGCCAAAATCATCTAAATGTCGAAATGTAGTAGTAGAAGGATTACCACCATCCCCTAGATCCTCGTCACGAGGCTGTGAAGATGGGGTCTTACAGAAGAGAGAAGGCGGTGGAGCGGTGCCTGATCCTGAGTAATGGTGAGTCGGCGTCATCATATAGTCCATCATGGTCTGCTTTGTCTCTGGAAACTCTCTAACCGCGACTCGGTCTCTGCTCGCTCTCATGTAACCGCGTCGAGTCCTCCTTTCATTCTCGGCTCGGAGCTCCTCTCCGCCTCAATCGCTTCCTCGAGATAGGCGGTCAGTGCATCCGTCCGCGAGGGCGCTGGAAGCCGGGGTATCTTTCAATACATGGTGACCCTCGGCTCCCATCATCTTAGTGCGGTACCGACTACCTCTAGGAGGGTAGACGGTACCCCACACCCTAGCGCGAACATAAGGATCGGCCCGATCGATCCGTCCAATGGCGAGACCGAGGTCGGCCTCCGCTAAGTCCGGATACTGCTCCCAAGCAATCTCAGCAAGCATCCTCTGAGACTCCTCCCGCACACGCTACTAAGTTAATATGAAAATAAATATTTGAATATCAATAAAAGTATGATACAAAGGCATTTATTTTATTACTAAAATAAAATAAAAAAAGACTTACATGCTCCTCGGGACGGTTCGGAAATACTTTCTGAGTCACGTAGGCAAATGCGTCCAACGAATCAGAAGAAATGGCCTCGTGCGCAACTCTGGCTAATGACCGGGAACCCAGATCGTGATGGTCGATGGACCCAAAGACGATTGGTCATGTTGGTCAAGCTAGTCGCCTTCACAAAAATTTTATTTAGAATCGAGTTTATATTTAGAATTCAAAAAAAATAAAAACTGAAATATTATTATTTTTTATTAAATACTAGCATTTTTTAATAAATAAAATACAATATTCAGATTTTTATTTTTTTATGGAAAATAATATTCTAGTTTTTATTTTTATTAAAACAATTTATTTCCACTTTTGAATAAAAATTCCGATTTTTTAATATTAATAATGTTCGAATTTTAAAAAATACATGAAGTTCCGATTTTTCTAATTTAAAAACCGAACTTCAAGTATTTTATATTCTCAAACATTAATATAAAAATGGAGTTTATATTTAGAATTCAAAAAATAAAATCAAAGAGGAAGAATGAAATGAGGGTATTTTAGTCATACCATGAACTCGGGTCGCGAAAATGGGCGCGTAGCCACTTCCACTCGTACTCTAACTTGAATTCTTCTGCGGTAGCCTCTCTGTATCACCTCAGCCGTCGAACATGTGCATCTCATTTTTCCAAGATTTGTACCTACAACACACGTTGCACAACATATATCATTCGTAAGAAAAAAAAATTACGCAAACAATGTAGATACAAAATAAATTAAAATGACTTACTTGGTAGACTGCACCTCGTCACACCAAGTACGTAGTAGAGAGTCTGGAATGACAAACCACACCTATGAACAGCATAAATACGCAATAATTTAAAAACATCACATATTGCATTTTCAAGAACTATGTGTTGATTGAAAAACACTTATTAAATATTTATTAACTTACCGACAAAGCATTATTCAAAGCATTCTTCACGCACTGCGGCACGTCCCCCAAATCGGGCCACAAAACGGGGACTCTGTCCCGAATGACAAAGCCAACATTACGGCTATATGACGCCGCAACGTCAGAAGACATCACCGGCTGGCCGTGTCTGTCTAGAGGAATCTCATACGGCCATGCTTACTTACGTACGAGTCGAGCACCAGACCCTTTGCTGGGCCACGAGTCTTCTTCTTTTTCTTCTCCTCCTCGACTACATTTTTCCCCTTCTCCTTCTCCCTCTCTATCTCTTCGTATAGTTTCGTCTTTGAAACCCGACAACTCCGCCAAAACATGTTGTCTGGCCAAGACTCGTAGGCGTACGCCTCGTCAGGGCAAATCAATCGAACGGGAACTCAGGCTCCCGTCTCATCGACCTCTGGAATAGTCGGAACCATCGGAGGCATGAATAGAGTCGGCGGCGGACCGTGGGGCACCGCGGACGAGGAACTCCGTACATCTCCTGATGTGTGAGGGCTAGACGTGGGTCAGTGGATGGGAGGCATACGAGTCTCCGGCTGCGAAGGGGTCGGCCGTGGTGTCTGAAAGGATAAACGCCGCGCTAGTGCACGGGCTCATCTGTCGGCCTATAAAAATCGTCAGCGTTCATGCCGGTAGTTTATAGTATCTGGCGGGCACGAACGCTGCTCTGAGATATGTATAGTGTACCGGGATCCGCCTTACTAGAGGCTACGGAACTCCCCCCCGAATCGGGAGTGGTCGACTTTGTCGACTTCTTCCCCAACGCTTTCTTTATTCTATCCATAATATAAACAAATAAATCAAATTCACAACTCAACACAACAGTAATTATCAGTGCCATACCACGTTAATCTTTCGATTAACGCCGGCTATAAAATTCCTTCCTCCTCAAACAAATTCATCAAATATTTCTAAACAAATTCATCAAATAATCTAAACAAATTCATCAAATTCACAATTCAACACAATAGTAATTATCAATGCCATACCACGTTAATCTTTCGATTAACGCCGGCTATACAATCCCTTCCTCCTCAAACAAATTCATCAAATTCACAACTCATTAAACACTAAATATTGAAAATACTAAATTCATCAAATATTGCATCACAACTCATTAAACAATTTATCTAATTCATCACATAATCTAAACAAATTCATCAAATAAATACAATAAATCCAACAAAAAAAATAAAAAAAATAAGGACAAGGGTTACCGCGTCGGCCGTGGCGACGGCGGAGGGCGTCGGGCGGGCGGGCGGGCGATGGGACCGGGGCTGGCGGGCTGGCGGCGGAGGCGGTCGGGCGGAAGGTCGGCTAAACCAAGACGGGCGACGGACGATTGGGCCGGGTGACGATCGCGGACGGGGCTAGGTGACGGCGGCTAGGTGACGGGCGGTTGGGGCCGGGTGACGATCGGGCGATGACGGCCATTTACTAAACCAAGAAGAAAATAACAAAAGGGAGGTACTAGAAACGTATAAAAGGTGGGGGTTTAGCCGATGACAAGATCTACGTCGTCGGCTAAAGTTTTTAAAAGAAAAAAAAATTATACTTTAGCCGACGACATATAAGACGTCGTCGGCTAAACCCGAATGACCCGACCGTGTTAGACAACACGGTCGGGCAGCAAACAAAGGTGTTTTCAATTTAGGCGGGTGCGACACGGCCGTGTCGATGGACACGGTCGGGTGTTTAGCCGACGACCTTCTTATAAGTCGTCGGCTAAAGTTTAATTTTTTTGTTTTTAAAAAATATTAGTCGATCGTGTCAGGGGACATGGGTCGTGTCGCACCCGCCGTAATGGGAAAACACATCAGAGGATTGACCCGACCGTGTTGTCTAACACGGTCGGAAACATTGTCGGGGTTTAGCCGATTTACGCTTTATATGTCGTCGGCTAAACCCCCCGTTTTTTTTTAATAATATTATTGATATTATATTAATGTTATGATTATGATTATTATTATTACTATTTTTTTTAATTATATTTAACAAATGAAAATATACATCTACTAAATTTATGGCTCATAGTTTGAGTCATCACTACAGTCTGTCTCATTATCTGAGTTGATATCCGGAAACATATGCCTCAAGTCATCCACATTATCGTCATCAAAATTTTCAAGTAATTCGTTTGTATCAACGTCAACGTACCCGCGAGCATCACCACAGAGTCGGACGACTCGTCCTTCAGGAACATTATTCATTGTAATTGTCGTTCATGGTGGAATATTTGCTGCATTTGGCTCTTGATAAGCATCATCGTCATCAGTACCCGTTGTTTCTCCCAGTGTAGCAGCACTAAAAATATTCCTCGTTGTCACAACATTCACCACCTTCCATGTGCCTTTCTTCACCAAGTCGTCCAAATAATACACCGACTTTGCTGATGTAGCAAATACAAAATGATCAATTTCATACCATGAAGTGGAAGTGTCAACAGATAACAGCCCGTCGTCGTCTTGCATATCGGTTCCAAGACTGGTGTCGTACCATCGACACTTAAACAAGTAAATTGTCATGCCTTCCCCGTAATTTAGTTCTACCACTTCCAAAAGAATACCGTAATATCCACCATCTATCATAACCCCAGAATTTTGACATCTTCTTTTTTGGTCTCTCTCAAGGCATACGAATGTGACACCGTTGACTTTGGCCATCGAATAAATTCTTGACATAACCGGCTTCATAGAAAGAAGCATAAGTTCACGCGACCAGTTAGGGTGTCCGTCATCTTGTATGTGTGTCATCTGTCGTAAATAAACTTTTTATGTAAAAAAATATCTTAAGTCCAAAATGCAATAGCAACTGAATGTATACGTACCCATTCTCCAAAATAGTCGGCAAAAGTGTCATTGTGGAATCTAGTGTCACCTCGCACCATATCGCATGACAAGTGGATGTCTTTCCAGTACTGAACTTCTGGACAATTGAGCAATATCCACCAATGTGCAATTCGTGACTCGTACGGGTCTAATTGTCTTCCTGGCAACCTCCCATAGACGTCAACCTCAGTGGATATGATAGAAAGATTGAATTGTATATCTACTGGAATAGAGCGGGAAGGGGGCTCGAAGGTGCCCAAATACAACTTGATATGCGTAATACACTCCGACGCAAGGTAAGATTCTGCAATGCATCCTTCTGGTGTAGACTTATTGGCCACGGAGTCTTTGTAATCACCGAGTTGCCTGTAATATTGTCATTGTATTAAAAATCATACTTAATTTGACAATATATATATATATATATATATATATATATATATATATCATACAAAATTATGTTACCTTTCAACCGGGTACATCCACGTGTAGTGCAGTGGACCAGAGACCAATAACTGCGTGGGAAGGTGGATCATGAGGTGAGGCATGAGTTCAAAAAAGTTTGGAGGAAATATTTGCTCAAACTTGCACAAGATATAGATGATCTCATCTTGCATTTTACGCAAATCAGATCTCTTGACTTCTCTCGTACATAATTTCTGGAAAAATCTTGACAATGCAACACACGGCTCGACCACCTGCTTTGGTAAGTACGGTCGAATAAATACCGGAAATAGGCGTTGGAGTAGGATATGACAATCATGACTCTTCAAACCAGTTAACTTGTTCTCCCTGAAATTAACACATCTTCCTATATTTCCAGCATACCCGGTAGGATACCTAGCGATCTTTATCCAAAGAAATATCTCGGTTCCGCTTTCAGTTGATGGTGTAAGTCGCCTTAGGCATTTTTTGTTTTCCCTTGACAGTTTTCAACCACAAATGTTTTCTTATGCTCATTTCTTCCAAACCTTTGCGTGCTTTTGGCCCGTCTTTGGTCTTTCCATCCCAACCTAAGGTTGTCCCAACCACACTTTCGCAAACATTCTTTTCAATGTGCATGACATCCAAGAAGTTCCTTATCAGTAACTTGGACCAGTAAGGCAATTCCCAGAATATACTTTTGTGCGACCAATACTTATACCTGTCGGGCCTTCCAGGGGTTGCTTCAATCACATCAGGATGGTTGCTAAGCTGACCAAAATCGTACTCATTAAGAATTCATAGTATTTCATCACCTGTCCACTGTGGCTCGCCCATTTCTACAGTGCCATCAAATGCTGCAGCATCCATACGCCACTCATGTTCCCTCTCAAGCCATATCCGATGACGCATTCGGATAACTTTCCTACAGTGGTACCTAGCACAATCTGCTTTCAAACACACTAGACAACCTCTATATCCGCTAATAACAGATCCAGACAGCATTCCATATGCAGGAAAATCACTAATAGTGCCGATACACATGGCGTGCAAGTAGAACGTCTCGGACGAATAACTGTCGTACGTGGGATGACCTTGCTCCCACAACAATTTCAGCTCCTCTATCAAAGGTCTCATATACACATCGATACACCTTCCCGGATATCCCGGCACCGGGACTAATAAGGTCAACATATTATACTCCTTCCGCATACACATCCACGGAGGAAGATTGTAAGGAATCACTACAACAGGCCATATGGTATATGGAAGACTCATGTTACCAAAAGGGTTGAAACCATCAGATGCAATCCCGAGCCTCACATTTCGGATATCTGAAGAAAAATTCGGACACTCCCTATCTATATGCTTCCACGCTTCTCCATCTGAAGGGTGTATCATAGTATCCCTGTCATTAGTGCGCGGCTCGGCATGCCATCTCATTGCTTTTGCCGTGTGAGGAGACATAAAAAGCCGTTCCAACCTGTCCTTCAGTGGAAAATACCAAAGTACCTTCACCGGTTTCTCTTTTCCAGAAGGAGTGATCCTATATCTCTCTGTATCACATATAGGACATCTCGTTAGGTCTTCATTAGGATGCCCCCATACTAGAACACAATCATACATGCAGACGTGGATCTTAATGTAGGAAAGACCAAGATCTTTCAAAATTCGTCTCATTTTTGAATATGTATTAGGAAGATGATGACCCTGTGGAAGCATATTACTCGTAAGCTCCAAGTAATCATCTACAGACATGATGGATGATTTGTTTTACACCTTTAATCTCATCGTTTCCATGACACAATCAAGAACAGTCATGTTACACACTGGGTATAGAGGGGTCTGTTGGAGTTGAATTAGCTTATTGTACCTGTCAAGCCCAGCAGTATTGCAAGGCAACGGTCTACGGGGCCGTGGGATTTGCTCAGTTGGTACAAACGTCTCGGAAAAACCAAACACATCATCAATCAACCTCCTCTTCGGATCGGTGAACCCGTCGTTACCACTAAATTGTCCGTGATCATACGGAATAACGAGTCGGTGCTTCACCGTGGTATATCCAACATGTATATTTACTCCAAAAACCATTCTTCTTTAGGTGTTCCCAGACCTCATCAAATGGAAAACGAAACATATCACTGCGACATCTACATTTATTACATGGACAGTAGTGCAACGTATTACCACTTTCGTGCTCTTTTACAAATCTCATAAACTGCTTCATCCCATCCATTACACTTGGATCCCATTTTCGTAACCCAATCCAACTCTTGTCCATCCTGAAAATGTATACATTTTCCAATATTAATCCAACTAACTAATATTGTTCAAATTATAAATGAAATCACAACAAACAATTAATCATAATGATTATCATCATAAAACTTAATCGTTTTACATAAAAGCTATCGAATGTAACATGAATAATACAAAGTTTCGAAAACACAATAAAAAATACAATAAAATACATACCTTAATCGAAATGGTGATTATAACAACCGGTAGAAACCTTCGTCACTCCAGCTAGAACAACTCAAAGTAGCAACTCACAAGCTTTTTTCGAGAATAACTGACAGAATCGGGAATAGAAATGAGCTCTTTAGCGGGGAGATGGGCAAGATTGGGTTGGTGTTCCCTGAACTATAAATAATTTTCACTTGGAGGTTTAGCCGACGACCTAGATCTAGGTCGTCGGCTAAAGTATATTATTTTTATTTTTTTGAAAAAGTGTTTAGCCGACGACCTCGATCTATGTCGTCGGCTAAACTATTACAATATTATTTTTTTCGGAAGGAGTTTATCCGACGACCTAGATCTAGGTCGTCGGCTAAAGTATATTATTTTTTTTCTTCCGAAAAAGTGTTTAGCCGCCGACCTCGATCTAGGTCGTCGGCTAAACCATTACAATATTTTTTTTTTGGGGTGGAGTTTAGCCGACGACCTAGTTCGAGGTCGTCGGCTAAAGTATATTATATTTTTTTAAAAGTGTTTAACCGCCGACCTCGATCTAGGTCGTCGGCTAAACCATTACAATATTATTTTTTTGGAAGGAGTTTAGCCACGACCTAGATCTAGGTCGTCACTAAAGTATATTATTTTTTTGTGAGTGTTTAGCCGACGACCTAGATCTAGGTCGTCGGCTAAACCGTTGCAATATTATTTTTTTTCGAAAGGGATTTAGCCGACGACCGAGATCAAGTCGTCGGCTAAAATTTTTTTTTTTTTTCGGTCGGCTAAACGTTATCTCGGTCGTCGGATAAACCTCTTTAATATAGCCGACGACTATTTCGAACTTTAGCCGACGACCTCCGCCAAGTCGTCGGCTAAAACCCTTTAGCCGACGGTAAAACGAGTCGTCGGCTAAAGTGCGAAGTTTAGCCGACGACACTTTATAGTCGTCGGCCGTTTTTTTCGGGTCGTCGGCTAAAGTACTTTTTTTGGTAGTATATCTCTTTTTCGGCCATATACAGAAACCGTTAAATACTTAACGATTTGGATCATTTTGGCAAAAAAAAAAGGACCAAAAAAAACGTGGAACTAAAATTTCATTTAACACAATCAGATATGAATTGAGGTTTTTTCTAATACGAATTTCCGAAATTACTAAAAGTGCCCAACTATTTATGTGTTCTCTTGAATGTAAAATGTGCCAACTTTAATACTTCTATATATTAAGTTAAATGTTTGAAAATAATATCATATGAAAATGATATAAAATTTCAAGTGAACCAAATGTCACTTAGTTTTTTTGTATTACAAGTTTCACAAATTACTATAATACTCTAATTATTTTTCTCTTCTTTTGAATGTAAAATTTCTTGAATTTAGTACTCTTAATTATGAAGTTCAATGCCTGAAAAGTACTCTATAACTTTTTCCGGCTCATCTTATATTACAAACAAAATTGGGCATTTTTTTACTATTAAAAAATGGGGAAAATTTTAATTAGGCTATGATGTGGATGTAGTTTTCTTAGTTAACCCCGCGATTAGTATATTTACAATAAGTCATACAAGTAATTCACTTATATATAAACTACGATGATGCTTCTTTTTTGTTTTTTTGGCAAATTATAAGTCATAATCTCCTTACTTTGTAATTCCAAAATCTATTTTAAATTGAATATACATATAGTTTCACTTCAACCAAATGAGATTTTTTGTAATACAAGTTTCAGAAATTAATAAAAGTACTTCAACTATTTTTCTATTTTTTAATGTAAAATGGGTAGACTTTAATACTCTTAAATATAAAGCTAAATGTTTGAAAAAATATCATATAAGCATAAATATCATTGAAGTACTTCAATCAAATCAATTGAGTTTTTTATTTTGTAATTTTTAAAATTTTAAGGTCGTTTTTAATTAGGACAAAATTATGATGTATATTTTTTAACTTATCCGAGCTATTCTTATATTATAATTGTTAAATTTCTTGGTAATTTTAAGGCTAGGACTTGGATGTATTTTTTTCTAAATTAACAGGTATATTTATAATAAGTCATACAGTAATTAATAAATATACTACTATTATGTTTTTTTATTGCAATTTGAAAAATACTTAATTTTAAGCTATAAGTCAAAATCTCTTATGCATTTCCAAAAGCTTTTTTTATTTTAAATATTACTAGAATTATCCTTGCCATAATTGTTTAGTATAATTGTACATATGAAGTTGTACCAAAGGACAATGCATATATTGGTTATTCAAGTATAAGCCCTTCTTCACTTGAGCATCATTGCAAACTCATAATTATGAGATTAATTGTGAGATTAATTGTTGGACAACCAATGTCATCTCATCATCTACAAGAAATTAAGGACTTATCCGAACGAATCCTCAAAATTGTAAATGGTGAGCTGGGTGAAAAAGTCAATAGAGAAACCTTTGTTGATATTCTTGATATTTACTAATTCGGAATGCCGAAGATTATATTCCAGCCATTGTTGAAAGCATTATCATTCACTTAAAAGTAACTTTCCATAAAGTAATTTTTTGAAGAAAGAGCAACCATGACGCCAACAAACAACGTTGTGGAGATAGTAAACGATTACGTGATGTCTATAATTTCAAAAGACAAGCGGATATATCACGTTGTGGAGATAGTAAACGATTACGTAATGTCTATAATTTCAAAAGACAAACGGGTATATCGTAGTTTTGATAGTATATGCAAAATTTCTGCCGTCTAAAAGTCAAAATCAGGTATATCGAATGAATTTTTTTGGACAGTATCAAGTGTTCTCGAATTCCAAATCACATCTTAAAATCGTAAGTTAGAGATTCAATTATGCTAATTCAAAACATGGATCAATCATCAGAATTATGCAATGTCACATCATTAATAATTATCCAAACCCGTAACCATATTATTGAACAAAAAAATTCGGGGAATAATTCTGAGAGTAAAGTATTTATTCCACAATTGATAGTAAACCCCTTAGATATCAGATTACCATTTGAATTTCAAATACGTAAGTTTCCACTTATTATGAGCTTTGCCATGACTATATTTAAGAGTCAAGGTCAAAGGCTTTCTCATATCGGTATGTATCTTCCAAAATCCGTATCCGGTCATGGTTAGTTTTAAGTAGCCATATCAAGAGTGAAGATAAAAAAAAACTAGAAATCTTCTCTTGCAATGAGAATGATTAAACAGAACAAATAGTGTAGTTTATAAATAAGTATTTATAATGAACGATTTACATATTATATATTTACATAAAAGTTCTTTTTTGTGTTCCCGTATAATTACACGGGTGTTATACTAGTTCTTCCATATTTCCAAATCCTGCCATGTCATCCTTTAAATTCTTTATTTGTTTCTTAGTGGTTGCACTAGTTTTCCTTGCAAATGCCTCAACCTCTAGAATAAGTGGCTTCGATGGTTTTCTTTAGGATTAAATATTCATGCACTACTTGAAACTAGGGCTAGGACATAGGACACGAATAATCAAATCGAAAAGGTAAAACGGTTCGGTTCGGTTATTGAAAAAAAAAATCGTGTTTTTTTGGTTATTCGATCCTACTTCAAACTAAAGTTTGGATAACGGTTATTGATTTTCTGAACTCCAAAATACCCGAGAAACCGATATACATAAAGTTTCATGTTAAAAATAACTGAAATACCCGGTTATTCTACATATTTTCGATTATTCTATATGTTTTCGGTTATTTTACATTTTTGGGTATATACTATATTCTACATATTTTCGAATACTCTTGGAAATATATATAGTATATACTACATTGTCACCTGTTGAAAATAACCGAAGAACCGATAAAAATACCCGATATAATTTCGGTTCGGGTATTTTTGGGTAATGCAAAAAAATGAGGAACCGTACCCGAAAATTTTAATTCAGTTCGAATAATGGGTATGATTTTTTTTACTCAATAACCGAAAGTCCCAGCCCTACCTGAAATGATTAGAAAATGTATGTAATGGGAATAATGAATATAAAAAATAAATAAAGATAATAATAAAAAAATGTCTAAAGTAAAATTGACTGTAGTAATTGTAATATCAATATCACTAATTGCATTAATCCCCAACAACGACACCAAAAAGTTGTTCACTGGATATTTTACTACTCGCCAAGTACACGGAGTAGTTGTAGGTAAGGGCGAGCAAGATCGTATTCTATAGAGATTAATGTAATTATTATATTGAGTATTAGATGTAGTATTCTCGACTTTACCTAGGCAATCAAATTGAGATGTTATTTATAACTAAATAACAAAAAATAAATTTAAATAGAAGTGATTGGTTTCAAAAAGGTATAAATCAACACAAGAAGATTTATCAAGTTTATAATGATATTCCAAAACTATTATTTCTATTAATTGTTAGATTCTATGAGATAAATTTCTATTGAAGTTCTTTACTTATTTTCTCTAAAAGATGATCACCTAAGATGGTATGACCTCTCCTGAAATCACATAACATGTATATTAGATTACACAAGTCGAAATCTGCATCTAATTTATGCAAAACTCCTTAAAATTCTAGATCAAAAATTCTTCACCATTCATTATCAATTTTTTAATCCTGTAATTAAATTATAATAAATAATTGACTCAAAATATTACCATCATCTCTCGAATTATAAGTAATCTTTGTTAAGCATGTAAAAAAAATGACGAATTGCTTAAATATGAAATAAAGACAATTATTTGAATAAGAAATTCAAAAAAAAATATTACATCATCCTTTAATTTTCGTTGCGGATTCTCTTGTTGCCTTGAAGTGTCTCATGCGTGTTTCTAACCCTTGCGAATAATGTAGGCTGAATAATAATGAATAATCCTCCTTTTGGGACCCCAAACATGTTATATAGCCTCCAAAAGACGTCCCAGTACCTAAAAATGAGGATTTAGAGAATAGGATCGCCGGCTGACACGACCTGTAACACCCCCAACCCAATCGGGAATATTACAGCGCCGCAGACCCTCTCCGCGAGGATCTACCAGGCTAAATACAAAACAATGCATCACTTCACATGCCGACATGGCTACGTAAAGGACCGTGAGACCGATTAGGTCTTATATCACAACACACACAACATTACATACATGATACTTGCCCAGAACACATACCCACGCAGGGGCTAGAATACAATAACACTCCCATAAATCGGGGTAACAACACATCGGAGGGATAACCAACACGACTCTACCAAATACTCTAAAATTGGTCTTCACGTGATTAGTATCTTCGTTTCCCATCATCCTTCGTATCGATCCTGTGATTCGCTCCCCAGCTACCTGCAAGTACCTGGACGCAATACAGACATCCACCCCCCGAATACTCGGGGGTTAGCAAAACTCCACTGTTTTGCTAGTGCAAGTATAAAACCAAAAGTACAAGCCATACACAACGTGATTCAAGAATATAAAATCTTGAATATATTTCCCGAGATAAATCACTTAATCAAAACAGTTTGATTTGTAAAAGGTAGGAAAAGAACCATGTGTCTCATACAAAATATTTTACGGTCTCGGGAGTTTGAAAACATTTGGAAATAAGGAATTCTCAAGTCTTTCGAAAACACTTGGGGACACGGCCCAAAATCATCTTTCCAAAATACGATTCCAATAATAAAACGCGGTTTCACAACCCAATTCACAACACACGGGGTCCAAGACCCAAATCATAAGCCACAGGGTCCACGACCCGAATCACATAACACATGTTCCTAAGGATTATTCGCGTCCCGTGCTAACAAGCCACGAACCTCAGATGCTCCCGTAGAACATACCCGAGTGAATAACCCAATAGGAAACCATACCAAATCACATGTCCTCGTGACAACAGTCACGGAACCATTCCATACCACAACCACAAGTTATCCCGGCATCGGGCTAACAAGCCACGAACCTCGGAGTCCCCGCAAGACATACCCGATGATAACCACACAATTTATCTCGGCATCGGGCTAGCAAGCCCCGAACCTCGGAGTCCCCGCAAGACATACCCGGATTGGATAACCCTACGGTCACGCCCGACCCATACTAGCAAGTATGGATCCCGGAGATTCAACAATCCTACCCGGAGGCACATCACTTTCAGCAATCACATCACAATGAGCACAACATCAAGCCAAGCAACACTTAAACATCACAACCTCCTTTCAAAGGAGTAACAACTAATATCCCACGTAATACATTCTTAACGAACAAGTACACATAACGTTACGTAATCCCCGGCAAAGGATTACGGTCTAATAAACTCATTCAAAGTGGTCATATCATCTTTTCAACATACAAATCAAACACTCATATTCCGAGAACACATATATTCACGAAGTACATAAATTATCGTTGAAAGACAACACTTATCGAGAATATACCGATCCCTTTTTACGTTCATTAAACATTGGGTTTCGCACGAATTCCTTTACCATTAATTACGCCTACGAAACATGAAACGTATGGACAAGATACTTGCCTCGATATCACGAGCGACGAAACGACGAACGGGCACGATCGGGAAACCTTCGAACCTCCAAAAACGATCAAGACTTCGACAGCCCACGAATACTACGAAAATAGCATCACCACGAATCAATAACACTAATCGAAATCCGAAACGATCCTAAAAACGACAAGGATCTAAGTATTCTCAAAGAAATCAAGAATCGTTGATCCGGGCGATAAAAATCGATGAACGGTTAACAAAATCAAGATTACGGTCAAGACAAACAAGAACAAATAACCGATCGGATGAGATCGGTCAAGAATCACAAATCCAAGCAAAAACCCCAAATTTAAGAAAATAGGGTTCTAACAAGAGATTACCTTGATTTGGACCGAGAAGGCGATTAGATGTTGTTAAACATCTACAAATCCGCTCAAAGATGAAGCTAGAAGAAAAAGATCGGCCCTACTCGCCTCTGGATCTCACTCCCGTCGGAAGGGATGAAGAAAAGTGGGAAATGACGACTTAATCTGCCGTCAAGATTTATATCGATGCTTATTAGCGTGCGCTAATCACCCTTCATTAGCGTGCGCTAACGGGGTCAACGCTCCAGAGAAACCGCGTATAACACAGTTAGCGTGCGCTAGCCAACAGCCGTAGCGCGCGCTAACGGGTCACAAGAACCAGTCCAGTAGCCCCTGGACAGAACTGCACCTACCGAGTAGCGTGCGCTAGAAGGAAGAGGGAGCGTGCGCTAAGCAGTCGATAGCGTGCGCTAGCTATCGGCCTTAGCGTGCACTAACAAAGCTCCAGTCCCTGTCCAATAGCTACTGGACTGCCTCTGAACTGCCAGTTTAGCGTGCGCTACACATTCAGTAGCGTGCGCTAAACACCATGCAGTAGCGTGCGCTATGCTTCAAGCATTAGCGTGCGCTACACCACAAAATCTCAAAAACTCACAAAGTGATCCGAAATGCCTCCAAAAACATGTCCCAACCAGTCGCAACCAAACATGGCACGAAATTCCTACGATGAGGACCATGACAATCCGATGAAACCCAGAAAACCCAACGAATCCGGAATAAAGATCTCGGGTATTACATTCTACCCCTCTTAAAAGAAGTTTCGTCCTCGAAACTTGAAACATGGAACGAACGACGCAAAACAAACTCAGATAACACACGATATCCGTTGCCGAAATAACAAAACACGACGAACGAAAATCAATACGGTTGAACAATTCAACGATACAAATCAAAACACGAGCTATTCATCAACCAATACGAAATTCCACAGCCCAAGGGTTGAAAGATAGAACACAAAACTAATTTCTGAACTTAAGGAAATTACGAAGGAGTCCTAACGCTCAACAATTACGAAACGAGATCAACAAAAACTGAACCATCAAACGATTGAGTTACAACGATCGAGACAACAACAGTCGATCAATCATGTTCGAATCACGACGAACAATAATACTCAAACAACAACCCCAAAGTTCACATCTCGACTAGAGATAATATACGATCCGGTGACGGCAACAAGGTGTGCATTCACATAAGATCCACAGGAAAGGGAATAGCAATTTGGAGAGTCATAACGACAAACGGGTCGTTCTGAAACAATACCACAACTCGTTCGATCAATAAAAGCACAGGACAGGACAAGATCAGAAATTATCAACGAATATAAACGATTCGACAGAGTCGAGAGTACAGAGTTCAAAATCCGATCCACTTCAAATAAAGGAAGTCAATCTCTGAATTTCGAAACAACAAAGCAAGGGAAATAATTCAACATGCAACTGACAGACCACGCCCCTCCGGGACTGCTCGGAGCCGATCCTGATATCAAAGTTCAAGTCCCTGCCTCGGAATGCTCGGTAACCATCTCGCAAAACTGAACCCGGTGTCCCTCGAGTCCGCACCTGTAACACGTTACTGGCGGAGAAGGACAATGTGCACGAACATGTCCCGCCACATTACAGTTAAAACATCTCCTGGCTTTACCAGGAGTCAGAACAGAAGACTTGGAACTCTCAGTTCCACGCATCGAGCGATGGAGCTTCACAGCGGAAAGGCTACGACATTGAAAACTAGAATTACCAACTCCTGCACCGTCCACACGGTCGTCGGACTTCCTCTGCTTCTTCGACTCGGGCACACGCTCCGACGATAACGAAGCTAGTTCACGGGCTAATGCTCGATCTTGATAGTCCCTCAACGAGGTGCAATTGAATCCCGACATATACACGCGAATATCCGGCTTCATCCGTCTGTCAAAGTGGAGGATTCTCTCTTCCTCGGTTCTCACCCGGTCTCGCACATAACTGAGTTGTTTGCTATAATCAATGATAGCTTGCGACACCGATATATCTTGCGGTTCTGCCAAGTAGAATTCGCGAATCCTCTGCTCTCTAATCGGTTTCGGACAGAACTCAGCTTCCATAAATGCTTGGAACTCCGCCCACGTGACATCACGATCACGAGGTTTAACAGCTTCCCACCAATTAGCAGCATCCTTGTCGAGAAGGTACTGAGCGATAGGTACCTTCCGCTCTTCAGGACATCCGACAGCCTCGAAAATCTTTCCCAATGGAAAATCCAACCATCCCACCCAACGCATCCGCAAAGACCGCGAATCGAGTGGGATTCATACGAACTACCTCGCGAAGCCATTGATTTACACCAACGTTCTGACTCGCGTCAAGGCTACGTTGAACCACCTGGGTCAACTGAGTCATCTGAGTCGCTACTTGTTGCAATATAGTAGCAACACCCAAACCAAAATCATTCCCAGCGGCATTCTCTCGATTCCGCATCTGATCCCCGTGGCCATCAGCGCCACGATTACGACACGACCTCCGCCTCGGCATACTAACAAACAACAACCTAAGGTAAAGAAAGATCATAACACATAGCAAGATATTCAAGTCTGTGTCTTTAATCCAACATCATTAAATCATATACACATTACCATTTAATTCCAGCTAGAACACAATATACAAACTTTTATACCAACAATCTTCATTTATAATACCGTTGTTATGCGATTTATAAATGCAATGAAATTGAAATCATCCATTATATCAAAAATCACTTTCTGTACGGTTTCCGCGCCGAAACTCACCAAGTTGAAAACCATTTTCGAAAATGTTCCAAAATGCCAGAAAGTCCGATGACGGTAATACTTTCCAAATACTCCCCAAAAGTCATTTTCCAAATACCAAATACCGTCACCAAATACCGTTTGAAATTACAAGGCGTAGACGCGAAAACTCAATAGTTTCAAAATATATGTTAAATCGCCCGACAAAAGAGTTGGGAAAAAGGGTCAACGAAATAATTCAAATTTACAAATACGAAAGGTCATTTTGAAACACACACCATTTGGTAAAAGTACCCACAAAGTCACTTTGAACTTTACACACGCAGTGGACAAGAACACAGTTCAAATTACACATAACCACACCCAACAGTTGTTATTCATGAACAACACACATGGAGTACCGTCTCAAACGGTCAGCCTAACAATCGCAAAAGTTAGACTTACGGCCAGAATGTAGTTTAGAGCTTCGCTCGGACCGGTTAGGGTATGATTCAACAGAGACTTAGCATGCGCTAGCCATGCCACGTTAGTGCGCGCTAGTTATACTAATTCAGCAACACATTCATGAGCATATATCAAATAATGCCAAACGCCAAAGGTTACATATAAACAACAACATACGAATCCAAACGTCAACAATTTACATTCTCACTACATATCGTTTAATCGAAAAAGTTGAAGGCGAAAGTCACGTCTCAAGTAAACTATTGGTAGACCTCGTTTAAGCATTTAAAATCAAATTTTAAAAATTTTCAATGCAAGATGAAAATATAATATGTGTAGTTTGAATTCTCAAAATCTTTGGTCTCGAGGTCATCATACGAAAATCAAATTATTTTTCCTTCTCGAAGGATATTTTTAAATAGAATTTACGTGACTTCCCCAAAACATTTGAAATTGAAATATCACATTGATAAACTTTTATTGAGTAACCAATCCAAAACATCACTCCTGTAAAACGATTTCACACAAGGATGTATACATATATACATGCATACCGGTACTACTCTTTATTCCAACACAATACTAGAATCAAACAAGTATGGAATAAATATTCACGAGGCACAATTAAACTCCACAAAATAACACCGAATTACATAAAGTCGTATAGCACGAGACACAACAAAGTAGGGAGACTTACATCCACAGATCGCACGAAGATGATGGTTGCACCTCGATACTAATCACGACCGACAACTCAGACGACGCGTCGCGACACCACTCAGTCAGACCGAATCTGACAAGACAAGACCCGACAACACACAACTCAACCCGACAGCCTAGGTTTCCTCAACCTAAGCTCCGATACCATATTCTGTAACACCCCCAACCCAATCGGGAATATTACAGCGCCGCAGACCCTCTCCGCGAGGATCTACCAGGCTAAATACAAAACAATGCATCACTTCACATGCCGACATGGCTACGTAAAGGACCGTGAGACCGATTAGGTCTTATATCACAACACACACAACATTACATACATGATACTTGCCCAGAACACATACCCACGCAGGGGCTAGAATACAATAACACTCCCATAAATCGGGGTAACAACACATCGGAGGGATAACCAACACGACTCTACCAAATACTCTAAAATTGGTCTTCACGTGATTAGTATCTTCGTTTCCCATCATCCTTCGTATCGATCCTGTGATTCGCTCCCCAGCTACCTGCAAGTACCTGGACGCAATACAGACATCCACCCCCCGAATACTCGGGGGTTAGCAAAACTCCACTGTTTTGCTAGTGCAAGTATAAAACCAAAAGTACAAGCCATACACAACGTGCTTCAAGAATATAAAATCTTGAATATATTTCCCGAGATAAATCACTTAATCAAAACAGTTTGATTTATAAAAGGTAGGAAAAGAACCATGTGTCTCATACAAAATATTTTACGGTCTCGGGAGTTTGAAAACATTTGGAAATAAGGAATTCTCAAGTCTTTCGAAAACACTTGGGGACACGGCCCAAAATCATCTTTCCAAAATACGATTCCAATAATAAAACGCGGTTTCACAACCCAATTCACAACACACGGGGTCCAAGACCCAAATCATAAGCCACAGGTCCACGACCCGAATCACATAAAACATGTTCCTAAGGATTATTCGCGTCCCGTGCTAACAAGCCACTAACCTCAGATGCTCCCGTAGAACATACCCGAGTGAATAACCCAATAGAAAACCATACCAAATCACATGTCCTCGTGACAACAAATACGGAACCATTCCATACCACAACCACAAGTTATCCCGGCATCGGGCTAACAAGCCACGAACCTCGGAGTCCCCGCAAGACATACCCGATGATAACCCCACAAGTTATCTCGGCATCGGCTAGCAAGCCCCGAACCTCGGAGTCCCGCAAGACATACCGGATTGGATAACCCTACGGTCACGCCCGACCCATACTAGCAAGTATGGATCCTGAGATTCAACAATCCTACCCGAGGCACATCACTTTCAGCAATCACATCACAATGAGCGTAACATCAAGCCAAGCAACACTTAAACATCACAACCTCCTTTCAAAGGAGTAACAACTAATATCCCACGTAATACATTCTTAACGAACAAGTACACATAACGCGTTACGTAATCCCTGCAAAGGATTACGGTCTAATAAACTCATTCAAAGTGGTCATATCATCTTTTCAACATACAAATCAAACACTCATATTCCGAGAACACATATATTCACGAAGTACATAAATTATCGTTGAAAGACAACACTTATCGAGAATATACCGATCCCTTTTTACGTTCATTAAACATTGGGTTTCGCACGAATTCCTTTACCATTAATTACGCCTACGAAACATGAAACGTATGGACAAGATACTTGCCTCGATATCACGAGCGACGAAACGACGAACGGGCACGATCGGGAAACCTTCGAACCTCCAAAAACGATCAAGACTTCGACAGCCCACGAATACTACGAAAATAGCATCAACACGAATCAATAACACTAATTGAAATCCGAAACGATCCTAAAAACGACAAGGATCTAAGTATTCTCAAAGAAATCAAGAATCGTTGATCCGGGCGATAAAAATCGATGAACGGTTAACAAAATCTGAAGATTACGGTCAAGACAAACAAGAACAAATAACCGATCGGATGAGATCGGTCAAGAATCACAAATCCAAGCAAAAACCCCAAATTTAAGAAAATAGGGTTCTAACAAGAGATTACCTTGATTTGGACCGAGAAGGCGATTAGATGTTGTTAAACATCTACAAATCCGCTCAAAGATGAAGCTAGAAGAAAAAGATCGGCCCTACTCGCCTCTGGATCTCACTCCCGTCGGAAGGGATGAAGAAAAGTGGGAAATGACGACTTAATGCTGCCGTCCAAGATTTATATCGATGCTTATTAGCGTGCGCTAATCACCCTTCATTAGCGTGCGCTAACGGGTCAACGCTCCAGAGAAACCGCGTATAACACGGTTAGCGTCGCTAGCCAATGGCCGTGGCGCGCTAACGGGTCACAAGAACCAGTCCAGTAGCCCCTGGACAGAACTGCACCTACCGAGTAGCGTGCGCTAGAAGGAAGAGGGAGCGTGCGCTAAGCAGTCGATAGTGTGCGCTAGCTATCGGCCTTAGCGTGCGCTAACAAAGCTCGAGTCCGATCCGGTAGCTACCGGATCGCCTCTGGCTCGCCGATTTAGCGTGCGCTACACATTCAGTAGCGTGCGCTAAACACCATGCAGTAGCGTGCGCTATGCTTCAAGCATTAGCGTGCGCTACACCACAAAATCTCAAAAACTCACAAAGTGATCCGAAATGCCTCCAAAAACATGTCCCAACCAGTCGCAACCAAACATGGCACGAAATTCCTACGATGAGGACCATGACAATCCGATGAAACCCAGAAAACCCAACGAATCCGGAATAAAGATCTCGGGTATTACACGACCCGTGTCAATATATGACCCGGTCGCTTCCTGCTATTCTAAATAGTGTGATGGGTACTGAGAAGTGACACGAACATGTCACGAGACATGGCTCGACCCGTGTCGCTTGTTAACTCGCCCATTTTGCGCCTTTTCACGTCCGTCTCAGTCCACGTGCATTGATTAGTCAGTCTTCGATGTTGGGACGTCCCTCTTGCTTGTATGTAGCCTCAAAACACTTGGAAATTATATAAAATACAAGCAGTGTAATATCGTCGAAATAGATAATGAATTAAAGCACATCAATGCAATTATTACATATTTGTATATATACTAGCTAGCTAAATCCACCTAAAATATGTGCAAAATCTCATATTAACATAAATCGAGATAAAGTGATGAAGTTGGTTCCCGACCGCTAACGCAGCAACCCCCCTAATATTCTAGGAAATAATACTCATCGAGTAGGTCAATCTGAGACATGGTCACAGCCACACTAGGGAAATCCGAGAATTAATTGCACTAGAAATAATGTTTGATATCTTAGGGTTCGGACTGCTACCAATTCCCCGAAGAAATGATAATAGTAGTTAGACATCACACCGACGAAGACTGACGCAGATGTAGAGGACCAGATTCATCATCAAAATTAGATCACCTGTGCTAGAAATTATTAACAATGAGGAGTTGCATGTTCGGTTCCTCATGCATTTCCTCCAAATCTTTGTTATCGACTAAAACATGAGAAGGATTGTCGTTGCTTATCTTGGGGTCCTTATTATCATCCTTATGCTTGGAACGATATTCGTTAACTTTAGAGCGGCTATTTGGGTCCACATGATAAGAAAATTGTCTTCTTGTAAAGTTTGTCTTTCTAATAACTTTAGTGATCATATTCGTGCAATTAACTTGATGCCCGACAAGAATGCAATGAGCACAATATTCAATCAAGGGGAATACACAGTTTCTGGCATACTAAACCATAATATAGTCTTGTAGCCCATGTTGGAAGACAACAAGCAACCTTATAAAGCGTCCTACTTCTTCGTTTAAAGATCGTCGATCAATTTGCAGTGAGTTGCTGAGAGCTCTTGCTATTTTTAAAAAGAAGTTTATGATGCCAATACTCTATAAGAGATATTCATAAATTAGCACCCAAACTTGTGCATTCAAAGTAGAAATTCGTATATATCTCGATTCCAAGTTCCGACAAGAACTTTCGAAAAATTTCTTTCGATCCTAAAAATTTGAAATTTCAAATTAAAATATCATTTTCCAAGAGTAACCAACTTCTATTCTGAACTAGGGGTCCAAAAGGAATTCAGTTAAAATTTCAAGTCATTTATGGAGTTCTTTAGTGGCATTAAACGTGCAAATTAAAGAAGACTTGAGTTGAGCAACATGCTCCGCATATATAACATCATCCGAAGAAACCGAGATGAGATTATCAATGCAGAACACGTTGAAATCCGAAGTGGATTGGTTGTCAATATAACCGTCGAGGTTTTTTGACCCACCAACAATTGCTTTTGAAAAAAGGAAAATACTTATTGTTTTCTTGGCAGGTGTACAAAAATGTGTTGGGTGGATCACTCCTATGTGAAAGGAGCCCCAAGTTGGGTGGCCCCAATGAATCTAATTTTCAGTCTAATCTATCCTTAACCTTGACAAGGGCTATTAGGGGCCAAGGCACCTGATTTCTCGTAAGAGAAACAACACAAAAACGAGAGAGAGAGAGAGAGAGAGAGAGAGAGAGAGAGAGAGAGAGGCAACCCATATAGAAGATCATGATTTTATCCATAAATACCTCGTGCCTATCCCCTCTCTATTTGTTGTAACTGATCCTCGTATATAGCTCCTAGTTTTTAGCCTTCGTTGTTGGCATAGATGTATATTTTTGGCTTCCTGTTGTATCCAATCCATCGAGAATATTGAATAAAGAAAGCAGATTTCTTTATGGTATCAGAGAGGGTCTAACGCCGCTCAATCGATCAACTGAATCTGAAGCTCTCATTGGCACCATGGCTGGCGACAAGACCGACAGAAACAAGAATGAAGAAGGCAATCCGAATGTGAATTCTGCTTTCTATATTCATCCGTCAAATTATCCACGACAGATGCACGTCAATTGTGCTTTGACGGACAACAACTATAATGATTGGGCTCAAGAGATGGAAAACTTCTTGTTTGTTACGAACAAGATCGGCTTCAAGGATGGAACGATCAAGAAACCAGAAAAGACAGCCGCGGATAACATAGCTTGGATGCGATGTGACGCGATGATTAAGGGATGGCTCACGACGGCTATGGAGAAAGACATTCAAACCAGCATTAAATACGCCAACACCGACACTGAGATATGGTCAGACCTTCATGAGAGGTTTGGAAAAGAAAGTGCACCCCGTGCATATGAATTGAAATAGGCTAATCTCTAATAACCGATAGGATGGCATGACGGTTTCGGCTTACTATACAAAATTGCGGGGACTATGGGATGAAATTCAATCCGTCCTCCCTACTCCTCAATGCTCTTGTAATGGATGTTCATGTGGTCCAGGGGCGGATGTGCCTTGTGCATGATGGTGTACAGGCACCACCAAATAAAAGAAAAATCCGTATATATACATATGATTCCAAAGTTAAACATAGAGATTTCCTTGTCCCAGCAGTAGAAGTTCTCCTCAAAAGGCTTATGTATTTTATTTCCTCGGTTCGAATCACAGAGATAGCATCTAGGTCTTCTTATCTATTTTCTTCAACAGATTTTAATTCTCTTTCCTTTTTCTTCAAAAGAACAGATTTATTTTCTTTTTTTCTTTTTGTTCTTCAGCAGATTATAATTTTCTCTTTCCTTTATCTTCAACATATTTTCTTCACTCTCTTGCCTTTTTCTTCATGTCCACTTAAAACTTAAAAAAACTTCAAATTTGATGAATGTTCATTTTGGAATAAAAATCGTCTCAAAATTGTTGTTTTGTTTAAAGAACTTTGTTTCTATAGTATTTTTTTTAGTCACATTATTATTACAAAATTAGGTATAGAATTCTTGCAACCACACGATCGTCTATTGAGAAGAAATATTAAAGGGCCTCTACCAAATAGTTGGCCTAGGACCCAAAATTTTCCAAATTTCACAGGACCGGTCCTGAATAGGCACCACCAATAATTTAGGTGTAGATCCGCCACTGCTATGGTCTCGAAAAATCTCTCAATGAACTCAGGGAGAGAAAAGCTCTGAGTTTCTTATGGGGCTTGACAATGAGTTCTTAATTGTGAGAACACAGATTCTCGCCTTGAAACCCACACCGTCTTTGGGAAATTCCTACCACTTAGTTGCTGAGGATGAGCGAAAAAGATCCGTAACTAAAGCCAAGAGACCCACCGCTGAAGCAACAACGTTCCAAGCCTTCGTAAAGATTGATGTTGGTTTGGGCGAACAAAGTAACAAGTTCATGAAAAAGAATGTGAAACAGATGGAGCACTGCAGATTTTGACAAAGACGGACACTTTCATGACGGGTGTTTTAAACGCATCGGTTATCCAAAGTGGTGGCCGAGAAAGAACAAACAGGATAAGACGAAAGCAAGGGCTGCATGTGCTGAGGTTGAACCAAGCCCAATCGCAGGTCTGACCAAGGAACAATACCAGCAGTTCCTACACTTTATGCCCGAAGAAAGTGAAACAAAGGACGACACACCTCGAACACCGAACATGGTAGGTAAAATAAATCATAAGGATTCATTGATTGTCGACATAGGCGCCACCAAACACATGACCCACGGAACTGACTAATAGATTATGAAAATGTCTTCCTTGCCTAATCCCAAGAGGTTCCAAGTCTATATAAAGACCAAAAGTAATAGCAACCTACCTAATAATTAATTACATTAATTACATATATTCTAACACACCCCTTCAATCGAATAAGGAGGTTTACGCATGCTGAGACTGGATCGGAAATCTTCAAATAAAATCAGAAACAACATTTGCAACACCCCGGTACTCCGCTTCGGCACTTGACCGAGACAAATTTGCTTGGCGTTTGGCAGACCACGAAATAAGGGTCTCACCCAAAAACACACAGTAGCCAGACATGGAGCGTCGCGTATCCGGACCCCCCCAATCCGCATCAGTATATGACGTCAAAGTAGACGTAGGGGAGGGATATAAATGCAGACCATAATCAATAGTTCCTTGAATGTAACGAATAATTCTTTTCAAGGCATTCATATGTATCTCTCTCGGGTCATGCATAAACAAACATACCTATTGGACCGCATAGGTAACATCAGGCCTTGTAAAAGTAAGATATTATAGAGCCCCGGAGAGGCTCCGATATAACGTTGAATCGGCAACAGGAGGGCTGTCCACAGCAGCAGCCAACTTGGATTTAACATCTACAGGCATTGCTGCCGGCTTACATGACGTCATACGCTCAACAATTTCCAATGCATATTTACGTTGCGTCAAGAACAACCCACCCTTATGACGAGTAACCGAAATCCCAAGAAAATAATGCAACACTCCCAAATCTTTCATTGCAAACTCGGTACTCAAATGAGAGATGAACGACTTACGAAGATCGACCGTCTTAGGGAAATTTTTCTGACAACGAAAATTCCCAAGCCGTCACTCTTGAACAAGAGTTCTCAAGTACGGTGATGGAGGAATTTTCGTCCGCCTCTGATTATTGCCAACGCCTAAAGGAACTTGCGGATCAACTGAGAAATGTTGGTTCGGTGGTGTCCGATAAACGCCTGGTTCTTCAAATGGTAGCTGGCCTCACCGAAGCGTACAACGGGGTTGGTACAATCATTCATCAAAGCAACCCACTTCCGGCGTTTTACAAAGCTCGCTCAATGATTACGTTGGAAGAGGCCAGTTTGAAAAAGTAGGCGGCTACCTCGTCTGCCATGGTAGTCCGCGAGACGAACGAAATTTCTCATAACAAGATGTCTTTTCCACCTTCTGAATCGGGTGCGAAGAAAAATCAAAACTGAAATGAGGGTTGGAAAAATAAAAATGGCAAGAGGAATGGGAACAAGAATAGCAGTGGTGGCCAGCCGCAGCAGGCGGCACAGCAGTTGCAGCAACAGTCGTCGTGGGGTGGACCTTGGTGGAATTATCCGCCATGTCCATTTTGTTGGGATTCGGTGCCTAAAAACGAAGGCCCAGCGGAAGCGGTAAAACGAAAATTAATTCGATCCGAATCCCTACGAGGATCGATCGAGCTACGTATATACGAATATAAAAAACGAATTCACAAGAGATATAGAAACTCACCCTTGTAGTCCGTTGATTAGATGGATAACCTTCTCTTGAGCTATTCCCCAAGCTTTGCTTGATCTCTACGAATCTATTCTGCTTCAAGCCCTTGAACGATCCAACGCCGAAAGCACCGCATCTCTACTTGCCACGCGCTGGAAAAACGAACGGAATGACAACACCTTGCTATCCTCCGAGGATACGGCTAGAGCTAGGTGATGAAGCTATTGATTTTGATGAATATACTCCAAGTATGTTTATCAAAATTCTCTCAATATTTTTCTCTCAATTTTCTCCAAGAAAAATGAAGAAGAAGTTAGTGAAGAAGATGAAGATGAGTATGAACACCATGAAATGAACTCTAAGTTCTTTTCTCTCTCTTTCTCAACCTCTCTCACGTTCTCTCTACTTTAAAGGTGTGAATTATGTATGTGTTATGATGAAGTCTTCTAAATCACAAGCTTACATATAATTCTTTATACACCTTCCACCAAACAATACAACTCATTCTCATGAGAGGTATCCCCACCATGTCAATATTATCCATATAAAATGGAAACAAAAGACATTGGGAAATTAGGTAGAAAGGAGGAGGGCGGCCATGATGGAAAAACGGACGAGTTCGGTTCGTTTTGGACTCCTGAAAGTCCAAACAGATAAACTCCGATTCCGTTTCGATGTATTTATATCGTTTAATTAATCCAATTAATTAAACATATCAAATACAAAATAATATAATTAATTTCTCCAAGAAATAATTATATACATGAATTAAATTAATCACCCAGTAATTTATTTAATTTATTAGGCCGTAAATCAATTTATCTAATAAATCGGTTTAAACATCTAATGTCCCAAATTAGATATCCAATATCTAATATTCATAATGAGATAATAAGCTTGATACATTCCATCGTCAATCCTATTGCGCGACTCGGTAGGTCCGTCTCAGTCAGCAATGGGAGGAACCAAAGAGTAGTAGCATCACCTAGCCAGCCTGGCGGCCTACACTGCACTTAATCGAGAACGAATGATGGGATCATTCAATAACCATTCTCGTGAATACCGGATACGTATAAACCCTTCTTTCAAATGTCCCGATCAAGTTATGGGGTCACGGTCAGTCAAACCCCATCTGTACTTGACGCTATGCATGCGTTAATGCAAATCGAGATCATCGAGCTCTCGTGTATCTAATACAGCTAGCTCCAATGCTTTGGCCAAAGACTTATGATCTCATCTGCCAATAACCGCATAGGACATATAACCCGTTCACTAACAGGAGAAAGAATTCTATCTTGGTATTCAGTAGGACCTGCTACTGACTCATCAAGATGCACGTCGAGGTTGACCCCCGCATTCCGGTTTATAGGGTCGAACTACTCTAATGAAAATCTTGACGTCACAAGCACATCCCTACTAAATCCTCAAGTCGAAGGTTCACGAATACCTATCACAACCTTTCGATTCCATCATTGACTGTCCCGGAGTGAAATCCGTGTGATGAATCGAGGGTGAGTCGGTTCGAGTATACTAATCCAATTAGCATACCTATAACGTGTGCTCCCACTAACCATTAGCGTTCGACATGCACTCTCCATGTCAAAGAACACATCATACAAGTCTTCACATAAACTTAACGCCCAGTCAAGTTTCATCGACTTGCGAACGATTAAGTATTTGAGCTATAAACCTTTCCAGTGCCGACCCCCTTATCCAATAAGGAGTGGAACGTTTTGCTCTCAAATAAACGGACTAGTTTCTATATATTTATTTACGAGTTAGGAATGCCAGTAACTACCAGTAAATAAAGAAACATTCCTTTGCCTTATATAAATGGTTTACATAATTACAAGTACAATGCCCTCACTCAACAACCTCTGAGTGGCATTCGAGGGCATACTCCTAACACATTTCCAGCCAGCTCTTGGTCGAGGCCCATGCAGAATGGGTTCAAGGAATGGGCAGCAGCATCAGAACGGTTTTGGGCCAGGGTTTTTGGGCAATAGGCCCGTTTTTAATAACCACCAGCAGCAGCATTGCGCCTATTCTGTCCAGGCGCCTTCCAATTCTGCCCCGACTGCTACAGACATCGAGTTGGTAATGCATACTCTTGGGTTGACTCCACCGGATCCTAATTGGTATATGGATAAGGGAGCAACATCTCACATGTCTTCGGCGTCAGGTAATCTCTCGTCTTATTTCAATACGAGCACTAAACGTGGTATAATTGTCGGCAATGGTTGTTCTCTTTCAATTCGTGGTTATGGTCACACAACCCTTACTCCACAAAATTCTTATAGTACTCCTATTATGTTGAATAACGTGCTTCATGTTCCCAAAATAATTAAAAACTTGGTGTCGGTTAGGAAGTTAACAACTGATAATTGGGTTTCTGTGGAATTTGATCCGTTTGGTTTTTCTGTGAAGGATTTCCAGACGGGGAGACGTATAATGAGATGTGAGAGTCAAAGTGATCTTTATCCAGTCTCCACCAATATTCAAATGGCCACAACACCTTCTGCATTTGCTTTCCTAGCTCCGTCCCTTTGGCATGCACATTTGTGTCATCCTGTAGTTCCCGTTTTAATTCTCTTAGAAATAATAAATTACTTTCTTGTAGCAAATTGAATAATTCGCATGCTTGTCCCGCATGTTCAATGGGAAAACATGTTAAGTTGCCATTTCTTGCGTCTGATTCTAGTACGTTTTTTCCGTTTTATATTATTCATAGTGATATTTGGACATCTCCCGTTTTGAGCACTATGGGTCATCGATTTTATGTGCTATTTCTTGATGATTTTCCTAATTTTTTATGGACTTTTCTGATAACTAGAAAATCTGATGTGTTCACAGTTTTCACTACTCTTAGAAACCATATTAAAACTCAATTCGAAAGAGACGTCAAAAACATTCAATGTGACAATGGGGGGAATTCGATAATGGTAAATTTTGGGAATTTTGTAAAAATAGTGGAGTCTCTTTTCGTCTCTCTTGTCCGTATAGCTCGTCTCAAAACGGGAAAGCCGAGAGAAAAATCTGCACCATTAACAATATTATCCGAACACTTTTATCCCATGCATCGATTCCACCCAACTTTTGGCATCATGCTCTTCAAATGGCCACATATCTTCTTAACATCCTTCCAAATAAAAGTCGTGATTTTAATTCACCTCTTAAAATTCTTTATCAAAAAGATCCAAAATATTCGCATCTTCGTGTGTTCGGTTGTGTAATATCCGCAATTTTCGATTTCCGGTAATTTCTTTTTTTTCGACGGAAGTCTGTTTTGACGACTCTCTCATGTCCGTTTCGTCATTCTGAGAATGATTAATTCTACACTTTTTGACATCCGAGTTCGTTTCGGTGTCGTTTCGTTGAGTTCTGTGCTTTTTAGCGACTTTTCCGCACTTGAGTTCGATTCTTGCGAATCTCGACCGAAACTCATTGCTTCGAGTTTCCCGCAAGTCCGTTTAACTTTGTTAGACGTGTTGTGAACTTCGGTTTGGTTATTCGATCACGTATCGTGATTTTCGGGCATTTGGGCCATTTTCGTAATTTCCCAAAGTTTGGGGTAATTACCTTCCGTTGTCGAATTTCGAGCCTTCGGGTGGTCGGAATCGTGTGTTCTACTAGCTCTTAGATTCGTCTTTGTGAGTACTTCGTAACCGTATCTTCGGTTCGTATTCAGGCTCGGGTTTCGGTGTCGTTTTGTTGAATTCAGGATTTCTAAACGACTTTTCTAAGTATGAGTTCGTCTTTGTTAGATCACCATTAATTTTTGGTGACTCCAAAAATTATAAATCTTTGCAATATTATAGAACATCGAGTTAGCTTTCCAATGGTTCAAACGGTGAGTCAATCGAGTCCTGACGAGAGAGTTATGGTCGCTTTTGGCCGAGCACTTCCAGAGCCTTTCGGCCGATAGGGGGGGTCGATAGACTCTACTGCCTACTTTCAGTATGGCTATCGGTTGGGCCTATCGGCCGATAGGCCGGCCGATAGGTCCTGCTGTGTTACACTTTAAATGCGTTGTTTTGAGCGTGAAGCTCATTTCTTTCCCATTTTTCCACTGCGCCGCGAGAGAGGAGATATAGAGGGAGAGAGTTCTTCATCCGGGGGTCGATTTTCATCATTCTTTTCGGTTGTGAGGCTCGGATAATCAATCTAACGCGTGTTCTACGGATCTTAACACTTGAATCACTCAAGGTAATATCTCTTGAAACCCTACCTTTTTGGATAATTGGGGATTTTGGGGTTTTGTCCGATTCTTTCCGTTTCGTTGATGGATTCTTGATGAATATGATTAATCTTGTTAGTATCTTTAGTTTCCCTACGGATTCATGGATATTTTGTGGATTTTTACGGAATCAAGAGGGTTTGGTTGTGGTCCGCCCTCGTTGTTGTTTTCGGTATGAATATACATGAATCGTAGGCGGGTTCCTGTGTATTCCATTTCCATAATCGTTTAGATGTGGTTGTGATTGTGCTATTCGAATCGTTAGGTTCATTTTCGCTTCCTCGCGGCCGTGCTTGATTCTTCCGCTCCGCTCATTGTCGCCTTCCTTTCGCTAGCATCGGGCGCCCAAGCTTCCCGCTGAGCCGTATCCGTCGTGGTTCAGCTCGTGGTATCGAGGCAAGTATCTTGCCCATACATTACGTGTTTTGTGGATATTATGGTTGTTAATCGTCGATATGTGCTAAATAAATATTTATAACCATTTTTCAAAGGAATCGGTATATTTACCATCATGTTTTCGTAAAGGTGAACCGTGTGTGTCGGGAATTAATATGTTTAGTTGGATATGTGAGTTTGTGTGATATTAGTTGTGTCGTTCGGTCTTTGTTGAAATCTTGCGCGTCCTTGTGCATTGTATCATTACTTGGTCGTGAGTATATCTTTGGATGAACTCGCCATTCTAGTAAGGTACCTCAACTATATGTACTGTGATTGACCTTCGAGGCTTGTGGTTTGCAAATGTGATTTTTGGAACGTGTGTGTGTTGTTCCTTCCACCGGAGTGTCCGACGGGATGTCCGGGGTCGATACTAAGGGGTACGGCCACGGAAGCGGATCAGGTGCGTGTGTGGATGAACTTCCACCCGAGTGTCCGACGGGATGTCCGGGGTCGATACTAAGGGGTACGGCCGCAGTGGTTTCCACCCGGAGTGTCCGACGGGATGTCCGGGGTCGATACTAAGGGGTACGGCCGCGGGTTACCAGATTGTGGTTTTCATCTTGAGGATGACGTTGATGTTTTCGTTAATTGTGATATTGTCCGAGTATCACAATGCTTTGTGCTTGGGGTCGAGAGACATTATATATCGAGTCTTGGTGCTTGGCTAGAATGGCATAAGAATAATGTGTTATGTGTATTGTGTTCTTTTAAAAGTGAATTGAAGTGGATGATCGGGTCGTGGACCCTGTGTTTTGTGACCGGAATGGTTGGGTCGTGGACCCCGTGTTTTGTTAAACAGATTTGTATTTTGAAAAATGAACTTTGTGGGTGTGACCCTAACTGGCTTTCGAGTAATTAAGATCATTCTCAAATTTTGATGTTTTCAAATCTCCCGAGATTTTGCAATGTTTTCAAAATGCTTACTTGCTTTGTTTCTGCTTTCAAGACTTGAACTATTTTTTTTTACTAAATACATCTCGGGAAGTCTTTCGTTATATTCTCGGAATGTGTTGTGTATGGCTCGTATTTGCACTTTATACTTGCACTAGCGAAACAGTGGAGTTTTGCTAACCCCCGAGTAATCGGGGGGTCGATATCAGATTGTGTCCAGTTCATGCAGTTTTCGGGAGCAAGACACAGGATCGGCACGAGGGATGATGAAAGACGAATGATACTAATCACACGAAGGCCGCTTTTGGGTTCGATTAGTCGAGTCCATTGTATTGTCTTTTCCGCTGTCTTATTGTTCATTGTTGCAAGTATTTTACCCTTGTGTGGGTATGAGTCTGGATGAGTTTATGTATTTTGATTTGTAAGTCTGTGACGAAAGACCAAATCGGTCTATTGGTCCGTTATTTTGATTCGTCGGTATGTAATGTAATGTGTTGTTTTGATGTCTAGCCTGGTGGATCCTCACGAAGAGGGTCTGCGGCGTGTAATATTCCCGGTTTGATCTGGGGGTGTTACATTTATGGTATCGGAGCTTAGGTTGTGGAAACCTAGGCTGTCGGGTCAGTGGTGTCTATCGAGTTTTTGTCTCGTCGGATTTTATCTGACTGAGTCGTGTCGCGACGCGTCGTCTGAGTTTGTTGGTCGTGATTAGTATCGTGGGGCGATCATCATCTTCGTGCGACCTGTGGCTGTAAGTCTCCCTTCTTTGTGTTGTGCCTCGTGTGACACGAGCTATTTTTATGATTTATTTGCTAAGTGACGGAATCCTCTTATGGATTTTGATTTCTTGATACGTGACTATTTGACTCTCATATTTCTTTCATGTGAGGAGTAGTTGCTGGATTGTGCATGTTGGACTCTATTTCTTTTTTTTTTCCGCTGCGTGAGTTCCTTTGTAATAGCTTGCGGTATCTTACCGACTGAATTTTATTTCGAAAATCGATTCCTTTAACCGAGTTGTTGACCTTGACCGTTTTGACGGTAGTTGGGTGTTTTCAAATGATTTTGTGAGTTTTGATAAGTACTACCGTCATTGACCTTTTTGGGCATTCTAACCCATTGAATTATTTTTGAAAACCTTGAGTATCTTAGAAAATTGAAATTCGAGACGTACTTTTAAAACGAATTATTTTCTTGCGGTGTTTTCAAGGTGTTTTCTAATGCCGCAATACATTTCAAAAAAAAAAAAAAAATTCCGGTTTTGGACCAAAAATGATTTATAGAAATATTAAAATGAAGTTGCTTAGAAACAAGGGTCGAATATTTTTGAAAGTTTTTCACTAAAGGAAAGGTGTCCTCATTTTTGTTCAAACGCAAGATGATTTTCAAAGTCTCGATAATGGTGTTTGTACTACTTTTTGTAAAATGATACTAAGATCAACTGTTGTTTCCAAACTGTTTTCAAAAGGTGGTTCTCGTTTTTAAAACCTATCATTCCTGTTTGCGGACCGGAAATGCGTGTATGGTTTTCGAACTTTCGTTACGGTGTCAACCCCGAATTGTGATTGAATTGGTGGCGTGAGTGTCGAGTCGTTCGCCACGCATATGTTTTGTTGGCCCTCTGTGAGAGGTGTGAACTGGTGTTTACTGTTTATCGCCTCGTGGTGAATGCGTATTGTCGCACTAGTGTGAGTAGTTAAAGCCGGGATGTTTATGCGTTATACACATGGGTGATTGTTTCATGATGTTTGTGATTGTGTGATGGCCGCTGCTCGATGTTGTAATCTTCGAATGATGCCGTTGTTGTTGTGATTTTTGTATGCGTTGATATGTTATGCTGAGTTGGCATCTCCGGTATGTTGTTTTGCGGTGTTTTGATCCATTGTATCGAGCATTTATATTTTCGGTATGCCGAGCCGAGACGTTTCAATCGTGATGTGCCGGGGCATGCACGTGTAAATTGTCTTTCTCGTCGATGACACATTTCAAGTGTGGACTCGAGGGACACCGAATTCAGGTTGTGAATTGGCTACCGAGACTTTCGGAGTTCGCGCTTCAGCACAGATATCAGAATCGGCTTTGAGAGGCCTTTGAAGGATGTTTCAGTCGGTTGCTTGTTGTGTCGTCACCTTCCTTTATAAGAGGTCGAATGTAGTACCCGTGTTGTTTTTAGACTTCTGTATTTTCTCTTTCTCCAGTCTGTCGATTCGCTCGTGATCGTTGGTACTTTATGAACTTGTTCTATATTTCGGTTTCATCGTCCGAACGAGCTGTGATCTTGTTGTGGGTCGATCTGGTTATCGATGTTACTTTTTCGGGTTCAGTTCGATTCTTGTGAACCTTGTTTGGGAGTGACATCATCTGGTTCTACTAGTTCTTTTATTCGAAGTGGATCGGCTTTGGAACTCTTGTGTTTTCGACTCTGTCGACTCATTTATGTTCGTTGACATTTCTGAGCTTGTCCTGCTCCTTGCTTTTGTTGATCGAACGAGTGTGGTGTTATTTCGGAATAACTCGTTGTCGTTGTGACTTTTCAATCGCTATTCCCTTTCCTGCGGATCTTCGGCAATGCATGTCTTGTAGTTCTCACCAGATCATCCTGGGAGTTGTTGTTTGAACTTTATTGTTCTTTGTGATTCGAACATGATTCTTCGATCTTTGTTGTCTCGATCGTTGTGGTTTGATCGTTCGATTGTTCGGTTTATATTGACCTCGTTCCGTGATTGGCGAACATTCAGGCTCCTTCGTAATTCCCTTGATTCGGGAAATTAGTTTCGTTTTCGATCTTCCACCCTTAGGCGGTGGGATTTCGTGTTTGTTCGGTTGACTCGCGTTTTGATTGGTGTACCGTTGGGTTGGTCAATCATATTGATTTTCGTTCGTTGTGATTTGTGATTGTCGGATAATTGACTTGGCTATATTATCCGCTTGATGACGTTGTCACTTGTTGTTTTTATTATATCCCTAACGGCGACGTTGTGTTGGTCGCCGTGGAGCGTGTTTTCACGCCGTATACTCCTTTGCGTTGTTTGTAACATTTCGCCGTTGGGCGTTAGTTACGCATTCTTGTGTATCTCGTTGAGTTTTTCCTGGCGGAATATTTCTTCTCCCTACTTGTTTTAAGTTTCGGACGAAACTTCTTTTTAAGGAGGGTAGAATGTAGTATCCGCAATTTTCGATTTCCTAATTTCTTTTTTCGGCGGAAGTCCTGCTTTGACGACTCGCTCATGTCCGTTTCGTCATTCCGAGAATGATTAATTCTACACTTTTGACATCCGAGTTCGTTTCGGTGTCGTTTCGTTGAGTTCTGGCTTTTAGCGACTTTTCCGCACTTGAGTTCGATTCTTGCGAATCTCGACCGAAATCATTGCTTCGAGTTTCCCGCAAGTCCGTTTAACTTTGTTAGACGTGTTGTGAACTTCGGTTTGGTTATTCGATCACGTATCGTGATTTTCGGCATTTGGGCCATTTTCGTAATTTCCCAAAGTTTGGGGTAATTACCTTCCGTTGTCGATTCGAGCCTTCGGGTGGTCGGAATCGTGTGTTCTACTAGCTCTTAGATTACTCTTTGTTAGTACATCGTAACCGTGTCTTCGGGACGTATTCATGCACGTGGTTCGGAGTCGTTTTGTTGAATTCAGGATTTCTAAACGACTTTTCTAAGTATGAGTTCGTCTTTGTTAGATCACCATTAATTTTTGGTGACTCCAAAAATTATAAATCTTTGCAATATTATAGAACATCGAGTTAGCTTTCCAATGGTTCAAACGGTGAGTCAATCGGAGTCCGGACGAGAGAGTTATGGTCGTTTCAGTTTTGGCCGAGCACTTCCAGGAGCCTTTCGGCCGATAGGGGGGGTCGATAGACTCTACTGCCTACTTTCAGTATGGCTATCGGTTGGGCCTATCGGCCGATAGGCCGGCCGATAGGTCCTGCTGTGTTACACTTTAAATGCGTTGTTTTGAGCGTGAAGCTCATTTCTTTCCCATTTTTCCACTGCGCCGCGAGAGAGGAGATATAGAGGGAGAGAGTTCTTCATCCGGGGGTCGATTTTCATCATTCTTTTCGGTTGTGAGGCTCGGATAATCAATCTAACGCGTGTTCTACGGATCTTAACACTTGAATCACTCAAGGTAATATCTCTTGAAACCCTACCTTTTTGGATAATTGGGGATTTTGGGGTTTTGTCCGATTCTTTCCGTTTCGTTGATGGATTCTTGATGAATATGATTAATCTTGTTAGTATCTTTAGTTTCCCTACGGATTCATGGATATTTTGTGGATTTTTACGGAATCGAGAGGGTTTGGTTGTGGTCCGCCCTCGTTGTTGTTTTCGGTATGAATATACATGAATCGTAGGCGGTTCCTGTGTATTCCATTTCCATAATCGTTTAGAAGTGGTTGTGATTGTGCTATTCGAATCGTTAGGTTCATTTTCGTCGGTTCCTCGCGGTCGTGCTTGATTCTTCCGTTCCGTTCATTGTCGTCTTCCTTTTCGTTAGCATCGGGCGTTCCGAAGCTTCCCGGTTGAGCCGTATCCGTTCGTGGTTCAGTGCTCGTGGTATCGAGGCAAGTATCTTGCCCATACATTACGTGTTTTGTGGATATTATGGTTGTTAATCGTCGATATGTGCTAAATAAATATTTATAACCATTTTTCAAAGGAATCGGTATATTTACCATCATGTTTTCGTAAAGGTGAACCGTGTGTCGGGAATTAATATGTTTAGTTGGATATGTGAGTTTGTGTGATATTAGTTGTGTCGTTCGGTGCTGTTGAAATCTTGCGCGTCCTTGTGCATTGTATCATTACTTGGTCGTGAGTATATGCTGGATGAACTGGCCATTCTAGTAAGGTACCTCGACTATATGTACTGTGATTGACCTTCGAGGCTTGTGGTTTGCAACTGTGATTTTTGGAACGTGTGTGTGTTGTTCCTTCCACCCGGAGTGTCCGACGGGATGTCTGGGGGTCGATACTAAGGGGTACGGCCACGGAAGCGGACTGGGGTGCGTGTGTGGATGAACTTCCACCCGGAGTGTCCGACGGGATGTCTGGGGGTCGATACTAAGGGGTACGGCCGCGGAAGTGGTTTCCCACCCGGAGTGTCCGACGGGATGTCTGGGGGTCGATACTAAGGGGTACGGCCGCGGGTTACCAGTTGTGGTTTTCATCTTGAGGATGACGTTGATGTTTTCGTTAATTGTGATATTGTCCGGAGTATCACAATGCTTTGTGCTTGGGGTCGAGAGACATTATATATCGAGTCTTGGTGCTTGGCTAGAATGGCATAAGAATAATGTGTTATGTGTATTGTGTTCTTTTAAAAGTGAATTGAAGTGGATGATCGGGTCGTGGACCCTGTGTTTTGTGACCGGAATGGTTGGGTCGTGGACCCCGTGTTTTGTTAAACAGATTTGTATTTTGAAAAATGAACTTTGGGGCTGTGACCCTAAATGGCTTTCGAGGAATTAAGAACATTCTCAAATTTTGATGTTTTCAAAACTCCCGAGATTTTGCAATGTTTTCAAAATGCTTACTTGCTTTGTTTCTGCTTTCAAGACTTGAACTATTTTTTTTACTAAATACATCTCGGGAAGTCTTTCGTTATATTCTCGGAATGTGTTGTGTATGGCTCGTATTTGCACTTTATACTTGCACTAGCGAAACAGTGGAGTTTTGCTAACCCCCGAGTAATCGGGGGGTGGATATCTGTATTGTGTCCAGGTTCATGCAGGTTTTCGGGAGCAAGACACAGGATCGGCACGAGGGATGATGAAAGACGAATGATACTAATCACACGAAGGCCAGTTTTGGGTTCAGTTAGTCGGAGTCCATTGTATTGTCTTTTCCGCTGTCTTATTGTTCATTGTTGCAAGTATTTTACCCTTGTGTGGGTATGAGTCTGGATGAGTTTATGTATTTTGATTTGTAAGTCTGTGACGAAAGACCAAATCGGTCTATTGGTCCGTTATTTTGATTCGTCGGTATGTAATGTAATGTGTTGTTTTGATGTCTAGCCTGGTGGATCCTCACGGAGAGGGTCTGCGGCGTGTAATATTCCCGGTTTGATCTGGGGGTGTTACAGGTTGCTTGCGCTATCCGTTGTATCCATCTCCTACAATAAATAAGCTCCAAGCTCGTTCGAATCCGTATGTGTTTTTGGGTTACCCGTCGAATCATCATGGGTACAAATGTTACGACTTGTCAAATAAGAAAATCATCATAAACGGCATGTTAT